>CM057467.1:89083440-89150940 GCA_030035585.1 Dugong dugon | reverse complement strand
TTTGGTGAAGTTTTGTTTAAAGGAAGTTATTAATCTGATATCTACCAAATACTAGATACTTGCACACATATTAACTTAATCTTCACAGCAACTCTTCAAGGAAGACATATTGTTCTTAGCTTTATAGATGGAAACATAGAGGCTCCGAGAAATTAAGTGATCTCTGAAGTTCACAGATCTAGCAAATGAGAGGTCTGGGATTTAAATCCCTACCCTAAACCTTCCCACTATACCACACTTTATTCTGGTAGTAGTTTCTGTTAAGACTGGTAGTGGTTTTCCAGTTCTAGGGAGCATGGGTGAAAATAAACGATTTGCTTTTGAAGAAATTTAAAAGCTAATAGATCGGGCATGATGACTGTAAACATTTTTCAGAGGACTCTTACTCAACTTTGGGAATTTGTAAGGTGGTGCTTATATGAGATGAAAGAACAGGACTGAATAAATAATGCAAGATTCTTTTCTATAACAGACATCATCACTTAGAAACTAGAAGTTCTGGCTTGATAAATGTGCAAATAGGTACTTGGTATTTGGTAAAGAATCCTTTAGTATGCATGACAGTGGTAGTCATACTTGTCTTTTATAATGAAAACTCAAACAATTCTGTGCAATGATTCATGGAAACAATTGGTTTCTCATGTCCTCCTGGAGCTATTTATGATAATGCTACCAGCAAATGCAAGTGAGATATTTAAAGCAAATAGCTATAAGGAAGAGAGACAGTGGTAGAGGTAGGGGGAAGATATACAATATAAGACAGCAGCATTTAGTTATTCTCAGGACCAGACTGTTGGGTGCATATAAAAAAATGTGGAAATTTGAGTTGGTGGTGAAAACCTTTCTTCAGCTTTCACAGACAATTACAATTTATAAAAATGTGTGCCCTTGTGTATAAGGCTTTACTCTTTCTTTTCTCTAGATGATAAGGTATTTGTAATGTTATATGGTAGATTTGAAGAGGATATCTAATTACATTCCCTGACTTGATGGCAGCTATTTATGTATCTACTTATGTATCTGTCTATGTATCTGTGTATCTACGTATTTATCTAAGGTAGTGTACATAAGTGTTGAATGAGTGATATAAAAAATAAGTTTTCAGAGATTTATTACAAGTCATTAGAAAAGGGATGGATCATAGTGATCTGGAATAGTCCCACTTGGTTTCCTAGTGATAAGAAAGGAAGATGAGGGAAGTAGGGGGAGACAGACAGATCAAAAGTTGGGAGGCAGCAATAAGTGAGGTCTGAGTATATCATCTAGTTCAGAGCAGCAAGTTAGGGTGTAGGCTACTAGAAGACAAATTTAGTAAAATTGATTGGATCTTGATCATGGAGGGCCTTAAATGCCAGGGTCAGAAGTTGGACTTTATTCTGCCATCACATAAACCATCACTGATGTTTCTTGATCAGGAGAGTGGCCCAGTGAAGGGAGTGGAAGTAAGATCAGTTCAGAGTAAGAGATAGTGAAATTAGGGAAACTAGTTAGAGTCTGTTGAGGTAAATAAGACCTGTACTAAAATGATTATGAGTATGGTAAGAGGGATATGAGCATGAAAAACATTATGAAGGAAGGGTTGATAGGGCTTAATGACAGAATGGCAATGAGGAACAAGGATAAGAAAGAAGAGGAGATGGATATAGTGTTCATGTTTTGAGCATGTATGATTGTGAGAATAATGGTCTTCTGGATGTGAATGAGTAAGGAAGTGTTTTAAGAAAAATAATGATGAATCCAATTTTAAGTTTTGCTAAATAGTGGAGTACGTCTTAATGTAAATGTCTAGTGGTCATCCGAGAAATTTTTTAATCTCAGGGAGATGAGAGAGAACTCAGGGCTGGGGATACAGATATAATAATCATATGATTTTGACATTAAATAATGAGATGTTTCATTTAAAAAAGTATAGAGAAAGAATAATTTGTAGGTTGGCTGTATTAATATGTGAGTGGTATTTTCTGTGATTATTTATTTACTTCAATTAAAAAAAAAAACTATTTGCTCATCCCTCCCTCTTTTTCTGCCTCTTTTTGTTTTCTAATATTATTGATTGCCTACTACGTACCATGCACTGATCTGGGCACGGGGGATCCAAAAGTGAGCAAGACAGACATGGTCCCTGTCCTCATGGAACATATAGGATAAGCTTCTTCTTCTTTTTTTTTTTAAAAAATCAAACAAAATATTTTAATGTTTTCTGTTTTTCCTCCATTTATTATAAGCTTATGATCATATACCCATGCAAGCTTTATCTCCCAGGCTCTCAAAGACATTCTCTGTCAACAAGTTTCCTTTTTTTCCTCTTACTGATACTTATTATTACTATATTGTAAGCCCTGGTGGTGCAGTGGTTAAGAGCTTGTCTGCTAACCAAAAGGTCAGCAGTTCGAATCCACCATCTGCTCCTTGGAAATCCTATGGGGGCAGCTCTCCTTTGTCCTATAGGGTCGCTATGAGTAGGAATCAACTCAATGGTACATAACAACAACATATTGTAAAGAATTCCATGTAGAAGTATAATTTTAATAATGGATTAAATTACCCATTACTGAAGATCAGAAAATGGTGATTGCATTCCTTTTCATATTCAATAGAAACCCTGGCAATTTTCTATTGTGTTAGGCTTATAAGTAGGGCCTCTTGGAAAGAAAGTTTTTTTATATTACTTGAAATGTGGTAAAGTCAAGGAAAAATACGATTTCCCAAAATAATCTTATTTTTCATATCCAAAAACTTCTCTTAATAATGTGAAATTTATCTTAAATTACAATAAAAATTACAAATAATGATTGTTGTTGTTAGCTGCCATAGAGTTGGCCCCCAATTCATTGTGACTCCATGTACAATAGAATGAAATCCTGCCTGGTCCTGCATCATCCCCATTATTAGTTGTGGATCGGACCATTGTGATCTATAGGGTTTTAATTGACTGATATTTCAAAAGTAGTCAACCAGCCCTTTCATTCTAGTCTGTCTTAGTCTGGAAGCTCTGCTGATGCCTGTTCAGCATCATAGCAACACTCAAGCCTCCATTGACAGATGGATGACTGAGCATGAAATGCATTGGCTGGAAATGGAACCTAGATCTCCTACAAGAAAGGCAAGAATTCTACCACCGAACTGCCAGTGCCCTCTGACTAATTATTAGGTTTTCTCTTTCCCTTGATTCTCGCATGTTTATTCTACTTCAGATTTAGCCACAGAATTTGCCCATTGTCTTTATGTCACCATTTTCTCTACTGTTCCCTAATAAAATGGAGTTATAGGAATTTCATCTAGGATTGTCCATCTTGGATTTATAAAGTATTGAAGTATCATTTTAAGGAATGATATATTAGATTGTAAATGTCTGCAATTGTATGCTAAAATTCAAGCACAGGGAATCCATGCTGTTGATGGTCCCTACTTCATTCCACATTCACCCTGGTGCAGTGCCCCACCCCAACCCCAACTGGTTCACTTTTGTGTCAGAGGATTAAAAAATGATAATATTTAGAGCAGAGGTATCAGGCAAAAATGGAATACCAGGCATAAGCTATAAGTATGACATACTTTTCTGATAAAAGGGATATATTACTGTTGGGAGAAGAAAACCTCTCTCTATGTTGGGAGTATTTTGAGAATAGGAAAGGAAGTTTTTTAGCGTATTGATAAGAATGATGTAATTCTGAATGTTTTAAAGTATGTGTTAGGTAGGTATAAAATCACTCTTCTAAGAGAGCTTTTAAAACATAGTTTAGTTGGAGCAGCATCTATGTTAATGGTATTCGTGTTATTTGTATCTTGGGAATCTTCAGGGTATAGGAGAACCATGCCAAACTTTCATTGCTTTAATACTAACCCAGCTTTGGGTTGCTGAGATCACTTTGATAGTGGGCCAATCTGGCCACCAAATTTCGACAAGAATTCCAGATGCTGCATGTCTCAGTAATAGCTGTGGACATGCACCCAGTCCTTGACTGTTTTTCTTAAGTTGGATAGAGATACTTAATCAATTTTGTGAGGTGAATTTTCAGCTTCAAAAATACCAGGCCATTTTAGAAGACAAAAATAAAGCATAACATTTTTTCTCTTAAGGAAAATTTAAGACAAAAGCTTTTGAGGTTGGATCCTATCTGTCCTTTTCAACCTTAAGAAAGGTTTCTAGGCTAGAAAGAAATCCTTGAAAGTGTGGTTTTTATAATGGGCGTGCTGCTGACATACACGTAACGTTGTCGGCCCAAATGGCACTGATAGAATTTGTAGGCCTTGTACTATGCCTGGAAAAGTTGCAGTACCCTTACTGGTACTTGTATTAACTTTTTATAAATTGGTCATTCTTGTTGTATTTCATTTTTATTTAATGTAAGACTAATAAATCTTATTGTTAAATAACAAGGAGATTGCATTGTAGCATTCAGTTTTAAAATATACTCCCTTTTTTGGGGGAGCCAGATAGATGTGTTTACTCTGTAGAGAGATTTAGATTTGATTTTTTGTTTTCTTCATGGTAATTATGTTTGCACTTTGCTGATCACTAGTTGTGCATTATTACAATGGAAGGTGACAATTTGATTGTCTTCAGTTGGAGAAACAAGTAATTTTATATTCACTAAGCTGTCAGGTAACACTAACTCACAGTACTAAGAGCTCCTGGCAATGCGGCTTGGCACCTATATTTAACTGCTTTGATGCTTGTGTAACCTCTGCTGAATCAGAAATACTTGCCTGCTGGAAATGGTTTTCAGGGTTGTACAATGAGGTTTTCATTAAGTAGACAAACTGAAAATGAACTGCAAAGCCATAGTTGTTTCTTCTCTTCTCCTCCTGCTTGTCCTATCTTCTCCTCTCTCCCTTCTTTTTCTCCCCTCCCCGCTCCTTTTCCTTTTGGATATAAACCTGAAATTTATACCTTATTTCATTATATGAAAGAGGAATTGCTGGATTGCTTTATTTACCTAAAAGGAACCTCAGAGATTAATTTTGTTCAGTGTCACCATGTGGGAGCTTTCATATTTTGAACAATCTGCATACCATGAATTTTCATTTTTTTCTGATAATATTAAACAAAGAGTGGAAATAGTTAGTGACAGGTTCCTACCCTTTTTCTCTGAGAAGTCATTGTTCTGGGTCTCTGATTTTTATTAATAATTGGTTAAGATACCCTGTAGTTGGGCTTCCCTGTTAGCAAATCAGTTTCAAGCTGACAAAAATATGTCGTTTATTCACTTTAAAAATTATGGTTCTCATTTCACATGAAGAGGAGATTCAAAGTGAACATATATAAATAAATCTATTCTGCTATTATTTTAGAGAGCTTTCTTTCACCCAACCCATATAGACGCTTTCAGTTGAGTTATAAAGTCATTGTGCTTGATTAAAATCCTCTAAGTTAGTGTATATTTATAGTAGCCATTGTTTGGTTTTGCTCTTATTGTTAAGTGACTGATTTTATTTATATACTCTGGGCCTGGCCTTCCAAAGCAAAAATCCCAGCAAATTACTGGTAGATGAACTATGAAAAAAAGTCAATATTACTTCTATCAAGAAAAAAAAAAAAAAAGGAGGTTACATGAAGTCAAGTTGTTTTGATCTCAGGAAGAAACTGGATACTCAGGGACACATGTAATAATTATAGGTTTTCCATAGGCAGTCAGTCAGGCAGGCCAGTTGTTAGTCTCGTTGCTTCCCTCCTTCAGCAGATACTAACCAATTAGACAGAGGTGGTTACGTGATGTAACATTATCAGGAGAAACAATTCATGAGTCAAAGCATTCCAAGACATGAGCTCTAGTCCAAAGAACAGTCTTAAGCTATATAAAGTGACAGCAATATTGTCAGCTAAATATAAACTCTGATGACTTGAGAAGAATTTTTTCCAGGTAGTCCCTGTTTTATAAGAACTTCAGAAGGCCTTTGGAGGCAATTTTGGTGCTTTGGGAAAGTATTGGTGTGAAAAATTAGAAGCCTTAAATAAGTTAAAATCCATTAATTTTAAGTCCCTTCTTAGACATGCTTCAACAGGTTCAGATGTATTTCATTAGACTCATCTCTATAGATTTGACAGCTAACTTAAATCAGTGAGTTTTCTTTTGATAGGTGTTGTCTCTATATGTTACATATGTGTTCTGAAAGAGCTTCTACAAACTTTAGAAGAAAGGTTTGTACATTTCTAAGTTACCTCAGAAAGCAGTTACCTTCTTATGCACTGAAATTTCTCAATTGCTTATTATTATTAAACAGGTGTGAGAGAAAAACCTGGCAAAAGCCCAGGGAAGTTGGGGGTAGAGTGGGAGAGACGAGGTAGGAGTGCAGGATAAAACAATCTAAAGAATCAATAACAACCCTTAGACTTTACTTGAAGGAAGCAGGGAAAGTTTTAAAAAGGAATGTGTTCATTTTAATGTCTGGAATCCGGCTGCCCTGTCCTCTGCACCGTGCCCCCCACCCCCTGACACTCTAGTATCCTTGAACGTGGGAAATAGAGGTACAGGAGGAGGGTTTTTAATCGTTCTTTGCCCTAGGGCTGGGTGGGCTGGCGTGCTTTGTAGGGGTTCCTGGGTATTGTGCATTTTGGCAGCTGAACATATCTGTTACTCATGCTCCTTAAAATGAGAGGCACTGTGTTATATTTTTGGAAAATTAGTTGTTTATTTCTCAGTATCAGATCATTGCAGCATTAAATTAACAGTGAATTATCGACTGAAATAAGTGTACCTTGGTAGCCTGGGGCTGAGCTACAAAAATAAATGTGAATGTTGGCCTAAACTTTTTATTTTTTCTTTAAGTAAACCAACTATTTAAATGTTGCTTTATGTTAAAAACAAGGCTTCTTTTGAATAAATGTAACACACCTAAAAAGTGGATTCCATTTGATAATAATCTTAAAAGTAGTGGAAATATTTTTAAAAATCAGGTTAAAAATATTGTTCCAATAAATTCAGTGGCTTCTTTGGATGGTTATGTAAGTCCCAAATGATAGTTTTGGGAGATGGATTCTTTCCAAGCAATAGTAAAACAAAAGAACAACAAAAAAATTTAATTTTGAGTGGCTATGCCTTATGAGAAAGCTGTTTAAAAATAATCCTAACTTTTAAAAACATATAAATAACATTTAAAAAAATTACAATATCAAATCAGAAAAGTGTAAAGTTCTAGAAAATATAATTTTCTGAGATGGAGGACTTCACATGTAGATATCCAATATTTTAATCATTTTATAAAGCCTTGGACCAGGTAATTTTGATTTCTTATCAAAGAACAGAAAGAAAGCAAATTTACTATCTAAATAGGCTTGTGATAGCTTAAACAGTCAGATTTTCTCCTAAGGTTTTGGAGTAAAATAATTATCACCTTTCTAGAGGCACTCCCACTGACTTCCTAGAGAACATTATCAATTACTAGAGGCTTTATCGTTAACAGTCTCATTCCCAGAAGTCCTAAGCCCTGAAGTTCTTCCCAATGACCTGTCAGCCTGGAAATTCACTTGATCTGCTGGGCAGAGACATTTCATACTCGGGGAACACATGATGGGAATTTATTTTATGTGTCCCAAAGATATGTAATTCTCCTTGGAGGTTTTACTTGATAATAGCTATGCCCCAGAAAACCATCTTGTTTAACCAATGTGATAAGTTGACAATGTAGTTTTTCTCTCTGATTATAATGTGCTCTGTGTAGTCAATACACTGGTACCATGTGAGTGTAATTTCCTCTTTTATTTTATCTCCAATGCACTGTATTATAAATAAACAGTTAAAAAAAACACCAAACAAATCTGTTGCATCTCCTTTTAAGATTGTACCACTGTAGACACTTGTTCTAGTAAAGTAGAATTGGGCGCATTTGATTGCATTTAAATTTTTCATGTTTCAGCAGTTTGGCTGGGAGCACAGTAAAGAAAAATCCCATGAGCGAGGATAGTTTAGAATAATAGAACTTGATTTTGTGTATTATAGCGGCAACATTTGCGCTGCTTTAGTTAGGGTTGTGTCAGCACTTCCATTATAAACCCCTGTTTTCAGGGGCGTATAACTAGGGAGATATTTTTTTTAATACAAATTAAAAAAAGACAATTCATTTGAATGATTTTTAAGTTATAATAGTTCCAAAATAAAACAAAGTAAAGTCGCATAAAAATTGACCATTTTCACATGGATTTTGATTCTTTGTTTTGCTTATTAGGTGTATATGGCAGCAGCTTAAGTAAGGTACTATTCAAATACACTGGTGGTGAAAATTTTTGTAGGGGAAAACTACTGAAATTAGCATTAAACATAAGAAGCATTCCACATGCATTTTAAAACATTAAAACAAGTGTATATTTGATTTATGAGTTTGTAAGGGAGAGTAAGTATGGTACAGTGGTTATAGTACAGGCCTTGCCAAAAGTCACATGTCTTTGTGGCTTCTAGAACACAGTTTAGTTGGTCTCGTAAAATATTCCAAAAGGGAAAGCTAAAGTAGAGAAATGAAATATGGATATAATCAGTAAATGTATGGATTCCTCAATAAAGTAACTGTGCAAAAATTACTAGTAAATCTAATCTAATAATAAAAAACCTAGGCCTATTTAATAAAGTATACACTAAAAATAATTTGTGCACATTTTCCCTTTAAAAGAGCAAAACCATCACTACAACAACAAAAAACATCAAAATCAATGGAAAAAACAAACCTGAAACAAGTACAGTGATTTTTATCAAAAGGAAATGCCCTCAGTGGAATAATACCTTGCTAAAAGAACAAAAATCACCCTTTTCTCTGCTAACAATGTTTTTGAGAACTATATTAAAGTTAATGGAAGAAATTAAATATGAAATGGAAAATGTATTCTTGGAACAAAAATGTATTGATTCCTTTGCTGAAGAGAGGAATTTCGAAGTTGAGTATGCATGCGTTCCTTGGATTTTAACCAGTTGTCCTACCTTCTTTGTCTCCTTGTCACCTAATGATGCTATGAGCTGAGAATTAACAGTCAGATTTAATATTGATTTTTTGGGGGGCAGCCTTTCTTTTACTGGCAACCTTAATACACATCTGTGTTTGTAGGTGATGTTATAAATAGGTAGCTTTCCTGAATGGTCACTGGAGGAATCACCAGAAGATTGTTGATGAACTAGGGGTGAAGTCTTCCTTACTAATTGTATTCAGCGTGTAATTTCTAAACTTCCCTCTGAATTTTGATTTTCAATTAACACTCCCCATTTGAAGATAATTTTCTATTTAATATAATTGCAGGAAATAATTTATTGGCTGATTAAGACTGAGGGCCCAGCCTTCCTTAAGAAAACACTCTAACAAACCAGCCTTTAAACTCAGCTCATAGCTTTGGACAGATTTAGTCTATTTTTACAGCTGCACGTTTGTGTTTAATTAGGATTTTGCACTATTGTTCATTGGTGCAGTTTATCGTTGAAATTATTCTTAAGAGACTGTTTTCATTTTGGGTTTCGTGTCCTGACTAATTTATACCAATGGAACAATCATATATATTAGCTATTGGAAGGAGCCAATTCACTATAATAAGAGGATATCTTTTGGGTAGCTAAAGTCTATGTTTTGGATTATGACTTTCAATTGTATTTAACTGTTTTAAAAAGCAGCAGTAAATTCATGTTTCTGTTTTTAATATAAATGATTACATTATCGGGAGTGTCATTATCTGAACCATGAAAACATTCTTGTTGTTTATGACAAGCTGTTGATAAATCTGTAGAACAGTTATTTTTCAGTTATAATTTGCCTGGTCTTACTGTGTAGTACCTTTTAGGACCAATAAAGTAAGCTCTAGAGTGATTCTGTGTACTAAGAAACATCTTTTGGTATCATTTTCCACAAGTGTATATGCATACATTTATCCATTTTTTGGTATTAATAGAAATTGTTCAACAATATATTTATCTAATTCTTTGATATCATACTCTTTAGGACAATTAATTTATTTCTCTTTAAAAATATAAGCATTCTTCTGCACTCTTTTTCTCTCATTTTATGTCTAGTATCAAGTCTAATAGATGAAATTTTCACTATTTGTAGAATGATTATTATAAACAGGTATCAGCATTTTAATATGTTTCAAAGCACTTCAAAAGCCTGTAATACTTTTATTTAGAACTGTGCATAATTAGATTAACTGATCTTATATTTTTTTCACTGTAGGATACTAAATCTGAGCCCCCTCATTAATTGTGAGAAATTTAGCATTAGCTGTTAAATCCTATGTGAAACACGGGCTGCTACATAAAAACTACTGTTTAAATTGGAATTAATTATTTTTCTTTGCACTTGATATTTCCTTCACTGCAATATTCATGAAAGCATGTGACAGATTTGTAAATTTAACTGTTAATCTCAGATTTCTAGACCCTTTAATCAGTATTTATTTGTCTGTAGAAACAGTACTAGCAAGTTAATGATTTGCTAATTTGAAAAATGCTCATGTGGTTTCCTATGTTAACTGATTTGTGCATTTTTTAAAAAATGGTATGAAATCAATTAATGTTAAAGAGCAATTAAGGTGGATATTTTATTCCTTTCATTACACAGCAGTTTTAGAGCTAAAGATGCTATAAACCAAAAACAACTAAAGTTTAAAAAAAATACTCAATTACCTCTTCTTTTGAGGTTTATGTTTATTTTAGTGGTTTTATTTCTAACCATATTACTAAGAAAATCATCTTGATAAAGTGATATTCTTTCTATAAGTTTTGAAATTCTGTTTAATAGGCATGATTTTATGATTTTATAGGAAAGTAGAGACTGAAGACCTTGTTACGCTGAGTGTAATTGATTTTTATATGTGGATACATAAATTAATGTTCACTAATTGTTTTTGGAGATTTTAAAATATTATGCATAGTACATATTTTATTATTTTCATAGTAAATGCTTTGAATTTTAAGTCATTTTAATATTAAAAAAGTATAGTTATTTCAGGTACTCAATTTAATTGGTACAAATTGTCTTACGACTAACATTATCAGCCACTCAATCAATATGTCATTTAGACATTTTCAGCAGCTGACGTATTTTAAAAGTCTTTAGACAAGGATCGGATTGGTTCTAAGCAGTATTAGGCCTAACACTTAAAATACAAGGTATAAACTAGGAAGTCAGGACCAGATTTACTTAGGACTTCTGCTATAGAATATTTACTCTGCTGATTGTATTTTCCTATGTAGAACTTCCTTCGTTTTCAATAGAATTTTGTTCCTATGTAAACTGTAAGAGAAATTTGGATGTTTTTATTTTCAAGTCATCCTCCAAACTGACTCTGCCAGTTTATTCGTTCATTTTTTTATTTTTTTATTTTTTATTGCTAACTATCTTCCTAATTACCCTTAAGAAGCTTGTAATCTAGTGGGGAGAACTGGGAGGAAAAATACGCACACACACACACACACACACACACACACACACACACTCACACACTTACAAACACATTACACACTGTGAAAACTTATTCTATAATAAATAATAATAAAAGTTTCATTTGTGGATTGCTAGGAGAGGGAAAAATGTAACAATTACTGGGAAGAGGTTTGCTGAGTTAAGAAAGAAAGGCAGAGCAGATAAGGTGTTCTTTCTCATTGGTTTAGAGTAGATCATAAACATCTCTAAAGTTAGAGAACTTTTCTTTTTTCCTGAATTAGTTAAATGCAAGGGACAGTTTATTCTTTTGTTGTTGACAGCCCATTTTAATCCATGCTGTTTTTCTTCTTCTGCAGAAGAATGTCTTCTAAGCAAGCCACCTCTCCATTTGCCTGTGCAGCTGATGGAGAGGAAGCAATGACCCGGGATTTGACCTCAAGGGAAAAAGAAGAGGGCAGTGATCAACATGTGGCCTCCCATCTGCCTCTGCACCCTGTAATGCACAACAAACCTCACTCTGAGGAGCTACCAACACTTGTCACTACCATTCAACAAGATGCTGACTGGGACAGTGTTCTGTCGTCTCAGCAAAGAATGGTGAGCTTTTAAAATCTGGCCACTGTCGTTAAGTTGTGTCAGTTAGCATGAGCTCTCATTACTGATCGGTGTTTACTTAAGGGAAAGCTCAAAATACACAGCATTAGGGTTATTACTTTTCAGGCCATGAAACAAACACCATGTACATATGATTACCATATTGGTACCTGTGAGAAGTGGAGAGTTGTTTGTGATTTAGGTCACATTATTAGGTCAACTTGTCAAAAGTCTGAACTCAAGGTAGCGAACTTGGTAAGATCATAAAATAAGTATGACCAAATAAAGTTTGGCTGTGTATTAATATAGAAAAATCATATTAAGCAAATGTGTCTGTGTGAATGAAGTCATATGGTGAATACATCTTCAGTGAGGAAATGCAGGTATTTATCATTTTTAGTGGTCATACTTGATTTATAATAAGGCTTTTCTCACTTATGTGCCTATATATCAATTTTAAAAAGCTGCAAAGCTCCTGAGTATCATTCAGTCATGCTGCAGGAGTTTGCCCTAAAGGTAGAAACACCATCAAATGCGTGCAGTGTATTAGCCTGCTTCCCCGTGTTAAATTTTCTCTCTAAGCATCAAAACAGAAACCGTAGTAAGTGACGTTAATTATCTAGTTTAAAGCAAAATATTCATTTTTTTAGGATCTAGAACTGACTGAAACCTTAATATATTATATTAGATTAGAAATTTTAAACCCCATTTTGCATTTCTTGGCTTTTGGTTATGTTAATGAAAAATATTTTACGTGGGCAATGAGGAAAAGTTTTATTCCTTAAATAAAAAACAAGGTAATATTTTAAAATGTCTTTACCATTAGTAACATATATTTAAATTGTTGTTCTATACTTAATGTCTTGGAGCCAGTTCAAAGACTTGATTTAATAATTTAGAGAGACAGAAATTTTTCTTTTCAGTTGATTTTGTAGACACAACCAGTGCTCTGGAGCAGTAACTGAGAAGTAGGGAATTGAAAGAAAACTTAAGACTTTTCTAGAACTAATTTTAGGTTAGAAAGGGATTGGCATTATAAAATTAGATAGATTCACTGGAAGATTTATTTTCCTTGCATGGGGGAAGGCAGAAGATATAATAAAGCCAGACCAATGCTCTGTTTTTTCTGATTGGACTTAAGTTGTTCATCTTATACCTCCAAGACAGCATGGGTAAAATAGATATCCAGGCACTGTCATTTATTTATTAGCAAGATAATGGGGCTATGTTTCATTTTCTTATTTCATAATTTATTTTATTTTTTGTTGTCGTCAAGGCTGTGTTTCATTTTGATTTCAGCAAATATTATCGAACACCTTTTAGTAGCAAAGTCTTCTACAAGGTACTGGTTGTATAGTGGTGAACAAAATAGACATGTTCATGCCTTCATGGAGCTTATAGTCTAGGAGAGGGAGCAGAAATTAAATAAATATACACACAAATAAATGTATGATTCAAATTGTGATAAATTCTATGAAGAAAAAGAACAGGGTACTCTCTGAGAACATAATGGGTAAACCTAATTTAGAATGGATGGTTAGAGAATGCCCTGTCTAATTATGAATGGGAAGAAGGTAAAATGGCAAAAGGAATAGCATGTGTGAAGTCTTTGAGGTGAGAAAAATATAACTGTCTTTAAGGAAATGAAAGATGATATTTGTGTCTGGAGTGTAATAAGTGAGGATGGAATGTAACATCAGATATAGTTAGAGAGATTGATAGGGGCTATATCAAACAGGAAGGGGCCCTGGTAGCTCAATGGTTAAGCGCTAGGCTGCTAACTGGCGGTCAAACTCATCAGTAGCTCCATAGGAGAAAAGACCTGGCAATCTGCTCCCCTAAAGATTACAGCCTTAGAAACCTTCTGGGGCAGTTCTACTTTGAGTAAGAATCGACTCGACAGCTCACAAGAAAAACAATATATCAAACAGGACCTTGTGGATAACGTTGCAGAGTTTAGATTTTATTCTAAGTGCAATGGAGAGTGATTGAAGGGTTTAACAATATTTCAAACAGTTACTTCTGGTTGTGGTGTAGTGACTGGACCGGTAGGAGACAAGAGTGAAAACAGGAAGACTTGTTGGGAGGCTATTTCAGAAGTCCAGGTGAGAGATAATAGTGGCTTGGATGGGTGTGGAGGCAGAGGGGATAGAGAAAAGGGATGGATTCAAGATATATTTTGGCTTTGATGATAAATATAATAATGGGTACATAAAAATAAACAGACTGGAAAATATGAAGAGACAGCAATTATACCATTCAAATTTTACTTTTTTAGAGAACACTTATGTCTCTTGGTAAAATTTTGTTTGTATCTTGGAAAGTGCCAAGTTGCTTTGGTGTTATTCTCAAACTTATATGGTCTACAATTTTGTCATAAAAATAGGTATTTAATAATTTTCTTACCAAATTTACATTGAATGGAGTTTATGCTAGTATAAAATAGTTTAAGGTAACAAATTTATTACATATTACTATAAAATAAATCATACTTGCTAGAAATGTTTTCAAACTTTCACTCCCTTTTGATATCAAACATTGCTTTCCGCTGGAGTCTGTGTATTCTGAATGTATATAAGCCAAAATATTTTGTTTTAACTCCCACTCTATAGTATTTCCCAGCTGTGTACTTATATAGTGTAATAAAAGGATTTAACAAATGGGAACTAGCAGCTGCATTTGGAAATTCCCTTTGTGTCCCCTTCTCTTTCGATAGATTCAATAATGTGTAACAACTGTACTATCAGACCTGTAATGACTTACTGTAGGTATCATATCACCAACCAATTTTTGTTTACAGGAAAGAAAAACAATAGAAGAATTTTAGGTTTCTGGGCAGTACTGCAAACCTCCATATAGTATTTTTGTGTATGTGTGTACGTGTGTGTGGGGGGTGGGGTGGGGGTGTGTGACTGAAGTAAAATTTAAGATAAACATTTTACCTCATTAAAATAAATATGAAGTCGAAAAAGGTTGTTATGAACTGAAATGAAACCTGCAGTTCTTTTCAATGAATCATAGCATTTACTCACTGTAATTGAACCCCATAAAATAATTGCGGAGAAATAAAATTTAAAAGAAATTCTAAAATAACGTGAAAAATTCTGTAAATACATATTCAGTTTCCATTGTTAGTCACTTTTTGTGATGGCCCTCCCTCATAGACAGTTAGGAAGAGGCACTAAAAGTTTCTTATCTCCTGCATTCAGGAAGGGTTTTACTTTGAAATAGCAAGGCCACAGAGGAAATTTTCTGTAAGCGAGGAGGAAGACACAGCAAAGAAATTCTTCTAATCCCTACTTCCTAATTAGAAAAAAAAGCTATGAATGTTAAAATTTTGATTAATTATTTTGAGATGACACTCCAACAAAAGATGAAACCACATAGTTTCAAACAAGAAATAAATTCCTTGTGGCATAAACAAAGAGAATGGAAATTTTAGATACAGGGATTCAAGGACCAATTCGAGATAAAAATTTTAGACTCTGATTTTAATTACAGTTACTTATATGAGGGACCCCAGAATGTTCAGTTTTAAATTTAGCATGCTGTGTTAATTGATGAGAGCCATTTGAAGGTTGAAAAGTTAGTGTAAATAAGAATTCACTGTCTTTGTTCTCTTTGTGCAGCCCGTGCTATTTTCATCATGGCACCAGTGTACCAGCATCTTTTTTGTAGAGGAACATTGACATTGTCCACTGAAGTATGTTTTTGTTCCCATCAGGACTGACTTGTTAGGCAGGAATAAGTTCATATAATTTTTTCATGGAAAAATATAGTGTATCATTCTTTTTAATGTTAATAAGCATGGAAGAACATTTTCATGGTCATGTTTAGTGACTTGCATTTGATATTGTGTGTGATGATTATGTGCTAAAGATTGCAACTGGAGAAAGGCTATGTGAGCTAATATATTGTTAATGAATTTGTCTGCAAATTATATACAGTTTTAGGGTACAAATTATATATAACTGTTTGTAGCATCAAATGGATGTTGAGATGTGCATGCTATTTTGAGGCTCCCCCTCCACTTTTTTGGGAGGTGATATGACCATCACCGGTGACTTGATTGTATAGTGTTTACTATGTTCCAGGCACAGGGACTACTGTGTGAATAAGACAGACAAGATCCCTGCTGTCATGGAGCTTAGATTCTGCTAGTGTGGTAGACAATGAAGAAGTCTCACATGAGCGAGAAATTTCACACAATGATAAGTGCTATGAAGAAAAATAAATAAGAAAATATAGAGAATGATTGGGAAGGACTAATTTAAACAGACCAGGGAAGGTATTTTTGAAGAGGTGATATTTAAGCTAAGATTTGAAAAACAAAAAGGAGCCAATTCTACAAAGCTCTGGGGAAAGACACCCTAGCCAGAGTGTATAGTTAAGAATAAAAGTGTTTTGTTTGGTGTGTTTGAGGACCAGAAAACAGACCAGAGTGACTGGAGTGGAATGAGCGAGGGAGAATGGTTTGGAAGGAAGTCAGGGAGGCAGGCAGATGACAGATACTATGGAGTCTCATACTCACAGAGGGTGGGGAGAATATTTTAAGTGATGTACATGTGAGCAAAGACACAGTCAAGAATGAACAAGAAATGAGATTGGCGAGACAAGGGTGAGGTTGGGGGTGGGGGAAGGGAGAGGCATACTCATTGTCAGAGAATGGCCTCAGGCAGAGAGACAGAAAATTTTTTGCCTTAAAGGGAACTGTTTTCAGGTGACTTTTTAGGGTTGGCAATGGGGATATGGACAAGGCAACAATGGCATCTCTTACAAGATCCAAAACATGGCGTCAAGATTAAAAGTGGGACCTTGCACACACACATGCATGTGTGCCCCTCTGTGCATGCTTGTATAAATATCTCTATATATGTATATGTTAGGCAAAATTGGCATTATATACATCTGGCTTTTAGGAACAAGTCTAATTAAATGTAAATGACTATACTAAACTTTCAGCCCAAGAATATCTGAACTTTTTATTTTAGAGACCTACTTAAATTTCCCACAGTCAATTTTTCTTCTAGAAAACTTTAAAAATAATTTTCCACTATAAGTAAAAGATGTCAATAATGTCCTTTTGTAGTAATTGAAAGGAAATAATAATAGGCGTGTTGAGATATTTTATTAATAACTGTCAGGAACAATACTTTTTGCTTGCAAACAATTTCTCCTCGCTGCCTCTTTTGCTTTCAGGCCAGTGAAGTTGCTAATCAGCTCTGGAGTGTTTTATGTAGTTCATTTGGAGTCATAAAATTTCTGGTGTGGACTTTGTATCATTTCTGGGAATGGAGCTGTTGTCACTATATGGTAACATAGTCCAGGAATTTTGAGTGAGAATTTAATCCTCAGCCATGGTTTATCTTGTGGCAGACTTTCAGAAGATTTCTAATCTTGTTACCTTTCAAAATATTTTAAAAGCTTGAATTGATGCCAGTTTTCTTGGTAAGATTTAGTCATGTAAGATTGTCGGCAGTGTCCAAATGAAATTTACTCCCTCACTTTTACTGGGAATATAGTTTAGAAAGTATAGTGAAACTCACTGGTTCACCTGGTGCTAACAAGTTTATGCCAACATCTAAGGCAAAATTTCATGTGCATCTTTTGTGGTACCTGATTGGTCTATGAAGCACTGGAAAAGAATTAATAAACTAGCAAGATCTGGACTTACTGAGAACTTTGGTTACTACTCTTCTCATTTTAGGATTTTGGAAATTAATTCAATTTGAGTAAAATTGAAACCTTGTTGTTATTGTTGATTGCCATCGAGTCGATTCCAAATCATGGCAACCCCCTATGTGCAGAGTAGAACTGCTCCACAGGATTTTCAAAGCTGTGATCTTTTGGAAGCAGATCTCCAGGCATGTCTTCAGAGGTGCCTCCAGGTGGGTTCCAACCTCCAACCTTTTGGCTAGTAGTTGAGTGCTTAACTATTTATGCCACCTAGGGACTTCAGTTGAAACCTAGGCTTCTGGTAACAAGTTGGAGTGAAAATATCTATATCTATCCTTGCCCCTGACATTCTCCAAGAAGCACTTTGGAAAAGTTCTTATTTTCTATAAGTTTAAAACTATACTAGCACATGGCACTCTCTCTTTTAAAATATCTTAGTGTTGTGGATTGAATTATGTCCTCCAAAAATATGTGTTGTAAATCCTAACTTCTATGCCTGTGGTTATAATCCCATTTGGGAATGGGTTGTCTTTGTTATGTTAATGAGGCAGGATTAGTGTAGGGTGTATCTTGAGTTAATCTCTTTTGAGATATAAAAGAGATTAAACAAGCTAGCAAAGCAGAGATGAGAGAAGAGAGATGCTAAGCCACATGAAAATCACCCAGGAACAGAAGCTCAAAGAGATAAGGACCTTCTTCCAGAGCCAACAGAGAGAGAGAAAGATTTCTCCTAGAGCCAGCACCCTGAATTTGGACTTCTAGTCTCCTAAACTGTGAGAAAATAAATTTCTATTTGTTAAAATCATCCACTTGTGGTATTTATGTTATACCAAAAAAAACCAAACTCATTCCCATCAAGTCAATTCTGACTCATAGCAACCCTATAGCACAGAGTAGAACTGTCGCATTGGTTTCCAGGGAGTGGCTGGTGGATTCAAACTGCCAACTTTTTGATTAGCAGCCAAATGCTTAACCACTATGCTACCAGGGCTCCATTTATGTTACAGCAGCACTAAATAACTAAGATGGAATTTGGTATCAGAAGAGTGGGGTCCTACTCTAATAGATACCTAAAATGTGGAAGCAGTTTTGAAATTGGGTAATGGGTGGAGCCTGGAAGAGTTTTAAGGTGCCTAATAGTGGTGGTTCAGTGGTTAAAGTGCTCAGCTGCTAATCGAAAGGTCGGTGGTTTAAACCTACTAACTGCTCCGTGGGAGAAAGATGTGGCAGTCTGCTTCCATAAAGATTATAGCCTTGGAAACTCTATGGGGCAGTTCTACTCTGTCCTATAGGGACACTATGAGTCAGAATTGACTTGATGGCAGCGGCAGCAGCAGCAATAGTAAAAGTCTAGATAGCCTTGAAGAGACTGTTGGTAGAATTATGGTTGTCAAAGGCAGTTCTGGTGAGGGCTCAGAAGGAAGTGAGGAGAGCTATACAGAAAGTCTCTGCCGTCTCAGAGAATACATATGGCTCCAGCAACAGAATGTTGATAGAAATATGGACGTTAAATGTGCTTCTGGTAAGGCTTTAAAAGAAAATGAACATAAGATTGGAAAATGGAGGAAGGGCCATGCTTTTTATGCAGTGGCAAAGAATATGAATCATGTTCAAATGTTTGGTGGAAGGTAGAACTTGTAAGTGATGAACTTGAATATTTGGCTGAGGAGATTTCTAAGCAAGATCTTAAAGGGGCTGCATGGTTTTTCCTTGCCACTTATAGTAAAATGTGAGAGGAAAGAGATGAACTTAAAAATGAACTGTGCAAAATGAAAACAAAACTTCAAGATTTGGAAAATTCTGTCGTATATACTAGGACATGCGTCCTGGAATTACACGAAGGACATGACTACACAATCTTTTGTTGAAGAGATTAAGCCTGTGACTGATGGAGCTGACCAACTACCACAGGAAAAAACCCATCAGCTTAGACTGAAGGAGACAGAGAAAGAACAAAAGGAAAGAAAGCTGCCTGCCTCTTGGAATTCTACAGGCAGGAAACAGGTCAAAGGAGCTACATCTGTTGTCCTCCAAGGAAAGAAAGGGACCAGTCCTGGAGCATCTTGGAAATTAGCAGAACTGTTGGAAGGAGCATGGGAAGCAGGGCCTTCTTGGTTTCAAAGGGTAGGGCCACGGTCTCCTGGATCTCAAAGGGTGGAGTCACCGCCTCCTAGGTTTCAAAGAGTCAGATCTTCACCAGCTTGGTTCCAGAGTATGGGGCTGCCGTTAAGGTGTGCCAGGGGGATGGGGCAGGTGTCCAAAGCTGAGGGTGTGGGGCTGCCATGACCAAAGGGCAGAAGAACGGGACCTGCCAGGACTGAGGGGGGCACCACTCAGATGGACTCGGAGAATGGGGCCCCCCGAAGCTGAGGGAGCAGACTTGTTGTCCCAGTGGGCCTGAAGAGCAGAGCTGAAGCCCAGGGATGAGGGGCCTCCACCCAGAATCCAGAATGTGTGTCCAACACTCACAGTTTAGAGGGCAGGGCCATTGCCCATATGGTCTTAAAGAACAGAAGATTATTTTCAAGCCTTGAGAGCTAATGTAATTTGTTCTGCTGGGTTTTAGACTTGCTTGGTGCCTGCTAGCCCTTCTTTCCCTCCAATTTCTCCTATTTGTAATGGAAATATCTACCTTGTGCCTGTTCTCCCATTGTACTTGGGAAGCAGATAACTTGTATTGTAGATTTCACACGTTCACAGATGAAGAGGAATTTTTCCCCAGGATGGAATATGTCTAAAGTTTCACCTACATTTGATTTAGTTGATTCAGAAGATGAAATTTTGGGCTTGGAGTTGATTTAAGACTTTTGCGATGATGTGATGAGGTGAATGAATTTTGCATGTGGCAAGGACATGAATTTTGGGGTCCAAAGGGTGGAATGTTATGGATTAAATTATGTCCCCCAAAAATATGTGTTGTAAATCCTAACCTCCATGCCTGTGGTTATAATCCCGTTTGGGAATGGGTTGTCTTTGTTATGTTAATGAGGCAGGGTTAGTGTAGAGTGTATCTTGAGTTAATCTCTTTTGAGATATAAAAGAGATTAAACAAGCTAGCAAAGTAGAGATGAGGGAAGAGAGGTGCTAAGCCACGTGAAGATCACCCAGGAGCAGAAGCTCAAAGAGACAAGGACCTTCTTCCAGAGCCAGCAGAGATAAAGCCTTCCTCTAGAGCCAGCACTATGAATTTGGACTTCTAGTCTCCTAACTGTGAGAAAATAAATTTGTTTGTCAGAGGCATCCACTTGTGGTATTTATGTTATAGCAGCACTAGATAACCAAGACTCTCAGAAATTTAATGAAAGGAATTTATTTACAATCTGAACAACAACAAAAAATAACATTGTATTGCATGGAACCTAGCAAATTCTCGTGTCTGGTGTTAACACATTGATCATCTTTATATTTTTGACACACTGGTTGTGTACATTGTTTCATTTCTGTTATTTAAGTAAACATGTATTTTTTTAAAGTTCCCCAAATCTAGATTATTGAAATTAAATAAAAGTATTACTGGCATGCTACTTGGAAATATCTTGATGCCTATGGAAATTCAAATGCTTTTGTCATTATTTTTAATGCTATAATATACCTTTCTAAAGATACTTTTTGGAAAAGTTTTCATTCTTACCTAGCATATTATGAAAATCTTTATCAAAAGTAGAAACATTAACATGCTCTGGAATAGCTGACTTTTTTCCCCCTTGGGCAAGAAGGCATCAGGTATGCATGCTGATTAACACACTCCAGTCATTAACATGTGATTGTGTGGGCTGCATATTGAACACCTGCCAAAATATAAAAATCCAGCACTTTGCTACATCTTTGCAAAGACTTTTTGCATTTCTTTTGTATTTTGACAATTCAAGAAAAATCAGACCCTAGTATTTTTTTTTTCAGTGTAATAAAATTGTGTATACACAGTGTATTCAGGGAAAAGGGATATGCCATGTTTATTTTTATTTTAATCTTTCAGGCTGTGTAAGATCCAGTGACTGGGGTTTGCAGAGCACTGACCCTAACACAGCCCTCTCAAGGAACTCTATCACTCAGACATTTACTTACAATTTACAACATTCCTGCATGTTCATTAGAATTATCTTTTCTGGGATTCAGCCAATCTTCCCCTAGTTTGCTTCAGTTTTTATGTGATACCTCTGTGTCTCATAAATAATTTGTTTTCATTTCTTTCACCTATTTGCTGCTAGTAGGCTGTTTCTGTGGTTTTTTTCCTGAATACTATCCATATGCAAATACTCCTATAAGACCAAAGTGCAAAGGCTGTATAGCATTTCTAGACACTTAGGAAAAGTCAGTTGTTAATAATTATTTACAATGAGACATTACTACTAATAGAAATTTAGGTATGATTTGGTCTAGCATGAACAATCCAATCTGACAGGCCCGATTCACTCAGTTTTTCTTTTTTCTTGAGGAATTCAAATGGTATTGGAATATAGAATTTTTTATTAGTAACCTTCTTGTCAAAATTGGTCCGTGTTGATCAGTTGAAGCTGATGTCAGGACACCACTAATTTTCTGATTAAAGCAGAACCCCAGACACATGTTTCAGTTTATAGGTGGTCCATTCATGTATACTTTCTCTGTACAAAATTCCTTCTTGTTTGGCTTCTGGGTATATAAATATAATGATATATGATAAATGAAATAATGAAATCTGTACATTTTTGTAATGCTTCTAAGCAACATGTTGGAGAAAGTAATATATGTATTATATGGCATGCAGTCATTTACATGACTAATTTGAAATTTTCATGATTGGAATGAGATACGAATCTTAAGGTTCTTCTAGATCAGTATGAATAAAATGGTCATGCCTGTGATAGGCAGCATATTACTTAGAGAAGAAGAAGCTGGAATTGTGTTTGCACTCCTGGAGATCTACCTTCTTTCTTTAATTTGGAGAGGGTTGCTTTCCATAAACGCAACTTTAACCTAATGAATTCTTTTTGTACCACTCATTCCCAGATAAGGTCCTCTCTGATTACTGAGTCAAACCACCTGCATCAAGCAGGAAAGACCCTTCCAGGAACATATCTAATCTTTCTTGAACGCCTCTAATGAATGTGCCTTAATTACCTTGATATGCAAATTATCTCACTGTTTGATTGTCTTCAGCAATAAAAAGTTTTCCAAGAGAAATGTGACCTTTTAAAAGAACAACTTTGAGCTATTATTCCTTTTCTTATAACAACTTTCAATGCGATGACATATTTATGCTTTATAATATTAACCTTTTAAGTATTATTTTGGTGTTACTACATTCCCATGACCTTAGGCATTATTTTTCTAGGCAATGCAAATTGAGTTCAATAATATATCTCTGCGTAAACCATATTCTCAAATCCAAAGTATAAATTATAAACCTTTGCTAATAAAATTTTACAATCAGCTAGAAATTAGAAATGAATATTTATGCATTTCATTTATCTTCTTTATATTTCATTATCACCCTAGGAAATGGGAAACCTTATTTAATAAAATGATTGGAAATTATTTTGTAAACTTTTACTTTCATTATAATTTAACTCTGATTTGTTTCCACTGCCAGTGTACTGAGAGTACCTTGAATACAATATTCTCAAGTTAGTCAAACTTCTGGGAGGAAATGTGCTCCCATTCAAACATAGATTATGGTGGTGTAGTAGAAGAGATTCATTTACCTACTAACAGGAAGAAGAATAAGAACAATTGTGTGACAGTTAGTTTTATTTAGGAACTTTTTGGTCAACTCCAATGGTAAGTTAGTATATTTTTTTGCATAACCACTGAGTTAGCCAGGATTAATGGAAAATTACCCATTAAAAAAATTGAGAAAATTTTTGCTGTTAAATTCAGAGTTAATATTTGGCCTTCAGTTGTATTAATTTATTTTGCACCTGGTAAATTTCTACTAAAGATAGCTTGCTCATTTTTTTTTGTTCTCACATGGATGCGTTTTCTAAGTGAATTTGATTGTAGTTTATTTATTTTGCTTTCTTTAATTGATAATAAATGAAGAGTTTGACTCTCCTTTGGCCTTTTGTTCTTTTGTATCCAACAGGAATAACATACATAGAGTGAGGTATGAATCTGAATATTTGGGTATTTGGAAGTTGAAAGAAAAATACAAACTCACACCCCACCTCCCGACCTGAGAGAAAGCATGGGCTTTATTATATGATTGTAACTGAACCATCAGTCTACATCTGTGTGTTGCCTTCTGGTGGGGAAACTGCAGAGCTTCCAGACATTGGGAAGACCTGGTGGCAGAATTAGACTTCTTACTTGCTTCTTTGTGTTAAACTGGTGACATTTTCACAGATGTGTAAACACGGATTGATAGATGGATAGATAGTTGTTTTAAAAGCAACAAAGCCTCTGAGGACTCATTTTTAGTCTCTTTTTGCTTGTCCTAGAACTTACATCAAAGAGCTAGAGATGTTATTTACAGTATTCTGGATTAAAAAGAGTTTCTTGTTAGGCCCATCATATGTATTTGACATAGTAGAGGGAAATTTGAAGGCTCATGCAGTGAAATCCTCAAAATTGGGAACCTTAATGGGCAAGATTCCAGTGAAGATAGGAGACTGTTGAACTCACAGGGTGGCCCTGAGGGCCCAGTGTGAATGACACATAGAATAATCTGTTCTCTAGTCTCTCTTCCCTAGGCAAACCTGCCTGTGAAGGACTTCACTGTTAATACAGCAGCATCCAAGAAGGAACACATGGATTTCACAAACCTTGTTTGGGCCCTGGTATTTTTTAATGTTAAAATTTGTGAGGTGGAGTTGTGATTCTGAAGAGCATACTCAAAACTATTTCTTTTTATGTGATCCTAGCTTCATCAGTTTTTTACAGACAACCAAGATTTAGGTAATTATCATGTCTGTATTTGTTTCTGGGGGCTTAATTTACTACCCCTTTTCTTAGTGGATCCCAGCTACCTTGAATTATTATAGCTCCCTGTCCCCCTCTCCCTCAGTTTCTCTCAGGAGCAACTAGGGACAGGTTTCAAAGAAGCTGGGTTAAAGAACACTTCAACAGATTACCGTGTCATACTGCAAGCACTCCTCATTCCTGCCAACTCTGAGTTGTGTCTTACAACAGGGCCCTGGTACCTTGATTCTCCTATTTTCAAGGCTATTTCTGTGTCTTTAGTAGAGGGTAGGGAGGTTTTTTTTACTTTATTTCCTTTGCTTAAAATTCTTAATCCTGATGTCTGAGGCTTGTCCACTGTCTCATAGTGTTTTTCATTATTCCTCATTCGAGTGATCCTTATGCACAATGGGTTCCTGGTGATCTATCATGATATCCTGGATTCCTGTGATATGCATATAATTTAAGCTCCCATCATGGTCTTCAGTTCATTTAAAGCTTACTAACTGCTTTGCTGATTATAAAAAAAATAGTTTTTTTTTTTTCCTTTTATAAGTGTACTGGTGTTTCTTAAACAAGGAAGAAAAGAAAACATCTGGCAAAGAATGATAGCGTGAGGATAATAGACTTGACATTAGAGTAAGTAGTTAGATCTTAAGAAAAGCTTTGTAGAATCATTTGAGACTCTCTATACATAGCAGTCAAGAAACTTGCCACTTGTAACTTTCTTGGTTTCAGGGTTGAAATTGTTTTATCCAATTCTATCTAGCCTGGTAGTGCTGTTTAGTTTAGGTATCATATGATAGTTAGAACCCGTTGCTGTTGAGTCAATTCTGCTTGTAGCAACCCTATAGGACAGAGTAGAACTGGCACATAGAGTTTCCAAGGAGTGCCTGGTGGATTTGAACTTCCGACCTTTTGGTTAGCAGCTGTAGCACTTAACCACTATGCCACCAGGGTATCCATGGTAGTTAAAGTACTAGTAAACTGTCAAATGAAAGTAACTGCATAGAGTTGGTAGGCACATGAATCAGCCAGTGGCTGAACCTTGCTAGACTGTTGCTCTATCTAATGGGGAATTCACTGTCAGGCCTGCATGCCTACCTTAAAGCTCTTCTTACTGTTCTACTACCAAACTGTTGTAAGATAGTCTCATCTGTGAGGTGTTGTCCCATAGCATCCTATCTTTAAAGCATGGTATCTTTAAGGCAGCAGTAGTGGTTTGTTGTTGTTCAGACTATATTGACTACACTTTGTTCCGGGCATTACTTTTTAAGAAAGAGAAAGAAACAAATTGGAACACACTCAGGGGAGAATGATCAGGATGGCCTAACCATGTCTTATGAGGAAGGAATGAAATAAACAGGGATGTTTTTGTAGAAAAAGAGAAGATACAAGGTACTTCTAGTAACTGTAATAACTGTATAGTGAAAGGGCTGCTGTTGTGAATGTTTCCATGGGATAGAACTATAGGCTGAAATAGTAGATTTCATATTCCTACAAAGAATAATTTTATGACAACTCTCCAGTGTGGAATGGACTACTTTGGTAGGTGTTAAGTCCTTTCTCAGGGAAGTATTTAAGGAGAGGCCGAAAAGCCACTTGTCACGGATATTGTAATAGGTGCCACCACCACCACCACCACCATTTAATGAGCGCTTACTATGTAACAGTTACTCTTAAGTGTTTAATTTTTATTAACTCATTTAATTCTCATAACAGCAGTATGAGTTAGATTCTGTACTGTTATCATTACCACTCCCATTTTACAGAAAAGGACATTAAGGCACAGAGAGTTTAACTAACTTGTCTGAGTTTAAATTGCTAGTAGGTGGAAAAACTGAGATTCAACTAGAAAATCTGCTCCCAGAGAGTCTGTACCTTTGTTGTTGACTACTTTACTATGCCACCTTCTTCTGCACCAGGGATTCAAGTACTAGATGGTGTTGACCAATTGGATTTTTGAGGACCTTTAAATACTGAGATTCTGATTTTGTATACGAGACTGATAGTGAATAGATAATGCAAGGCTTTTTTACGTGCTTGTCTTGGCAGGTTTGGGGACTTTAATAATGTTTCCATATTTACTCTGTTCACTATATTTACTTCCACTTATTAAATATCATGATGATGAGGCCATTTGAAAAATTTTTGGTCTTGTGATTTTTTTCTTTGAATCAAAATAACATTTTGAAAACAATAGCTTTTTCTTCTTAGAATTTAAGAATCATGGCATTGTAACAAATATTGGTAACAAATCTATATTCTGACATATCTATGAGTAATTTTATTGTTATTAAACAGTATAGTAATAATGTAAAGTGGCATAATGCTCTTCTGGCTTTGAGACAGCTATGTAAACCTAATATATTCTACCAAACATCAGTTTTAATTAAAGAGAAAAAGAGTAGTAGCAAATTCTGCTTTTGCCAGGAATAATCTATTGGTAATTAGGACAAAATTCAGCACTTTCATTTATGTAAGCTTCTTTAATCCAATGCTTTTCCTTAAAATGTGTCACATTAGAGAAAAACATACTTTTTCCTCTGAGAAAGGATGTATAAATGTTAGCAATTTAGTTTTCAGCATATTAAAAAGGTTAGATTTTCTTTGTTAGCAGGAAGTTATTGGAGCCTAAGATTAGGTAAAGCTTTTCTGTCAGTCACTGAATAATACTATAGTAGAAGGCCTTTTACATAGCACAGTGGGGCAGTGCTTTTCGGTTAATAAAAAAGTTTAAGGTGGGGAATCAGAAAAAGTGATACATATATACTATAACTTAATATATTAAAATACAAAACTCAAGCACTTAATTGTAACTTAAAATGTATAAACGTAGTATATACCAAGGGGGCAGGGAAGTGGTGGCAGCCATCTGCCCTGGCAGAGAAGACTGATTACTGACATGGTTGGGTTGCCAGTGCATAGTGATTTGAAACAAAACAAAGACTATCAGGAAGATACCTGTAGTTGAACAACTTGGGTTTATTACTCATTGCAGTAAGGAGCTATGGGATGTCTCAGTAAGAGGGTGTTAGAAAGATCCTATTTTAGAATTTGGGTGTTGTTTAGATGGTTTTGGGTAGGGTCTAAGGAAGCGGAGGTTTGCTGTAGATTGGGTGCTGTCAGAAAGCAGGGACGATCTATGATTGGGTATCTCAATAAATCTTGTCTATAAGGAGGGCAGACTAGAGAGAGGATAAAACTGTAGTTGGTAAAGAAGCATCTGACACTCATATTAGCCAGGAGAATGGGGTTCTTGGTAATTTGTTAAGTTGTGGGTTGCATAGTGACTTTGTTTTTGTCTGGGCTTAGATAAAATTACAGAGTGGCCTTGTTTTGTCTCACCTTATTATGGTCTCAGAGTGACCTTGACTGGTGTTGGTGTTTGGGGAGATTGTTTATGTCCAACGGGAGAATAACATGGCCTAGATGTTAGCTCCAGGACAGCTTCTAAGAACACTGAGGCCTGGTTGTAAGTGTCAGACCCGTTCTCAGATGTCAGAGGCTATTCTTTTCTTTCCACTCTTATTTCCTATACCCAGTCATATGATTGCTTTTAAAATTTCTACAGACATTATAAAATTGAGAACCCAGAAATAAACCCTTATGTTTACAGCCAATTGATTTTCGACAAAAGTGGGAAGAAAATTCAATGGGACAGGAATAGTCTTTTTAACAAATGTTGCTAGGACAACTGAATATACATATGCAAAAAAAAAAAAAAAAAAAGAATTGGTACCTCTACCACATACCAGTCACAAATATTAATTCAATGTGGACCATAAACCTAAATGTAAGAGTTAAAACTATAAAACTCTTAGAAGAAAACATAAGAGTAAATATTTGTAGTCTTGAGTTGGCAATGATTTCTTAGATAAAATGCCAAAAGCAGAAGTGATAAAAGAAAAAAAAATGAATTGGACCTAATCAAAATTACAAATTTTTGCATGGTAGAGGACACCATCAGGAAAGTGAAAAGACAAGCCACAGACTGCGAGAAAATATTAACAAATCATATATTCAAGAAGGGACTTAATATAAAGAACTCTTACGACTGAATAATAAAAAGACAACTCAATTAAAAAATGGGCAAAGGACTTGAATAGGCATTTATCCAAGGAAATATGAATGACCAAGATATATAAATATCTTGTAGATACATCTCTAAGGTATACGAATGACCAATAAGCACAAGAAAAAGTGCTCAACATCATTAGTAATTAGGGAAAAGCAAATCAAAACCACAGTGAGGCACTACTTCGAACCCACTAGAATGGCTTGATCAAAAAGACAGGCAATAATTAAGTGTTGACAAGAATGCAGAGAAATTGGACCCTGTACATTGCTGGTAGGAATAGATCCCTGTGCAGCCACTTTGGTAAACAGTTTGGCAATTTTTCAAAATGTTAAGCATGGAGTTACCATGTGACATAGCAATCCCACTCCTAGGTATCTTTCTAGGAGAAATGAAAACATGTGTCCATACAAAGGCTTGCATGCAAATGTTCATAACAGCATTATTGACAACTGCTCACCCCCTAAAAAAGGGAAACAAGTCAAATGTCCATCAGTTGGTGAAGGATAAGCAAAATGTGCCATATTCATACACTGGAATATTATTTGGCAGTAAAAAGGAATGAAGTACTTATACATGCCACAGCATGGATGAATCTCAAGAACAATATGCTTGGTGAAAGAAGCCAGACAAAAGAATACATATTGTATGATTCCACTTATATGAAATGTCCAGAAAAAGTAAATCTGTAGAGACAGAAAGTAGATGAATGTTTGCCTTGGGCCGGGAGTGGGAATGGGAAATGACTGTAAATGGGCATAAGGTTATTTTTTGGGGTGATAGATACGTTTCATAATTAGATTGTGGTGATGGTTGCCCAACTTAGTAAATATATTAAAAATCATTGAATTGTACTCTTGAAATAGGTGAATTTTATGATTTCTAAATTATACCTCAATACAACCATTAATTAAAAAAAGAAGTTTCTACAGACAATGCAAATCCTATTGCCTTGAGTCGATTGCATTAAGTCTAATCTTCTTAGAAAAAGCTCCTTTCACATTTATATTTCATTTGTTATATAATATTAAATTAATTAAAGTAAGTAATATCAGTAATAAGTAAAAATAGCATAAATGAGTTTGAGAGCAAACACAAGTATCGATAAGCACGTCATCAACTGATGAGTAACAAACGTATTCAGGCTTGCTAGAGAGGAAACTACCAACTACGGACGAACTCTGTTCTCATAAATTATTCTGTTTTTCATTTTCTCTGAGCATCTCTTTGAAAAATGACTTTTGTTTTTCTTTGTTACATAGGTAATATTGTTCATTGAGGATAAATTAAGAAATATAGATAAACAAAAAGAAAATAAAGATTACCAATAATCTTACAATCATTTAGGAATCACTATAAATATTTTGTTATATATATTTCCAGTTTCTTCTTTTTTTTTGTGGTCACATTTACCTGTGCACATATAAGAAAACTGTTATAAATACTACTTTAGATCCATTTTACCATTTAATATATCTTTCCTTGTGAACAAACTGTTTATACAGCTTTTTTTTTGCTATTTATATTTAGCTTTGAAAATAGTATTTTCTGATTAAAAATATTTTCTATGATAGAACATTTATAAAGTATAGGGAACTTTAAAAAAAAAATAAAAACTATCCATTATATATGAAGCAGACATTGACATAAGTGAAGGGAAAAATAGACAGTTCTGCAATAATAGTTAGAAACTTTAATACACCAATTTCAATAATGGATAGAATATCTAAAAAGAAGATAAATAAAAAAATAGAGGACTTGAACAACATTACAAACCGACTAAACCTAATAGATAAAACTGTCTACCCAACAATGGCAGAATACTTTTTCTTTTCAAGTGTACGTTGGTCATTCCTCGGTATAAAGCAAAAAAAATCAAACCCATTGCCGTTGAGTCGATGCCGACTCATAGCGACCCTATAGGACAGAGTAGAGCTGCCCTAATAGGATTTCAGGGAGCAGCTGGTGGATTTGAACTGCCGACCTTTTGCTTAGCAGCCATAACTCTTTACCAGTGCACCATTAAATTTTCTGCAAAATATAATTTTTAATAATTTCAGAGTATGGCTAAAACCATATCCTCAAATAATCCCAAATTGGACACATCAGTTGCTTGTAATTATGTTTCAAATTTAAATTGTTATAAATTTAAAATGTTAAATGTAATCTCAATGGTAACTACACACATGCACAAATACCTAAAAAGCATATGCACATCACTATTAACAACACTAAATTTAGCATATATAACATTGTTTTAATGACTGTGTAGAAGTCTGCTGTGTAGCTTTATTATCTTTTAGTGAATGAATCTCGTTTTTTAATATCTCAGTTCTTAATATTTTGTTTAAACAATCCTGTCATTATTAGAGCAAATCTTTGCCCTTGGCTTTAATTTTTGATTTTTTTTTGACATAATTTGATGAGCAGTTGTTTCAAGTACCAGTTCATCCACCAACGGTTTACTTATCTTTTTGTTTGGTGCTCTGGAGGTATATAGAAGAAGCATGAGATATGGCCCCAACCCTTCAAGAGTTAAAATTTAGTTGTAAATATGACTAATACATGCAAAATTGTAATGAATAATTTATCCTAATGTATTAGTAAATGCCAGGTTGTGTGGTTGTGATTAAGTGCTTTGATGTGTAGTTCAGGTGGGTAGAGGGATAGTGAAGCCCAGAGTAGCCAGGAAGGGCTTCAAGGATGAAATGAAGTTTGATATGAGCTTTGAAGAGTGGGTTGGGTTCATAGTCAAAGAGGAAGAAGGATATTCCAGAGGAAAGGAACAAAATGTACAGAGGGACAGATGTGAGTAAATTTTGTATGTTTACAGTACCACGAGAAGGCTAGGAGCTCTGGTGGCGCAGTGGTTAAACTGCTTGACTGCTAACCAAAAGGTTGGCAGTTTCAACCCACCAGCCGCTCCACAGGAGAAAGACGTGGCAGTCTGCTTCTGTGAAAATTTACAGCCTTGGAAACCCTATGAGGCAGTTCTACTCTGTCCTATTGGCCACTATGAGTTGGAATTGACTCTACGGCAGTGGGTTTGCTTTTCTGGTTTATGAGAAGGCTATTTAAGTTAAAATCTTTTGAATACTGCTAGTAAGCAGTCAGTATTGAATAGCAACTTCTGAAAAACATGAGCAATATTTATTATAATACGTTTTGTGTTTTTTAATATTTACTTTCATATCCCTTTAGACACTGGGAAACATCTTAATTAAATATTCTTGATTTGTGAAAATTGCTTTTCTTTTTTAGCAACTCTGCCTAATGACTCTTTCTTTGGCTATTGTTTGCTTTTTCAGTCATCTACATATATTTTATGTACTGTGTTTAACTGACTTCCAGTGAAATGCTGTTTAGATAATCCAAATCAACATCATTTTAGTTCTTGCATTGGATCTTGGGGTCTTTTAAAAGAATATTTAAAAAATTTTCTTCACTGTTTGGTTTGGTGGGCCACTGAGGTTAGTAGTTGAGAGAAAACAAATTTATAGTAAACTTTATTCAAATGACCTAATGTTTATTAGCTCCATGTGCTCTGGTTATTTTTTTGTGTGTGATATTCATGTGCTCAGTTATGTTATATAGTGGCTCTTTCACGAGAAGCGTCAAATGAAGAGAAATAATCTTCCTTATGTTCTTTTTTAAATTACAACTAACCAGACTTCTTGAAGACTTTTATAATTATATCCACATTGTAACATTAAGGCAGAGCACATTTATTTCATTGCCTTCTTAGAAAGCAGTGTTTCTTATACACCTACTCCTTACTTATCAACTATCTCACATTTCACATTTATGACAGTGGTAAAAAATCTCCTGTCTGACTATTTTGCACATTGACAATGTACATCTGGCAGTAACGAACGCCAAGGTGTGAGGCAAGAGTAATGCTGGCTGTGATGGTTAAGGTTGTGTGTCTACTTGGCTGGGACATGATTCTCAGTGATTTGGCAGTTGTTTAATGATGTAATTTGGCAGTTATGTAACAATATAGTCATCTTCCATTTTGTGATCTGATGTGGTCATCCTCCATATTCTCATAATGCCGATTTTCACATAACAACCTGGTCTTTGGAAACTAACGATGTTGATAAGTGACGAATGGGTGTAGTGGGGTCAGGATTTGTACGTCAGAATCACTTGGAATGCTACTCAAAATTCATATTCCTGGTCCTACACTTGGGCAGGGGAGTGAGAGAATCTGTATTTAATACACTTGCCGGGTGATTCTCTTACACATTATAGTTTGAGAACCGCTGCTTTGGGGAAATAGTGCCTCAAATCTCTCCATGGCTGTGCTGCAGTGACATGCATCAAGACTTGATAGATAATTATCACTGGTCATCTTGCCTCAATTGGTATGTCATAGGACCTCTTTTATTTTTAGGAAATGACAAAAGATGCTTTTTTTTTTTTCCCCTGAAGAAAACTTACTTAAAAATTGCTCAGCTCCCTAGGAAAAAAATTTAGAGATCTTTTTGTTATTTCTTTTTTTAATTTGGCATTATTGATTTTATATCAGACAGTAATCTCCTTATTGTTGTAAACATTTGGATTTATGGGTCTTTTTAATCAAATGCTACCATCTGTCAGTTTGTCGTACTGTGGTGGCTTGCATGTTGGTCTAAGCTATGCCATTAGTAGTTCAAATACCAGCAGGGTCACCCATGGTGGGAAGGTTTCAGCAGAGATTCCAGACTAAGATAAACTAGGAAGAAAGGCCTGGTGATTTCCTTACAAAAAGTAGCCAACAAAAACCTTACGGATCACGACAGATAGTCTGACTAGCTTGGTTTGGATATGTCATCAGGAGGAATCAATCACTGGAGAAGGATATCACATTTGGTGAAATAGACAGCCAGTAAGGAAGAGAGAGACCCTCAGTGAGATGGATTGGCACAATAGGTGCAATGATGGACTCGAACATGCCAGTGATCATGAGGATGATGGAGGACTGGGCATTTCATTCTTTGTACATAAGGTTGTCATAAGGCAGAGTAGACATGACAGCAGCTATCTATCTGTCTGTCTATCTATCTAATCTATCTATCTTAATCAAATGAATTGCCTATAGACCTCGTTTCATTAAAGGCCAATTTTTAAGTTTTAAAAGGTAAAAAAGTGAGAGCCATAAATGGTAACTTTTGCCTTTTTCCAGTGTTCCTGAGGATGGTATAAGGTGATTTACACAACTTAAGTCATTTATGGTTCTAATCACTGCTTAAATTGGTGCTTTGGTTACATACTGCAAGTAGTTCTTGAGACTTTCTTGGAGAAATCATGATTTTTCAGCCTTTTTCTCTCTTCTGCTTGGTAGTGTTAAACCACTTTGCATAGATTATAAGGCTGAGGACAGTGTGGGTCATCTTTGCAATAGGAGCCGATGGTTATTGTCTGTGGTACAGAAATCAGGGAACATGATCTAATTATACCTTATAATCTGTGCATAATATGACAGAGTAGAACTGCCCCATAGGGTTTCCAAGGAACGGCTGGTGGATTCGAGCTGCCAACCTTTGGTTAGCAACTAATCTCTTAACCACTGAGCCAGCCAGGCTCCATCATGATCATAGCTCCTTGGAATGGTCAGTTCATTCTCCACTTTCAGCAAACTAATACTCAGATATATTTACCAAAGTCATTTTGACCTTTTAATAGACTCATTAATCTTTTCTGCATTCCCATTGCTAGCACAATGCCTAGCACGGAGCAGATGCTCAATACATTTGTACTGAAATAAACTAAAAAGGTTAAAATAAATGGGACAGGGCAGGGAAGAGAGCTCCTCCTTATCTTCTTCCTAGATCTTTTCCTTCCCCCAGGAAATTTTTTTTTATCTCATTTAATATTTATAATAACTCTGTAGGACAATGCAGAGTAACTCCTTCCTTTAGATGCCAGCCATAGTACATGACTTCTTGATCTTTAGTCGTAGGAATATGGTCACTGTCACCCTGAACCACAGATAATAACCATGGGAATTCAGAAAAGATGAAGATTTGTCTCACAATAGTTTTCATCAGCTTAATTGAGATATAATACACCCACCATACAGTTTAACACTTTATACAATTCAGTGGTTATTAGTAAATTTAGTAAGTTCATTATAATTAATTTAGTTCAAGACTCATATCAACATTTTTTACTTCACAGTTCCTGAGGTCTACCAAAAATCAAACCCATTGCTGTCGAGCTGATTTCAACTCATAGCGACCCTAGAGGACAGAGTAGAACTGTCCCATAGGGTTTCCAGAGAGTGCCTGGTGGATTTGAACTGCCAACCTTTGGTTAGCAGTGAAACTCTTAACCCACTACGCCACTAGAGAACCTCTTTGCCCCCATTCCTAGATCTTTTCCTTCCCTCAGAATAATAGTAACACCATATATTAAACACCACTTCCTATGAGGTCAGCATTGTACCTAGTTGATTTACAAATGTTCTCTCACTATATGCTCCCAGAAACCCTGAAAATCAGTTCATTCCTACATTATATACAGTGCCAGTAATACCTAAATACCTAACATTTATTGAGTACAATTACCATCTCACTTAATGTATTTGAAAACTTGTTTTTCTAGACTCTGTTTTCCTTTTCACCTCCACTCCCATCAGTTATTATCTCTGTTATCATTTGCCTCATGCTTTTTTTTTTACTTCTTGAAGCTTGCTGGGCTTCTTTGTGGTGAAGAAGAGGGATATAGAAGCAATTAGGATTTTGAAGCTTCTGATGAGAATCACAAAACAGAAGATGGTTTTCTTCACACATTTTTTTAAATAGGGAAGGAGAATACTTATGCTCAGACAGATAAGGTACAAGACTACAGAACACTATCATCATATATTTGTTCCTGCCAACCCTCAGTTATGGCAGAGATACAAACAGTTCCTTGCTGTAAACTTTCAGGTGTTTGTTATTTTCAATCTAAGATTTGCTTTTTCCTCCTCAGCTGATGGATCTAAACTTCATACCAGTTAGCTAACTTCTCTGTACAAATGTGTCTGTAACAGATCTCTAGTTTTTTAAAAGAATATTCTAAATGCCACATGAAAAAAATATCATGTAAATATGTGGTGAAGTATCAGTGGTTAAGGGGTAGAAAGAGGCTTCTGTAACTTTAGACAGATGTATAGCCAGACCAAAAAAAAAAGAACGATTCTCCTCCAACTCCAGAGCACAAAAATATTCAGACTGGCTAACTTTCCACTATTGATTTAAATATTTTATATATTTTCTGGTGAACAATTAACATTGGAGACTGAAGCTCATTTTTCTACTGGTTCTAAGTGTAAAGGGTAATACTTTTGTATTCTACGTATTTCTTAAACTGTGGGAAGATTGTTGCTAATAGAAGTACCCTAGCAGAAGAAAAACTTTTCCAATCCTAATAATTATTCATTGAATCTGAACTATTCTAAATGAAGGGTATGAGTAAGACATTTGTGTCTGTTTTAAAGTTACATTTTTTTTTTTTAAACCAGTGAGGCTGCTTTATAATTCCCAAAACTAAACAGCTTGAATGTACAATTTTTGACAATTGTTTATTCAGTGTTTAGTATTGTTTAAGCAGATATAGTTAATATATTTTATTTGTCCTGCTTAACATCATATACTGTCATTCTGAATTTGGGAGTTTTCTTGAAATGTAAGCAAAGAAACTTATGTTCTAATGGTTTTATTTTGTTTTATTTTCCTAGGAATCAGAGAATAATAAATTATGTTCCCTATATTCGTTCCGAAATACCTCTACCTCACCACATAAGCCTGACGAAGGGAGTCGGGACCGCGAGATAATGACCAGTGTTACTTTTGGAACCCCGGAACGCCGCAAAGGGAGCCTTGCTGATGTGGTGGACACACTGAAACAGAAGAAGCTTGAGGAAATGACTCGGACTGAACAAGAGGGTATGTGTGGACTTAACTGTTGGGCTTTTTTTCTTTTGAAGATTCCAGGCCTTTAAAAAAAAAAAAAAAAAGTGGGATTTCAAGGGCCAGAAAAGTGCATAATTGGCACTAGCTAGGAAAAAGTTATTCAGAGGTTACCATGGTGATGGCAGATTGTGATCCATTAGAAGTGTTAAGCAGATAGCTCTGTTTTTCTAAAACTTGGTGCATTTTATTTGATTCTTATGATAACAGATCAAGGCTTTAAACCGACTGTAAGCCTACCCTGACAAAAGTTACTATGGGAATTTTCCCAACTATGACTTTATTTTTCATGTATTCTCCTTTACTTCCTTTTGGTGGATAGTGTTTCCTTATACTAGTATCAAATGTTTAGAAGCAAAAAAAATCAAATTTATTCTCCTAATTTTTATGAATATTATTATTATTTTACCTTCAAATGTAGAATTGAGAGTTGAAGGTTTCCAATATCGTGAGGCTAAATGCTCAAGGGGAAGGGGTGCTTTGACACGTGACATCTGCTGCAGGATCCCACATTCACCTTCTCTGCTTTCTCCACAAGTTCACTTAGGTACACATAGGTCCTAAAAAACAGGTGAAGAAGGCTCTTCAGTAATATTTTTAAACTAAATAAGTCTAAGTGACTGCTGTACTATGTATGTTTTTTCATTTTTCTTAATGTACAGATTTTAGGCCATAAAATGTAGGGTAAGTAATGACTGGATTTATTACTAGCATTGTAAGTTAAATTTAGACCTCTTTGGCACTGTAGGGGAATGGAGATTTGATATCATAGGTTTTTTTGTGTAACTTAATTTTATTCCTTTAAGGGATCAAAATTTTTAAAGTTTCAAACTATTTTTTTGTGGAGGTACCTGCTTCCCTGTTTTACTAATCAGATTATATCATACAAAATGTAAGCTTTTTTTTTTTGGATGACTCAGGGTCATGATGTGGTAGACTAGGAGTTTCAATACCTGTCTACCAACTACATAACCCTTGGTAAGTTTTTCAACCCCTCTAAACCACGAAGTTTAGAATTTGGTATGGTACTAATATCTGACTTGGCAACTCAAACTTTTTGAGAATCAACTATGATAATGAATATAAAAGTCTCTTAAGAACTGTAAAACTATACAAGTTTGAGGTGTCATGATTATCACATTATAAATGTATTTTACTGTGCTATAATGAAATGATGTCCCCAGAGACCTTTGAGATGATTAGTACTATTTAGCTTTATGATTATTTCCCTGTAATTAGTAAACTTTGGAGTTCTTATGTATGATACACACACACGTACACACACCAAAATATAAATATATTTGTAAAGAATATGTGTGTGTGGTGTGTGCATGTGTGTGTGTGTTTCTCCTTCTTCAGTATAAGGTTGCAGGTTGTTACTTCTTGCTTTGTGAAAAACACTCTCTAATTTAATCCTTCCAGTCATCTATAGATTATGAAATTAGATGATTATGATATTCCAGACTATATATAAAATGTGAACAGATTTGTTCTGAGCAAGTTGCTGAGAGATTCTCTGATGGGTAACATGTGATCTTTAGTGCATGGACTTTGTGATGAGCCTTCTGGTTGCTCAGAGACTTTGTTTTCCTGGTTCTTGGCTATGTTCTAGAATAACTGAGGCTGCCAGATCAATGATGTCTGAATGACTGAGGTTGCTAGGTAACTTTTAACTGTGATTCACAAAAAAAAGATGGTTTTACTATAGCCAAGTACATGGTTTTCTAAATACTTTAGAGGGCTGTTCAGTGTGAAAATGAAGAAATTGATTTGTGATGATTTCTTTTTCTGGACTACTAGGGAATTTTAAATCCCTAGTAATGCTAGGGTTTTATTTGCAAGTAATAGTTAGGAGCCCTGGTAGCACAACGGTTAAACACTTGGCTATTAACTGAAAGGTTGGCGGTTCTGCTCCCATAAGATTATAGCCTAGAAAACTCTGTGGGAAAGTTCTGCTTTGTCACTTGGAGTTACTATGAGTTGAAATCGACTTGGCAGCTCCTAACAATAACAATAGTTAGTTTACTTCTGCAAGTAATGCTTAGTTTCCTATTTTCTCTCTTCATTATTATGTGCATAGTTAATTTTACATAAGAGAGGCTCTTGCAAGATGAGATTACTCATTTAAGAGTCCTTTCCTACTATACTCGTATAGCAAAGAATTTTTTTATCACCTGTTTTACAGAAATCTGATTGTTTTCTACTGTACATGTATTTTAGACATCAGAAATTAAGGCATTTTTAGTACATATTAATGTATTTCATATATTAAGTACAAATTTGAAGTGATAGGAAACATGATCATTAACTATACAGATTCCACTAGTCTGGGAAGAACAGTGAATATAATGTATGAGAGAAAACTCAAAACATTTTGACAAACTGAATATATGAACTTAAAACCAACCCATCAAGATCCAATTTAGTAGATCATACTTTTAAGTTCAGAAGTTGTAACCAAAACCCTCAGATGCACAAGAAGTTACTGAAGGAAATTAAATAGTAGTCATATGGATGGAAAAAAAGCTAGAGTTTTAGTTCACAGAAAGCACAGTGGGGTCAGCATCGGCCCTAAAATTGCCAAGGCTACGTCAGTCGGCATTAATAGAAGAACAGTATGTAGCATTCAAGAGATGGTAATCCTATCGAACTCTTTGCTCAATAGAATGCATTTGAAGTATTGTGTTGAGTTCAGAATTACTACACTTTAAGAGGGACTAAAAAGCATTGGGATATGTTCAGAAGAGAACAGTTAGCATGATGACAGTCAAGGGAATTCTTTAATAAGAGGAAAGGTTGAGGGAATTAGTAATATTAACCAAGAGAAAAGAAGATCAAGGATGACATAATAGTTGTCTTTAAAGTCACATGGAGGAGGGAGTGGGCTTATTCTATATAGCTCCCTGGGGTAGAATGCAGATCAGTGAGAAGTTACAGGGAACCAGTTTATGGTTTATATCAAGACCGACTAACAGTCATAGCTGTCCTTGTATGGAATAAGCTTCCTTGAAGATAATAAATTGTTTGTCCTTGAAGTTGTGTGGCAATCTCAATAACCATTTTTATAGGGCTATTGTAAAGGACAGAGGATTGGTTTTTTCCCAATGCCAAGGTTCTATGAATTTTTATGAACAATATTCTGTAGTTCATAGTTTATCTTTTATAGCCATAATTAAGAACTACATAGACTCATGATTGTTTTTGTACAAGTTTTTCTTCTTACATGCAAGGTATTATATTAGAACTCAGGGATTCTTACCTTCTGACTTTTTTTTTTTTTTTTTTTTGCTGTGGGAGTCTGGTGAAGCCTACAGATCCTTTCTTAGAATAATTTTAAATGCATAAAGTAAGATACGTGGAATTACAGAGAAAACAAATTATATTAAAATATTAAATAATTTCAAGAATTTGTGATATGATTGAATGTGCTACTTTACTAATGCATTAAATAACAAGATATAATGGGGGGGCTAACAATATCATAATTTTGAAGTAGTAATAACCATAAAAGATATTTTGAGATATCTGCAATAAGTATAATTTGATACAAAAATATCTATTGTGATTCTATTGGTGACAATGTCTTAGGTACTACTAAGACCCTGTTGCTTGTTTCCTGCATCCGTAATTTAAGGAAGTACAAAATTTCAGTTACAGATTAATGGTTTTTTTTTTTTCCATCCAAGTTCACAGACCCCTGAATTCTATCCATAGGCTCTTGGTTGTGTGGTCCTAAGTTAAGAGCCTTAATACTAGATGATATGGGGCACCCATAATAAGTAAAACAATAGTCTTTAAAGAGTTCATATTCTAATAGTAGATTAAAAAAAACAAAACAACAACAAAAAAAAAACTTATTGCTGTCAAGTCGATTCCAACTCATAGTGACCCTATAGGACAGTAGTAGAACTGCCCCACAGTGTTTACAAGGAGCAGCTGGTGAATTTGAACTGCCAACCTTTTGGTTAACAGCCGAGGTCTTAACCACTGTGCCACCAGGGCTCCAATAATAGATATAAGACATATATGTAAAATGAACTCTAATTCAATGTCTAATGTATCGTAAGTACCATGGTAGCTATATAGACAAAATATTATGGGAGTTTATAAGATAGAAATTGCTCCTGCCTAGGAAGCCATGGAAAAGTTTTGTAAGGAAATCGATCTTAACTAATTTTGGAGCATGAAAGGATTTATATAGGCAGAAATGGAGGGGAAGGATATATAAGGCAGAAGGAACAGGCAGAGAGCTTTAAAACAGCCAATAGTCAGGCTCTAACTTAAGATATGTGAATATACATATGGGATATGACTTTCTCAGTGGTTGTGTTCAGATCATGAAAGCCCTTTTATTCTAGGAGTTTGAACTTTATGTTGAAAGTGATGGAGGATCCATTGACTATTTTGTAGCACAATGAAGTGGTGGATTAGAGCTTTCCTTCAGGGAGGTTGATCTGGCAGCACTGTGTAGGATGGATGGGAGCAGGGAGAGATATTAAGGAAATTGTTTCAGGCTAGAGATAATGAAGGCCTGAACTAAGGCAGTGGAAATAAGAAAGGAAGGGATGATATTAAGACATAGAATTGTTAAGACTTGACATTTAAGTGTGGAGATCAAGAGAGAGGAATGGTTCAAAGGTAGCTCAGAGCTTTTAAACTTTGGGTAAGTAGGAGGGTGGTAATAGAATTAATTAAAAAAGAAGCGGAGGAACATGTTTTGGAGATGGGTACAATGAGAATTTCTATTTTGTAATTCTGAGTTTGATATCCTGAGTTTGAATTCTAACTTTAATTATCAGTTTGGAGGAATAGAACAGAATAGTATAATGGGAGAACAGAAATAATTACAGAAAAGATTATTAAAAATGTTTTGATAGATTTCTGATTCTATAATAATTATATTCTAGGTTGAAGAAGGTATAACAACTCCACCACTATTTGCCTACCCTTGACACTTTGAAGCTCCAGGTCTGTCTCCTTATTTGGGACACCTCCTATCAAATGGAACATAAGAGTTTTCAAATGGATTCCCCACCTCTCCCTCATTTCTGCTTCCTGGTTTGAGGACTATACCTCATGATTAGCTTGATTGACAAGACTATGTAATTCACATAATAAATGATGACCTTTCCTCAGTCATTCTTGTCCTGGAGAATGTTTTGACTCTGTCGGACTAAATATCTTCCCTCTCATTTCCCTGTATATATAGGAACTGATCTATAAGCAAGTTTGTTTATTATGGTCAATTTTAAAACAAAATAAAAACTCTCCACATAGTAATAGAAAGGTTATTCCCTGACAGGCAGATTTTTTGACTAACCAATTTATTGTCTAGTGTTTAATCTGCCGTATCTCCTACAAATGTGCTCCCCAGAACAGCGATTTGACTGGATTGTCAAAATACTGATGAACAGATTGATTCTGTCTGAAGTGCCCCTCTGAAAGTGAGGCTTGTGGAAAAACAGGAAAGTTGCTAGTAAATTTAACCTTCATTTAGTTCATAGATAGAGAGATGCATACATGCATGGATAGATAGATGGATAGAATGAATGAATACCAGAGTCTGCCTTTTAAAACACTGCTGATATTCATGAGTAAGGTATGCAGAAAGACTTTAATAGATACAGGTTAAAATTATTCCAAGAGAAAAATCTTTCAGCTGTGATTAAATGATGAATTTTAGTTATCCTTGTATCACCCATCCTATTGCCAGTGTTGCTGGGTTCTAACATTAAGTGACAGTTGTCAGAAAATGAATACTTTAAAAAGGACTTCTATATCTAAATACATGTATTTAATCAGAGGGTCCTTTGGCTTCTGAAAATAAGTTGTCTAATGAGAATTTCATTTGAGCAGCTGCGACTGAGGAGGTCAACAGGCATTGCCTAGGAGAATATGGCCCAGCTGGTTAAATCTGGTTGTTGTCGTGATTTAAATGGTCAAGTGCTGCTTGTAATCCAGGACCGTCTGTTTGTAAAGAGAAGAGTGAGTGCTTCAGCATAATGTACAGCTGTTTTAATCTCTCTTTAATAATAGTGCTTCAGCCACTGTCGTGTCTTGTGTATCGTACTACTAAGTATATGATCCTAGGCCCAGTGAACTGGTTTAGGTTAGGTTCTGGAGTCATATGAGATTTCGGGGAAAATGATCAATGATAAAAACCTCAATTCTCTGACAAAGTAAAAACTTTCTGACTCCCACCCTTTTTATGAAGACTTATTCTTTATGAGATACTTATTGTGATCAGGAGGGAGTGGCGAAGATTGCAGTTAGGTAGAAATATTAGAATAAACGAGCTGTTATAGAGGACATACGCTTTATGCAACTTATGCAGGGTTTAGGTACAGGTCCATAGATTGTACGTTGATCAGAAATCAGAGCATTTATCCAGTGGAATAGTGTACTTCAAGCTATCATGTTAATGAGAGTATGTGGATTCATTTTACTTCTCATGTACAGAAAGGGCAGGGGCATTTGAGCTTTGGATTCCTAGTGGGATAGGCTTTCCAATGGATTATGCAGCTGTTTCTCAGCACAAGAATGAGCACGTGTTTTTGTGTATATCTGATGGATTATGATCATTGTTCACATCTCTACACAATCTATTTGGGCTTCTACATATACTTGCATTGAAGTATATTTAGTTAGCATACATGCTGGTATCTTTGCTTATCTGATAGCTTTTGCTGCACTTAAGGAGGAATGTAGTGTAGTTTAAACAATGAGAAAACTCATTTTTGAAAGTCATTTGTTTTTAAGTGAACGAGATCTGGGTTGGAATCTAAGTTCTAATATTTAAAAAGGCAATGTAGCGTAGTTAAGTGTGGGCTCTGGAACTAGACTGCCTGGGTTTGAATCTCAGTTCAGCACTTCTCAGGTGGATGATATAGGGAAAATTACTTAACTGCTCTGTGCCTCAGTTTTCTCACCCAAAAGATGGGCACTATGTAGTGCTAAACTCATAAGGTTTTCGTGAGGATCATGAGTTAGTGCGGTTAAAGCATTTAGATCATTGCCAGTAAGTGCTCATAGCGACCCTATAGGGCAAAGTAGAACTGCCCCATAGAATTTCCAAGGAGCGCCTGGTGGATTCGAACTGCTGACCTTTTGGTTAGTAGCCATAGCACTTAACCACTACACCATCAGGATTTCTTCCGTAAGCATAGCCAACATTATTTCCTACCTGTAGGACCTTGGAGAAGTTATTTAATCATTTTGCACTTCAGTTCCCTCATCTGTAAAACTGGATGAATAATACCTGTCTTGCAGGGTTGTTGTAAAGATTTGACATTTTATATGTATAAAATGCTACATAAAAAACCCAAAAAACAAAAAAACCAAACCCATTGCCACTGAGTCGATTCTGACTGATAGCGACCCTATAGGATAGAGTAGAACTGCCCTGTAGGATTTACAAGGCTGTAAATTTTACGGAAGCAGACTGCCACATTGTTTTCCTGTGGAGCAGCTGGTGAATTTGAACTGCCAGTGTTTTGGTTAACAGCCGAGCACTTAACCACTGCGCCACCAGGGCTCCTCATAGCTTCTATAATTATAATTATTATTACTATCGCTATTATAACTACAGTTACTGTTTTTATTGTTATTATTTGAAAAACTTTTTTTTTTTTAAAGAGAAATATTACAGGAATCTCATCTTGTACCGCAGACAGAATCATAGGAAATGTCCCAGGGTGTTAGGGGATTTAGCATTTGGCAGCAATGATGTTCATGTGTTCTGGAAGAGCAATTCAGTTTAACTCTCCTTTCGGGCTATTTGGAAAAGCTGATACTAAAGTTTCCCCACTGGAAGCCAATCTTCCCTGCCGAGAAATATGTGGACTGTGATGTTGTCAGTGAGAGAGGCTGGCAAGCCTTGGATGAGGTTTTTAGATAGTTCCCAGTTAAAAGCAATATGCTTGTGTTAAAGTAAAAATTTATTAAAAACCCATGCAAAAAAAAGTTTAACATTCATGCCATGCTAGAACATCAAAATCATCTTTTAAGGCAACATTTATGGATATTAGATTTTTACCACTGTTGGGATTGAAGGTTATGTTGGTGAAGCAATTAGAATATCCCAAATCCAAATCCTTTCTTTATGTTTCTCATTCATGGTAGAAATTGGAAGGATTTTGGACTTTTGTATAAGAAGTACGTTAAGTATTCATTACAAAATTATTATTTCAAGTAATCTGGAAATTTCAAGTCATTTATGTGCTGAAGTTTTCCAAGACCACTCATCCTTTTGGCAAAGAAGCAATCAGATATTCAGAGCAATACTGATGCAACTTCAATTAAATTCATTTTTTATTTTCTTTGAAATAACCCTTTTTCTCCCAATGGTGTTTGTGTCCTTGCCCCTGTTTTAAAGATTCTGTATCATATTCATAGCAAATACTTATCTAGTACCAGATAGTTTAAATAAACAGGTATTTTCTGAAAGTATTGTGCAATGATATTTAGAGATCATAATGAGGAGCTAACACTTCTGGTTTTTGAATTATCAAAGGTTAAATCATTTTAGCATATTTTGGTGTTAAGTATACCTACATTCTCATTCTTTGGAAACTAGTCATCCTGTACATAACTCCAAAAAAGATATAATCTTCCGGAATCCTGTGAGCCCCAGACGTTCTGGACAAATCTCGGTTATTTCAATTTGCTGTTATTTCGCAACTCCCTTTTAGTTTCCGCAGTATACTATTTGGTTGAATCCTCTTCTTAAACTTCATTTTGTGTGTCTCTGCCTTGAATGGACATTTCACATTTCTTGGGCCTTTCCTATATCTTCAGATTTAAAAAGTCTTTTCTTAGAGCTCTTTCTCCAAGAATGCTGAAAACAGATGCAGGTAATTTTTTCTGAGTTTTCCTCTTAACTCACCTGGGAAGCAAGAAGGTGCTCTCCAGGCATTTTATTGTTTAGAAAGAGGATGCAGTTCCCTGATGGTTTAATAAAATAAGTCATATTCTTAAATGATTTTTTAACTGGTAGAGTTTGAGTGGATTACTAGCATATTGCATTTTTTTCCACTGAAAATTCATTAGATTGACTTTTTGAGGAATTTTTCTGGGATACTAAAGAAGAAGAAGAAGAAGAAGAAGAAAAAAAAAAAACATTGCCATCGAGTCGTTTCCAACTGATAGCGACTTCATAGGACAGGGTAGAACTGCCTCCATAGGGTTTCCAAGGAGCGGCTGGAGGATTTGAACTGCCAGCCTTTTGCTTAGCAGCCGAACGCTTAATGACTTCACCACCAGGGTCCCATGATATAGGACACAGTTTTTGGATTTGTATTTTTTCTGTTTATACAATATGTAGGTAAAATTGAATGACAAAAAGAAATAAAGGGAAGAAAAATAAAAGGAAGCAGTAAACTTAAACATTTGTTTACTATGTAATTACACACACACTCATAGAAATAAAATAAGGCAAAATAATAAAACAAACACCTGTGGATTCAGTACCTAACTTAATCAATATTACTAATATTGTTGAATCTACTTATGTTTTCTTCACCTGTCCAATCTCTTTGTCTTCTACCTAGAGGGTAGCTATTGCTAGATCTTTGTATTTATCATTATCTTCCTTTTTTTGTTTTAAAATAGTTTTGTTTGTGACCCTAAATAATATTGTTTAGCCTTGTTTTTTAAATTTATAAAAATGGTATTACACTATAACTTTCTGACTTGCTTTTACACTCATAATTATATTCTAAGATTGGTTTTGCTGGGTGTAGCTTTAATCTCTTTAGTTCACTTTTACTTTTGTATAGTATTCCATGGAATGTCATACAGAAGTGTATTCTCCCGTCTATTCTTCTGTCTCTGGGCATTTTGATTATTTCCAGTTTTCTGCTAGTATAAACAGTGATGGTATGAACATTCTTGCACCGGTCTTATGATGCACATGTGCATGTGTTTCTTCTTAGGGGTGTATCCCCAGGAGTGGAATTGCTATTGACAAATTTTTGCACTTTTCCACTCTGCTGGGAAATATAATACAAAGAGGTTTCTGTTGCTTCTGCTGCTGCTGCTGCTGTGTGTATGTGTGTGTGTGTGCATGCACCCCCCTCCACATATTATAATCCCTGAAAGCTTTCACTTAATTGTGTATACCTTGGTTCCATCTTCCCCAAAATGTCTAGTACAGTTTATCACTGAGATTTTGAAACATTCACAAGAGCTTTTGATGGACCCTTTACTGCAATTTTTCTTTTGTTATATCTTAATAGAATGTCTTCAGCCCTTCTTTCAACTATGAGCACACATGGATTGTCATTCTCCTGCTGGACTGGGATTACTAGGTTTGTTAGGAAGCACATTTTCTTCCCTATTGATCTCCTTTATTGAAGTGTCCAACTCAGGGTGTGGTTTTTGAATTAGAGTAATTTCTGATCTCTAAGTAAATCAAGTTCACAGTCGTTTCTTTCTTAAATACCTATGTTAAATTCAGAATTAACTAGCAAACCCTATTTATTATTGCCTCTGCTCTGCCTAACCCTTTCTATTGAAATAGATGTTTATCTAGCCAAGCAGTTGACTGGTTAGCTAGAAATCGTTACCTCTGCCCTTAGAATGTTTAATTTGGAATCTGTTCAGATATTGGCCTAGATTTTATATGGATTCTTGTCCTGAGTCTGGTAGCTTACTAGGTAGTACCTAATAATTAATTAATTAAATAATCAAATGATCTAACCACTAGTCTCTTAATTTATAAAATGAGTAGGTTGGTCTAGATAAGCATTAAAGGCCAAGTTCTAAAATTCTATGTTGCTTTGATTTTCTTCTAGAGAATTTGTATCCAAATTTCAGAGTCCACTATCAGCATTTTTCTCTTTCAAACTGTTTTCAGACTAAATCAGTCATTTGAACCAATCTCATGCTTCATTTTCTTTAATATGCTTGAAACTGTGTTTTACTATTCCAAATCTCTTCTTTCTGATGTTAGAATCTTTATAAAGATAGAGATAAAAGCTGACATTCCAATTTTGATGTCTGAAAAGTTATTGTCCAATGAAGTACTTATAGACAGAGCAGTAGAAAGTTGGTTCAGAGAGAGCTATACTGGTAGAGTGGTTTTAGAGACTGGTAAAACAGAGGGTGGTATTATTAGTGTACCATGATCCAGGAGAAGGTAAAGATCAAGAGCTCTATCCATTGGGCTGGCTGTTATACAGGCGATTCAGGTCTTAGAGGAGATTCAGGCCTGTGATGGGAGAGTTGGACTAGATGGTCTTTAGGATCCCTTTTAGCCGTGTGAGGCTATGGTTTTATGCTAAAGAACCATGACACCTTGATCTATCCTAGTTTTTTTACTTGATGTCATCAGAGTTTAAGTATAACTGAAGAGGTATAACTGGCACTGAGAGGCCAGACAAGTACACCCACAATGAAGTAATAGAATATAGGCCAACCACTAGCACTAGGAGTGCAGAAGTTAGAAGCCTGTGGATTTCTCTGATTGCTCTTACATAAGCATTTGAAAGTGAGTAAGTACAAGTTGATGGCCAGAAGAATTTGAAGGTATAATGAAGAATATCGTATTTTTATGCAAATAACACGTACCTTCTATGGTTTTTTGCCAACTGTGCCTCCCTCTGTGAAGTATTTTTGTAAGCGCCGCTGTGCCAGTTTTTTTTAATATGTTGCTCTCTTAGTCATCTAGTGCTGCTATAACAAAAATACTGCAAGTGGATGGCTTTAATGAAGAGAAATTTATTCTCTCACAGTCTCGTAGGCTACAAGTCCAAATTCAGGGCGTCAGCTCCAGGGGAAGGCTTTCTCTCTCTCTTTTGGCTTTGGAGGAAGGTCCTTGTCATCAATCTTCCCTTGGTCTAGGAGGATCTTAGCGTAGGATCCTCAGGTCCAAAGGATGCACTCTGCTTCCGGTGCTGCTTTCTTGGTGGTATGAGGTACCTATGTCTCTCTGCTTGCTTCTCTCTTTTGTATCTCAAAAGAGATTGGCTTAAGACGCTAATCTTGTAGACCTCATCAATATAACTGCCACTAATCCATTTTATTACATCATAGTGATAGAATTTACAGCACACAAGGAAATCACATCAGATGACAAAATGGTAGAAAATCATACAATAGTGGGAATAATGATCTAGTCAAGTTGACAGATATTCTGGGGAGATACAATTCTATCTATGACAGTTGCTGTAAAAAATTAGCATAGTACACTGTTACGGATTGAATTGTGTCCTCCAAAAATGTGTGTGTCATCTTGGCTAGTCCATAATTCCCGGTATTGTGTGATTGTCCACCCTTTTGTCCTCAGATGTGATTTTCCTATGTGTTGTAAATCCTACCTCTATGATGTTAATTGGGTAGAGGATTAGTGGCAATTATGTTATTGAAGCAGGACACAATCTACAAGATTAGATTGTGTCTTTTATGTCTCTTTTGAGATATAAAAGAGAAAAATAAGCAGAGAGACACAGGGACCTCATACCACCAAGAAACAAGAGCCAGGAGCATAGTATGTCCTTTGGACCTGGGATCCCTGTGCTGAGAAGCTCCTCGACCAGGGTAAGATTGATGACAAGGACCTTCTTCCAGAGCCGACAGAGAGAGAAAGCCTCCCCCTGGAGCTGACATCCTGAATTTGGACTTGTGGCCTACTAGACTGTGAAAGAATAAATTTCTCTTTGTTAAAACCATCCACTTGTGGTATCTCTGTTATAGCAGCACTAGATAACTAAGACACATGCTTACAAAAATACCTTGCAGGAGGTGGGGAGCAGTTGGCAAACAAATGTAGAAGGTACATGTTATTTGTGTAAAAATATGGTTAACTACAAAAAATGTGGAAAAATGTTAAATTATTTGCAACAACAACAGCAGCAGCAGCAGCAACAGCTGCAGAATTAGTATGCTAATATATGATTTTGAATGAAGGTAACCTGTTGTCAAAGGACAGTTTTTAAAAAGTGGCTAACAAACTGTGTGCACTGAGATTCCATTCCACTCTACCAGAATGCAATAATTAGCGTAACTGGCACTTTTTAGCAGATTCTCCAGCAATATCTCTTATCTTGCACTTCTAGGTTGTGTCATAGGTAAGGAAGAGGCTGTCTGAAAGTATAAGAATGAATGTGTAAGCAGTATGTTGTTTTGGAGATAGTGCCCTCAGTTTTCAGGTAGAATAGGGAGACTGGGAGAAACTACCGTATGTACTCAATGTATGAAGTTTTAAAAATTATATTTTGTCTTTTTGATAATATTCGATGATATCACATATAGTGATATTATTATTTTGGAATATAGAGGACAGCAGTAAATTATAAATATTATTCTCACAAAACTCGTGTAAATTTTATTTCTCCATAATTAATTTTAATCTAACTCTTAAGCCCTTATTCTGCCTAATAGCAGAAAGTTTGGTCTCATTTCTGGGTAAATTTAATAACTTCAGAATTTAACTTCAGTTAGTTGTAATTATGCACTCTCACTTCTTTATTGGGTTATCTAATTTTCAGGGGATTCAGGCATACTTGCCTTGAATGAAGTATTGGTGTCTGGTCAGTGATAGATAATCTATCCCTATTATGCTTGAAATAAAATTCGTTGATTAAAATCCAAACACTTTAACTGATTTTCAAGGCTCATCTTATAATACTCTACTTTTTTCTTAGGCCATTCCAGCGGCACTGATCTTTTTAAATTTTCCTCAGACAGGTCTTAGAACCTTTGCACTTGCTTTTCCTGGTATCCAGAATGATTTTCCCTTGGATCTATATATACTGACTCCTTTTTACCATTCGGATCTAAGCTTAATTATTGCTTCATCAGAGAAGCTTTACTTAACCACTAAATCTACAGTAGACCCCAGTCACTCTTTAACATATTATTATTTCATCTTCACCATAAAATTTTTCACTACCTGGTATGCTCTTGTTCATTTGTCTTTTTTATTGTCTGCTTCACAAGACCTTAATAATGTTTGTTGATTGAATAAATGAATGAATGCATAGATTTTTAAATGATTTGGAATGGTGCTTCTTGTTTTTACTTCTGCCTCTCTTGTCTTTGTATTTACATTTTTTCCACACTCGTTTAGGCCTCTCTTAACTGCACCTTTCTTTGTATTTAGTAGTATTGCCGATTACTGTAGAAAATCAAAATCATTACCTCTTTTCTTGCATGGCCTTTTCTTCTCTTTCTTTGCCCTCAGTACCTGCTTAAAAGTCATATGCTGTCAATGGAAATGTGATTTTAGATATGATTCCGTTTTTTATTGTCCACTAGGTTAGACATATACTTTTTGACTATTGTGAAACGACAACCTTTTAATTCTCAATTCACCATCACTGTACACAGAGCTATAGCCTACTCCCTGAAGTTGAACAGTGAATGCATTTCTTAGATGTGCCCTAATTATTTCAATCTATGGTAAAGACTAAGAGTCACTATCTCTCACTCTCCGTGGCTACTCCACCCTTTGCTTGCTGTGTGGTCAGTATTTAGCTTGAGGGGTTAATGGGTAATCTTGGCTATTTGATAGAGACTAGCCTCTTTGATTTTTTTCTAGCTTAGATTTTCTTCTAAGAGTAATACTTCTTCATTATTTCCAACATCTGCTGTGCTTTTTCGTTTGACTTTGATGAGAATAGAACTTGGATAGTCCTTAGTCACATTAGAGCCACTACACATCATTAGAATTTGGTTCCTGGAGTTCTTTTGTAATCTTTCTCTAGTGAGTATTCTGATTAAGAAACTTGAAGATGTAATAGTCTCAGGATATGCTTTCTTATCTAAAGCGTCAGAACTGTGTTAAGTTGAATTATTTAGTCAAACACATTCATGCTTACCCATTATCTCTCTTACCCCGAATAACCTGTCTCCCCTCTGCTTATCTAAATTTTCCATCTATCCATTATCCAGTATACAAAATCCAGCTTATATCTGGTCTTCTGCTGACTAGCCCTCATGACTTCTACCTTCTGTAAAATTACCACTCCATTTATCACTAGGTTACATACCTAATTATATTATTTTCTGCTTTTTAATTGAAAATTTTATTGAAATAATCAAAGATTTCCATGCATTTATAAAAAAATAATACAGAGAGCTCCCTGAACCCTTTACGCAATTTTCCCTACTGGTAACATTTTGCAAAACAGTAGCATAATATCACAACCAGGATATTGACATCGGTAGAATCCACCTATCTTACTCATTTCCCCCCAGTTTTAATTGTACTCATTTGTGTGTGTGCAAGTGCATGTGTATATATTAAGTGTTATACAGTTTTACCACTTGTGGATCACCACCTGTGTAGGTTTATGTATCCACCGCCACAGTCAAGATACTGAATAGTTTCAGCATCACAAGGACCTTTCTTATTGCCCTTTTATAGCCACACCCAGCTCCCTCCCACTCAGCCTCCACTCTCTGTCCCTAACCATGGCAACCATTAATATATTCTCCATTTGTAAATTTTTTCATCTCAAAAATGTTATGTAAATGGAATCATACAGTGTGTAATGTTTTGGAATTGGCTTTTTTCTTTTTCTTTTTTTTTTATATTTTATTGTACTTCAGGTGAAGGCTTACAGAACAAATAGTTTCTCATGAAACAGTAGTACACATGTTGTTTTATGACATTGGTTAACAACCCTACAACATATTAAGCCTCTAAATTCTCAACCCTTTTTTTTTTTGATGAAAATACAGATAGCCAAAGATACACCGTTTCAAAAATTTCTACATACACAGTTCAGTGACATTGACTACGCTCTTCCAACTGTGCTGTTATTCTCGCTTAAGATGAAGGCTTACAGAAAAAAATAGTTTCTCATTTAACAGTTACTACACATGTTGCCCTATGACAATGGTTAACAATCTCACAACACATCAAGAATATCCTTACTCCGCCTTGTGTTCCCTATCACCAGGGGACTTCCTTGTCCCCTTCTGTCTTCTGGCCCTTGTCACTGGACTACTGTATCTCATTAGTCTCATTTGTTGTTTTTGTTTTTTTGTTTTTTTTTTTAACACCATTTCAAAACTTTTTACTTACGCATTTAAGTGATATTGACTATGCTCTTCCAATTGTGCTGCCATTCTCGCCCAAGATGAAGGCTTACAGGACAAAACAGCCTCCCATTTAATAGTTACTACAAATGTTGCCCTATACCAGTGGTCAACAATCTCACAACACATCGACAGTGTCCTTACTCAACTTGTGTTCCTTATCATCAGTTTCCTACTCCCCCTCTGCCTTCTGGCCCTTGTCACTGGACTCCTGTACCTCGTTAGTCCCATTTAGTTTTACTGGGCTGTCCACTCCCAGGTTTAACATCGAACCTCGAAGGTAACTTCACCTCTGAGCTGAAAGGGTGTCTGGGGGCCACACTCTTGAGGTTTCTCCAGTATTCTTTAGGCCAGTAAATCTGGTCTTTTTTTTTTTTTTGGGGGGGGGGAGTTAAAATTATGCTCTACATCCTTCTCCAGCTCTGTCCAGAACCCTCTGTTGTGATCCTGGTCAGAGCAGTCAGTGGTGGTAGTCGGGCACCATCTAGCTGTACTGGACTCAGTCCAGTGGAGGCCTTGGTAGCTGTGGACAATTAGTCCTTTGGACTAATCTTGTCGTTGTATCCTGTTCTCTTCATTCTCCCTTGCTCCCGAAAGGATGAGATCAGTGGAGTATCTTAGATGGCCGCTCATAGGCTTTTAAGACTGCAGACACTACTCACCAAGGTAGAATGTAGAGCATTATCTTTATAAGTAGTGTCATGCCAATTGAGCTAGATGTTCCCCGAGATCATGGTCCCCAGAGCCCTCCGTCCAACAACTCAGTCCCTCGGGGGGTTTGGATGTGTCTGTAGAGCCTCCATGACCTTTCCTTGTGCAGGTTGTGTTAGTTTCCCCTGTACTGTGTACTATCTCACCTCTCACCCAAGGTACCACTTATCTATTGCCTATTAAGTATTCCCCCCACCCCCTCCCATCCCTGGTAACCAACAAGGATTGTTACATGTTGCATGTGAATTTTTTCATGGGTTTTTACAATACAGGTCTCATACAATATTTGTCCTCTTGTGATTGACTTATTTCACTCAGCATAATGTCCTCCAGTTTCATCCGTGTTATGAGATGGTTCACAGATTCATTGTTATTCTTTCTCGTTGCACAGTACTCCATTGTGTGTATGTACCATAGTTTGTGTATCCATTCATCTGTTGATGGACATCGAGGTTGTTTCCATCGTTTTGCTATTGTGAACAATGCTGCCATGAACATAGGTGTGCATATGTCTATTCGAGTGATGACTCTTATTTCTCTCAGATATATTCCTAGGAGTGGGATTGCTGGATTGAATGGTATGTCTATTTCTAGCTTTCTGAGGAAACGCCATATCATTTTCCAAAATGGTTGTATCATTTTGCATTCCCACCAGCAGTGTGTAAGAGTTCTGATCTCCCCACAGCCCCTCCAACATTTGTTATTTCCAGTATTTTTGATTCGTGCCAGTAATGCCGGGGTGAGATGGTATCTCATTGTGGTTTTAATTTGCATTTCTCTAATGGCTAGTGATCGCGAGCATTGGAATTGGCTTTTTTTCACTCAACATAATTTCCTGGAAATTCATACAAGTTGTTACATGTATCAGTAGTTCATTCTTTTTTTTTTTTTTTTTAATATATTTTTATTGCTGAGTACTATTACATGGCATATATATATCACAGTTTGTTTAACCGTTCACGAGTTGAAGGCCGTTTGGACTGATTCCAGTTTTTGGCTATTACAAATAAAGTTATTATCAACGTTCATGTACACTTTTGTGTAAACATGTGTTTTTATTTCTCTGGAGTTAATGTCTATGAGTATAATTGCTGGCTAGTATGGTTAATTGCATGTTTAGTTTTATAAGAAACTCCTACACTATATTTCAGCGTGGTTGTACCATTTTTTACATTCCCACCAGCAATTTATGAGTGATCCAGTTTCTCTTAATCTTTTCCAGCATTTTTAGCAATTCTGATAGGTGTTGTGGTTTTAATTTGTACTTCCCTTATGGCTAATGATGTTTAACATCATTTTATGTAAGGGAATATAAGGGAAATGAATATAAAGCTTAATCCCCAATATGGGTCATGTCTTATATGGCAGGTGCTCAGTGAATTCCATAGTCCAGTACCAAACCAAACCTATTATTCTTGGTACTAGTTCTATGTTGGAGATATGGTTTAACCAATATTTTCTCCCAGCTGTAGCCTGTATTCTCATCCTCTTCACATGGTGTTCATGGAGCAGAAGTTTATCAGTTTGATGATAAACTTGCATTTACATTTAACTCTATAATCCAGTTTGTGTCAATTTTTTGTATAAGGTGTGAGGTTTAGGTCAAGGTTAATTTTTTTTTTTTTTTTTGCTTATGTATGTCTAATTTGCTCCAGCACCATTTGTTGAAAAAACTCATCTTCCTCCACTTAATTGCTTTTGAAATGACATGATTATCTACATAGAAAATCCCAAGAAATCAATTTTTAAAAAACCCACCAAGCTCCTATGCTAATAAGTGAATCGGCAAGGTCACAGGATATGAAACTAACACAAAATATCAACCACATGCTTATGTACTAGCAATGGACCTATGGAAACTGGAATTAAAAACAGAATACCATTTGCGGTTGCTCCAAGTAGAATGGAATGCTTAGGTGTACACTTAAAAAAACAAGTACAGGATCCGTATTCTGAAAATTACAAAATGCTGATAAAAAAAATCAAAGAAGACCTAAATAAATGGTAAGACACGTTCATAATTGAAGACTCAACGTAGTAGAGATACCAGTTCTCCCCAAATTGATCTATAGATTTATTGCAATTCTTACCACAATCCCAGCAAAACTTTTGTAGACATAGACATGATTATTCTGAAATTTATATGGAAAGACACAGGCCCTAGAATATCGAAGACAATCTTGAAAAAGATGAATAAACTGTTAGAAATCACTTTACTGGACATTAAGGCTTAGTTGATAGCTCTTCTTGGAAGAAGTACAGCCAGAGTGCTTCTTGGAAGCAAGGATGGCGAGACTTCATCTCATGTACTTTGAACATGTTATCAGGAGGGACCAGTCCCTAGAGAAGGACATCATGCTTGGTAAGGTAGAGAGTCAGCCTAAAAGAGGAAGACCCTCGACGAGATGGGTTGACGTAGTGGCTGCAACAATGGGCTCAAACATAGCAACAATTGAGAGGATGGTGCAGGACTGGGCTGTGTTTACTCTGTTGTACATAGGGTCTCTATGAGTCAGAACCAACTTGACACCACCTAGCAACAACAAAACTAACAGCTATAATAATCAAGACAATGAGGTATTGGCAGAGTGGTAGACCCATAGATCAGTGGAACATGATAGAGAACCCATATATACCAACCAAAAAAAAAAATCCAAACCCGTTGCTGTCTAGTCGATTCTGACTCATAGCGACCCTATAGGACAGAGTAGAACTGCCCCATAGGGTTTCCAAGGAGCACCTGGTGGATTCGAACTGCTGGCCTTTTGATTAGCAGCTGTAGCTCTTAACCACTATGCCACCAGATCCACACAAATATACTCAATGGATTTTTGACAAAGATGAAAAGTATTATTTGTTATTTTATATTTACTGATCTTATCTTCCCAAGAAGATTTTCATTTCTTTGAGGACACAGACCATATCTCTAGTCTGTCTTCACAATGCCTAGTACAGAGCTTAGCATATAATAATGCATTAATCTAATAATCTGTTTCAGAGAGATCAATGATATTATGGCTCAAAGGAGATGAAGAGATTCAGTTTTTAGGGAGTGCCTCTTCATCTAAATAAAATGTACATACATACGTATTTAAATACACATATCCATATGCTCTTTAATTTAATAAGCATTTATTAAGCGCTTTCATCTGGTGTTGCAGTGGACCTAGGATGGGAAGGGGTAGAAGTGGAGAAGGAGGAGTAGGAGGAGAAGGAGAAGAACACAAAGATGAATAGATACATTTTTTTAGTAGCTCCTAGTTTAGTGGAAGAAATATATGTATATAGAGTAATTATGTTACAGTAATTACTATAGTTGTTGCAGTTGTGTGCTGTGAAGTCGATTCTGACTTGTAGTGACCCCATAAAACAGAGTAGAACTGTCCCATATGGTTTCCTAGGCTGTAATCTTTACAGAGGAACCCTGGTGACACAGTGGTTAAGATCCCAGGCTGCTAACCAAAAGATCGGCAGTTTGAATCCACCAGCTGCTCCCTGGAAACCTTATGGGGCAATTCTACTCTGTCCTATATGGTCGCTATGAGTTGGAATCGAGTTGATGGGCAATGGGTTTTTGGTTTTAATCTTTATGGGAACAGATCGCCAAGTCTTTCTTCCCACGGAGCTGCTGGTGGGTTCGAACTGCCAACCTTTCGGTGGTTAGCAGCCAAGCACTTAACCATTGCACCACTGGGGCTCCTAAATACTATAGTAACAGATGGAATAAAATGCTGTGGGAGCTCAGGAAAAAAAAAAAAAACCAAAAAAAACACCTATCATTTTGCTTAGGAAATCTAGAAAGGCTTTATAGACATTTGAGCTGATTTTTAAGGAAGGTGTAAGTTTTTTTTTTTTTTTTTTTCCGTAAGTTCATCTAGTGAACAAGAGATACAGTGGAACCCCAGGTAGAGAGAAACAGTAAAGTTTCAATGGTATGAATAATACTATGAGTTTGACAAATGTCAGTTAGTTTGGTTTGGCTTGGACAGGAGATACAACTGAAAAAATAGGTTGGAACCATTCTAAAGGGTTTGAATTTTATCCTGTGGGTAGTGGGGAGCACTTGAATATTTTTTAAGTAGGAGAATGAGTGACATAATTGGACATATTTTTTAGAGAAGTAACTTCTGGTGACATTTTGACTATCAACTGAGGCAAGGCCAAATGGAGGAAGATCTGTTAGTAGACTATTTTAATGGTCCAAGCATCTACTGATAAGAATCTAAACAATTAAGATAGCGGCAAGGGGTAGAGAGGAGGAATCAGCTTTTAGAGATACATTTGAGGTTTCTAATTAGGTGTGGGGGGTGAGGCTGGGGAGATATTCAGAGATGACTAAGACATCTAGCATAGTCCACTGAATATAGACATTTAATATAAACATTGAATATAGACAGATGAACAGGGTTAGGAAGAAGGTTTGGTTTTAGACATATGGAGTCTGAGCATCCTGTGAAGGTGTATACATCCAGCAGGCAGATATATGACTGACTGTCCTGGACATCAAGAGAGATGAATACCCTTTGGGTCCCTTTCCTATCAGAGTTATGGATTTAATCCCCTTTTTCTTAGAGAAAATTTTTGATTAGTCACTGTTGGTTTCAGATGCTTTAAAGTTGGCGCATTTGGGGAAACTCTGTAATCCATCATTCTATTCATAGAATGAATATAAGGGAATATAAGGGAAGTGAATATAAGCTTAATCCCCAGTATGGGGCATGTCTTATATGTCAGGTGAACTCAATGTACCAAACCTACTGCTGTCGAGTCAATTCTGACTCACGGTGACCCTATAGAATAACTGCCCCATAGCGTTTTTAAGGCTGTAAATCTTTACGGAAGCAGATTGCTACATCTTTCTCCTGTGGAGCACCTGGTGGGTTTGAACCACCAACCTTTCAGTTAGCAGCTGAGTGCTTTAACCACTGTACCACCAGGGCTCCTAGTCCAGTAGCAGTAGTTCTCAAATCGCCAGCAGCTTTGGCATCACCTGGGACTTGTTAGAAATGCAAGTTCTTGGGCCTTACCACAGACCTACTGATCAGAATCTCCGAGGGTGGGACCCAGTAACCTGTTTTAACAAGCTCTCCAGGTGCTTCTAATGCATAAAGATTGAGAGCTATGGTGTAGCAGCTACGTGATACTATATTATAGTATAGCCCAAACCATAAATTTGATACCATGATGCTGTCTGGACAATGTATTTTCAACCATCTCTATGATCAATTAATTGTTTAATAAGTGAAGATAAAACATGGGTGAATTGATTTGATTAAGAAGTACATTCTACAAGCCATGTATTTCAAGGTATATAGATATTACCTTTTCATTTTATTACTCTTTTTTTAAATCTTATTTTATGTAAGTTTGTATCTCTAAGTAGCTAGAAAATTAAATTGATCTGATATCATGAAGAAAAAGGAAATTCAGAACTGCTTTAGTGGTTCAGTGACTAGTTAGAGTGATGGTGTTAGGAGCTCTAGGTAGGGAAGAAAAACTGATGAGGGAAAGGAGAAAAGTTATTGTGTGGTTTCAGTTGTATTGCTCTGGATTCAGACTTTATTTCAGCTTCTGTACCTTGATCTAGCACTCATAGCATATGACCCTTTATTTTAGGGTGCTTAGTAAATAATATTGGATGATGAATCACATTTAACATGGAAAACAAAGCCTACAGTGGCTGGGCTTTAAGAAGATTAACATTTAATTGCCAAAGAAACTCTCGTGTTCTTGTTAGACACGTGCATCTAGGAGTGTTGAGGTGGCCTGGACAGAAGGGAATTTCCTGGTTGCTGCAGTGAACAGCCTCAGGTTTCTCTGGTGATGAACTTTAGTTTTCGTTCGCCCTACTTGCTCTGCCATTCCTGCTGTTTTGCAACAGGGCTTAAAAGTGCTTTAAGTGCTTGTGACCGTGGGAGGAATGAAAATGTCTTTCCAGCCCTGAGAGGGCTGCGTTAGACTGAAGAGTCACCTCACTGGTAAAAGCGCTATTAGAGTGGGGCAGCTGTAAGTAAGGATAACGATTTGTGTCCACTGCTTACTTACTGAAAATTGTCAATGTATTATTTATTGAGAGCTCTCCAGACAGTGCTTGTCAGAATAAAAATGTCAGCTCTGAGCAAAATGTTATAATACATAATAAAAATGCTAGGTACGCATTTTAGGAAGACAAGTAATTAGACCTGCTTTTTCTTAAGGAAGGGACAGTGAAAACATCTAATACTGTGTACTTTCTCCATTTGTGTAAGTCCTTTCCTTTTCTCCCTGCTTAGCTCAGTATTTGGCTTAGAAACTGATGGCACCTGAGAAATGATTTGAACAACTGTGTATTGTTGCCATTAGACACCCCAAGTAGTGGGGAGGCTTGCTGAAGGAGGAAGGGCTTGGCTTGCAATCCTATAGTGAGCAGCTGCCCTCACCTCCATGTTTTGTCTGAAATTAGAAGATGTCACTTCCTCTCTGAGCAGTGCTCATGGAAAACTGCCTCCAGTGTAAACAACATAAAATTATTAAGCTTATTCCTCAGCCGTGCTGATTAACCCCAAACAAATTTCACATTAAGGAAACAGAATTCAATCAATGTAAATGTTATTGCTGTGTATTACTGTAAGCAATAATATAGTGGCTAAAATAATTAATTATTTTGTATTTTTTTAAAGAAAGTATTCTTTTTGACAGTGTTGCAAAATATTTTGCAGATTTTTTTCCTTTCTTCCGCTTCTCCTGGCAAAGAATATAAAAGACAGTCTGGTAAAGCATGGGTAACACGTAGTTGTTTTTTACCGGAAGGGAAAAATGTGTTTTGGAGAGCTTCAGGTTTAATTAGTCTATTGTTTTCATTGGCAATGCATACGCAGATTTTGTCTCCTTTTACCTATTGTAGTCACTACTCATTGTAACATTTTACCATCCTCTTCCCCACCAGTCTTAAATAAAATGGCACACGGTGGTGGTAGATGATAAAAGAGAAGGGTGTTAAATATAATCCATTTCTCAGGGGAAAAAATTAAATGCCATTTGACTGTATTTCAGATTTTGGGAAGCAAGTGCCAATGAAGATTTTCCCCTTTTTTTTTTTTTTTTTTTTAATCTGGGCTCACATAGGAAATCAAAATATTCTTTTCAAAATAATTTTTTGAAAGCCCCTAGATTTCTAAATAATTGGTTATGCCTATGGTAACTTGGGATAAAATTTGTCATCATCATCATCCTCCTCAAAGACTTCTAAAGACATAAACTACAGAAGCCAGATAACATGTAACTTTATTTTTCATGCAGCAAAATACATATTTGATTAATGTGGAGTTATTTATCAAATAGAGACAGCTATTTCTGTATTGTATGAAATACAGATCAAATGCTATTTATATTAAGATTATTCTGAGAAATGTCATATTCTTTAACCAATATATATCAGCAAATATTATAATTAACTTTAAAATTTAAAGTAATTTAACTAAATGAGTAACATCATAGGATAAAATGTTACTTTTCACAGATTTCTTTAACATCTTCTATTACTTTGTAATGTCACCATCTTCTAGAAAATGTCAATCCCTGTCCCTCTCTATCCCCAATTAGTGCAGTATCCTATTTCATGGTTACTCTTAATTCCTTATTCTTCTCTGTTAAAACTGCATCTTCATCTTAGTATGAGTATTTAATTTTTTCATCATATCTTAAATATGTAACAAGCAGGTTGTTATTAAATATTTATAGTGAAGCCAAAATAAATAATAAACATAATGTTGCAAGGAATAGCTGGAACGTGCTACTAAAAAATAAAAATAATTCTGTATACCACTAGTTAAGAACAACTTAAAATCATGTGGAAGGATGTTTTGAGATAACATCTGAATGTGCCATTTATTTGATTGTATGTTTTGGTTTCAACTGATTTGTTTCAGATTATTGCTTTATGTTTTGGTAGATTTCTTTAGTTCCTGTAGCCAGATAGTTTTGGGGCTTTTTTTTTTTGTTAACTCTTTGGACATTTATTGTTACTTTTCCAAGTAAGAAACAATTGTAGATTATATTTCATTGCATTGTATAGGTAGCTGATAATGTATCATAGATTATAAGAAGTTGCGTTCAATAATTAAAAAAACATTTAGGCAATTAAAAATTTGTATCGATCATATCTGTACATTTTAGATGTTTATGACTCTAAGTATATTTTAAGCAAAAGCTTAAATAATATGCATGCTATAGCAAATAATATAAGATGGTTAAATATGATAATTAGCATTTGGGTAATCCTCTGGTAATCAGGACATTTAGAAAATATTAACTGTATGATTTCTATGACAAATATTACTGGATTTTTAAAGTTACTCTGTAATACCAAACCAAAAGTACAATAAATTCTAAAATAAGGGTCCTAGTTAGAAAAACCAATATTAGTATATTTTTAAATGAGATGCAAAAGGTTTGCATCTAGTATTTTATTCCCTTTAAGACTACAATCGATAAACTGAAGTAATCATGCTTTCATGTGCTTTCCCCCCTCTACTGAATTCATTTTAAAAAACAAAAGTAAAAAAAGGTAAAAGAGACTCCAGAATTTTGAAACCCAGTGGTCCTGAAGTGATGGGAAAATAGCCAAGGTGTCACAGCTAATTTCTGACCCTGTTTTATGAGTTCTGCTGTTCCTTATTCCCCCTGTCAGCCTTGGAATCCCTGAGGCTGTGCAAACTGGCTGAACATCACTCAATTCCAGTTTTATATCCTCTTTTAATAATGTTGAGTCTATTCTGTCCAACTTTGATTCAGACAACCTGCTTGTCTTGAAAAAGTGATATATCTAATCAGTGACTCTGTCTCCAGCATAGCTCCCACTGCGTGTGACTAGAGCCAGAGAGTAGTGCAGTGGTCTGTCACTTCTGTTTGAATGGGTAATGTGGAGCCCATCAGCTGAAAAGACAGGAGCTGGAACTGCTTGTTAGGACACATGATCAAAAGCCACTCTCTGCTTTCTGCCAGTCAAACCTCATGTTGCCTTGTGGGGCAGACATTAAATAGACTTTTTTTTTTTCTGCCTTACACTGTGGGCACTTTGCCAGTTTGACATGTGAACTGTTACAAAAGATTGCGGAGTTTTGACCGCTTGCTGGTTGCTTTAAAATATTATCCCACACTTGTTGTCAAAATGAAATATGCATAATAGTATATTATGATAAATTCACTGAAGTATTATTCAGTTGTAATTTGTGGATTTTTTGGAGAGCGGAGCAGAAGAAACAATAGACTATTATTTCTTGGGTTAAAGTAGGGAAGACAAAACCCTGTAAATCAATCCAGTTCAAAGTCAACACAACTGTATGACAAATTGCTTTGAATGAGATGACTACTGCTTTATGAAAATGACATTAGTGAGTTAAATGTTATTTTGTATTCTCTTTCCTCTGCTTTAAAAATTATTTACTTCTAAGTTAGGATTGGAGAGTGTTTTCAGTGTTTTTGTTTTAGCCCAAAACATTACAGACTATATTTAGACGTTTAATTCAGGTGTTATTCTCTTATTATTGAGAAGATGGACAACTTTGTAAATTCTATTTTAAGACATTCTCTGATTTGTGGTTTTTCCTGATGGGTACTTCTATTCTACTTTTTCTTTTTGTCATCCCCTGAAGATTCCCTATTATATAGCCACCTCATCTTTATGCCCATATCAGTCCAGTAAGGATGGTTGCATAGGCCTAACTTCTAACCTTTTTAAGAGAAGAATGAATACTTTTGACTTTAAAGACGTTGAAATTGGCATTTCCTACAATTTCCAAACACCCAGATAACTGTTCTAAAGCCGTTAAATCTTAGTGGGTGCTTTAATATCTCCAGACTTGCCATTTGGTACTTGCTGTTTCTTCTCTAATGATCATTTTAAAAGGAGTTAAACATTTTCACCAAAACATACCATGGCAATCTAGTGGAACTCATTTAAACAGTGAGCTACACATAAACAGCTGCTCCTTCAATAAGCCATTCTTTATAATACCCTTATTACCTTCTAGTGTCTCAAATTCTGATTAGTCAACACTGCTGATTGCTGCACGGCATTCCGTTGCCCATCTTCCTTCTGCTCAGCTGCTCATGTCTTAGTTGTTATTTGATTACAACACAACTTGTGCATTGTTTCTCCAAGTTGCTCTTCATATTGTGTCTTAAAAACTCTGAATTATCCAGGGAAATTGGGATGGTGTGAGAGTGACTTTCTTTACATCCATTAAAAATGTATGAATAAAGCATGGTGTTAAAATACACAACTGTGGACCCTTAGGTTGGAAAGAATATTTGTGACTTAAAATTCATTGCTTATGATCACATTATGAAACAGAGGTAACATATGTGGAAGTATTTTAAAAAGCATATAGTGCTTTACAAGTGTAAAGAGTTTTAACACTGTTAAATTATGGTTATTAAATTTCAGTCAGATATAAAGTTCTGGAAGAGATAATTACATATGTATAACTTCACACAAAGGGCCTAAAAGACCTTCATCTTTGCTCTAGGACTGGGTATTTTTAGTCCAATTACTCTGCAGCACCACTGATGCCCCGATAAATAGGATAGCAAGTTGGTAGTTTAAGTTATGATGAAGTAAGTAAGGGTGGGAAAAATCTCTATAATGAAGTTCGAATTTCAGCAATTCCTTTGTTGTGACCCCCTGGAATCTACTCATGGTGAGTAGGAAATGCTGACACACTAGAAATGCAACCCCAGTAAAGGCCCTAAATCTGTCATTGTGCTCTGGAGTCGGCTCTGAAAATAGCAAAGCTCTTTTGGTAAATTAAAATCGGTGTGAATGGGAACAGATGTTGACATGCTTTCCTTTATCTTCAGGGATGCCAGTTAAAGAGGAGAGGGTCAGCAAGGTTAGATGGTAGGAAATACAGCAAGTGTGCAAACTTGTTTTATAAAGAGAGTTCTGTTTTGGGATGTTAGTCAATATAATTGTTTTTATCTTTGGTAGTCCAGTAAGAATTATACCCACATTAGCGTATGCAGAGGAAAATGAAGGAGATGCTATTTATTTCTGTGAGGCCTAGCTCTCTTTGATGTTCCTTTGTGATTGTGTCTTCTCTTCATCAAACTGTATTGGCTGTAAAGTATTTCAAACTACTATTAGGTTTTACTTTCCGACATCATTTTGGCGTAGCTTCCTAAAGTATTTGTTGAACCTTAATGCTATAGTACAGTCTTTGTACTGATATTTGTCAAAAATAATGAATATGGTTTATGTTCTAAAAATGTACAATTTATCAAATAGCTTGTATAGTCAATTTAAATAAGTCTCATAGAAGTTTCAGTCTTGATTTGAAAAAATAGCATAGGAAGAATTTATTTATAAAAACCTTAATAGTTTCTCTCAATTCCTTTTACATTTTAGATTACCTTATAATTTTCTAAATCTACATGAACAATAATGATCAATTTTGTCAGTATTATTCACACCTTTTATTAATTTAACATAGATGAATAAATGTGAATGTTGTGAAGAGTTGATTGGGAATAGATTTTAAATCTGACAGTTAGATTACAGGGTACCTAAGAAAAAATGGCTCTTTCAGTAGGTACCTAGTAATTTAATTCTTGTTTGAAATTATTATAATTTATTACAGTGTGTGGGTCCTAATGAATGTCTACTATTAAATGAAAAGGAGAAATTGAAATTAAGATTATGAAATTCTTTTAACTCATATCTTAAAATCCTCTTAAACAATTCAGAAGATATTAGTAAGATACGTAGGTTTCTTTCCATATCCTGTAATGACAAATAAAAACATTTTTTCAGCATTTAAAGATTCTAAACAATGTTGAATGCCATTAAACCTCAAAGCATGCAATCTTGGAATTTTATAAAATAATAGTAGCCATTATAACAGCATAAAAATTGGTAAGTCCATTTAAATATTTATTTGGACTATACACAGACTTTTCTAGCATTTGAGTTTTCTAGAAATGACTAGGTTTCTTTAGTGTTAAACGTTTAATGTAGGACAGTTTGAGACTTCATAGAGCTATAAACCACACCAGGTTAACATTTCAAAAATATCCAATACTGAGGAGATTTTTAAAGTTTGAGTAAAATATATGTATACAATAAGGATGTCTAAATGTCCTGAGGTATTGAAAGTTGTCACTTACTCCTAGATATAAGTAAAGCCTGGCATATATACAAAATGAAGATCATATCTTTGAAAAATAATAATCCCTGAACAAAAACAATGAAATTACTAATACAGTAATTACTAATTACTAATTTTTCTCTCTGTGTGGCTTATCTGAAGTATCATTTGAAAGGTCCTTTAGCACCTTATCTGGAGAAAGCCCTCTCTTATAAATTTGACCATGCTTATTAAAAAATTATTTAAGAAAGAAAATCAGATTGATTGCCTCTTTGAATTTCAGACTATTAATATGCTGACCTAAAACCCCTAAAATTTTGTTTTCTAATTTTTAGAGCTTCTTTTCTTTTTTATTGAGGCCGCTATAATACGCATATAAGGTAGTAATTAATATATATGTATATATATATATATATATATATATATATATATATATATGTATATATATATATATATATATATATATATATATATATATATATATATGTAGTGAGAGAGAGAAATTGAGCAAGTTGGTGATAAATTTACATTTGATTACAGAGAATAAGGTTTTTGACAGCCTCAGAACAATGCTGGCATAGGAGATATGCCTGGCAGTCTGTTACTATGATGACCCACCTACTAACCATGGCTATCATAAATAAAATGTAATTTTTTTCAGAGAGTGGCTATTTGGGTAGATTTTTGTTTGTTGGCTGGATTTTCACAGGGGTTTCCTTTGAGGCTTGTGAAGCTGTGCCCTTAGGCTGGAAAGAGTCACATCTCCATTCTTCTCCTTTGTAATAAAATTCCCCATCTCCCTCCCTCCAGTCTACCGCTGCTTAATTAAGGATGTATTGCCAAAAGAATGTAGTGAGAGCGCTAGGTGTTTTTAGGTGGAAACGTGATTTGTTGCATCTGATAATCTGCTTGTTGAGCTCAAGTTAGTTCAGGCATCTGAAAGGAATAAACGGCAGAAACAAGTAGGGCAATACTGTCTTAGTACTGATCTCTTTTAAAAAACGTTTATAGTAGTTGTTTAATAGGGAAGCGATTGGATAGACTTTATTCTGCCTAAGTTTCTATAAATAACAAAGCCTTTTCTCATCTATCAGAAATGTCCACGTGGTTACTGTTTATCACTGTAACTAGTTCCAACAGTTAAATTCCGGTGTCTCTTATCTACAATTACAAAAGACGAAAGCTGGCCAACTACAACATGGGGATAGGTCAGGAAGACATAACTTTCTCATATTATGCAGTTTGAGAACATGACGATCATGCTATAAAAAGTGCTTCTTTGAAATATTTTTGCTAATTGTGCTGAAGTAACTTTAAAATGTTAACTTGGACAAGCATTGGCAATTTACAAAACAATATCTACTGTTATATTTAATTAGATATTTTTTCTCCTTTGTGCCTAGTTGAGCTCTGACTAGAAGATGGAAATATGTTTACTCTAACATATTTGATGTGATTGAGACGAGATTAAGCGGTTTAAATGATTTAAAAATTATATTTACTTTAGTGCAATCTGTTAGGTTCAAAGCTAATCTGTCTTTTGGTTTGCTTTGTGGTGTAACACACCAGGAACTGAGGGTTAAACTATTCAGTGTATGGGTAGGGTTAAAATATGGATTCCCTCTCTCCTTGCCAGTTACTGAGTTCTTTAGGCAAAGCTGAGTTTGCTGTTCAGACATTAGCTGCACTTCTTAGCAATGACCTTGTGGGGTAGAGAAGCATGGCACAGTGGCACTTTCCAGCTGTATTCAGCTTATCCGTCAGGGTATAATCATGCTCAGTCCCAGCACCGCAGGCTTGGACATATGTTGAGTTTTATTTCTTTCTTCTGACATTAATCCTATTCACCAGCTGTTCTGCCAGCTGCCATTCTTCAGCTTAGAGATTACATTTTGGGGGATACCAACAACGGTCTAGTTGACCACTGCTTTCTGTTTTCCTTATTCTTTAGAAATGATTGGATCTAGGGGTTAGGAGAAGTCAATTTTTTACCACTATCACCTCACTTTTCTTTGGATCCTAGACATTAACATGATTTATGATCACTTTCAGTATGTTGTAGATAAGCCTTCCAAAGAACCAGATTACCACCTTACTTATA
>CM057467.1:80863440-81390940 GCA_030035585.1 Dugong dugon | reverse complement strand
AGACCCAGAACAGTGAGATTTTTTTTTTTTTTTTTTTTACAACAGTGCCCTTCTTCCAGGTAGGTCTTGTCACAACAGTCTCTAAGGACTGAAGGAGAATTTGTCCACAGCTTAGATTGGGGCTGCAGCTGTTCCCCACTCTACAGCAGACCAGCTTCCCGAGGCTGAGTCACAAATTGGATCCTTCTATGTTCCTCAAGGATTAAAAAGTAACATTCCTGTTTTCACTCCCTCTCTCCTCCTCTCTTCTATTCCTCTTCCTGCACGCTCTTCCCCTGGCCTCCTTTTCTCTAAAACTAGGATAATCAGAAACACAAAGAAGTCGAAACTTTAAAATACCTTGGAAGACAAGCTAAGGGCATTCTTAATTCTACTGGCTCTGCCATGTCCCTGTAATGAGGGTTGGGTGTACAGTTTGGGAGGGGCACCCTGGACTCCAAATATTTTGGCCACACTGCTGACCTGGAATTGAGAGAGGCTGTGCCCCACTCACCAGCTTGGGAGAACTCACCTGATTCTAAGAACTATGTAAGGGAGGTCCACCTGGCACCTGAGGGAGGGGTGGGTCTGAGTTCTGGGCCTTCCAGAGCACCTACCTGTGGGGCAGGCAGGACTGAGGGACTGAAAAGCATGTCTTCTGTTGCTTCTCTTTGCTGTAACCTGTCACTGCCCTGGAGACTACCGATTTCCACTGTTGGGCCCAAGAGAGTTTGCTGAGGCAGCCGACCCAAGAGAGTCAAGAGAGTGCCGTATCTGCATTTGGAGGAGGGCAGGCAGCAGCCCTTATGAGCTCTGGTTTGGACTTTCCTTAGGTGCCTCTGCATTGGTTTCAGAGGGTGGGTATGTTTAGGGTGGGTTGCGGGGAGGGGAAGGGGAAATCTACAGGCAGATAATTCAGTTCTTTGAGTTAGAAGGACCATGGAAAGTGGAGAAGGGGCCAGGAGGGCATGAAAGAAAAGAAAAAAAAAAGACCATTTGCATAGTCTGCCAAGACTTCTCTTTAAAGCCTGTGGGAAAACTTGCATTAGTGTGTGTCTTCTTCTGAGCATCTGTTTTTTCCTGGCAGCAGGGGAGACACTGTGTGCATCTGTCTCAGTAGGTGGGTGGGGGAGTTGCTGGGTGCGTCTTTCTTAGGGGAGCGTGCCACATGATATTTTGTTGATAGAGAAAACACAGCATCTCCATTTCCAGTTATAGCAGTTATAGACCCTAGGAAACACACACCTGGATGTCTGTGCGTGTGTGTGTGTGTGTGTGTGTGTGTGTGTGTGTGTGTGTGTGTGTGTGTGTGTTGTGAGGGGAGAGGAGGGTGTTAAGTGAGTCTTGACTACCTTGTTGAAGAATTTCTCCAAAGATTCCATCTCTTATTTTCTTTGGCTCTAATATACTGAATATACTGTTGCTGGGGGCTGTTGAAACTATCACAACACTCTTGTGAAAACTGCTGCTGGAATGTTAGATTGCACTGTGTCTATAAAAGGGTGAATCATATACACCTTTTATACAATTAGGGTATTCGGCCTTCTTAACCAATGCAGACTTGTTTCTAAGGGTCATGGTTTGTCATGAAACCACCCCAGTTTCTCAAATATCTAGGCTCTTCTTATGTGTGACTTGTCACTGAAGTGGTTTTGTATGTGAGCTGGATTGACTAGTAAGAAGCAGCACAGTAGATGAAGGACTGGTTGAACCTGGGAAAAACAAGATAAACTGAGGATTATGGAAGACAAGGTCTGAAGCAAGAGGCATACTACTAGAAGGAAATAGGGGAGAGTCCCTGGGCAAGGTGAGTGAGAAGATACTTCTTAAGGACAGCAGGGCTGATAAATAGAGGGGGCCTTCACAATTTAACAGATGGCTGGCCTGCCCCCAGGGGACTCAAGGACACAGTGTTGTGCAGGCCCTAACATGTACTTGAAGGGGAAGGGGGTGGGGGTGGCTAACATTGGGTCTGACACCCTGTTCAGTTGTTCTTAGGCTCAGAGGCATCTCTGGTGCCCATATGCTTTCTTGGTCTGTTCACTCATTTAGTTGTTGAATACATGGTGTCTGGACCAAGGGCTGGGGAGGATCCAAAACAGTATCAAACATGGGACTTACCCCCATATATACTGTACTTATTATATGTCGTATTGTAGTTATTTCCATCCCCACCTCCCCTCCACTGAGCCACTTTGTGTGTGATTAAGAGAGAAGGAACATAGACATTCTGGAGTTTTGGGTTTTGATGGTGAGGTTAATGACCATCTCATGCTCTGAGGTTGGGAAAGAGGAGGAGAATCCAACTCAGACTCTGATTTTAAGGTACTGTTTGAATGATGGAAGAGAGCCAACTAAAGGACTGGAAATAGGAGGAGGGGGACAGTTCTACTCTGTCCTATTAAAAAATTAAAAAAAAAAAAAAAAGGATTCTAGCCTGTGTCTGAGCTTCTCTGAGAGTGCCAAAGGATGGTGTGTGTGTGTGTGTGTGTGTGCGTTTCAGGGTGGGGGGTGGGGTGTTAATAGGAAAAGAAAAATGGGAAAAATGGGAAGAAAATTATAAAGTCAATTAGTTTTCAGAACTTCTTAGCTTTGTTTGAAGATCTGAATTTTGATGTGGTTACTTATGTCTTAAAACACCTTACGGTGTTCTGACAACTGAGTTTTACAGATCACTTTTAAATGAATTAACCGATAATGTGTTTGTTCAACTGTCTGTGACTATAAGATACTCAGTGAGTGCATGGGCTGCCTTAGAGCAGCTCTGATAGAATCGTTTGCACTTAATATGAGTATCTCACATGTAATGTTAAAAGATGGAGCTTAGGGGTCTTACAGGCCTAGGTTTGGAACCTGATATTACTACTTATTAGCTGTGTGACCTTGGGCAAGTTATTTAATTTCTCTGTGTCTCAGTTTTCTCATCTGTAAAATGAAGATGATAACAGTACTTATTTTGTTAGAGTTGTGGTAAGGATTAAATGAAATGATACATATAAAGCTCTTAGCCCAGTGCCTGGCACATAGTAAATACCAATATTTTCCATTATTATTATCCACTTACAGCAGCACCTTGAAGAGAGTAGGGCTGACATCTCCTAATCACGTTGGACTTACTACTAGAAAAGTCAAGCCAGTTTCTTCTTTTAGAAATAGCTTATACTTTACATTTTGTTCATCTTTCTGTCAAGACCTCAGGAGAGTTTCTGAGGTGGATCCTTCTCAACCCAGCTTCACAGGCTTAGCTTTATCCTCCTGGAGGACACTTATTCTCCAGAGGCAGGGGAAACTCTTCCAGAGCTGCTGCTTTCCTGCCCTTTCCCTGTCAGCCATTCTCGGTAGGGAGCCCTGGTGGCATAGTGGTTAAGAGCTCGTCTGTTAACTTAAAGGGGTAGGCAATTCGAATCCACCAGCCACTCCTTGGAAACCCTATGGGGCAGCTCTACTCTATCCTGTAGGGTTGCTATGAGTTGGAATCGACTAGATGGCAACGGGTTTGGTTTGGTTTATTCCTGTTAGGGCCCCTGAGGTCCTCCTTTACCTGGCACGGAGGCCCTTCACAAGCTGCTCTCAGTGCTCTGGACACAAGCTTCTGCCCCAGTCCCTCTTACCTCTGCTTTCATGAGTACTATCCGTTTATCCTTCAGGACCCAGCTTAGAGTGCAGGCTTTGTAGCCAGCTTGGGTGAGTCAATAGTCTGGCTCTACCTCTTACTAGTTGTGGGTCTCTGTCAAGTTAATCTCTGTAAATCACAGTGTGTTCATCTGTACATTGGGGGTAATAATATTACTCATCTCAAAAGAGTTGTTGTAAGGATTAAATGAGTTAATTTATGTTAAGCACTCAGCTTAGTTCCTGGCACAAATATAGTCACAGTAAGTGTTAGCTGCTGCTGTTAGTGATCTCTCCCTCCTGTGAATTTCTTCATCCTGCATACAGCAATAGAAAGGTAGTTAGCAGATCTGAATTTTAGTTCTGGCTCCACTCTGACTTGCTAGGTGACCTTGGGGAAGTAAATTGGCTTCTCTAGGCTTCAGTTGGCGCCCTGGTGGTAAGTGGTTAAGCGCTCAGCTGCTAACCAAAATGTCGGCAGTTTGATTCCATCTAGCTGCTCCTTGGAAACCCTGTGGGGTAGTTCTCCTCTGTCCTGTAGGGTTGCTATGAGTTGGAATCGACCTGATGTCAACAGGTTTTTTTTTGTTGTTGTTGTTAATCTTTACCGAAGAAGACTGCCACGTCTTTCTCCGATGGAGCAACTGGTGGGTTTGAACTGCCAACATTTTGGTTAGCAGCCGAACCACTAGGGTTCCTAACATATATAGAATGTGCTTAAAAAATATTTGAGTGACTTTTTAAAAAAAAAGTTTTATTGTAAAAATATGTATAAAAATCGTTTGCCAATTCAACATTTTTTACATGTGCAGTTCAGTGACATTGGTTGTGTTCGTCATGTTGTGCAACTGTCACTACTACCCATTTCCAAATTATTCTACTACCATTAACAGAAACTCAGTGCCCCCAAGCTAAGTCCCCCTTTTCTCTGTCCCTCCCACCCCTGGTAAACAATACCTGGTCTTTGGTCTACATTTGCCTATTTCACATAAATGGCATTATATAATATTTATCTTTTTGTGACTGACCTATCTCACTTAGCATAATGTTTTCAGGATTCATCTGTGTTGTAGCATGTATCAGGACTTTATTTCTCTTTATAAATAAGTAATACTGCATTTTGTGTGTTTGTGTGCGTGTATATATATATATATACACGCACACACACACACACCCACACACACACCCACACACACACACACCCCCCACACTTTGGTTTAACCGTTCATCTGTTGATGGACACTTGAGTTGTTTCTACCTTTTGGCTATTGTGAATAGTGTTGCAGTGAACACTGGTGTAGAAGTTTCTGTTTGCATTATTCCTACTTTCAATTCTTTTCCATTAAGTGACTTTTTCTTTTTTAACCCCGTCAGCTGGATTCTAGTAAGCATTTAGACTTGGTTCTCATAACTTACAGACTGGAATTTTGTTCTCAGATGTAGAGGGCTTTGTTGCAACAAAGCACTGGCCCATAATAAGCTATAAAGTTTACTAGGTCAGTAAGAAAGAAGGTGAGTTTTGCCTGGTACTCCTGGGAAAATTTTGGTTGACATGTTCTGCTCCATAGACTTGGACCAGCTCTGTGAATAAATACTGCCATCACTGTTCCCTTGTCTGTGTGGGGAAAAGAGCAGTGTTTTTTGACTGACCCTTTTTCCTTTAGAGTTGGGAGGAAACAAGTTGGTGTGCCCAAAGGCAAATCTGTGTGTTAGGGAAAGAGCCATCCAACAAAAGAGTAATGTTTACAGCCCAGGCTCTGGGGTCAGACTGGGTTCAGATTCTGGCTCTGCCGCTTACTAGCTCTGTGACCTTGGGCAAGTTACTTAGCCTCTTCATGCCCCAGCTCCTCTTCTGTAAAATGGAGGCAGTAATAATACTGCCTCAAAGAGATGTAGTGAGGCTTACATGTAAAATGCTTAAAAGAGCTTACTTGTATCTAGTCAGTGCTGAATAAAATGTTGGCAATTATTGTTATAATTATTATTTCCCTGTCAACCAAACAGTGTTTGTTTCTGAGTGGCTAGTCTACTGGGTTTGTTCAACTGAGAAATATGAGGCGAGTCCCCTTCCTTGTCCCCTTCCTCTGCATCTTGGGCAGATATCTAGTATCAGCAGAGCAATAAATGTCCCCCAATCAGTATATGGAGCCCTGGTGGCATAGTGGTTAAGAACTTGGCTGCTAACCCAAAGGTCAGCAGTTCAAATCCACCAGCCACTCCTTGGAAACCCTGTGGGGCAATTCTCTGTCTTATAGAGTCGCTGTGAGTCAGAACTAATTTGATGGCACCTAACAACAACAACAACAATCAGTATATAGATCATAGTTCTTTTACCTTGCTTTTGTAAAGAAATATATAAAACAGAGGAAAAATCAAGCCAAATAACAGAGTAGCACTGTGTGCATTTAGGCTAAAAAGACCCTCTATGATGAATAATTATGACATATGGCACTAGGGTAGGAACATAGCAGAATCCTCTGTGCAAGAGCAGGATGGGAAGTAGGAGGGCTGGAGGGGAGGCTGAGGAAGAGTTGAAAGTCAGAGACAGAGGGATATAGGTGGTGAAGAGTAGTGAGTATTCCTGGGCAAATGATATGGCTAAAACAGTAAGTTGCATCAAGACAAGCTCCTGGCACCTAATCTTTCCAAGAGACATCTTGATTCCCCCTAGCCCTAGGTGAGACTTGCCTCAGCAGTAATAACTCATACTACTCTCAGGGGAGTGTTGAATTGGGACAAGGAGGTTCTAATCTATTCTAAAGAGAAGTAGTAGTTTGGAGCATCTTATCTTCAAGTGTAATTATAAAGTGATTTCCTTTTCCATCTGCAAGAATCAGGAACTTTTGCTGCCAAACCTAGCAGCATGTTTTAAGTCCCTCAAATCTCCTTTGAGTGCTACCAAAGCTCTCAGCTTAGTTGTTATCTCTTGTTGAACTATAGCCTGGAAAGGTCATATCGACAGTGCCAATTTATGGGCCTGCTGAACCCAAGCAGACCTAGGGCAGAATGGGGAGTTCCTGAGAGTGGGTGCTTCACAAATTTTTGCTTTAATTGAGGCTATTTATAATTTAAAGTTCCTTTCCTTTAGAAGACCAACCTCTGCAGATTAGAATCAAACATTTTATTTCTTCTGTAGTTTTACTTCTTTAGGCCCCCACAAGCCAGAGCTTAGGTTCTACAGTAGATCCCTGTACAGTCAGGAGAAGCTTGGCCTTGGTGGTACTTATAGCTACCAAAATAATGCCTGATAATCTTTATTGGAGGTAAATTTTCCTGGCACAAAGTTATGCCAGGATCTTTTTCCTCATTTAGTTTATTAGCAGTATTTTTTGACCTACTATATGTTCTGATGTAGTGATTAACCAAAAGATGGTGAAGATTGCAGGGTCTAGAAACCACCAAACCAAACCAAACTCATTGCCTCTGAGTAGATTCCAACTCATAGCGACCCTATAGCAACCCTATAGGACAGAGTAGAACTGCCCCATAGGGCTTCCAAAGCTGTAATCTTTATGGAAGCAGATTGCCACATCTTTCTCCCATGGATCAGCTGCTGGATTCAAACCACCAACCTTTCAGTTAACCACTTAACCACTGCACCACCAATGCGCCATCTGGAAACCACACAAGGGCCTTTATACTCATTTGCAGAGATCTAAGGACAAGAAGGTCAGACTACGTGTGTATATACTTTGACACTTGGCAACATCGAATGCAAATAGGGAAAGGATATTAACCTGACAGACTCTGGAAACTATAAAGAAGTGTGCGTAAGTCTGAGAAGAAAATGCCTGGGGACAGCTGTGACATTGGTTTGCAGTATGTGGTTTGACTAACTCAGCTGCTGTGCTCAGAGAATTGAGGCTTTGGATTCTAGAAAGGAAAGAGAGCACTGAAGTTCTTTATTTTCATTGCCGCCTTCTAATCCCCTGGTTCACCCAACCCTGAATTCAGATATACATAGAAAGACTGCCAGGTAAATGGTTATTTTGAGATGGAATGGGTAGCAGTGTCCTCACTGGGTTCCCATCCCTCTGGGTTTGAGTCACCACTGCTGCGCAGGGTTGAGTTACGGTCAGCTGTGCTGGAGAGCCAGCTGCAAGGATGTTGGTGGTAAGAAGGGCTGTGGGTTTTGTTAACTCTGAGTAAACACCCAAAGGGAAGCAGCAGGGATCAAATTAAAAAGAAAACAGCCAGAACAACTGGAATTTTTTGCTTTATTTGAATCTCATTACATAGAAATAAAAAAGCTTTTTTAAAAAATGTCTTCATCTCGGAACCTTTTACAAGTGTTTCGTCAACCCAGGTGTGTTAAAAAGCTCTCCTGGATTTTGAAAGCAATGCTGTTCAGACTTATCACCTGTAAAACACTCAAGGTCAGTTGTTTCTACATGGCTTTCCGGGAAGAAGCTGAATTCTAGGAAACTGTAGAAACTAAAGTAGAAAACCATGAAGACCACAACACCTGTGATGTCCTCCCAGGCCCCTGATAGCAGTTAATGTTTTGCTATTGGGGACGTTGGGGTGACTTTATTTGTTGATGTTCCCTAGGGGTTTATTCTCAGCCTCTTCTTATTTTACAGTCTTTCCTTGAGATCCCATCTTCCAGTTAAATGGGTGAGTGGAGGATCCACTTCTGCCTATTTTTGGTTTCAAAAAATGTTTGAATTTATTTGTTCATTCAATAGATGTTAAGTATCCATTCTGTGGGTAGGTACTGTTTAATATGCTGGGGATGTAGAAGTAAGCAAGACTGCAAAGACCTTGTCATGAAACTTATAGTGGTGGGGAGTAGTCAGTAATCAAGTAAACAAATCAATAAGTGAGCTAAAGATAGTGATATGTGATATGAAGGAAATAATGGTGATGTAAAAGAGAGTAACAGGGACTTGAGAGCTATTTTCAAAAGAGAGTTTAGAGAAGACTTCTCTGAGAATATATTTGATACGTTTGAGATGGAGGACAAGACGAAGCCATGCATGTGCAGATTTGGAGAAATACATTCCCTGTAGAGGGGACTGCAAAGGAAAACCCCTAAGGTAGGAAAGATCTTGGCGTGTTGAAAGAAAATAAAAGAAGTCATTGTTGTTAGACTAAAGGGAGCAAGTAGATGTAGGAGTATACGATGTTGGTAGAGGCTAGTTCATGTGGAGCCTTTTGGCCATGGTGTAAGGAGTTTGGAGAACCAACATAAGGGGTGTGTATTCTACGTCTGTGGCACAACTTGGGAAAAGTGTGGAAATTTGAGTGGGTGGTTGGCTAAAAGGAACACTGAATTTGTTTGTGAAGAATCAAGAAAAAGAATGTGGGGAAATAGAAAGAATCTGGAGTGGGGATAGGCACATAGTTACTTAGCTAAAAGAAGTCAAATGAATATAATACAATTCTCTGTAATTCTTGGGATCAAGCAATATATGTTCTATAAATTTCCACCAATTTTAGGTTTATGGTATATCATTAGTAGAATGCTACTCTATTCCAGGCATTGTGTTACACTAGGCATTTTAATTCATGTCATCTTAGTACATCCTCACAACAATCTGTGATGGATGTTGTGAGGTTTGTTGGGGTTTGTTAATGTTTTCATGTCTAAAGATGATGAACTGAGGCTCAGGGCAGCTAATTTGCTTAAATTCCAAATCTAAGTCTGTGCAATTCCAGAGCATGTGCTCTTTCTGTTATCTACTCTGATTGGTGTACCAGATGAAACTCTTCTTAGTTACCTAAAATATCGAAGAACGTTTTTCCTTCTGAATTTTTATATGTGGTTTACTATCATGTTCTACTTTCTATCCATTGAAAGATAGTATAGAATTTATTTTTTGTTTTTAATTTTATTGTTTTAGGTGAAAGTTTACAGCACAAATTAGTTTTATACAAAATTGTTTTGTGACATTAGTTGCAATTCTCACAATGTGTCAGCACTCTTCCCCCTTTCCCCCCTGGGTTCTCAGTGTCCATTCATCCAGTTTTTCTGTCCCTTCCTGCCTTCTCATCTTTGCTTTTGGCCAGGTGTTGTCCATTGGTCACGTATACTTGATTTAATTAAGAAGCACATTCCTCATGTGTGTTATGGTTTGTTTTATAGGCCAGTCTAATCTTTGGCTGAAAGGTGGACTTTAGGAGTGGCTTCAGTTCTGAGTTAGCAGGGTGTCCAGAGGCCATTGTCTCGGGGGTTCCTCTAGTTACCGTCAGCTCAGTAAGTCTGGTCTTTTTTCGTGAATTTGAATTTTGTTCTACGTTTTTCTCCTGCTCTGCCTGGGACCCTCTATTTTGATCCCTGTCACAACGGTCAGTGGTAGTAGCCTGGCACCATCTCGTTCTTCTGGGCTCAGGCTGGTGGTGGTTCATGTGGTCCATTAGTCCTTTGGACTAATATTTTCCTTGTGTCTTTGGTTTTCTTCATTCTCCTTTGCTCCAAATGTGCTGGGACCAGTAGAAGTATCTTAGATGGCCGCTTGCAAGCTTTTAGAATCCCAGACGCTACTCACCAAAGCAGGATGTGGAACATTTTCTTTATGAACTGTGTTATGCCAGTTGGCCTAGATGTCCCCTGAAACAGTGGTCCCTAGTCCTCAGCCCCAGTAACTCGGTCCCTCAAGGTGTTCGGATGTGTCTAGGAAGCTTTTATAACTTTGCCTTGGTCAAGTTGTGCTGACTTCCCGTATATTTTGTGTTGTCTTTCCTTCACCAAAGTTAACACTTGTCTACTATCTAGTTAGTGATTTCTCCTCCTCACCCACTCCCTGCCTTGTAACCATCAAAGATTGTTTTTTTCTGCATGTAAACCTTTTCTTGGGTTTTTGTAATAGTGGTCTCATACAATATTTGTCCTCTTGTGGTTGATTTATTTCACTCAGCATAATGCCCTCCAGATTCATCCATGTTGTGAGACGTTTCCCAGATTCATCATTGTTCTTTATAGTTGTGTAGTATTCCATTGTGTGTATGTACTGTAGTTTGTCCATTCATCTGTTGATGGACACTTACATTGTTTCCATCTTTTTACTATTATGAGTAATGCTGCAGTGAACATGGTATACATATGTCTATTCGTGTGATAGTTCTTATTTCTCTAGGATATGTACCTAGGAGTGGGATTGCTGGATCATATGGTTTTTCTATTTCTAGCTTTTTACGAAGATACCATATCATTTTCCATAGTGGTTGTACCATTTTACATTCTCACCAGCAGTGCAAAAGAGCTCCAATCTCCCTGCAACCTCTCCAGCATTGTTATTTTCTTTTTTAATAGTGTCAGTAATGTTGGGGTGAGATGGTATCACATTGTAGTTTTAATTTGCATTTCTCTAATGGCTAATGATCCTGAGCATTTCCTTATATGTCTGTTAGCTGCCTGAATACCTTCTTTGGTGAAGTGTCTGTTCTTATCCTTTGCTCAATTTTTAATTGGCTTACTTGTCTTTTTGTTGTTGAGGTATTGAAGTATTCTATAGATTTTAGAGATTAGACCGTTATTGAATAGATAGTATAGAATTGGGATGTTTATGGAATTGAATGAGTTTTTTTCAGCCTTTTCTGAAAGGAGTGTCTAATTAAATACCAAAAATGTCAGCCTTTATCAAGAACTGGGGGGACATGAGACTTGGAAACAGATAAACTAAATCATCCCTCTTTATCTGAGCAGGAAGAATGCTGGTCTTTCTCATTAATATGCCACAAGTAGTTAGATGCATTGGATTATGATTCCTCCTATTTTATAGTAAGAAGGTGGAATTTGATTTTGGAAAAGTTAAGTAATTTGTCACTAAACTAGTATTTGTAAATAAACTCTGATTCCTTAGTTTACAGGTGTCTCCTAGAGTCTCCAAGTTGGTTAGAAATGTTAAAGGAATTTATCAGGCCACAACTTTTCACTTGTTGCCCTATAACATTGACTAGCTTCTATTGATAGTTCTTCTTCTAAAGGGACTGCTCCTTTCTGGATTCTATAAGTCAAGGGCCAACATTCTGAAATGAAAATGTGTGGGGTGTTAATAAACTCTCATTCCTCTGTGTTCATGAGGTTTCCATTCAGCCCAGCCAGCCTGACTAGATGGAATATTCTGTGAAGGGCAGAGCAAGGTGAGATTGAATTCAGATTTCTTATAGATTTCTGACGCACAGAGGAACTTCTTTTGTTTAAGTAATTGGATTCTGCTTTCCTGTTTCCTTCATCCCTGTCTGTTTCGTTAACTACCTTGCTGCTGATGGAAAAGATATGTGATTGGGAAAGATTCCTTTAGAAGGTATTTTGCAGACTGTCTTTAATACTGTTTTACTGAGCAGACATTAAATAGTCACTGACCATGAGGATGAAGCTAAAAAGATTGGTTGAGGTCAGATCTTGAAGGGCTGAAGCCCTCCAGGAATCAGGGAATTGCTGTTGTTCTGTAAGCAGGAAAAGAATACAATTGGATTTGGATTATAAGGAAACCTATGAGACATGGAAGATAGAATTGGAGTGGGAGGAAACTTGTCTATCTTATTGGGTGTAACCAGAGAAGTGACATTCCACTTCCTGAAAATTCACTTAAAGCAGAAAATAAATGAAGTCTTGGGGGTCTGAACTCCAGATTTCAGAGCTCTGCAGAGCTTTAGAACAGTGGTTTTCAGACTTGAGCTTGCACCAGACTCACTAGCCAACTTAGTAGATACGAAGTGGGGCTTTAGAGTTGGCATTTCCTTTTTCTTTCTTTTTTTATTGTTGTGCTTTAAGTGAAAGTTTACAATTCAAGTTAGTGTCTCATACAAAAATTAATACATACATTGTTATGTGACCCTAGTTGCTCTCCCTATACTGTGACAGCACACTCCTCCTTTCCTCCCTGGATTTCCCGTGTCCATTCAACCAACTCCTTACCCTCTCGGCCTTCTCATGTCACCTCTGGACAGCAGCTGCCCATTCAGTCTCATGTTCACGAGTATCATTTTATGTGCCATAGTCCAGTCTCATCTTTGAAGAGTTGTCCTTGGGAGAATTTGCATTTCTAACAAGTTCCCAAGAGATGCTGATGCTGCTGGTCTGGGACCCCATTTGGAGAACTTCTCCTTTAGAAGCTGGGCAGCTGAGACGCAGATAAGGGTGTGAGGGCCAGTTGGCTTGCCTTCTTTCATTAACCTGGAATTTCATGCTTACAAGTCTGTACTTTAGAATCTCTTGGGTGGCTTGCCCTATAATGTCAGCAAAGCCTGGTATCTAAAGCTCCATGCCCTCAATCAGAATGACTCTTCTCGTGATATCCATATCCCTTCCAGGTGAGGTTTCCAGATGTGTGCTTGCCTCTAAACAGCTCTTGTCTCGCTGTTTGACTGATTTTTGGAAAATGCCCATCCTGGGCACTTTATTCCATTAGGATAGGTGACATTTATGCCAACAAAAGCTTTTTCCCTGCACTTCAGACAGCCTCTTTGCTGGTGCTGTTTCATGGACTGTAGGCAGGCTTGGCATTGAAGATGATTAGCTAAGTTTACACAGGAGAGGCCTGGAAGATTATCTCTCTAGCTCAGGAGTTGAATTTCAAGGGCAAAGTCCACAGTTGGCAACTGATAGGCTGAGAACACCTAGGGAAAGAGGATTTTACTTGGCTTTCATTTACCCAGATCTCCATGCCTCTTCCCACAGAGGTCGTGTTTTCTGCTTGTTTTTGCTGCCCAAGCAGGTGACTTCGGGATGTTTCTTTCTGAGGAGCATGGGTCCAGGCACTGCTCCTTGCTGTCTACTTCAGGGCCTATGGCTTCAGGTGGGACACTTGAGTTAGTAAATGTAAGCTGCTCTCTCTGCCTTGGCCTTCGTGTTTCTTGAATTATTTTCTCTGCTTGCTTCTCCCTTTGGGTCTTCATTCTCCTTTGTGGTCGATGACTCTTAGGTTTCCCTCAAGGCTTTCCTGTTCTTTAGCTACCCTTATTATTTCAGCTAAATCATAGAATTCCGTTTGTGTAGGAAGGGATGTTAAAGGTTTGGAGCCCAGTGCTGCCTAACCTTTTTCACATTTTGGCACACACAGAAAATGATAATCTCTGTAAAGCACACTGGAATAAACACAGGAGGCTACCCATAGTCTGAGGCAACCAGCATGGGGATCCTATAGGCCCCGTGCTACCTCAAGGGTTGAAGGCATCAGTATATCTGCATTGCTGTAACCCATTCCTGGCATACTGGTTGGGAACTCTGATCCATTCCCACGTGCCTCAGAGTTTACAGATGAGAAGACTGAGGGTCCAAGGTGACAGATCTAGGACAAGGCCTTGCTGTATACATAACACAAGAACTGTAATATGCTACATTTTCAGATTAGCAAGCTTACATGAAACTGTCTTAGGACAATTTTTAAGATTTTTTTTCCTCACTTTTTAAAAAAAAATGTATATATAAAACTAAAGCAACATATGTGTTCTAAAACTTTTTACAAAATAGAGAAATATATAAAGCAGAATGTGAACATCTATTAACTTGTGCCCAGAGATATAATCAGTTTTAGCAGTTGGGTAACAATGGATTTTTTCCAATTTTTGCAAAAAACTATGACATTCTACTGAAATTTTTCTCATTCGATAATTTACTTTGGACAGTTTTTCATGTCAGTACATTACTTTTAACAGGAGCATTGTGTTTCTTCATATGGCTGTATTATAATTTATTTAACTAAGCTCCTATTGATGGGTATTTGAGTTGTTTCTAATTTTTCCTATTATAAACACTGCTGCAATAAACATTGGTATACAGCTGTCTTTGCCCATGTCTTCTAGTACTTGTAGTTCCTTAGGCAAATTCTGAGAAGGGAAGATTTGCTGGTCAAAGGGTATGCTCATTTAGAATGTTAATAAATATTGCCAAACTGCTTCCCAAAGAAGTTACATCAGTTTAATTCTCATCAGCAGTATATAAGGGTACCTGTTTCTACCATGTCCTTGCTAATCTGGGTGTTATTAATCTTCCTAACCTTTGCCAATCTGGTAAGTGAAAAGGATTTCTTATTGTTGCTTTACTTAGGGTTTCTTTTATCAGTGAAATTGAATGCCTTTTTATACTCACTGGTAGTTCTGTCTATTATTCCATTAATTATTTGCTCAAATACTTTGTTTACATGTTTGGTCATTATTTTTCTTGTAGATTTGTAAGAATTTTTACATACATATTACATTAGTATCTTTTGCTGTATGTGTTACTGATTTTTCCCTGTTTTGTTTCTTTTTTATTTTTGATTTTGTTTCTGCTAATTATTTGCCTTTCACATGTTTTAAATTTTTATGTAGGCAAATGTATGATATTTTCCTTCATGGCCTTTGTGTTGAATTTGTGTCATACTTTGAAAAATTTTCATCTCTCAGCAGAATTATAAAAATAATTTACTCATATTTTTAGTGTTTATGGTTCTAATTTTTACATTTAAACTTTTGCTTCATCTGTAGTTAATTTTGTTGTAAGGAGAGAAGTAGGAATTCAAATTTTATTGATAAAAAACAACCTAAAACAGCATCTTTTTATTCTGTATTAAATAGGCTCTTTATATAAACTTTATAAACTTCTGTTCACTTTAGTGTTTTTGGTGATCAAGGCTACCTACATTGAAATTCTTGTAATATTTTTTGTTTAGAATGTACAATCACCATCAAAAACATTTTCTGTAACATTTATAGAGGAACATTTCTGATTTAATTTACAAAAAAAAAAAAAATCTTTAGTGAGAGAGGCAGATCATGAAACTGCGCCCAAGTCTTTGATTCCCAGTCCTGGTTTTTTTTCTCTTTCTTTCTTATTTTAAAGATAATACAACCAGATTCCTTTTTCTAATGTTTAGGAATAGTTTTCTCATTCCCCTTCTGGAAAACTTTTCAGTGATTCTGTCTGCAGTTGCATTGGCACACTAAACCAGTTGCCATCGAGTTCAGTCTGACTCATGTTGACCCTATGTGTGTCAGAGCAGAACTGTGCTGTATAAGGTTTTCAGTGGCTGATTTTTTGGAATTAGATCACCAGGCTTTTATTCTGAGGCACCTCTGGGTAGACTCAAATCTCCAACCTTTTGGTTAGCAGCCAAGAACATTAACTGTTTGCACCTGTAGTGACCCATTAGATCTAGATATTGTCTGTAGTGATATAAAAGCCTCACCCTTAAATTATACCTGGTTTGGTGAACTCTTAGCCTGGCCGAGGTGTTAGCCAGGAGGGCAATTGCATGTTAACAATGCATAGATTGGTACTGAGGAGGTCAAATGGGCTGAAATCTGAAGGGTGTTAAAACCCAGAAAAGGTGTGACTCTGGGGAAGGTGGCGGCTGGAAGAGGAGATGTAGAGAAATATGGCTATTTAGAAGACAGAATAAGGAAGTTTTTTTGAGGAGAGAAAAGGAAAATGAATAATATTTACTGCGGACCTCCTTATGTCCCACACACTAAACTAGTCAAGTCCCGCCTAATTGTATTTTAAAAGTCAGCTTTTGGTGCTGGGTCAAGTTAGGGTTGCTGCTCCTAAGGATCATGGACCCATAAAAGAAAGTCTCATTCAAGGAGTCAGACCGTGAGTAGAATCTTGAAACTAGAAGTTAGGGTTTGAGAGACTGAGGAGAACAAGATTGACCCAGAATCACATCTGCTCTGTCTAGCCAGGAGCTTAGAAATGTTTTTAGTGGAAATAAAACCCTGTGAAAACCCATTGCGCAGCCCTATAGGGCAGAGTAGAACTGCTCCATAGAGTTTCTAAGGAGTGACTGATAGATTCAAACTGCTGGCCTTTTGGTTAGCAGCTGAATTCTTAACCACTGTGCCACCAGGGCTCCTTAGTGGAAATAGATAGGCTAAATGAGGAAACAGAAGGAGACACTACTTCAGATCATTCTCTAGGCTTCTGCCCTGAGTCAAGCCAGGACCAGCTGTGAGGAACTTAATAGTTCAGTGGACAAGACATATAAAAGATCAGTACACTGTTGTGTGATTCATGCCACAATAGAAGTAGCACTAGGAGGAAAGGATTAATTCAGTCACTGTTGGGAGAAGGGTGAGAAAGATGAGGGAAGGTTTCACGCGGTAGATGGTGTAAAGACGGAGAAGAGTGAAATAGCATGATGTGTACAAGGAACTACCAGCAGGTCATTTTTGTACAGAGTCACGGGTGCCAAAATGAAACTACAGCCTTTTCTCTTTCCTCAGCCCTCTCTCTCCTCAGCTCTCTCTCTCTCTCTCTCTCTCTCTCTCTCTCTCTCTCTCTCTCTCTCTCTCACACACACACACACACACACACACACACACACACACACACACACACACACACACACACAGACACACATTCTCTCTCTCTCTCTCAATCTCTCTCTCTCTTTACTGCTCCATGTGGTCTCTCCAGAATGGCAGTCTCGGGATAGCTAGCTTTCTTACAAGGTGGCACAGGACCTCAAAGCAAATGCCCTCAGAGCTGCATGACATTCATCTAACCTGGCCTTGGAGGTTATGTACCTTCACATAGGCCACATTCTGTTTCTTTAGTTACAAAAGCCAATCTAGTTCAAGGGGAGGAATGCCAAAGAATTTGCAGATTTGTTTTCTTTTCTTTATTTTTATTTGTATTGTGCTTTAAGTGGAAGTTACAATTCAAGTTAGTTTCTCATACAGAAATTTATATACACATTGTTATATGACCCTAGTTGCTCTCCCTATATTGTGACAGCACACTCTTCCCTCCCACCCTGGATTTCCCATGTCCACTCAACCAGCACCTGACCCTCTCTGCCTTCTCATCTTGCCTCCGGACAGAAACCGCCCATTTAGTCTCTTGTATCTATTTGAGCTAAGAAGCACACTCTTCACGAGTATCATTTTACGTCCCGTAGTCCAGTCTAGTCTTTGTCTGAAGAGTTGGCCTTGGGAATGGTTTTAGCTTTGGGCTTACAGAGAGTCCAGGGGCCATGTCTTCCAGGGTCCCTCCAGTCTCAGTCAAACCATTAAGTCTGGTCTTTTTACAAGAATTTGAATTCTGCACCCCACTTTTCTCATGCTTCATGAGGGACTCTGTTTTGTTCCCTGTTAGGGAGGCCATTGGTGTTAGCCAGCCACCATCTAGTTCTTCTGGTCTCATGCTGATGCAGTCTCTGGTTTATGAGGCCCTTTCTGTCTCTTGGGCTAACATTTTCCTTGTGTCTTTGGTGTTCTTCATTCTCCTTTACTCCAAGTGGGTTGGGACCAATTGATGTGTCATAGATGGCCACTTGCTAGCTGATTTCTGACCAGCAATATTTGGTTGTCTTCATGAAAGAACAGAGAATGTTGTTGATGGTTGAGTTGATCCAGAGGTAGGGCAGTGAAAGGAGAAAGGGGCTAGGGATCTGAGGGTAACAGACCATGGACTCTAGCTTTGCTGGACAGAAAGGAAGTGAGGCCAAAAGGTGGCTGATATAAACTAGGAAAAAGGGAGAGCTCAAAACAAAGAGAGACCTGGCCAAGGTCAAAGAGCAGCTGTTGAGTAATGGACAGGTCAGGAGGTAGGCAGGAATAGAAACTGGTTAAAAAAAAAAAAAAAAGAATATTGGAGGACAAGATTTTGAGATTTGTAGTCTCAGGTTATGACAAGGTCCACAGTTTATCCACAGATGTGGTGATTGATTGAAGCAGAATTAAAGTTAGGAAATCAGTCATGAACAAGGATTTTGAGTGGATTCATCCACATATTGATGTTTCCCAGTGTGAAGAGAGACTCATCAGGGAGAGCCTGCCATATCTGGGGCTGGGAGTGGTGCATGTATCTGTGAAGAACTTGAAGATGTGGGATGGTTGCATTATGGTGGAGCAAAGGGCACTGTGGAATAGGCTGAAAGCATGATCAGTGGTGGGAGAAGGCAAGGTGGAAGGAATGTAAAACATTTTAAACAAATTTTAAGCCTGTTGTGCTGTAGCAGATATTGCTGTCCAATGGCTAGGGTAGGGGAAAACTAATGGGATAAGAGATTAGTACTGAAAAAGAAAAGAATGGAGATATATACGTGGAAGTTGAAGCAGGGAACAACTCTGATCACTTAAGTAATGACAATATTAGGGAAATTGGCTTGTGAGCCCTAGCTAACTGTTTTATCTTGGGTGCCCTAAGGAATCCCTTTGTGTAGTAGCCCCTAATGCTTTGATTGGGGTTTGTTTTGTTAGCCAGTCTTTGTTAAAATTTGTATTGTATTTTTTGTACTTTGCTTGCAGGGTTTGGGTTGGGGGCGAGTAGAGAAAGTTTCCTCTTTCTGGATTAAGTGCTGGTGCAGAGAGCTCCCAGCATTTTTGAAGCCCTGATGGCACAGTAGTTAAGAGCTCAGCTGTTAACCAGAAGGTCTGCAGTTCAAATGTACCAGCCACTCCTTGGAAACCCTATGGAGCAGTTCTACTCTGCCCTATAGGGTTGCTATGAGTCAGAGTCAACTCGATGGCAGTGGGTTTGGTGGTTTTTTTTTTTTTTTTTTTGGTGACCACTTGTCTCAAAACCTTCTAGAACAAATTAGAAAGCCATTGATACTTCAGGACTAGAGGTGGAGTGTGTCCCATTTTCTGACTTTGTCTTATTCTGAACTTTGCCTCTCAAATGTCCCCTGAGTCATAGCCATCAAGTTTATAGGAAAGAAGCATATTGTAAGTTTCAGAGTTTTAGAGAAGTCATGGACTTCTAGATGAGCCAGAAATGAAAACTTGAAGGTAATTCCTCCTCCTAAAGATAGTATCTCTTGAAATAATCTTCTTAGGGTGATCCTCACTGAAGCAGAGATTAAAGATGAGTTGGAAGAAAAGAAGGCCTAGCTAACTACCAGCAGTTCCTTGATTCTGCGGCCAATAGGGTCTGTACCCAAAGAAGGCTAGAAATGGGATGATTTCTCACTATCTTGTCAAACACTTATATATTTAAAGGACTGATTGATCCACACACCTACGTGATTTCATGAATTTTAATACTGAGAGAAAAGTTTTTCTGCTAGGCTGTGTTGGGAGTTCATTTCCTGCTGACTGCACTGGGTGTAGTGTGTGTGTGTGTGTGTGTGTGTGTGTGTGTGTGTGTGTGTGTGTGTGTGTGTGTGTGTGTGTGTGTGAATGTGAGAAAAATGTCAGCTTTTGTTCCAGGCATCTTTACCTGGATGATAATGATAGCCTTTTACATATGAATAATACTTAAATACAGCATATAAAACATTTCTACATGCAGTTATTTCATTGGATTTATATTCCCTTTTCAAAAGAGGAATTGAGGTGGCTGGCAACAGTGGACATGATAAAAACTGCACTTCACTGTATTTTCCATGAGATAGTGGAAGAAACATGAACTTTAAAGTCATGCTGGCTTCTCCTTTCATCAGCTGTATGCTTTTGGGCTTTAGTTTTCTCATTTGGTAAAACAGCATGGATAACACTTACCTCAAAGGGTGACTATACACATGAACCTCACTGGATGGAATACACAGGAATCAAATAGACTACATCTGTGGAAGGAGATGATAGAGAAGCTCAATATGATCGTCAAAACAAAGCCAAGGGCCAATTGTGGAACAGACCATCAATTACTCATATGCAAATTCAAGTTGAAGCTGAAGTAAATTAAAGCACTTCCACAAGAGCCAAGGTATGACTTCGAGTAGATCTCACCTGAATTTAGAGACCATCTCAAGAATAGATTTGATGCATTGAACACTAATGACCAAAGACCAGAGAAGTTGTGGGAGACATCAGGACATCATTCCATGAAGAAAGCAAAAGGTCATTGAAAAGACAGGAAAGAAAAGACCAAAATGGATGTCAGAAAGAGACTCTGAAACTTGCTCTTGAACGTAGGGTAGCTAAAGAGGAAGGAAGACATGATGAAGTTAAAGAGCTGAACAGATTTCAAAGGGTAGCTTGAGAAGATAAAGTTATTATAATGAAATGTGGAAAGACTTGGAGTTAGAAAACTAAAAGAGAAGAACCCGCTCAGCACTTCTCAAGCTGAAAGAACTGACGAAAAAAAATTCAAGCCTTGAGTTGAAATATTGAAGAATTCTGTGGGCAAAAAATTGAATGACACAGGAAGCAGCAAAAGAAGATGGAAGGAATACACAGAGTCAATGTACCAAAAAGAATTGGTTGACATACAGCCATGTCAGAAGGTAGCTGATGATCAGGAACTGATGGTACTGAAGGAAGAAGTCCAAGCTGCACTGAAAGCATTGGCGAAAAACAAGGCTTCAGGAATTGAAGGAATACCGGTTGAGATGGTTCACAAATGGATGCAATGCTGAAAGCAGTCACTCATCTATGCCAAGAAATTTGGAAGACAGCTACCTGGCCAACCGACTGGAAGAGATCGTGTCCATCCCAAAGAAAGATGATCTGATGGAATGCAGAAATTATCAAACAAAATCATTAATATCACATGCAAGTAAAATTTTACTGAAAATAATTCAAAAACGGTTGCAGCAGTACATCCATAGGGTACTACCAGAAATTCAAGCCAGATTCAGAAGAGGACATGGAATGAGGAGTATCACTGCTGATGTCAGATGGATCTTGGTTGAAAGCAGATAGTACCAGAAAGATGTTTACTTGTGTTTTATTGACTATACAAAGGCATTCGACTGTGTGGATCATAACAAATTGTGGATAACATTGCGAATAATGGAAATTCCAGAACACTTAATTGTGCACGTGTGGAAACTATACATGGACCAAGAGGCATTTGTTCCAACAGAATGAGGGGAAACTGCATGGTTTAAAATCAGAAAAGGTGGGCATCAGGGTTGTATCCTTTCACCATACTTATTCAATCTATATGCTGAGCAAATGATCTGAGAGGCTGGACTATATGAAGAACTTGGTATCAGGATTGGAGGAATACTCATTAACAACCCGGGATATGCACATGACACAACCTTGCTTGCTGAAAGTGAAGAGGACTTGAAGCACTTACTGATGAAGATCAAAGACTACAGCTTGCAGTATGGAGTATACCTTAACATAAAACAAAAATCCTCACAACTGGATGAATAAGCAACATTATGATAAATGGAGAAATCATTGAAATTGTGAAAAATTTAATTTTACTTGGATCCACAATCAGTGCCCATGGAAGTCAAACGAACCTAAGAAAAGGTTTACACACAGAAAAAAAACAACCGTTGGTGGTTATGAGGGAGGAGAGTGATGGGGAAGGGAAATCTCTAACTGGATAGTAGACAAGGGTTAACTTTGGTGAAGAGAAAGACAATACACAATATAGGAGAAGTCAGCACAGCTTGACTAAGGCAAAGTCATAGAAGCTTCCTAGACACATCCAAATACCTTGAGGGACTGAGTTACTGGGGGTGAGGGCTGGGGACCATTGTTTTGGGGGACATCTAGGTCAACTGGCATAACGTAGTTCATAAAGAAACTGTTCCACATCCTGCTTTGGTGAGTAGCATCTGGGGTCTTAAAAGCTTGCAAGCAGCCATCTAAGATACCTCTACTGATTCCATCCCATCTGTAGCAAAGGATAATGAAGAAAACCAAAGATACAAGGAAAATATTAGTCCAAAGGACTAACAGACCACATGAACCACAGCCTCCACCGGCCTGTGCCAAGAAGAACTAGATGGTGCTGGGCTACTACCACTGACTGCTCTGACAGGGATCACAATAGAGTGTCCTGGGCAGAGCAGGAGAAAAACGTAGAATAAAATTCAAATTCACAAAAAAAGACCAGGTTTACAGGTCTGACAGTGACTGGAGGAACCCTTGAGACAGTGGTCCCTGGTCACCCTGCTAACTCAGAACTGAAGCCGCTCCCAAAGTCCTCTTTTCAGCCAAAGATTCGACAGGCCTGTAAAACAAACAATAACACACATGAGAAACATGCTTTTTAGTTCAGTCAAGTATATGAGACCAAATGGACAACACTTGGCCAAATGCAAAGACAAGACAGAAGGAAGGACAGAAGAACTGGATGAATGGACACAGGGAACCCATGGTGGAAAGGGAAAGGGGGAGAGTGCTGCCATAATGTGGGGATTGCAACTGATGTCACAAAACAATTTGTTTATAAATTTTTGAATGAGAAACTAATTTGCTCTGTAAACTTTAACCTAAAACACAATAAAATTAAAAAATATATGATGTATTGCATTGGGCAAATCTACTGCAAAAGACCTCTTTAAAGTGTTGAAAAGCAAAGATGTCACCTTGAAGACAAAGAAGCCATGGTGTTTTAAGTCACCTCATATGCGTGCAAAAGTTGGACAGTGAATAAGGAAGATGAAAGAAGAATTGATGCGTTTGAATTATGGTGTTGGCGAGGAATATTGAATATACCATGGACTGCCAGAAGAATGAACAAATCTGTCTTGGAAGAAGTACAGCCAGAATGCTCCTTAGAAGCGAGGATAGTGAGACTTTGTCTTGCTTACTTTGGACATGTCATTAGGAGAGACCAGTCCCTGGAGAAGGACATCGTGCTTGGTAAGATAGAGAGTCTTTGAAAAAGAGGAAGACCCTTAAGAAGATGGGTTGTCATGGTGGCTGCAACAGTGAGATGAAATGTAGTAACGATTGTGAGAATGGTACAGGATGGGGCAGTGTTATGCATGGGGCTGTTATGAGTCGGAACCTACTTGATGGCACCTGTGATGGTTACAGTTGTGTGTCAGCTTGGCTGGGCCATGATTCTCAGTAGTTTGGCAGTTATGTAATGATGTAGTTTGGCAGATATGTAATGATGTAGTTTGGAAGTTATGTAATGATGTAGTTATCCTCCATTTTGTGATATAATGTAATCACTTTATGATGTGATCTGATATCATCAGCCTGTCAGTTGTAAGGGGAGTTTACTCAGGGGTGTGGCCTGCATCCAGTGTGTATAGATGTTCTGGCAAAGCTTGCTGACTTTAGCTTGCTCTGGATCCTGCATCTGGCTTATCATCATCTGATCCCTAGTTCTTGGTACTTGAGCCAGCAGCCTGCTGTGTTAACTGGCAATCTTGGGATTTGTCCACCTCCACAACCTGTGAGCCAGAAGCCTGCTGTCTTACCTGCCAATCTTGAATTCATCACTGTCCACAGACCATAAGGCAGCAGCCTGCCATCTAACCTGCTGATCTTGGGTTTGTCAGCCCCTGTAGCTACGTGAGTCAGGAGAAGCCTCCAACCTGACACTTGACCTATGGACTTGAGACTTGCCAGCCTCTATAACTGCATGAGCCATTTCCTTGAGATAAATCTCTCTTTCTTTGTATATATGTATATATATATACACACATACACACACACACAGACACAGACACACACACACATAAATATTTGGAGCCCTGGTGGCATAGTGGTTTAAAGCTCAGCTGCCACCCAAAAGGTCAGCAGTTTGAATCTACCAGCCACTCCTTGGAAACCCTATGGGGCAGTTCTGCTTTTTCCTATAGGGTCACTATGAGTTGGAATCGACTTGAAGCCAGTGGGTTTGGTTTTTGGTATATATATGTGTGTGTATATATATATATGTATGTATGCATGTATGTGTGTGTGTATACACACAAAAACCCATTGCTATTGAGTCAGTTCTGACTCATAGCTACCCTATAGGACAGAGTAGAACTGCCCCATAGGGTTTCCAAGTGGATTTGAACTGCTGACCTTTTAGTTAGCAGCTGTAGCTCTTAACCACTATATATACATGTATATATATATATACACACACATACACATACATACATGTATACATATATATGCTTCACTGGTTTTGCTTCTCTGGAGAGCCCCATCTAAGACAGCACCTAAGAAATAAATGAACATAGAGTTGTTTAGAGTATTAAATGAACTAACATGTGGGGGCAGTGCTTGGAAAAGGGTGGCTTTAATCAGTTTAACATCATAGAAACAGATCATCAGCACTAAAGAAAAGAAGAGCATGCAAATGTTCTACTCTGACATGGTTGCTCTGAATGGCCTTAGACTCTGACTCTGAGTTCCCTGGCAGCCTTTAATACCGTACCATTAGGAAAGAGGAAACATACTAGTTTTTCAAAGGCAAAGTTTTTTTTTTTTTTTAGTTTTATATTTCAATGAAATTTTTCATATGGGTATTTATATAGGAGGTGTTGAATGATATAATAATGATATAATAGACAACAATCCTTAAACTTTTTTTACAACAAATAGTTATGCAATTTTGATTTCTTGTGGCTCTCCTAGGAGCCCTGGTGGCACAGCGGTTAAGAGCTCAGCTGCTAACCAAAAGGTCGGCAGTTCAAATCCACCAGCCGCTCCTTGGAAACCCTGTGGGGCAGTTCTACTCTGTCCTCTAGAGTCGCTATGAATCAGAATCGACTCTACAGCAAACAACAACAACAACATGGCTTTCTTAATATTAACTGCTGATAAAATACAAATGTATTAACATGAAATTACATGTTAGTGAAAACCATTCCACAAAGAGCTGAGCTAACAGTATCTATATAGCTTTCCAGTGATCAGTTGATAGAAAAATGGAGCTTAAAGTACCAGGATCATGGATATGTAGCATACCCCTTAGATGGTTTTCCTTAAATATCACTTCTTTCAGTTAGGATTTTGTAAGAGCTGGCAGCAAGCAATTCAAGGCCTTCCTGAGTTCGGTAGTCTATATTCTTTTTTCTTTATTTCCAACTGAAGGCAAATCCGTAGACTTTGGAAAACAAATGGAAAGGTTAAACTCCTACTAGGAAGTTAGAACCATATGACTTGTGCCCTTGTCTGTATTAAATAAAGCATTATTCTTTTTAATCCTTATAATAGCCCTGGGAAAGAAGGCGGCTGACCTAATGCTTAATTTCCTTTTAAGTACCAGATATTGGGCTTTTTCTCCCATTTGCGAATGGGAAACCGACTAAGTGTTGAGAGATTGGTGAACAAACCCCATTTCGTTCCTCCCCTCTCTTCTCCTCCAGCTCTTAGGTCATAAATGCTAGGCAGGAATTGCCCTTTGCATTATCTTTGTGACTGCTTCTGATCTGGAAATGACTGTCATCACTTCTAGATATCACCAGCTCTGGGCATTTGTTGAATGAAGCCCACATCACAAATGAATCATGGGATCAGAGTGACGAGGGAGAGGTCCTAGTTGGAAGAGGGTGATTTTCCCAGAAGGTTAAAAAACAACAGGGCAGGCAGGTGACTGTCTTTGAAATGTAGGAAGTGCCTCTGCTCTGTGTCATCGTTGTTGGTCAGAGGCAGGTAGGATGAGGGGCATTTGAGCCATGGAGGAATATGCTTGTGTGTCCTCTTAAACCCTCTTGTACCATTTCTGCTTTGCAGCAGTGATCCTTGAAAATAGGAAAAACTGCTATGATCACAGTCAATTTTTTTTATTGTTATTATGATAAACACACACCAAAACATACAACATCAATTTCTACATGTACGATTCAGTGACATTGATTACTTTCTTCAAGTTGTACAGTCTTTCTCACTATTCCTTCCAAATTTTCCCACCACCGTCCACATACGTTCAGTGCTGTCTAAGCAAAACTCCCCATTTCCCCCTCCCTTCTGCCCCTGGTAACCACAATCAGTTTTTAATATAAAGAAAAGCTGATGAATCATGACTGGGATGATTTTTCACTGATGTGGGGCAAATATAGGCTTTGCTTGGCCTGGGGATGAAGTTGACTGCTTGTGGAAGTGCAGGCAGGTGGCTCCTTAGATGAGATCCACAGTCTGAAAGTAAAAAGGGTGGCTTAATTTCCGTGGACATCTATGACATCTCAGATTCTGTACCTTCCTATGGTTTCTTAACAACTGCTCTACCCTTTGAGGTATTGTGTTATGGGGTACCTTACGCAGAAAGAAGATATACATAGAACATTTGTGCTGGTTTGCAGATGCCACACAGCCAGTACTTTCTTGATTACTTTCAGGTTTTAGATGTTTCACATTTGCCTAAATGCAAGATTGACATGATTGCCACCTTGCGTCTCAGCCCACTTTTCTCACTCTGTTCCCTGAGCTGCTTTAGCCTTTATCCCACTAATTCTAGAGAGAGAGAATTGCTGGTTGTGACGACTAGACCAAGGCCACTGTGAGGCTACTGCTTTTGTTGCCTTGGCTGTCTTCTTCATCACAAATGGCTCAGTTCAGGCCGCATTTCCTTAGGCCTTCTCACTTTGTGGGTGGGGCCAAGGGGAGAGCTGAAAAGAGGAAGGAGCATTTGGGATGAAAGATTCACTCCTCTGTGGACTGTTCTTATGACAGACCTTACATCCAGGAAGCTTAACCATCACTCAGTCTATGCCAAAAGAAGCTAGTCTCAATGGCAGGTTCAAAATCTGTGAAATGGAGAATGAACCAGTGTTTTCTGTGGGATTTGGGGACTGTGTAGTTCTTTCTGACCCATACTCTCTCCCTTTTAATCATGAGCAACTATAGCTGACCCTTGCTTTCTTCATTCTTGTTACTGAAATTCTCACCCTAGTGAAAACCTCTAAACTCTGCTCCTCCTCCCAGCTGTTTCATTTTTGTAGAGCTTTTATTGTACTTCTGTCTGCAGTATCTCCTTCTTTTTCTGCTCACCTCTTCCATTATTCCAGCTAAAACCCCTCTGCTATTGGCAGTTCAGCTCAATCTTACTTCTTTTTCCTTTTTCTGGGTTTTTGTGTGTGTATATGTTTGTGTGTGCAAAATTAACCAACTTTTTTTTTTTAATTATAAAAGAAATACATACTCATTGCAGAATATTTGTAAACTAAAAAAATATCAGAAAGTAAAAATCACCTATTATCCTTCTACCAGAGATAGCATCATTACTGTTAATTTTTTGGAGTATATCCCTTTAGATCCTTTCCTATATGTGATCTACATATGCATTTTTTTAAACAAACATGGCATTGTTTTGTACTTATTGTTTTGTAAACTGCTTTTTTGGTTAATAATATTATATGAGTATCTTCCAGGGACAGTACATACAGAGCTACTTCGTAGTGTTCAGTGCTACATAGAATTCTATTGTATGGGTGAACCATTATTTATTTACTCTCCTGATGATTGACATTTGGGTTCTATTATTTTGATATTAAAAGCTACGTGGCAGTAAATATATATCTGTACCTACTTGTATATCTTCATGATAAATTTCTAGAAATGGAATTTTTGGATCAAGGGGTGTAAGTATACTTAAATGATTTAATAATATTTTAACAGCTTTAAGAATATAGAAAAGAACAGAATTTAATGTAATAAAACCTGTGTACCCACCACCCACATTTAATAAATACTAACATTTTACCGTATTTGCTTCAGATCTCTTATTTTAAAACATTTTCATTATGACAGATACTACTAAAACTTGTTACCATCGAATTGATTCTGACTCATAACAACCCTATAGCACAGAGTAGAACTGCTGCATAGGGTTTCCAAGGAGCAGCTGGTGGATTCGAACTGCTGACCTTTTTGATTAGGAACTGAGCTCTTAAGCACTGTGCCACCAGGGCTCTGGTATTACTAAAGCTTGGTTTCCCCAATCCTTTCCTCCTTCTGAAATTGATATGCATCATTACCATGCATATCTTATCTTTTACATATATATACAGATATATATCTGTAAATAATATATAGTATTATGTATTTAAAAATTTTATGCACATGGTGTCATTCCTATACGCAACCTTTTGTGGCTTGATTTTCTTTTCAACTTTGTTTTTAAAAAGCATCCATGTATATACGTAGATCTAAATTATTCAATTTAATGGATGTATGATTTGCTATTGTATGATAATAAAAGATGGTTAAGGTCTTTCTATTTTTTTGAGGATTACAAACCCATGTTGCAGCAGGCATTCTTGTAAAAGGAAAGTACTTAAGTGCAAGAATTTATCGACACTAGCTACCTAGAAGTGGAATTGCTGGTTTTGGGGTGTATGATTTCTTCAGCTTTGCTAGTAATACCAGATTGCTGTCTAAAGTAGTTATCTAGTGCTGCTGTAACAGAAATACCACAAGTAGATGGTTTTAACAAACAGAAATTTATTCTCTCATAGTCTAGGGGGCTAGAAGTCTAAATTCAGGATGCTGGCTCCAGGTGAAGGCTTTCTCTCTCTGTCGACTCTAGGGGAAGGTCCTTGTCATCAGTCTTCCCCAGTCAAGGAGGTTCTCAGTGCAGGGACCCTGGGTCCAAAGGATGTGCTGTTCTTCTGGCTCTTGTTTCTTGGTGGTATGAGGTCCCTCTCCTTTCTGCTCATTTCTCTCTTTTATATCTCAAAAGAGATTGACTTAAGACAAAACCTGATTTTGTAGATTGAGTCCTGCCTTATTAACATAACTGCCTCTAATCTTGCCTTATTAACATCGTCGAGATAGGATTTATAACACATAGGAAAATCACATCAGATGACAAAGTGGTAGATAATCACTCAATATTGGGAATCATGGCCTAGCCAAGTAGACACATATTTTTGGGGGGCACAACTCAATCCACGACAGGTGGTATGTATTTACCAGCAATATGTAAGAGTTTTAATTTCTCCACATTTTTTCTAGTAACACTTGGAGATACCACGCTTATCAGTATTTTCCAGTCTAATGAGTATGAAGTAAAAACTGATTGCTTTAATTTGCATTTTCCTGATTTATAAGAGAAGCTGAACATTTTTTCATGTTACTGGTTATCTGGATTTCTTTAATTTTTTTTTTTTTTGAATTGCCTGTTCATATCTTTTGCCTGGTTTTCTGTTGAGTTATTTGTCTTTTCCTATTGATTTTAGGAGTTCTTTGTGTGTGTGTGGTAAAAATACATATGACAAAACATTTGCCAATTCAACAGTTTTTACATGTATAGTTCAGTGACATCGATTATGTTCATCATGTTTTGCAACCATTACCACTATCCTTTTCCAGATTTCACCACCATTATCAGAAACCTAGCACCCCTTAAGCAACGACTCCCGTTTTCCCCCTCTTCCCACCCCTAGTAACCACTTTAAGTTTTGGTCTCTGTACGTTTGCCTGTCTCATGTAAGTGGGATCATGCAGTATTTGTCCTTTTGTGAGTGACTTATTTCACTCAGCATAATGTTTTCAAGGTTCATCCATATTGTGGCATGTGTCAGGAGTTCATTTCTCTTGATGGCTAAGTAGTATTCCATTGTCTATTTATACCACATTTTATTTATCCATTCATCTGTGGATGGACATTTAAGTTTATATGCATCATTATCTTTTGGCCATTGTGAATAATGCTGCAGTGAACATTGACGTACAGGTTTCTGTTTGAGGAATTCTTAATATATTCTGATATTTAATTATTTGTCTGCTATGTACTTTGTAGTCACTTTCTTCCTCTGTGTGGCTTGTCTCTTACCGTTGTGTAAGGTGTCATTTGTGAGCATTTTTTTTTTCAGAGCTTTTGATATATATTCCTAAATTGTCCTCCAGAAAAGTTGTACTGCTTTACAGTACAACCAACAGTGTGTAAGAGTAGCCAGTTCACCACACCCTGCTTAACTCTGGGAATATTTTTCTTTATAATCTTGCCCAATCTGATTGGCAAAAAGTGGTAGTTCCCCCTTTTTCTGTACTTTTTACTTAAGCAGTTCTACCTCTATTATAACAGAAACCTGGCTTTTCTCTTGTGATCCTCTCTAATGAAGCAGCTTCTCCTCCTCTTCTCTCACTCTGTACTCCCTGACATTGCTTCCAGCCCAACCTGGCAACCATTCCCATTTGAAGTCTGTTCCTCCCTTCACTTATATCTCCTCTCGTCATTTCTTGGTGCTGTTACCTGTCTCTTAATTTCCGGTTAATTGCCTACAGCCTTCTTCACGTGTTCCCTTTCTGCGTAATTAGGACTTATGGATTCATGCTGAGGATCCTCTAATGCTCTGGCTTCACAGTCCCTCAGTCTTTTCAACTCTGACGACTTTATATTCATTCTTCTTAAGCTGCCCATAGTATGACCGTACCTTTGGCCTCATCACTTTGAGCTGTTCCACTTTCAGGATCCCTTCTCTGACCCCTATCTAGTCACACTTCTCAGTGCTTCATTGTCCCCTCCTAACAGCTGATTCTCTAGCCTTTCTCTGCTCTTACAGCCTCTCCACTGCCCTGGGAACTGCCCACTTATTTTCCTGTTCAGCCTGAACCTCAAAGATAAGAATCCCTGTCATGTATTTGTTGATTTCATCAGTTCCTTCCCTCCTTATCTTTCCTACTGTCTTCAGTCCTGTTAGACTACATGATCAGATTTTTCTGCTACAACCCCTAGATTTCTGAGCACTGTTTCATCTTTCAGAAACACAGTCCTTGACCCATCATTCCTTTCTCAGAAAATTTCTATTATTACCCGTTACCATCGAGTCAATTCCGACCCATAGCGACTATATAGGACAGAGTAGAACTGCCCCATAGGGTTTCCAAGGAGCAGCTGGTGGTCGAACTACCGACCTTTTGGTTAGCAGCCAAGTTCTTAACCACTGTGCCACCAGGGCTCCATTTCTGTTATTAGCTAGTGCCTATCCAGAAAAGCTAAGATCCCTAATTTGACTCTCAGAGGCCGCTAAGATCTGACATCCGTCTGTCTTTTCAACTTTCTTTTTCCCTGGTCCATTTTCAATTAAACTCCCAACAGACTGAACATCTTGTTGCTTGTCCTATATCTTCTAGTTTCGTGCCTCCAAACCTCTGCTCATGTAGTTCCACCTACCCAGGAATGTCCCTTTCTTCTTTTGCCATTTGATCTTCCAGACCCAGTGCAAGGGCTACCTCCTTTATGAAGTTTTTCTGATCCTTCACCTAAACCCCACAGCATTTCATCTTTATCCCTTTAATGGCACTTAAAATAGTCTTCCTGCTACTTATTATATTTATGTGTCTATTGTATCCACCTTACTAGAGTGTAAGCTCTTTGAGGATGGACCATTCTTGATGCATTTTGATGTCCCGACTTCAAACCAGCACTGAGCACATTGGCTTACACATGATTGGTGTTCAGTTATGTATTAGTGGAATGTATCCGTGATCATAATTATGAATGGAAGGAGAGACTTAGCAGGGACTGTACTTAAACTTTCAAACAACCCCCCTTCTCCTGCTCCAGTGAGTAAAGAATCAGACTCATAGCTTGACTTGAGCCAGCAGAGGAATGGACCCAGCTACTGACCAACTTAACAACTGGAGGAGCAGGAACATTGAGTACCAAGATTTTCACCAGGATGTTTTTGGTTTTGAGGAATTAGGCTGGCTGCATTCTACGCACTGTAGGGGATTTCAAAGCAGTACAGAATAAGGAAACACTGAGCATGCTCTTGCCAGAAGGGCTGGAGAGCACGGTGACTCCGAGGTGAGGGACTTATTTTCCAGTCTAGCCAATCTCTTCCTTACATCCCAGGGGTGAACCTCAATTGAATGTGGGAAAACACCACGGACATGGTATTGCCATTCTCTCTGCCTTGGGACCTTGAGTCATAGTCTAACTCATCTCAAACAATCTCCTGTCTCATTCTGCCCAACTGCTATTTGTCCTTTAAGGTCTGGCTTATATTTCCCTCCTACACAAATCCTATTCTGAGCTGCTTAAGCCACACTCCACCTCCACCCATCTCTCCCTGTATCCTAGAGTACTTTTATTCCCTATCCCACACTCTAGCACTTGAAATTGTATCTTGTTTCCCTAAGTTATACTGCAAGTTCTGCAGTGCAACAATTACATCTCAAATTTCTTTCTCTCTGCTAAAAGCAAAATAGTACTCAATTAGTTACTGTTGACTTTATTGAGAGATCTGATATTGGAATTTGAAAGATTATCAGTAGCAGAAAAAATGAAAATGGGAAAGGACATGAATGTAAAACTCAGCCTCAGACTGGTTCTCCAGAGCCTGGGTTTGGGGAGGCAATTCCTGTACATCTTTATAATCTCCTAATGTCCAAGGGAGGAACATGGGTTTCCTGAATTTTGTCTTTTGAAACTGCCTTCCAATAGTAGTCAGCGTTCAGGCAGGTGAGAGAAGGAGGTATTCAGGGTGGCCTCCAGGGAAGAGGAGGAAGGGATGATGGCTGGGGCCCCACACAGCACTGACTGACTTGAGGTGAACTGGCACTATGCCATCCAAACCCCTTGTACGTGGGAAATGTAGGTGCACGTGGTAGAGAGGAGCTAGAAGGGCCCTTTATTCTTCTCTAAGCTGGAAGCAAGATGAGGAGCAGCAAGCCAATTGGCCGACTTGCCTTCACTGCCTTAAAGTACTTTTGTCTCTGTTGCTAGCAACAGACATGGGTAGTATAAATAAAACACAGACACACATGCACATAGACACATGAGTGGAGACTGAAACTTTGAGTTGTCAGGGGCAGTGGGCTGGTGGGGGAGGGACTGAGGTGGAAGAGGACTGAGAATGTGTAACTAAGTCTCTGAAGACACTTAATGTACCCTTGGTTCTTTCTCCAGCTTTTGGCAATGGGCCTGTGGTAAGGGGTAGCTGAGTTGAGGGATCCTCGGCAAAGCAGTCGAGTAGATGATGATAAACTGTCTGGATGCCACAGGTTTCAAAGGCTAGATGCTTGTTACAGTTGAATCCAAATCTTTGCTCGGGCAGATATTCCTCTGAGCTAGATGCTGGTGATCTGAGGCTGATGGCAACTTTTTCCTTTCCGTTCTGCCCTTTCTTTAAGACTTTGCTCATTGGGCCCTTTTACTGCTCACATGTAATGTACATTGATCAGTAGTAGCTGTGGCCTTTCTGGCTGTCCTGACATATAAAAGCCACCCGAGGTCTGCACACTAAACACGTGACTGGTGTCTTGAGTAAGCTTCTAAAAGGTGTGAGGTTCCTTAGTATGGACTCTGAGATGGATTCAACCTCTCTGGGAAGGGTTGTCATACTAGCAAGAGGCTGAATAGTTTATGCTGTAAGAAGTAACAGATGAGTCTCTTGTGAGAAAGTTTAATCAGAGACTTGAGGTTCAGATAGCTTGTGATGAGGATGGGTACTGAGGAAGACGTGGAGTCTCTGTTGCTGGAAATATAAATAGAGATGGGTTAGGTGTTCTTCCTTCTTCCCTGAATCAAAAAAGTGGCTAAGATTACATCTGGAGAGTCTCTTCTGGTTCTGTGATTCTGGGAAAAAATAACAGTATTGATGTGAATTTTATAGCACTTCCCAACATGCATAGCTTTGAGTAGCCTGTTCGCAGGTTCTCTGACACTAATTATCTGAGGACATGGCTATCTGAAGTAGCTCTTGGCTGGGGTCTTGGGCTTCAGCAGCCTCCTTGCCATCTTACTGCTTTCTTGGACCACATGCGACAGGCCTAAGATATGTCCTGTGGGAAGTATCTTTGGTTCAGATCAGCACCAAGTCTCTAATACTTTTGGCCTTCAGCAGCGTGCTTCTCCACTGGGCAGGAAAAAAATGAATTAGGATTATCATCTGGGATTATGGTTATAAATCTATTTTAGGGTTTCATTTCTATCCAGGCAGTACTTTGGCTCCCCAAGCGGGGAACCTGGGGTCTGTGCATACTGAAAGTTTAGAGCAGCAGCTTCTCTCCAGGGGCTGTGACTTGCTAATGGGCTTAGGACCAGATGTGAGGTGTGTGTCTCATGGCATTTATTATTACAGGAGCTAAAGGACCAAAGTACATGTGAATGGGTTACCTGTTTTTTATAATTTAGGAGGTATGCAAGATTATCCCTAAAATCAGAGCACTCTGACTCATATTCTGATAAGCTTTCTTGAGTGGGAGAGGGGTGGAATTACTATTAGGGTCTGCGAATTGCACATTATTCTAAAGGCCTAAAGGAGCTGCCTCTCATGTGACCCCATCATCTATGTAGTCACAGTGGCACAAAGACTGGCAACCCCTGAGGAGAGCATTGGTTTTTCTCTCTCTATTCCCTGGCTTTGGGCAGAGGTGTGAAGCTCTGTGCCTGGTCCTAAGGAGGGGTAGTTGATTAGGGCTTTATTGATGGGGTTGAGCCCAGCCTCACTCTGAAGCTATAAAACCCCAAAGCAGGGCAGGGGTGATGCTACCCAAGGTGATCAGAGGCAATGAGAGTCCTTGTAATATGATATGTTCTAAACTACCAGGCCCAGATGGCTTCTTGGAAAATCTGAAGAAGAAGGAAGACCTCATTCATCTAGTTTCCATCTCCTACCCCTACCTTAGCCAGGGACAAGTATCCCAGCAAACAGCCCATGAGGTCTAGTTGTTGACTCTCTTATCTGCATTCAGGGTGGTTCAGGTGAACAGGGAGTTTCATGTTTAAGCCCTTCCAACCAGTCAAGAGCGTGTAGGACTGTGTTGTTTTCCTCTGTGTCCTCAGTATCTGACCTGGTGCCTGGTACAGAGGTGGTGCTTAGTTATTGTTTATGAAGTGAATGGTCTCTCAGCCTAAGCTTGAGGGACCTTGGAATGAGCCTGGAAGCATAGATAGAATTTGGGCAAACTGAGCAGGAAAAGGAGGGTACTCTAGGCTGGCAGTGGTTTGAGCACAAAACCATGGAGGCAGAAATGAACATCTTGGGAGCAGGAGGTGTCTTGCCTGATTGTAGAGAGAAGCACATTTGTGTGTATGTGTATGTGTGTGTGTATGTCTGTGTCTATGTAAAACTGTGTTGGGGGAATGTGGGAGTGTGGTGTTAGGGGAAAGGTGGGAGGTGGGAAATGGTTGGAGAGAAGGAAGGAAGGAGAGGGAAATGTGATTTGTTGGTAGCGTTTGACAAAGCTCTGGAGGAACTAGGAGAATCTGGGTCTGGTGTGAGTGTCAGTTAAGGAGCCCTTTTAAATTCTTAAGCAGAGGAATGACATGATGATATTGATGTTTCAGGATGTTTAGTCATTTATGAGAAGTGAGATCTGAAAATGGAAGAATAAAGGGGAACTAATAAGGAGCCCTGGTGACTCAGTGGTTAAGCGCTCAAGCTGCTAACCGAAAGGTTGGCAGTTTGAACCTACCAGCAGCTCTTTGGGAGAAAAATGTGTCAGCCTGCTTCCATAAAGATTTACAACCTTGGAAACCCTATGGGGCAGTTCTGCTATGTCCTCTAGGGTCACTGTGAGTAGGAATTGACTTGATGGCAACAGGTTTGGTTTGGTTTTAGTTATGTTAGCAGTAATGTTGTTGTTGTTAGTTGCCATCGAATTGGCTCCAACTCATGGTGATTTTATGTATAACAGAAGGAAACATTGCCTGGTCCTGTGCCATCTTCATGATCATTAGTATGTTTGATAATAGTAATACTTAACATTTCTTTATTGCCTTCCATGGGCTGGTACTTAGTAACATGCTCTTTATTATGTGTAATTAGACATCATTGCAATAACTAGGTAGGAGATGATAAGCAAAAAATAAGACATATTTAGCGTCTTCCCAAAAAAAAAAAAAAAAACCAACTGCTGTCAAATCGATTCTGACTCATACCAACCCTATAGGACAGAGTAGAACTGCCCCATAGGGTTTCTAAGGCTGTATGTAAATCTTTACGGAAGCAGACTGCCACATCTTTCTCCTGCTTAGTTTCTTCATATTTGGAATATTAAGAAAACCAAATAAGAGATGGCTTCAAGGACATCTTCTTCCTAGGCTTTGTTTCCTGAAGCTTGTCCTTGAAGCTGCTTGAGCTGGGGCTATTATCTGGCTCTTCTGGGGCTGCTGAGTTTTTACATGCTCCCTGCCAAAAACTAATGTCCTTGGGCCTCAGCTGGGTGTGTCCACAGTGCAGCCATCTGGAAGGTCAGAGAAATTAGCCACTAGAATGTGCCCGTTAGTGCTTCGAGGGGTTACAACCTGTCAGTGGAATCCTAAGCCTGGGAACAGCTTCTCTCTTAGGGCTTTTCAAAGTTGAAACAGGCTGTTTTAGCACAGACTGCTCCCTTATTTGGACACTAAATTTTCAGGGTGAGATTGGACTTTTCCTTTACTTTGGGAGAAAGAGTTTTCTAAGAATCTAACATCGCTGTAAGTGATTTTCAAAGAGATAACGTGACATCGGAGCCATACCTTTCTTCACCTGATTCTTTCCTTAGCCTCAGCCCACCCACTTGTAAGACCAGGATGGGGTCCCTGAACTGTCCACTCACCTCGGTCTCCGTAGGGGTAAGTGGATAACATCTTCATGGGTCCAAGAGTCAGGGCTGCTGGAGCTTGAGATTCTGGCTTCGAGGAGTTGGGGGCAATTTCATGCCTAGGCTTAGGGCTTATTTCTTGGCTTTGGGTAATTTGCCCATTGACTTGGTGGTTTTGCAATTTAGCAGTCCAGCTTCATATGGGCCTAGGGTGGGGAGCAAGATTAGGGTTGGTAGTGGTAGTGGTGGGGTGATGATGATGCTGCCAAGGCTAAAAAATCTTTTGTGGCAACATTCAGAACATATTTCTCCCCTAACCTCTCTGTGGGCAACTGGTTACACCCAGGAGCCCAGCTATGTCAATTCTGGCTTTCTTTCTGATTGACCCTGTGAACTTCAGGAAAGCTAATGGCAGTGACATTGGATCCTACTGGAAGAAGGGAAAGCAGGAAGGAGAACATGTTTCTGTCAACAAAGGTGTACTTTCACTAGTCAGAACTCCCTGTAAGATGACCTTCAGTCTTTTGGGTGATTATTATGGACTTAAAGTGTCATGCCTTATATAGAAAAGGTTATAAATCATAAAGACAAGTAGGGCTGAGGAGTAGGGGTAAGACCTCTCACCGTGGTTGTCAAGAAACCAAGGTGAAGGCTAACTGAGCTGAGAGACTGCTACTGTCCAGAAAGAAAACACTTTTGGAGCGGGGTAAGAGAACTGGTTATCAACCTGATAGTGATGGTAATGGATTTATTGAGTGCTTACTGTATACTAGATGTTGTGGTAAGTCTTTTGCATGTAACATCTTATTAATCCACACAGCAGGACTTTGTGGTTGGAACTGTCATCTCCATTTTACAGATGAGGAAACTGAGGCTTATTGTGGTTAGGTAACTCATGCAAGGCTTCATAGCTAGTAGGGACAGAACTGGAATTCATACCCAAAGGCCATTCTTTTCTCAGTATTCCTTATAGAAGAAACCATGACAAGCCATTAATTTTAATAAACTTTTAATTTTAGAATAGTTTTAGATCTATAGAAAAGTTTCAAAGATAGTACAGAGAGTTCCTATAGATCTGCAAGCCATTGATTTTTTTTTTTTCTCCTAGTTCATTTTATGAAGATTTATTGGGGGCGGGGTACAGATTTGGAATGAAGACATATTTTCCAAAGATTCCAACTTGGTAATTTTTCAGCTATGATTTTTGAAAGTCCATTTCAGTCAATTATTTCTTCCCCAATTCTACTCCGTCTCTGCTTGCCTGAATTAGACTAGGCCTGGCTTTAACAGTCTAGTTTCAGAGAAGAATACCCTGCGTTCTGTCTTAATAGGGTTGGATAGTAAACCAAATTTCAGAGAAGTAGGGAAGGCAGGTAGCTCTGGGGAGGACCCTTAGCAGCTTGGCTTCTCTTCATACTGTCTGATGGGATTGTGACAGGGGAGTGTGCATATTTCAGCTGGTGTTTTATGGCCTGGAGCCAGACCCCTCACTAGGGACACAGGAAGCATCTAGGCAGTTAGGCCTGTTTGCTTCAATGCTCTCTTGATTCTGTCCAGAGTGGTTCAGAGTGATTGCTGCTCTGACCCAGGCCTTGGTCTGCCGGCAGGCTGTGGGCAGGATAATATCCGTGGGCAGCTGGTGTGCTTTGCTTTGGGCCCCAGGCACATTCTCCATTTAAGGGAAAGGGGTCTGCAAGCTCCTTGGCTCTGGGTGTGAATGGGCTGGACTGAAGTTTGCTCATGGCCTTTGCTGGATGTCTTTTTCAATGAGATCATTCCAGAATTACATTCCTATGAAATTATATTTCACTCAGGACGTGAAGCTGGATTTGTGTAAAGCATTGGCACTAAAACTCAGGGCTCAGAGCGGGGCAGAATTGAAAATAGGGATAAACAGCTCTTCTTTAGAAGGGTAGGGCAAGACAGAAGGAGAGAGAAAACAGTTGTTAAAGGATTTCACATTAAAAGTGGGACACTGTAAGCATATCCAGGGAGTTAGGATTGCCACCTAGCTCACAGAAAGGCAGATGTGATGTTTCTTGTCGTAGCTGCCTGCCACCCCAGGCAATATGGGTTCAAAAGGAGCAGCTGAGGGAAGGTGCCCTTGAGGCTTCAGTGTTTACGGTAGCTGGAGAGCACAAAAACCCAGGTGTCTTCTTGTTATGATATTCAAGGCCCATTCCTGCCTTTCTAGCTTCATTTTACCCTCTGTCTCTCACCGAATCTCTCGTTCTCTGTCTCTCACACACACAACCCCTGTATGCCAGCAATGTGAGATTATAATACTCTGAATAAATCTGCCTTTTATTCCTCCGTACATGCTGTTCTCTCAGTTTAAAACGTCTTCTCTCCCCTTGTCTGCCTAGTGATATCTAGTCATTCTCTAAAACTCAGTTCAGCATTGCTTTCTCTGAAATCTTTTGTGCTGCCCTCAGACAGTTATTTTCTGATACCTCTGGGTTACCAGTGTCCCTTGTTCTTCTCACTGTTCCTGTACTTTTCATTCGATGTGTTTTGGATGGCAAGGAATATTTCCCCCAGTACCTAGTATAGTGCTTGGTATAAAGTAGGTGCTCATTAAATGATTATTGAAGGAAGGAGGTGAATGAATTGGATATAAGCTGAAGTGGGGCACTGTAAGCAGGGCAAGCCACAGCATGGTAGAGGAACATAGCATAAGTGACATCAGAGGCCAGGAGACTAGGGAATCAGACTTGGAGAAGAGGTTGTGTGTGTGTGTATGTATCTGCAAAAGTATGGAGAAGTTTTTAGAGTGGCAAGATAGAGCCTAGTGAGTTCTAGATTCCATAGAAAAATGACAAGGATTGGGTCTGGGCTGTGGAAAGGACCTCAAGATTAGGTGAAACTATTTTCTGAGTAGTCTTTGCAAAGCTGGAGCAAAATAGAAGGGAAAGAGCACTAGATTTGGAAGTAGGGATTCTGGGTGGTGATAATACTACTATTACAGTTTACGCTTAATGGCCCTTACTGTGAACCAGGTACCATTCCACGTGCTTTATGGATATTAACTCATTTATCCTTACAGTAACCCTACGTATCTAGTATTGCTTCTTGTTGTTGTCGTTAGGTGCCATCGAATTGCCTCTGACTCATAGCAACCTTATGTATAACAGAATGAAATGTCCAGTCTTGTGCCGTCTTCATAATTGTTGATATGTTTGAGTCCATTGTTTAGGCTGTTACATCAATCCATCTCATTGAGGGTTAATTATTGATATATGAGGGGTGCAGAACTCAAATTCTAGTAAGAAGACCAGACTTAATGGTCTGACTGAGACTGGAGGCACCCTGGAAAGCACGGCCCCTGGATTCTCTATCAGCCCAGAACTAAAACAATTTCCGAGGCCAACTCTTCAGACAAGGATTGGACTGGACTGTGGGACATAAAGTGATACTCTCGAGGAGTGTGCCTCTTAGCTCAAGTAGATACAAGACACTAAACGGGCAGCTTCTGTCCAGAGGTGAGATGGGAAGGCAGAGAGGGTTAGGAGCTGGTTGAATGGACATGGAGAATCGGGGTGGAAAGGAAGAGTGTGCTGTCACAGTATGGGGAGAGCAATTAGAGTCACATAACAACGTATGTATAAATTTTTGTATGGGAAAAAATAAAAAATTATTGATATATGAAGAAACTGTGGTCAAACAGCTACTAAGTAGTTTTAGACCTGGTTCTGCCACTTACTAGTTGAATGATCTTGGGGCAAACCGCTTAACTTCCCTGAGCCTTAGTCTCCTTCTTTGTAAAATGGAGAAAACATCCATCGCATTTAACCTTCTGAGTGTGTTGGGAGACTCAAATGAAATAACATGTAAAAGTGTTTTTGAAAAGTATAAAGCACTTTAAAGTGCTTTGGAGTCAGCGTTGGAGAAGAAGGGAAACTTGCAAAGTATTTGTGGTTTAGATATTAGGCTAGTACTTAAAGTATATGCTGCTTTGAGTGTGGGCCATAATTATACTTAACGGTTGCACTGGGCTGGTTAAGTGGCAGTCTCTCTGTTTTTTTAGTAGTATTTTGTTGAGTTTTTGGTTAAAGTTTATATAGCAAGTTAGGTTTCTATTTGACAATTTCCACACAAATTGTTCAGTGACATTAGTTACATTTATCACAGTCTGTTAGCATTCTCTCTCTCTCTTTTTTTTTAAGTTTCTACATGTACAATTTAATGACATTGATTACATTCTTTGAGTTGTGCAACCATTTTCACCCTCCTTTTCTGAGTTGTCCCTCCCTCGTTAACATAAACTCACTGCCCCTTAAGGTTCCTGTCTAATCTTTCGAGTTGCTGTTTTCAATTTGATCCCATGTAGATAGTTCTTATAAGAGCATAATACTCAAGGAAGATCTTTTTTGCGTTTTTTTTACTAGTTAAGCTAAATTATTGTTTAAGAAGACTTAAGGAAATATTTTTAGTTTAAGGTTTAAAGATTATCTCATGGCAGCTCATCCATGAGGGTTCATCCACCCTCCATGGCTCCAGAAAGTCTGGAGTCCATGAGAATTTTAAATTCTGTTCTGCATTTTCCCCCTTTAATCAAGATTCTCCTATGGAATCTTTGATCAAAACGTTCAATAATGGTAACCGGGCACCATCCAGTTCTCCTGGTCTCATGGCAAAGCAGGCAGTTGTTCACAGAGGTAATTAGCCACACATTCCATATCCTCCTCCTGTTCCTGACTGCCCTTCTTCCTCTGTTGCTCCAGGTGAATAGAAACCAATTGTTGTGACTTGAATGGCCACTTGCAACTTTTAAGACCTTAGGCATTACTCAACAAACTAGGAGGTGGAACAGAAGCACTAAACATATTATTAGGCCAATTATCTGGGATATCCCATGAAACCATGACCCTAAACCTCCAAACCAAGGCACCAAATCCCATGAGGTATGTGGTTGTGCATAAGTAGCTTCAGCAGCGACTCTTTTTGTTTTTTGTTATTGTAAATATAGCTATCGCACAACTTTTGAAGTGGCAATATGTTTGATTATATTTAGAATCAGGACTTGAGCTGCCATTAAAGAATCAAACCAATTTTTTGTTGGAGCCAATATATATGTGAAATCCCTTCAGAGATTGATCTATTAGACTAAACCAGCCCTTCCTTCCTAGCCAGGCAAGTAGTAGGGAAGCAGGGTGGTGGGCATTTGCATGGGGGAAGAGTGACTGTGTTGGGCCCTCAGGAGCAGTGAGGCCACTGCAACTGGTGGTAGAGAGGTTGGCTCAGAGACAATGTTAGTCTCCCCAGCCCAGCCACACACAGCAGTTGGCTGCAGGATTCTGTGAGCTGTTGGATGTGATCTGTGTTTTCTCTCAGGTGAGAAATTTATGGGGAGTTTTAAAATTTGCTTTACATGCTATTATTGGAGACTATGTTCAACAAAGTGATCCACTGCTTAGACACTTGGCTGGGGTCCTAAGTGGGCCCACAAAGTTGCCAACACTTGGGCCCTGGGGGGTGAGCTGTGCTGAGCCAGGCAGTGATGAGGGAGGAGGGGTGAAGGGGATAGGGAGGAGTGTCGCTGTGTGCCACCAAGGAGGGACAGTGTAGCCTTCTGAGGCACATTGCTAACCAGTGTTCTCTGGACCTTCTTAGAGCCCTGAAGCCTCCTCATGGGGTCTGAGCTCATAGTGCCTAAGCTGATAGTTGCCTGGATTGACCATGATGCCTTCTATGAATAATTACAGGTCACCCAACAGAACCACTAGTCAGCTACATCCCTCGAAAATGCCTAATTGTAGGCTACAAATATGAAAATATACAAGAGCTTAGATACATGTCACATCTCATTACAAAGAGCAGTGGCATGACTCAGCTATGACTTGGGTGGCTTTTAGTGTGTTGGATCCACTTGGTAAACATTCTGGCTGATAAAGAAGAGAGGAGGAGGCACATTATCCATGCTTCAACAGGGGAGAAAATGCAAGCTGTGGCCATAGCCTGATATTCATACCTGCACCTATACAGCTAAACAAGTCTGGTTACCTCAAGATTTTATTCATCTTTGGGAATTGTCTCCAGAACCAATTTCTAAACCACGTTAAAAAATGTCCCATTTGAGTGGACCCTTGGCATTTGTGAATCTGATATTTTTGGATTTAACTGTTTCTAATATTCCTGAGGGTCCATGATATGTAGTAGTCTGTTAATTGCTGACGCTTAAGTTTGAAACAGTGGGAGCAGGATGCCTTGCTGTAAGTGACCCTCTCTTATTGCTCAGCATTGGTATATCAGCTGAACTCTGTAGACCTCTATTCAGAATTACCTGTGCATTGATGGGGAAGGTAATTTGGGTTAGGACACTGATAAATGCCCCAGCCTGGTTACTCTGGTCTGTACTATCTCAGCATGAGGTCTCTCCCCAGCTGAGAAGACATCCATAGCTTAATCTAGCTCTCTAGGTTTAGTAATGATGGTAGTGGTAATGGTTGAAGGCAGGCTTTGTCTGTCGCTCTTGGGGTCCTCTTTTAGTTGACTTCAAGAATCAAGAAGTCTCAGTATTGGAAGGGACCTTAGATGCCACCCATGCCAATCTACCTTATCTGCTTTTTCACTGTTGTATTCCCAGCATCTAACTCAGTGAGTGGCATGTAGTGGGGGTTCAAAAACTACTTATTGAATAAGTGAATCCTGTAAACATCGCTAATAACTTCAGCAGACAGTTTCCCTTGCGTCATTTGTTTGTTTATTTGACAAATACTAATCTTCTACTGTGTGCCAGTTACTCTTTCTGGGATGCAATAATGAACAAGATAGTCCTTGACCGCAAGAGCTTAGTGCGTAATTGAAAGTAAGGTAAAAAGAATTTATAGTCTCAACTGGAATTTAAGAATAAAAGATTCTGCATCATTTTGGCCTGCCTGGATCTTATTGCCTGAGATCTCTTTGGGGCAAGCCATAGGGAACATGTCTAATCCCTTTTTCACATGAGAGCCCTTCAGAATTCTCCAGGCAATTATCACTCTCCCCCATCCACAGCCTTCTCTTCTCCAGGGTAAACATTCTCAGTCCCTTTAGTCATTTCTCCTTTGACATGCCTCTGAGTGCCCTCCCCATCCTGGTCACTATCCTTGGGAGACATTTCAACATGAGATATCCCTCTGACAGTGTGGAGTCCAGAATTCAATACAGTATTCCAAACATTAATTTCCAGGGAACGTTCCAGCCTGGAGCCTCTCCTGTTTCCGCTTTTCTCTGGGCCTAAGTGATGGATGACAGAAAGAGAAAGTCCTGGTCTTGGCCAGACAGAAACCATCTTCATATTTGGCAAATCTTGGAATTGAAAACTCCTTTTCTTCTGTCTGCTCTTCACTACCACCCTTCCTACCCACCCCCCCCCCACCCCCTCCAAGACATGATATAGACAAATCTACACACAGCCTTGCTGCTGGTGACTTGTCTTTCCTTTTCTGAGTCACTGCCGTTTGTACCAGGGAAATCAGGGGAAAAGCGAATTCCAGTTCTATAACTTTATTCTATTCCTGCCCTTTGTCTCATTTTCTGCCCCCAGCCCCCACCTAAAATGACAAAAGTTGAGTCTTGTGACATCACAACAGTTGACTATTGTATCAACAGCTGTGATGTCACCAATAGAGGATTATGAGTTCAGAGAAGAATGGAGGGAAGGGAGAGTAGCAGGCCAGGAACCCCGTGGGAACAAAGAACCTATTTTTATGCAAATCTCCACTCTAAAAGCCCAAACTGGCCTTTCATTGGATGGGCTCCTCAGTGGAAGCCCTCCCTCTAGTTCCCATCACTCCCTCCCTCTGTGGATTAGTGGGCTTGGTTTGTGGACATTGCTCAAGTCTAAACCTGTGTGGAAGTCCCCTGCTGGCGGGCTGGCTTCTAGGCTGGCTTTGGGTTTTATGAGGTTGGTGCTGAATAGAGCTTTTCAGGGAGAGAGTTCAGAGGTGAGCCTGGGAGCCAGGGGCAAGGCTGCTGAAGATGTGCACAGTCCCTGGATTCAGAGGGAGCTGGTGTGCACCAACTTCTCTGCAGGCAGAGGAGCAGCTGTTCCGTCAGCCACTCCGTAGGGTGTGTTCTGTATAGGGAAGCCTGAGTGTGTCACCACCCATAGACCTGAGTGCTTATTGCTTGCCTGCTCTGGAAGCAGTGTTGGGCTGCCCTGGGAATTCCCTCTTGGCTTCTTGATGAGAGACTTAAAAACGCTTGCAGAGGTTCCCAAGCTTTCTCAGTTTATGGGCCCTTAGTGTTTCAGTAAGGAGCCCTGGTGGCGTGGTGGCTAAAGTGCTTGGCTGCTAACTGAAAGGTTGATTGTTCGAACCCACCAGCCGCTCTGCGGGAGGAATATGTGACAGTCTGCTTCTGTAAAGATTTATAGCCTTGGAAACCCTATGGGGCAATTCTACTTTGTCCTCTAGGGTTGCTGTGAGTCGGAATCCACTCAATGGCAGTGGGTTTGGTTTGGTTAGTGTTTCAGTAATTTTTTTGCAGTGCCCCTAGCCCAAAAGAAATACCAAAAAGTTTTCATTTATTAAATAGATCTAAACAACTTGTTGTCATTGTAAAGTGCCATCAAGTCGTTTCCGACTCATGGTGACCCTATGTACAACAGAACGAAACACTGCCTGGTCATGTGCCATCCTCACAGTCTTTGCTATGTTTGAGCCCATTGTTGCAGCCACTGTGTCAATCCATCTGTTTGAGGGTCTTCCTCTTTTTTGCTGACCCTCTACTTTACTAAGCATGATATCCTTCCCCAGGGACTGGTTCCTCCTGATAACACGTCCAAAGTATGTGAGACAAAGTCTCACTATCCTCGCTTCTAAGGAGCATTCTCGCTGACCTTCTTGCAAGACAGACTTTTTCGTTCTTCTGGCAGTCTGTGGTATGTTCAGTATTCTTCACCAGCATCATAATTCAGATGCATCAGTTCTTCTTCGGTCTTCCCTATTCATTGTCCAGCTTTCGCATACGTACGAAGCAATTGAAAATATCTGTCCTAACTGCCATATGAAAAAAATTATACACATAAATTGAAAGGAAAATATTTTTATTTCATTCTCAGTAACCAGTTACTTACTAGTGGGATGTACTGGACACTGCACAATGTCTCAAAGCTTAGAATCAGATTAGATACTTCCACCCTTTCTTCCTGTTTCACGGTGATTTTTGTGAAGTACTTGCTTTTTATCGCAGCTAAAAATCCAGCTTCACAAAGAAGTATCATTGAAAAGAATGTAGTCCAATCTCATGTTGAAACTGTGAACTAGCGGAATGTCTGATAAATGTTGAGAATTACCCTTTTTCTCTCTAAAAACTAAAATATCATGTGAGGTCACCACAGTGCTCTGGGGCACCTCAGAGCACAATTTGAGAAACACAGAACTGCTGTTGCCAAGTAGCAATCACTTCGCTTGAAGGAGGTAAAAGTGGCAAATTCTGCCCTCAGCATGACGCTCAAAGGAGTTGGATACAGATCCGGGACAGATGGACAGATTCCCTCATCAGCAGTCTCAGCTCTAGCACAAATTGGTTTTGTGAGCTCCTCCATCCCTAGATGGAGAATGATGAGAAAAGCCTAAAGAACAGCAAAAGATAAGCAACTCTTGTATTTAACTGGTTGATTCAGGGCCCTCTGGACTAGATGGCTTAAAGAAAAATGGTATTTTAATGACAAAAATTGGGGGGCCAGGCACTGGATCTTCTGCCAATGTCCTTTCCTAACTCTTTATCCAGACAGAGCTGGGCTATAGGGGTGTACTTGGAATGGAGGTTGGCTTCCCTATTACAAGATAAAAGAGTCCAAAAGACTGATGTATTCTGGTATCAGTTATAGAGCTCAATGCCAACCTCTCCAACTAGTAAGTAGAGTCTGCCACTTACTATGAAACCCTAGGCAAATTACTTAACTTTCCTGAGCCTCAGTTTCTTTATCCATAAAATAGAGATGGTGACAGCTATCTCATATAGTTATTATAAAGATTAAATAAATGTATGCATAGTACCTGGCCATGTAGGTACACTTTCTTCTACTCCCTTCCAAAATGGAGGCAAAGGACTTTCTGCCAAAGGGAACTTTAGCCCTAATGACCTGGCCACAACTTGCATTTTGAGAATTACTCTCTGCTTCTCCTTCTGGATAACCTTACTCTGTGGATCTAATGTTCCCAAATCTGCTGAGCTCTCTGTATCCTGTATGCTATTTTGAAAACTTTTTAGTGAAGCATAACATGTAAACACGGAAGTATATGTATATAATTGTCCAGCTCAACAAGTTTTTACAGTTGAACCCATGTAACCAATGCTAAAATCACCAAGCGGAATATTACTAATATCCCAGAATCCCCCACCAGTTACTACCCTCTCTGTGGATAACCACATTCTAACTTCTAATAGCATTGATTTATTTTGCATAAATAAGATCATGCACTGTCTACTCTTGGTATCTGCTTTTTAATTCAACATAAAGTTTGAGAGATTTATCTATGCTGTTGCATATAGATGTAGATTGCTCATTCTCATTTCTGTATAGTATTCCTGTCTTAGTTATCTAGTGCTGCTGTAACAGAAATGGAAACCCTGGTGGCATAGTGGTTAAGAGCTATGGCTGCTAACAAAAAGATTGGCAGTTTGAATCCACCAGGTGCTTTTTGGAAACCCTGTGGGGCAGTTCTACTCTGTCCTGTAGGGTCGCTATGAGTTGGAATTGACTCACTGGCAACTTTTATTTTTAAATAACAGAAATACAAGTGGATGGCTTTAACATAGAGAAATTTATTTTCTCCCAGGCTAGGAGGCTAGAAGTCTGAATTCAGGGCACCAGCTGCAGGGAAAGACTTTCTCTCTCTGTCAGTTCTGGGAAAAGGTCCTTGTCATCAATCTTCCCCTGGTCTAGGAGCTTCTCAGCCCAGGGACCTTCGGTCCAAAGGACCTGCTGTGCTTCCAGCGCATCTTCCTTGGTGATATGAGGCCCCTCTCCTCTCTGCTCACTTCTCTCTTTTATATCTCAAAAGAGATTGACTCAATCCTGTAGATTGCATCCTGCCTCATTAACATAACTGCCTCTAATCCAGCCTTATTAACATCATAGAAGTTAGGATTTACAATACATAGGATAAATACATCGGATCACAAAATGGAGGACAAGCACACAATACTGGGAATCATGTCAAATAAGTTGACACATATTTTTGGGGGACACAATTCAATCGGTAACAATGCCATTATGTGACTGTGCCATAATTTATTTTCCATTCTTCTGTTGATACATGTGGATAGTTTTCAGTTTGCAGCTGGTACAAATAGTGCTTTCATGAACATTCTCGTGCTTGTCTTTTGGAAATGTGTTTGCATTTCTGTTGGATATATATCTAAGAGAGAAATTGCTGGCTCATGGAGTGGGTATATGTTCAGCTTTAGTAGATAGTACCCAACTGTCTTAGGTTGTTCTCTGGAGAAGCAAAACCAGTAAAGCATGTAAGTATCTATTTAAAGAGATTTGTACCAAGGAAATAGCTTATGCAGTTGTAGAGGCCAGAACGTCCCAAATCCGTAGGTCAGAATGGAGCCTTCTCCTGATTCATATAGCTGCAGGGGCTTGCAGACCCAAGATCAGCAGGTCAGACAACAGGGCTCTTGCTCTGATCAGCAAGCAAGACCATAGGTAAGCAGCTAGCTCAAGTACCGAGAACTAGAAGTCAGATGAACAGGAGCCAGCTGCAGGATCCAGAGTGAGCAAAAGCCCATGAGCCTTGCCAGAAAATCTGCCTATATTCTATGCAGGCCACAGCCCCAAGGAAACTCCCTTTTAACTGATTGGCTACTCACAGCAGATCCCATCATGGAGGTGATCACATTATATCAAATCTCATCATGGAAGTGATCACATCATCATATGACTGCCAAACTACATCATAACTGTCAGACCACTGAGAATCATGGCCCAGCCAAGTTGACATATAACCTTAACAGTCACACCAACTTTCTTCCAAAGTGGTGATATTAATATACACTTGCACTATCAGTGTTTGAGAGTTTCAGTTACTCCACATCCTCGCTAACAGTAGATATTTTCATTTTTCATTTTACCCATTTTGGTGGGTATGTTATGGTTTCACATTGTGGTTATAATTTGAATTTTCCTGATGACTAATGAAGTTGATCACCTTTTCATATGTCTCTAGGCCATTTGGATATCCTCTTTGGTGAAGTATCTGTTCTAGTCTTTTGCTGTTTTTCTTTTGGTTTGTTTGCCTTTTTCTTATTGATTTGTAGGAGTTCTTTAAGTATCCTGTTTATGAGTCTTTTGTTGTGTAGATATATTGGGACTATCTTTTCCCACTCTGTAGGTTGCATTTTCACTCTTTAAATGGTTTTTTGATGAACAAAAGTTCTAATTTAATGTAGTATACTTTATCAGTCTTTCTGTTATGGTTATTGCTTTTTGTGTTGTGTTTAAGAAATCTCTGTATACTCCAGTGTCTCCTTTGATTGTGCTCATGGTTTTTCCTGTGCTTGCAATGTGCTTCTCCTGCCTTCTTTATCTCTTATAAGTCCTGCAAGACTCAGCCCAGATGTCATTTCCTGTCTCCTCCAGAAGCCCTCCCTAACAGCCATCCTGTCCATCTGATTAGGTGACTCTCCTTGCTCCTAGAGCTCTGTGTTCATACTTCTGTCAGAGCTCTTGTTACATTGTACCAGAAACTTTTCTTTACTTGTCTGTCTCAGGCAGAATGGGGAGCTGCTCAAGGGCAAAGACCAGACAGTGGCACAGTAGCACGTGGGCCTGGCAGAGAAGAGGCCCTCAAAGGGTTCAGTAAGTAATCAGCTGAAAGCCTTAGCTGCCCACACCAGTCTCTCTCTACTTCTCCTACAGTATTTCCCAGTCTTAACCTGTGTCCCAGACAGATTGTGAAATGCCGCCACCTCCAGGGGGTGTGCTTCTAACTGAGAGTTTCTACATTACAGTACTTGAGGGAGGGGCTGATCAGTAGTGTCCAAAACAGTAGACATCAAGAAAGGAAGTCCTATAAAATACCTTTGCATTTTACAATAGAGAAGTCAGTGTAATCTTTTCAGAGAGCAATTTCGGTTGCGTTCTTGGGCTGAAGCCACCCTTGCCTTGGATCTTCTGAGTACTCAGAGGATGTGGCTCCCTTCTGATTTTTTCTGAGCGTAGGTGGTTGTTGCAGGTAGGTCAGACCCTTCACTGGGAAGGCTGGTAGGGACTGAAGATGGACCTGGACAGTGGAACCCAAAGCTGCCCACCCTGTCCACGGAGTATGATAGTGACTGGCACGGCCACTTCGAGCTGGTGGCAAATGTATTTTCATTCACAAAATATTTATTGAGGGCTCATTCTGTGACAGGACTGTTCTAGGCAATGGAGATACAGCAGTGAACAAAACAGATAAAAATCCCTAGCCTCATGAAGCTTACATAAGCATCATAAATAAGTAGAACAGAAAAGTACAGGTAGACCCCAACATACGATGGGATTCCATTCAGATGACTCTGTTGTAAGTCAGTTTGACATAAGTGGAATACTTCATTTTTTTTTTTTTTTTAGTTTTCATTATTATTGCCATCTATTATCAGTAAATTTACAAGTCTGATCTTTGTCTTTGGGGGTTGGAAACATACATGTAAACTTACAAATATATGTTAATACATGCATACATACATTTAAAAAAAAAACACAAATCATAAAAATTCACTCCATTGATGAAGAAGAGTTGGACAGTGTTGGCATTTTGCCAATTACAGTAATAACTCCACTTGTGGAAGGTTCTGTATCATCTGGATTATCCCTGGGAATGGGGATTGCATTTCTAGTCAGAAAATTAGAGTTGTCTGTATAGTTGTTTTCTTTTTTTCTTCATATATTTCACAGTAACATCTCACTGTTTCCTAAGTCTGTCTGTTGACTTTAGCAAAGGGATCAGCATTTGGGTCCATGTTTCCAAGCAACTGAAGCCCCTGATTTAGTTTAGAAAAAACTTGAGCTAATCCTTTCACTGTAAAATTTTTTGAGAACTTTCTCTTCCTCGTTATTTCTTTCTTCTTCAGCATTTCTTTCCTCTTCAAAATCCATTAAGTCCTGATCTGTCAATTCCCCTTCTTTGTGGTCTATGAGCTGTTCCATGTTGGCGATATCAAGTTCTAAATTCAACATTCTTGCCATATGGACGATTTTTCCACCTATCTCTTCCACCATATTATCCTGATCAAATGTTTGGAGTGCATTCACGTAACCCAGCAATTTTTTCCACATCCCCTGCATGCACTTTCCCATACCTTCCTTCCAGGAAGGTGTCATATTCCAGATACGCTGACAGTCATAAGTGCGGTTTGTCATGACTCGAATATGTCATAAGTTGGGGACTACCTGTATTATTTTAGATGATGATAAATGCTATGGAGAAAAGTAAAGCAAAAAGGGGATAGGAGTGCTGGAGGACAGCAGGTCAGGGAAAGGGTTTTAATTTTTTATAGTGTGGTCAGGGAAGACCTCATTGAGAAGATGACATCTGACCAAAGACCTGAAGGAGGGGAGGGAGCAGGCTGTTTGTGGGGAGTGTGTTCCAGCTACAGGGTACAGCAAGTGTGAGGTCCTTGAGGTAGGGATGTACCTCATGTGTTTGAGGAAATAGCAAGGAGACCGTGTGGCTGGAGTGGAGAGAGTAAGGGGAAAGAATAGTTGAAAATGAGGTCAGAGATGTAATAGAGACCCAGGTGATGTAGGACCTTGTAAGTCATTGTAAGCAGTTTGGCTTTTACTCTGTGTGAATGGGGAGCCACGTCAGGGTATTGAGCAGAGGAGTGACGTGGTCTACACTGATGCTGGTGGTGGGTAAATGTGGTGATGGTAGCTTATTGAAGGTCTTGTCTGATAGTTTTTATTTTCTCAATGAAGTAGAAAGCAAAGTCAGCTAATAGAGTGAGCAGGAGGGAAGAGGTGTTGAGACTGAGAGTGGGAAGAAAGATAAACCTCTGGCCCAGAGACTTCAAGAGAGTTCCCTCTCAGTTCTGAGTATCCTCTATTCTTTATAGATGGCTTCTCAGTGGTCTTCATGTTCTCACTATAGAGGTGGGGCATTCTTCTTATGCTACAGGTGGGAAAACTGAGGTATAGAGACTTGCCCAGTCCCTTTAACCCTTATTACTTCCCTAGACCTCTGAGAAAGTGCAACTTGTGGGTGGTATGTTTTTCTACAGCAGAGGAGGCATTTTGCCAACTGTCGGGTTGAGTTCAACTCAACCAGAGAGCATAGGAGGGGTGAGAGTGAGGTCAGGCTTTAGGACCAGGAAAAGCTTCAGAAAGAAGTTGACATTTGAACTTGGTATTTAGGAAAGAATGGAGACAGAGGGCATTCAGGATAGAAGGAATTGCTTGAATTAAAGCTTGGAGGCATGAACATTCCTGGCATGTTCAGGAAATGGCAAGTAATCTGATGTGGCTGTCCAGAGGGAAGGCATTTATCTGACATAGGATTGTGGCCTTTAAATCATCATCATTATTAAAAGACCCACCATGTTCTTCTTGCTGAAGTGAAAGATGGCAGTGGTTAACCCACAGGAGCAGGGTTCTTTGTGGGGTCAAGCCTCCATTCTGCCTTTTTTCCCAAAGTGGTGATAAGTCACTGCGCAGGGTGGGCTTCACTGTCCTGGCAGAACTAGGTTAGGCTGCTTGCTGAGAGGCTGAGTTTCCAGGCTGGCAGGAACTGCTGTGTCTGGAATTACCTAACAAACCCTCACCCCACTTCAAGCTTTCAGGAAGCATTTAAACCCAACTTAAAACAGCCACAGCATCTGTACTGAAATGGAGAAGGACCATCTGGGAGGAAAAGGGATTGAAAAATGGTTGAGGTTGAAAACCAAAATTTGAAGGGCTTTCTTTGAGGAGGAGGAAAAGAGGTTGTGGGAGTGATAAGTGGACAGCAAAGAGATGGAAAGTGATCTTAATTTTTTTCTGATTATTATTCAACAAAAAATATTTTTTTCTTATTGCTGGTTGAAGGGGATTTCAGCTTCATCATTTGAAACCAAACCCGTTGCCGTCAAGTTAATTTCGACTCATTGCCACTCTACAGGACAAGGTGGAACTGCCTCAGAGGGTTTCCAAGGCTGTAATCTTTATGGAAGCAGATTGTTCCCATGAAGCAGCTGGTGGGTTCGAACCACTGACCTTTTGGTTAGCAGCTGAGTGCTTAACCACTACAACACCAGGGCTCCTTCAGCCTCATAACAAAAAAAAACCCATTGCGATTGAGTTGATTCTAACTCATAGTGACCCCATAGGACAGAGTAGAACTGCCTCATAGGGTTTCCAAGGAGCAAATGGTGGATTAGAACTGCCGGCCTTTTGTTAGCAGCCGAATGCTTAACCACTGCACCACCAGGGCTCCTTCAGCCTCTTAGGAACCTGTAAAAACATCTGACAGTCTTTTTCTGACCTCCCAGAGAAACAAATCTTGGTTCCTTTCCACTTGACCAGCATTATAATCCTCTAGGCATTTTTGCTTGAAGGGCTTTCTGGACCTAGAGTCACAGAACCTGGGGCTCGAATGAAAAAGAACCAAGGTACGATTTATATAGAAGTCCTACAACTGCTGGAAAGTTCTCTTTCCTTGATTTTACAGCAGCTACAACTTTTGGAAGAGAAGGGGATAATGGCCAGTGCTAGAATATCTAGGGCCCTTTGTAATCCTTGCGTTTGTCTCTTTGGGGACTTCTTCTGTCACAGCTAACAAGTCATTCAGTGTTTATTTTAGCACATTTTACGTGCAGAACGCTCTGCGAAGTACCTAGGGTTGTTCAAAAGATTGAGAATAACTAGCTAGTCTAGTACTTCCCTATAGCTTTTCTCTGCTGTGTGAGGAAAGAGGGACCCAGGATGTCAGGAGATCAGTGTGATGGCTGAACTTCTAGGTGAGCTGCTACAACAAGGCCTAGAAGTGTTAGGCAGGCAGACGTGTAAAACGTAAGCAAATCCTTTTTCACCTTAGCCCAATCTAGGGACAATGGCTGTAGAGAAGGGATGAAGCAAAGGCTCAAACTTTTGAGAAATCTGGTTTGGGTACTTCAGAGGAACTCATTCTAATGACCACCCTCCCTGAAGCTGCCAGCAACTCTGGGTTGTATGTGTAGATAGGGAGGAGAGGGAGACGAGGCAAGGAGAGAATAAAAGAGGTAGCCCCAAGAAGACAGAAAAGGGCCATAGCTGTTTCTCAAGTTCTTTTCTCAGTTGAATTCTTGGGGCCCTTTTATCTCTTTGAGAACCAGGCAGATGGTTGGTTGGGAGAGTAGGGAGGGAGGGGCTGTGCCTTCTACTGTAGCATGTGGTAGGCTTGGTTCCCTCTAGGGAGCAGGGCCATTTTTCCACAGGGAATTTAGCAAGGGGCTAAATGAAACTTTAGGAATAATAGTGGCTGATGTGTGAGGATCCAGAAGACATGACGGCTGAGGGTAATGTTAAGTTCTAATGGAGAAAAAGATCATCCTGATTTAGTCACATTTGTTAAGCTCATTGAAGTATTGTGCCAATATTGGTTGCTGAGAGTCTCAGAGGAAGAAATTAAAGACCTAGACTCTCCTATGGAGGAGCTATCAGTCTGTTCCTTATTTCTTTGGCCAGGGCCTATGGATGAGGAAAGGTGCAGAAGTCAGTAAGAAGGTTAAGAGGGTCTGAGTAGGTGTTCGCTAGGCAGGATGAGTAGGTAGACTTAACCTCAGGGCAGTCAGACTACAGCAGGACTGCCTGAAAGTCCTCATACTCAACACAAGAGCTCTGTTCCCCTTTCTCACTTCTTCCTTCCCTCTGGCTACTTCCTAAGCTATTACTTCCAAATGAGCAGATTGCTTGGGAAATGAGTGGAATGTAGATGTCAGCAGAAATTCTCTCATGTGGTTTAGAGGTTTCCTTTGTTGGATGTTATGGTATCTGTGCCTTCTTCCAACACCAACTCTGAATGTCTTCTCTGACACTAACTACAAATGTAGTTCTTCTTCTGACCCTAACCACTGAGAATTAGGTCAGATCTCACACACTAAGGGGCACAGTCCCCCAGACTGCCAAGTCTGCCCAAGACTTCAAACACCAGCCACAAGTTCAGGGGTTCCCAGGACACTCAAGTTTCTGACGTGCTGGCTACAAATTTGGGGGATTCCCACTATACCCTCGGGTTCAGTAGTTCACTAGAATGAGTCACAGAACTTAGGAAAACACTATATTTATTATAAAGGATACAAATGAGAACCAGCATAAAGAAGAGACACACAGGAGAGGTCTGGGAGAATCCCCAGCTCAGATCTTCCACATCTCAAAGACACATTAACCTTCGTACATCGATGTAGTTCACCAGTCAGGAAGCTCATCCTAGTTTCAGTGTCTAGAATTTTTATTGGGTTCATTATGTAGGCATGATTGATTGACTCATTCCCCACGTGGTTGAACTAAATCTGTAGGCCCCCTCCCTTTTCTGGGGGTCAGGCTGATATCAGGTGGTAGGTCTTTCTGGCATGGCCAGCTCCCATTCAACATGAGTCACTCATCAGCATAAACTCTCAGGTAGATGTGGTCTGGGGCCCTCCTGGGTAACAAAGACACCTCAGTCACTCAGAAGATTCCAAAGGATTGACCATCTAAGACACTCCACTTGTCCCACCCCTTCTGGAGCAATGAAGAAAACCAAAGACACAAGAGAAAGATTAGTCCAAAGGACTAATGGACTACAACTACCACATCCTCCACCAGACTGAGTCCAGCACAACTAGGTGGTGCCCAGCTACCACCACCAACTGCTCTGACAGGGATCACAATAGAGGGTCCCGGACAGAGCGGAGAAAAATGTGGAACAAAATTCTAACTCACAAAAAAAAGACCATACTTACTGATCTGACAGAGACTGGAGAAACCCCAAGAGTATGGTCCTCAGACACCCTTTTAACTCAGTACTGAAGTTACTCCCGCGGTTCATCCTTCAGCCGAAGATTAGACAGGCCCATAAAACAAAATGAGACTAAATGGACACACTAGCCCAGCGACAAGGATGAGAAGGCAGGAGGGGACAGAAAAGCTGGTAATGGGGAACCTAAGGCCGAGAAGAGAGTGTTGACATGTTATGGGGTTGGCAACCAATGTCACAAAACAATGTGTGTATTAATTGTTTAATGAGAAACTGATTTGCTCTGTAAACCTTCATCTAAAGTACAATTAAAAAAAAAAAATTCCAAGGGTTTATAGAGTAGGGCTCAAACCAGTTCTGCCTGGTTTAGTCATGATCAACAAGGTGTTACCAGAACAGACCTGAATTTTTAAAGTTACAGTGAACCAGAAAGATAGCCAGAACAGGAAAAATTATGCGTCGAAGCCTTGCTAGAAACTTAATCTCCCTCTTAGAGAACAAGGGCAGCGTATGCACTGCATAGCAATTTAATCTCTTGCCCTTGGATTTTGAGCACGTTCTGAAGCAGCGCTGTCCCGCTTAAAATGGTGGTGGCTGGCTCAAAGATGGTGGCCTGCCACACTGCTTTGAATGTGTCATTCTCCTACAGTCCTGCCAGTAATCCAGTGTCCCACATCAGACTTCTGAAGGGGCTTATTACATCTCTTCTGAGTCTCCCATTCCAGAGCTTCAACCCATAATTTTTCCCATTCTGGGTACTGTTTTAAATCTGCCAAATTGTAATACTTAGGGCCTGTTCCTGTTTTGCTTTGTCAGCCATGACTGAACCAGTTCAAAGTCCTGGTTTAGAGGTGACCTCCTAGCAACTGAGGACAAAGACCAAGTTCTGTGGATAAAATAATTCTTTATCCCACAGAGGAAATGTAGTGATTAAGTGCTATGGCTGCTAACCCCAAAAGGTCAGCAGTTTGAATCTACCAGTGCTCCTTGGAAACTCTATGGGGCAGTTCTACTATGTCCTATAGGGTCACTGTGAGTTGGAATCGACTCAGTGCAACGGTTTTTTGGTTACCCCACAGATGTTTTTTGACTCTCACCTGGAATAGTGATGCAGAGTACTTGGCAGTGTTTAAATTCCCTCTCAGTGACGACTTAAACCCCAACAGAATCGGAGGCTTTCCTCCAAATGCTTATATCTGCTCCTCATCACTCTCAGGCTTCAAATGTCTCTTTCTTCAGGCTCGAGGAATACTGTCAAGTCCATAATTATGCCTATGGAAAAGTACCAAATGGACATTTGGAAATGTCACCTAAACAAGAGGAAACCAGGTTTTGTTCTAGGATAGGAAGGTTTGTTCTTAGAGGCTGGGCACCCCTCGGAAGAAGCTCCCTTCAGAGGCTGAGTTCTAATCGCGTCCCTTCTCAGACCCCAGGGAAAGGCATCTCTAGATCAGGTGATGGATTGTAGGGAAAGGAGCACTCAGGGAGCTGGGGTGAGAGCTGCAAGATGAAGATGCCTGAGCAAAAGCAGGGAGTCTGCAAGGAGGTCTTTCTTTCAGTGGCAGTGAGGGGAACAGGTGAGGGGGGGTTTCAAGCAGTGAAGAGGCAGTGCCCTGCACTAGAACAGGCTCTTCCTCCCTGCAGTACTCAGGCCCAACCCTCCAGGAGGTTTTGTGCGACTGTTCCCAATGCAGTGCCTCTTAACCCTCCCCTGCTGGGACATCGGCTAGAGCTACGCAGTCACCTGCTTATGGGTTAAGTCAGGTCATGGAACTAAGTGAAGCTGGCCAGGTGTAGGCAGTGTGGGGCAGTGGGGCCAGCAGTAAACTGGAGGAAGCATGCTGTATCTGAATGAAGGCACTTCTATTCTGGCTAACTGTTGCCATACAAAAATGCGGGCAGTGATGGCAGAATTCCTCATTTTTCAAGAGAAACTAGAATCTGAATTTTATTTGTACTCACCCGATTTTTTGAATGTTTGGCAACTAATTCAAGTTATTTAAAAATAAAGGGAAAGCCAAGTGAAGCATGTCTTTGCTCTTGCAGACCACCAGTTTATGACTTCTGATATAAACTCTTTCCCAGAAGTTTGGAAGTGAGGAGAAAGTGAGGAGAGAGGTTGTTAGTTACCAGGGGTGGGTGGCAGAAAGAGTTGTTTTGAGATACAAGAACCCTGAGCATACCCTAGGACTGAAGAAGCTGTTTAGATGAGACATTGATAGTGCTTTCACTGGATCTGGAGACATGCTTGCTGTTTTATTGTTGGGGGTCAGTGGTTCTGGAAGAAGCTAAGGCTTTTCCTTAGGCCCTTTTACAATGAGTACCAAGTAGGTTAAGGCTTGATACAAATGTCACCTCTCTATGAGGCCTTCCTGGAGTCCACTTTTTACTTGGTTTTCTCTCCTTTTACAGATAGCTCCTCCGAGGGAGAGACTATGTCTGTCCAGTTTTATATCCCTAGTACCTTGTACAGTGGCTGTACAAAGTAAATGGATTGAACGGTAGTACTAGGAAGTCTGAAGAATGACTCAGGCTAGGGAATGGAGAGGATGACTTCCAAATACCTAGGGAAGCATGATCTGAAAGGGAAAAAAATCATTTAGTAAGCTTCTATGTAGTAGATGTAACAATCATATGAGGTAGGTCGTATTATTATTATTGTTTTTTTTAAATTGTCCTTTAGAAGAAGGTTTACAGAGCAAATTAGTTTCTTATTAAACAATTAATACACATATTGTTTTTTGACATTGGTTGCCAGCCCCATGACGTGTCAACACTCTCCCCTTCTCGACCTTGGGTTCCCCATTTCCATTCGTCCAGCTTTCCTATCCCCTCCTGTCTTCTTGTCCTTGTCCCTGGGCTGGTGTGCCTGTTTAGTCTTGTATACGTGGCTGAGCTACATGCATTATTGTTTGTTTTATGGGCCTGTCTAATCTTTGGCTGAAGGATGAACCTCAGGAGTGACTTCAGTACTGAGTTAAAAGGGTGTCCGGGGGCCATACTCTTGGGGTTTCTCCAGTCTGTTAGACCAGTAAGTCTGGTCTTTTTTTGTGAATTAGAATTTTGTTCTACATTTTTCTCCAGCTCTGTCTGGGATATTATTGTTCTTATAGTGAGAAAATCTTTGAGACTTATTTGTGCAAGGTCACATAACAGTGGTTGACAGAGGCAGAGTTGGACCCAGTTGTTGACTGTAAGTCAGGTGTTCTTCCCACTGCATCCATCACAAGTACCTGGGGATGTGATCTCTTTGTCACAATCCAGAGTTTGTGGAAACGTTCCTGTTACAGAGGTACCTTGTTATGTTCTTCTGTCTGGATTGTAACCCTTCAGATGGTTGTCTATTATTTGTCAGAGTTGGGTTTTTGAGCAGCTTGTAATTGGTGGTAGATGCTAATTGAAGAATTTCATTTTCTAAACATGCAGTTTCTGCCTGAACTTTGCCATTGATGGGCTAGGAAGTAGTCAAGCAGTCTTCTATCCTGGCTTCTTTGCTCCATTCCCAGTGGATATTTCCTCTGCTTAGGAGCATCTTCTCTCCTTGTAACAGCCTGACTAGCCAAGGTACCAGGGTAAAAGCATAGATGAGAGCCTGGGTTGCTCTTAGGGTGCTGGGAGAAGCACTGTCCACCAGGAAGCCAGTCACACAGAGAGTGCTCATCTGAGCTTCAGGTATCAAGGGTTAGCCTGGCATCAGCTCCTGAAGCCCCTAAATTATTTCCTGACCCTGATAGACCTGGCCCAGAGAGAGCAGTTGAGGGATGACGGTGGGTTGGCTTCTCTGTTCTTCTGACATAGTGGGCCTCTCTGGGGTTCTCAGCAGTGTCTGCCCAAGATGCCTGAATTCCCAGGCTACTTCTGAGAATGGCAGCTGTGCTCTTGCAGAAGTGTGACTGAGGGTCCCTGCCATGGGCCTTGGAGCAGTTTTGATTCCTTCCTCTCTTGCATCTTTACAGGATTTTTCTTCTTGGCCCGCCCAAATATCAGAGTCAGCTACATTTTTACTTCTTATTAAGTTGGCTCTGTGTTCTACAGAATGGCATTTCAGACCAGTGGGTCCACCCTCCTTAGTTTGGAAATTCAGGGAGAGAAAATATGTTTTTCATCATGTTCTTCCAATATATTTCAATTTCTGGACTTTCTGCATATCTTCTACCCTTTCCCTGAGGGCCTGCCCTAGAGCTGCTAGAGCATGTCCAGTGTTGTTTTGATGAGTGGTGATGGTTATTCTGACCATCGCTACCATGGGCACAGTTGAAAGCTATTGCAAGTTGATTCCTGTAGCACTGTGTTCCCTGAGGACCCTAAGTATAGGCCTGGGAAAGCTTCCAGAAGCTGTCTTTTCTCTCCCTTTTTTCTGCATTGCCCACAAAGCCATATACCAAGCACTTAACTTGGCATTAGGGGGTGTGGGTAGAGAACATCTCATCAGAGCCAGTGTGCATAGGTGACCTGGTGCCATACTGAGCTAATATCATCACTGACATTATGCTGTATACTTAAACATTTATGAAGATTTTTTTTTCCTGCATAATTGGCTATTTGAGTACCATAGCAACCCTTAAAGGTCAACAGGTAGGGAAGGATTATCTCCACTTTATGAAGGATGAAAGTGAGGCTCAAAATTAGTTTCCTATTTCCAAAAGCATTTGCAGTATTCACCTTGGGGAAACATTTCAGTGCTATCACCATCATAAAATTACCCTTACTCTGTTGGATGCTTCCTCCCTTTTCAACCCCCACTCTGCCCACTACCACTGTCATCAAAACCACAACCCTGAGAGTTCACATGAAGTTAAAGCAATTAGAGATGGCACATTTCATGTTGAAGTTAGGAAAAACCTATAAATGATATCAAGAATTAAAGTTTTGCTTATTTTTATCATTGAGACCAATCACTTATTTGCACCAAGGTAATAAGTAAGATGGTCTCCAGGAGTAAAGTTGTTGGTGGCCCTAAATAAATATGTTTCACTTTTACATCAGATACGTTTAAGTTTGGTCAACGTGATGAGGATGCTTACTGGAGTGAGAAAACTACTGTTCCTAAACTGTTTAGTTTCCATAATGGTGGTGTCAGCCCAGGCCATAGTGCACATTCACATTGGAAATGTGCTTGATATATTAGTTGTGTCTGTCTTTCATACCCACTCTCTAAGGCACTTAAAACAATTTTTTTTTTGCTTTTAAGTTTTATTTTGACATCTATATTGAGATAAAGTTCACATATGATAAAACTTACCCATTTAAAATGTATAGTTCACAGAGTTGTACAGCAATCACCACTATCTGATTTCAGAACATTTTAATCACTACCCCCAAACACCCTGTACTCATTGCAATCACTTTCCATTCCCCTACCCTCATCCCCGACCCAGGCAGCCACTAATCTATGTTCTATATAGATTTGCCTATTCTAGACATTTTTGATAAATGGAATCATGCAATATGTGGTCTTTTATAACTGGCTTGTTTCACGTAGCATACTATTTACATGGCTCATCTATGCTGTAGAGTGAATCAATACTTCACTCCTTTTCATTGCTGAATAATCTGTTCTGTGGATGTACCACATTTTGTTTATCTGGCAGTTGATGGGCATTTGGGTTGTTTCCACTTTTGGGCTATTACCAATAATGCTATTATGAACATTCGCGTACAAGTATTTGTGTGGACATGTGTTTTTATTTCTCTTAGATATACATACCTAGGAGTGAAGTCCTGGGTCTTGTGGTAAACCTGTGTGTAACTTTGTGAGGAACTGTCAAACTGTTTTCCTGAGCATTCCCACCAGCAGTGAAGGAGGGTTCAAAGTGCTCCACAACCTTGCCAACAGTCATTATTGTCTGTCTTTTTGATTATACCATCCTAATGGGTGTGAAATGGTATCTAATTATGGCTCTGATTTGTATTTCTCTAGTGACTAATGATGTTGAGCATTGTTTCATGTGCTTATTGGCCAGTTTTATATCTTTGAAGAAATGTCTGTTCAAATCCTTTGCCCATCTTCTGTCTTTTGTTCATTATTGAGTTATAAGAGTTTTTTTCTAAAATACGTTCTCAATATAAGTTCTTCGGCAGACACTATTTACAAATATTTTTCCCATTCCGTGGGTTATCTTTTTACTTGAGGGTATCATTTGCAGGACAAAAGATTTTAATTTTGATGTAGTCCAGTTCACCTTTTTTTCCCTTTGTTGCTTGTGCTTTTGGTGTCATATCTAAAAAGCCATTGCTTAATCCAGTATCACAAAGATTTATTTCTATGGTTTCTTCTAAGCTTTAATTTTGTAGTTTTCTGGTTCTTACATTTAGGTCTGTAATCCATTCTGACTTAATTTTTGTGTATGGTATGAGGGTAGGGACCCTACCTTATTCTTTTGCATTTGGAAATCCAGTTTGTTCCAGTATTATTTGTTGAAAAGACTATTCTTTTGAATTGTCTTGAGATCCTTGTTGGAAATCATTTGACCATAAATATATGGGTTTATTTCTGGATTTTCAGTTCTATTCTGTTGAGCTCTATCCTTCATGCCAGTACCACACTCTCTTGATTACTGTAGCTTTGTAGTATGTTTTAAAATTAAGTCGTCTGAGTCCTCCAACTTTGTTGTTCTCATTCAAAATTGCTTTGGCTGCTCTGGATCCCTTGCTTTTCCATACAGTTTGAGGATCAGCTTATCAATTTCTTCAAAGAAGCCAGATGGGATTTTGATAGGGCTCGTGTTGAATCTGTAGATCAGTTTGGGGAGTAGTGCCATTTTAACAGTATTTTTTGATCTATGAACGTGGATGTATTTCTATTTGTTTATGTTTTCTTTAATTTCTTTCAACAATGTTTTCTTGCTCGCTATTTTACAGTGTCTGATATAGGGTGGCTATGAGTTGAAATCAACTTGATGGCAATGGGTTTGGTTTGGCTCGAATGTTACTTTGTCAGAATGGCCTTCTGTGAACATCCTGTTTAAAATAACACACTCTCTTTCCCTCTACTTGATTTTTTCTTCATACCACTTATATCCCCTTACATATTATACACAAACGTACACTTACGTGTCACACATTTGTGGTATGTGTGTGTATGTGCGTGTGAATGTGTGTGGGCGCCCTTATTGCCTGCCTTTCCCTTACCAGGCTTGAAGCTCCACAAGGGCAGAGACTTTGTTTTATTCTTTGCTCTATCACAGCACCTAGGACATGGGTGCTCAGTAAATATTTGTTGAATGAATGAATGAGTGATTTATTGTTTCAAACAAGGTTACGATTTTTTTCCCAAAGCAAGTCAGTTTCAAATTGATTCCTATTTCATTCCTATGAGCTAGAAAATTGTAGCTCAGGAGGTGTGCAAATACGGCAAAACTCATAAAGACTGTGTGGGAGGATAGAAGTTATGGAAACTCTAGCGTAAGAAGCAAGGAAAGGAGGAATGGAAATGAAGTTTCTTACCATTTTCTTGAAGTGATAAGTTATCTGTTAGCTCATAGACCCTTCCCTACCCCAGGTCAGGGGTCCTGTGAGGTTCTTAAGCTGTAACACATGAAGTTGAACATATGTGGGAAAGTGGTTCCTACCACTTGCCACAGAAATCCTCTTGGCAGTTTTGGTAGGCCATCTGGAAGCTGCTTTTTGGCAGCCTGTGGAAACTTGGCTTACAGACTTGTCTTCTTTTGCAGGGCTCTGGGTTTGCAGAGAGCCGAAATGACCATGACTGCCAACAAGAACGCCAGCATCACACACGGAGCCGGAGGCACTAAGGCCTCTCAGGGGACACTGAGCAGGTGAGTAGGGGGGCACTTCTGGCAGAGTGAGGCTCACTGGAGGGTGGCATCAAGAGACATCCAAATGGCCTGCATCTTGAGCAGGATCCCAGCCAAAATGTAGACGATTATCATCATGACTGTGATAGTTATCCAGGTGTGTGGCTCCAACTCATGCTGGCTGTTGATCAGAAGCCTTCTGTAGTCTGTATTTCATTTTCTAATTCTATAGATATATATATAGATTTCCATAGGAGATAGCAAACAGTGACCCCAAAACAAGCTTTACTTTGTACTGTTGGAGGTGCCTAGGGCTTCAGGAATGGAGCCAGCAAGAAATAGCTGGTGGTCTTCTGGCTGTAATCTTTTCTCAGGGTGGGGACAGCTTGGGGGCTGTGCCTGAGCCAGAATGCGCTGTTGGGAGGAAGGCTGACCACATTGGGGGTAGGGGTGGGTAGGTAGCTATGCATATTAGCACGAGTTACAAGCAGAAGTCTAGGCTCTAGAAGAATTTAGTCTGGGCTGCAAAGAAAGTAGCTTGGGGAATTTTAGTCAGTGTAAGCTATAGTCCACTTTCTTGGTTTTGTCCTCTTTTTAAAAGTGGGAATGTGGGACCATAGAAAAACCACAGATTTTGGAATCAGAAAGAATTGAGTTCATATTGAAACTCTAACTTCTTAGCAGCTAGTGAGATCTCAAGGCCTTTTTTTTAATTTTTATTTTTCCCATATGAAAATTTGTACATACATTGTTATGTGGCCCTAATTGCTTTCCCCATACTGTGACAGCACACTCTTCCTTTCCACCCCTGATTCCCCATGTCCATTCAATCAGCCCCTAACCCTCTCTGCCTTCCCATCTCACCTCCGGACAGAAGCTGCCTGTTTAGTCTCTTGTATCTACTTGAGCTAAGAGGCACACTCCTCACGAGTATCACTTTATATCCCACAGTCCAGTCCAATCTCTGTCTGAAGAGTTGGCCTCAAATATTGTTTTAGTTCTGGGCTGATAGAGAATCCAGGGGCCATGCTCTCCGGGGTTCCTCCAGTCTCAGTCAGACCATTAAGTGTGGTCTTCTTACTAGAATTTGAGTTCTACACCCCACCTTTCTCCTGCTCCATCCAGGGCTCTCTATTGTGTTCCTTGTCAGGGCGGTCACTGGTGGTAGCTGGGTACCATCTAGTTCTTCTGGTCTCAGGCTGATGAAATCTCTGGTTTATGTGGCCGTTTCTGTCCCTTGGGCTAATACTTTACTTGTGTCTTTGGTGTTCTTCATTCTCCTTTACTCCAGGTGGTTGGGACCAATTGATGCATCTTAGATGGTCTCTAACAAGCTTTTAAGACCCCAGATGCCACTTATCAAAGTAAGATGCAGAACATTTTCTTAATAAGCTTTGTTATGCCAGTTGACCTAGATGTCCACTGAAAGCATAGTGCCCAGATCCCTACTCCTGCTACTCTGTCTCTCAAAGTGTTTGATTGTATTCAGGAAACTTCTTAGCTTTGTTTAGTCCAGTTGAGCTGACTTCCCCTGTAGAGTGTGCTGTCCTTCCTTTCACCTAAGATAATTCTTATCTACTATCTAGTTAGTAAATAACCCTCGCCCTCCCTTCCCACCCTCGTAACCATCAAAGAATGTTTTCTTCTGTGTTTAAGCCTTTCTTTTCTTGAGTTCTTATAATAGTGGTCTCATACAGCATTTGTCCTTTTGCATCTGACTAATTTCATTCAGCGTAATACCTTCCAGATTCATCCGTGTTAAGAGATGTTTCACAGATTCACTGTAGTTCTTTATCATTGCATAGTATTCCATTGTGTGAATATACCATAATTCATTTATCCATTTGTCTGTTGACAGGTATCTGGGTTGTTTCCATCTTTTCGCTATTGTGAACAGTGCTGCAGTGAACACGGCTGTGAATATATCTATTCATGTGACAGCTTTTATTTCTCTAGGATATATTCCAAGGAGTAGGATTGCTGAATTGTATGGTACTTCTATTTCTAGCTTTTTAAGGAAGTGCCAAATCAATTTCCAAAGTGGTTGTACCATTTTACATTCCCACCAGCAGTGTATAAGTGTTCCAGTCTCTCCATAACCTCTCCAACATTTATTATTTTGTGTTTTTTGGATTACTGCTAGCCTTGTTGGGGTGAGATGGTATCTCATTATAGTTTTGATTTATGTTTCTCTAATGGCTAATGATCATGAGCATTTCTTCATGTGTCTGTTAGCCTCCTGAATATCTTCTTTGGCGAAGTGCCTGTTCATATCCTTTGCCCATTTTTTAATTGAGTTATTTGTCTTTTTGTTGTTGAGGTTTTACAGTATCTTGTAGATTTTAGAGATTGGATGCTGATCGGATTTGTCATAGCCAAAATTTTTTTCCCAGTCTGTAGGTTGTCTTTTTACACTTTTGGTGAAGTCTTGATGAGCATAAGTGTTTGATTTTTAGGAGCTCCCAGTTATCTAGTCTCTCTTTTGGTGCTTGTGCATTGTTACTTATAGTCGTATTGTATTTATGCCATGTATTAGGGCTCTTAGAATTGTCCATATTTTATCTTCCATGATCTTTATCATTTATGATTTTATATTTAAGTCGTTGATCCATTTTGAGTTAGGTTTTGTGCATGGTGTGAGGTATGGGTCTTGTTTCAGTTTTCTGCAGATGGATATCCAGTTATGCCATTACCGTTTGTTAAAGAGACTGTCTTTTCCCCAATTAACAGACTTTGGGCCTTTGTCAATATCAGCTGCTTATAGGTGGCTGAATTTATGTCTGGATTCTCAATTCTGTTCCATTGGTCTGTGTATCTGTTGTTGTACCAGTACCAGGCTGTTTTGACTGCCATGGCGGTATAATAGGTTCTAAAACCAGGCAGTGTGAGGCCTCCTACTTTGTTCTTCTTGAGCAATGCTTTACTTATTCTGGGCCTTTTTGTTTTCCATATGAAGTTGGTGATTTGTTTCTCCATCTTGTTAAAAAATGTCATTGGAATTTGGATCAGGATTGCATTGTATCTGTAGATAGCTTCGGGTAGAATTGACGTTTTCACAATGTTGAGTCTACCTATCCATGAGCAAGGTATGTTTTTCCACTTATGTAGGTCTCTTTTGGTTTCTTGCAGTAGTGTCTTGTAGTTTTCATTGTATAGATCTTTTATGCCTCTGGTTAGATTTGTTCCTAAGTATTTTATCTTCTTGGGAGCTATTGTAAATGGTATTGATTTGGTGATTTCCTCTTCAAGGCTCTCTTTGTTGGTGTAAAGGAATCCAACTGATTTTTGTATGTTTATCTTGTATCCTGAAACTTTGCTGAAATCTTCTATTAGTTCCGGTAGTTTTCTTGTGGCTTCTTTGGGGTTTACTGTGTATAAGGTCATATCATCTGCAAATAGAGATACTTTGACTTCTTCCCTACTAATTTGGATGCCCTTTATTTTTGTTTCTAGCCTTATTGCTCTGGCAAGGACCTCCAGCACAATGTTGAATAAGAGTGGTGATAAAGGGCATCCTTGTCTGGTTCCTGTTCTCAAGCGGAATCTTTCAAAGTCTCTCCATTTAGGATGATGTTGGCTGTTGGCTTTGTATAGATACCTTAATTATATTGAGGAATTTTCCTTCTATTCCTATTTTGTTGAGAGTTTTTATCATGAATGGGTGTTGGATTTTGTCAAATGTCAAAGCCTTTTTTTTATGCCCTCTAAATCTTAGTTACATTTATAAAATAATGATAATAATAGTACTTATCTCACAGAGTTGCTGTGTTAAATGAGATAACATATGTCAGTACTTAGAGTGGCTGGCTTAAAGTAAGTGCTTGGTAAATGTTAGCTGCCTCCCTGTAATGAGATAAAAGCTTTCAGAACTGCTCAGGTCTTGGCCAACGCTGTATGCTATACTGTATGCTGATGTCCTAGAAGAACCTCTGAGCTCTTTTATTAAAGCCATGTACTTTTCATAGCCCCTTCTGCTGAATATCAGGTGGAAAAGTTTGACTTTAGTGACTTCAGCCATTAAAATGGATAGCTATGAGAAGGAAGCTCATCTTAGGTCAGGGAAAGGCCAGATGTCTGGACTGTGCAGTGTCAGACTGAGTTCAGTAGGGGCATGGCCAGAGGCTCTGGTAGATGTTTGGTTCAGTCAGAGCTGGAGTCCAGTTGTGCATGGAAGACACAGCATGTAGCCCCTGGAGAGTAACTGGCATGAATGAGGCAAGAGTTTGCTGCATACAGGAAGGACTTGGTCCCAGTAGAGACGTTTGGATGGACTGTGCCAACCAAACAGGGATTGGTAGGCTCTTACTTGTTAAGTATGTAAGAGCTTAGGACAAACAAACTAAATATCACTCTAGCAGCAAGACCAACAATAGTACAACCTGTCCCCTGCCCATGCACCCTCTTTAGCCTAGACTAGGGTTGCTGGCCTACCTGCTTCCTTGAACTGGGTGTGGCTAGGAATGGCAGGGACCAACCACTTCTTGGGCAAAGAAAACAGGCGAGAAACTGAACCCTTCCAGGGTGTGTTGGTGATCAAGCCAGAAACAGGTCTCAGTCTCAGAGTCTTTCGTCTCCTATTGCCTACTTTTGGGGAATCACTTTGCTGGGCTATCACCAGCCTGATGGCATCTCTTACTCCTCAGTATTACCATGACTGAGTTGGCAGAGGGAGACTGATAATTAGACTTCCCAATTTTTCTAGGTCAGACCACTGTAGGGGTGAAATAAACATTATGTGTGATTTTATCATTTTATTCTTAATTTTAAATAAATAGTGTATTTAGGACCTGACTTGTAGATTACCATACCCAGTAGGCTGCAAATCCTTTAAGTATTCTTTTTTTTTCTTCTAATTTCTACTATGGGGGTTGTAGGAGATGCAGTATAACATCAAGTTGCAAAGCAGAATCAGGACTGCTGCCAGATGCCCCAGTTTCTATTTAGAATACATGCCTACATGTTTCTAACTGTTTTCAGAAATTGCTCTTCCTTAAATTTCCTGGTATGCTTGCCATCATAACATGCTGCATGGTGTTTGTAAATATCTGGGCCTCTGATGCGCCTAAAAAAAGCATCTTGGCCAGCCTCCCTTGTAAGTCCTCACTTCCCTTCCTTCCTGCCATTTTTCTGCTTCCCTTCTCCTCTGGGGACTAGGCTTTTGGCATGGAGTCACAGGCCTCTATGCCTAAGTACTCGCTTCTCTCAGAGGCTACTCCTGGACTGCAGGTGTTATTTAGAAATTATGATCTGGTGGTTTCTGGATGCCTTCATCCTCAACCACATCTTGAGTGTTCTTTGGGCTGAGTAAGGCACTTCGTTTAGGAAGTGGTCATCAGTTAACTCTGAGGGCTCTCCTCCTGTGTGCCAGGCTCTGTACTGGAAAATGGGGGACAAAGAGGGTTGATTCAGTCTCTTTGTCCAAGGCATTTACAATTTGGATTGATTATATTAACATCTGAATTTCTTAGTCTGACCTTTCTGTAGATGTTTGGCAGTGACCTGGGGCCCTTTTATTATTGCTAGCCTAGGAGTCCAAGTGAGAAGAGACTCCCTGATATGGCTGGAACTTTGGTTGGGGAGGACAGAGGTGCTAGGGCCTTGGAAAACTGCAGTGTTGACACACTGGCTCCTTTGGGGACTGCATATCATCCACATGGAGGCAGAGGAACCCAGTGGTACTAAGAGGCATTTGTGTCTAGCTTGTGGGGATAGAGGACACTCTAGGGCATGGAAAACTAGTGAAGATGGGCAGATGGGACCCTGTAGAGCCATCAAGACATGCATTTGCAGGCCTGTATCCTTAGAAGCAAGGATGAACATGTCATCAGGAAAGGCCAGTCACTAGAAAAGGATACCATGATTGGTGGTAAAGTAGAGGGTCAGCAAAAACGAGGAAAAAGCTCAGTGAGATGTTGACACAGTAGCCTCAACAATGGACTCAAACATACCAACTGTCATGAATATGGCATGGGACTGGGCAATGTTTGTTTTGTTGTACATACGGTTGCCATGAGTTGGAGCTGACTTGATGGCAACTAACAAACAATTTAGATAAGACTTCTCCTTGTGGTACGACCAAGCTGGTCTGGATTAAAATCCTGAATTCTAGTCCCTAAATTTTCACAGTTGTTTTGCTAATTTGTTCCTTTGCTTTTCCTTTGCAGTGTTGATTTGGCAGAAACATGTAGGAAGAGGAAATTTAAGTCTTTTCATTCTACCACCTAAGTTTTTTTTTTTTAATATCTCGGTCTCCTGGAACCGGTTTTCCTTTCCCTTATTGTAGAGGCTGAATGGGCACATTGTTTCACCCTTAACGCCAGATATGCCTTCCCCACCTGCTGTTTCTATTCCAGGCTCACAGGATTTGACTGGGGGTGGGAGGGGATTCTCAAAGCTCTTCTGAATTCCAGAGGTCAGGCTTTACAGTGCTGGTGTTGCTGACCTGGGGTGGGCCTGGAAGCAGCTTGGTGACTTGCAGACAAGGAAGTGTTATGTTTAGAGCTAATTCAGCCACCTGGATGGGGTGAACTTTGGCACTTGTTGCTCTCCGGAGATTTCAGTTGTACAATAAGACATGGTAGGTAGTGGGGGTTGTTCTCAGAAGACCAGTGGTGCCTGCTGATTTCTTTAACGGGTTCTTTACTATGAAACTCCAGTACCTGGGTCATTGCAGCTTGGAAATATAGACTATCAGTATTGTGTTTGGGAACTTTGCCTCTGGATGTAGGTGTTGGACACCTGGGTGTCCCTAAGAATGTAGACTTCTTGAAGGCAAGGACTTTGTCTGACTTCTTTTCATGTCCTCAGAGCCTGGAACGATGCCTGGCCCATACCTGCTGCCGTCGAGTCGAGTCCAACTCATAGTGACCCTGTAGCACAGAGTAGAACTGCCCCACGGGGTTTTCAGGGCCCCATGTCTCATCTCGTTAATGGCATCAGCCCAAATTCTAGGATTTCATCATCTAAATGAGATCCAGGTATAGATGAGACTGTCTGGGTACAGTTCCTTTCACTGGATACAGCTCCATGAGTACTATTCCTCTTGATCTGAAGACTTGCTAAAGAAACAAGATATATGCTACTTAAAAAAGAATAAAAACAAAAACAAATGCGTTACCGTCGAGCCAATTCTGACTCATAGCAACCCTATAGGACAGAGTAGAAGTGCCCCATACAGTTTCCAAGGAGTGCCTGGTGGATTTGAACTGCTGACCTTTTGGTTAGCAGCCATGGCTCTTAACCACTACACCACAGGGTTTTCATCTGCTACTTACACACCGAAAATACACTGGTGGGACAGGCCTAGGATTACTGCTGTAAGACACTCCTATTTAAAGGAGGGGGGAATTGAGGCACTAAGCAGTTACTGGTCCATTCAAATTCTTTTATTCAGCAGGGCATGTCTTGCCAATTTCTCAATCAGTTCTCAGTCCTAGTGCCTGGGGGTAGTTCATCTTGTCTCTTAGTTCTACCTTCTGAGTCAGCCTTCCTTTTCCATAAAAGGTAGCTAATTCTTACAAGTTTTCTTGATTGCTTCATGCCTGTAATATTTCAGGGATCCAGAGTTTTCCCTTCATTTTGTACTATCTCTGTTCCTTTTGTTCCAAGCTGATACACTTCCTTTAAAAACTTTGTTGGTTTCTTATGAATCAATTTATAATCCATTGCAATAGACAAAAGCCATACCTCCAATCACAAGATAAGCCCCTTTCTACTTTAGGCTCCTTTTAAGATTGCTATGGGACAACAGTTCTTAAGATTCTTAGAAGCTTTATTCTACAGAGAAGATCTGCAAGGCACACTCTTAAGATCCTTAGAAAGCCTCTTGTCTGTCTGTCTGTAAGCTATAAGGTACCACTTTATATCTTTTATAGATCTTAACAAAGGATCTTTCATTCCCACTCTAGATTTTTTTTTTTACAGATTTATTGAAGGGTTATTAAAGTACAATAAACTGCACAATTTAAAATGTACAGTTTGATTAGCTCTGTCAAACATATACCTGTCTATACACCCATAAAACCATCAGTATAGTCTGGAAGCCATTTCTTAATATGAGAATTTTTTTGCTGTCTCGGAAGACTGGGAATAAAGAAGGTTTATTTACTAATTCAACAAGCCCTTGCTCATTTATGTTTCCTTTAAATTTTGCTTAAAAATGGAACAGTTCCTCTTTTAGCTCATCTCTTTTCTTTTTTGCTGTAGGCAGCTACAGTAAGTCAGATGACACCATAAGCACTCCTTCTGGTAATTTCCTTAGCTAATTCATCAAGATTATTAGGTATATTTCTTGTTTTCTGTGTTGTCACAGGTGACAGAATCACCAAACTTTTCAACACTACAAGGGCCTCCTTTCCTCTAGCTTCTAATAACATTTTCCTTACTTTCTTTTAAGCCCCTCCTGACAGTCTCCTTGAGGCCCTTTAGGCTTTCACTAAAACTCTCAGGCCCTTCCAGCTTCTGCCTGCCACTCAGTCTCTTAGTGAGTGCTACATGTTTTGGGCTTTTGTTTCAGCAACACTCCACTTCCAGGTGCCAAAATCTGTTCCAGTTATCTATAGCCATATAACCACCAAAACTTAATGGTGTAAAACAGCCATTTTATTATGCTCACAGATTCTATGGGTTAGGAATTCAGACAGGGCGCTGTAAGGGATGGCTTGTCCCTGCTTCACGATGTCTGGGCCTTTGATTAGGAAGACTTCAAGGCTTGGGATAACTTAATGTCGGGAGGTTGGTATCACCTGGAGGTGACTTAACTTACATGTCTGGGCATTGATGCTGTCTGTTGTGGTCTGGGCTTCCTCACAACATGGGGGACAGGAGGTGAAGGCTGCCAGTTTCTTAAGGTCTGGGCCCAAAAAGTGGCATAGCATCATTTCTACTGTATTTTATTGGCCAAGCAGTCACAGAGCCCAGATTCAGTGGGAGGGGTCATTTTGACAGGAGGCATGTCAGAATTTTGGGGCCATGTTTTAAAACCACCGCAAGTGTGTTTGACATTGTTTCCTGGAACTGGATTTCTCTCTGTCTTGACTTTGCATAGTGCTCAATTATAAGCAGTCCGGTTTTTACCAGAGTAGCGCACTGGGGATTTTCCTGTCGGGCATCACTTCTTACCTGCCTCAGAGAGGGTGTCTGTGTTGTAAATACTCTATATTTATTGCTGCGACTTCTTAGAGGACTTGGAGTTCCTACCCAGAGAAGAGTTTATCAATCCTCCTTGTGTTTCCCTAGAAATCAGCTGGGGCTCAGGCAGGTATGACTTAGGTAGGTTCTTAGATGTGCTTCCTGGAGGTGAAAAGCTGACTCAGTTTCTGCTCTGACCCTAGCTGCTGTTTTACTTATCCTGACAAGCTGTGATTGACCTCAAGAGTCTCTATAGGTAGTAGATATAGCCGGTTGGAAGCCGAGGCTTCCCTGGACCATTTGGCGGCTATTAAATATTTGAGATGAGGTTGCTTTGGGAGTAAGAAAGCTAAATTGTGGCTGTCACCATGTATTCTGGCTGTTCCAGAGTGGGATGTCAGCAGGAGTTACTGGGCTGAGCCCCTGCTGTGGGCTGGGGAACGAACTTCTGGACTTGCTATTAGGACTCAGCTTTCATTCATCCCTTTTCGCCTCCTGTATGTCTCAGAGTATGACCATGGAGTAGCACAGTGAGAATGCCATCCCTAGAGTTGGGGCAGTCACTGAGTGGTGGGAGGATGCTGATGCCCACTGAGCCATCAGCATTACCCCTAGAATGGCAAATGGCCAACTCCTAGGCAGTTTCATTTGGAGTCAGGCTAGACACTTGCTTACTAGTAATGGGAGCATACTAGAAGTTGGGCCCTGTATAACCTTAGCCTGCTCACAGCCTCACTTCATGGCACCCACAGCCCATCCTGGAGCATTTGGAGCTATTTCCTGGGCTCCCAAGACTTTCATCAACTTGGTTCCTTCTTGATATTGGTACTTGCAGCCCTGTTACCAGAAAGAAAGCAACTTTGGTCATGCTAAGTTCAGAACTGCCTTGTCATGAAGGACTAAAGGTAGGTTTTTCTTTCAAAAAGTCCCTGAGTGCACTTGACAATATATGGGGCATCCCTTGGCACAAATGCTTCCTGCTGTGTTACTTGAGAATGCCCACGTCACTAACCCAAGGTTGGGTCATGTCCTTGTGAAACAGTACCACAGGGAGAGGGCATGTATTTCACACTTTAACTCATCTTCTGTCTAGACACACACACACACACAGATTTGTCTGTTCTTTTTAATTTTTAAATTTGCTTCTCTTTTTAATTCTCTTTCCATTCCCTTAGTTTCCTTTCTGTCCTACTCACTTGTTTTATAAATTTGTCTCTGTGTGAATGTTTATGGTCTTCTGTTTCTTTTAAATGTCCTTTACAGTCTCTCCTTTCTTTTGTCTTTCTCCTTTTATCTGCATCCCTCTCCTGTAAATGTTGGTTTTGGCCAGTTGTATGCTGCAGTGTTGGCATCCATGCCTGTGCTGAGCAGCAGAGCTGGCTGCCTGCTGACAGGCGGTGGCACAACCAGTGCTCAGTTTCATATGTCTTCCTCCCCAGGGGCAAGCTCTGGGATTTTAGAATAACAGAGAATGAGATGGTAAGTTCAGAATCTTGGGTGTTTGTTGGCTGCTTCATGTTTACTTTTATTATTTGTTTTACCTTTATAGAGCTATTTATCGTGTTCAAATACTTTTACAAACTTACATCATCTTAGTCATACAGCACGTGTGTGAGGATACTCAGAGCAAGTATTTTCCCCCTGCTTTGTAGATAAAAAAAACTTGAGGCTCAGAGAATTTAGATGATTGTCCCATAAGCACACCCAGGAATTGATGGAGCCAGAACTGGGAAAGAACTCAGACCCTTTGACTCTTTGTCTGGTCTACCATTTTTTCTTTATGGGAGAGGGCTGTGGGAGCTGACAGCCATGCTGGGCTGCACTAGTGCTTTGTATACCTTTTGGTGGTATTCTTCAGGTCATACAGCACAAAAAGGGAAACAAGGAAGTCTGTGGACAGTGCCGTGGCAGGCATACAGGAGACCTTACATTTTAATCATTCATTTTTTCATTCATTCATTTAGTCATTCAACATAAATATATTAATTCCAGCTAAATTCTAGGTACAGTACAAAGTACAGGAGAAATCAAAATTAAAAAGACATTGCCACTGCCTTCAAGAAGGTCCACTCATAGTCTGGTAAGGGGGAAGGTGAGGAAGCAATATACAGTCATATACCACATAACATCCTCTCAGGCAGTGTTGAATTGCATAAGTCCGTGGTCCCATAAGGTTATAATAAAGTTCAAAAATCCTGATTGGAGAATGGGACGTAGCAGACATAACTGGATATAGCGAATGTAGCAGCTTCCTGCATGCAACACGTATTCCTCATATCTTTTGGCTGAGCCAGTACTGGGGAGAGGGTGGGGCAGGGTGACTTATGCCACTTCTCCCATGGCTGTGGGGGCTTCTTGGGGTCTGTGCACACCCTGTGCTACCTGGACATGAGTGGAGTTTCCCGGTGGTCCCAAGCGATGAGTAGTGGCCCTGCTGTGAAGGTGCCAGGCATCTGGGAGGGCACACAGGATGCTGGGGTGCTGAGGGGCAGGAGGCTCCCAGTACTCAACCAGGGTTGGAGGTCAGAGTTGGAACCCAGATTCTGGGTGAGCAGGCAGGGCCCCAAGTGCCTGGAGGCTGAGAGCTGTCAGTTGGGTGACCCGGCAGGAGGTGAGAACTCCTGCAGGGACCTGATGCCTTGGAACGACTGATGGCCATCTGAGGTTGGGCCAGCAGGAGGCATCTAGAGCAGGGACCAGGCGTCCAAGCAGGAGGAAGTGTATGGTGCTGCCAGGTGTATAGTGGTACAGTACATATATAACCTATATTACTTGCCAGATACATTAGCTAAAATACAGTACTGTATGTGTACAGTATCTTGGCTATTTAGTCAATACAGGTACACTGCAGTATCCCATATGGCTTTGCTAAGTATATAGTAGGGTGTTCACACAATGTCCAAATCACATAACATCCTGTTTCACAGAATGTATTATGGATGTTAAGTGACGGATGGCTGTAATGGAATAAGGTGCTATAATAGACTTTTTTTTTCTTCAGGCACAAGAGGCATAAAAAATTGGCCATCTCCACCTGGGTGAAGGGGGTAGGGTCTAGAGAGATTCCATAAAGGAGGTTCCACTTAAACCAAGCTACAGAGATATGTAAATGTTCACCAAGTGGACCAGCCAGCATTCCAGGCAAAGGATACAGAATATATGAAGGACTAGAAGTGTGAAAAAGCAAGGAATTTGATGTGGGATGCAGGATTGGTATGGAGGGAAAGACAATGTGGGATGACAAAGGAGAAATAGGTAGGAATCAGATCTTAGGAGGCCTTGGTAACCATGCCAGGGAATTTGTGCTTTATTCTATAGATAGTGGAGAATTTCAAGCAAGATCAGACTTGCATTTTAGAAAGATGTCAGAGATGAGAGGATTGACTGGAACTAGTTTAAGACTACAGGCAGAAAGAGAAATTAAGAGACTGTTTAAATAATCCTAGTGAAAGGTAACATCTGAGTCAAGGAAGTAGAATTGATAGAACTTAGTCATCAAGTTTTTTTTATGATAAATGCAACACCATTCCTCTTCAATTTGTCATTCTTGGAATAGTAGACCATATGATTGTCTGATTCAAAATGGCCAATACCAGTCCATTTCAGCTCACTAATTCCTAGGATATCAATCTTCAAGCATTCTATATCGCTTTTTTTTTTTTTAAACTGTGCTTTAAGTGAAAGTTTACAGGTCAAGTTAGTCTTTCATGCAAAAATTTATACACACATTGTTATGTGACACTAGTTGTTCTCCCTATAAAGTGACGGCACACTCCTCCTTTCTACCTCGGATTTCCTGTGTCCATTCAACCAGCTTCTGTCCCTTTTTGCCTTCTCATCTCGCCTCTGAATTTGAGCTGCCCATTTAGTCTCATGTATCTACTTGAGCTAAGAAGCACTCTCTTATTTTATATTTTATAGTCCAGTCTAATCTTTGTGTGAAGAGTTGACTTCAGGAATGGTTTCAGTTCTGGGATAACAGAGTCTGGGGGCCATATCTTCTGGGGTCCTTCCAGTGTCAGTCAAACCATTAAGTCTGGTCTTTTTACAAGAATTTGAGTTCTGTACCCCAGTTTTCTCCTGCTCCATCAGAGACTCTCTATTGTGTTCCCTGTCAGGGCTATCATTGGTGGTAACCGGGCACCATCTAGTTCTTCTGGTCTCAGGCTGATGGAGTTTCTGGTTTATGTGGCCCTTTCTGTCTCTTGGGCTAATATTTTCCTTGTGTCTTTGGTGTTCTTCATTCTCCTTTGCTCTAGGTGGGCTGGGACCAGTTGATGCATCTTAGATGGCTGCTTGCTAGCTTTTAGGACCCCAGATGCCACTCACCAAAGTGGGATGCAGAACATTTTCTTAATAAACTTTGTTATGCCAATTGACCTAGATGTCCCCTGAAACTATGGTCCCCAGACCCCCTCCCCTGCTATTCTTTCCCTCAAAGTGTTTGGTTGTATTCAGGAAACTTCTTAGCATTTGGTTTAGTTCAGTTGTGCTGACTTCCCCTGTATTGTGTGTTGTCCTTCCCTTCACCTAAGATAATTCTTATATACTATCTAATCAGTGAATACCCTTCTCCCTCCCTCCCCACCCTTGTAAGCATCAAAGAATGTTTTCTTCTGTGTTTAAGCCTTTTCTTGAGTTCTTATAATAGTGGTCTCATACAGTATTTGTCCTTTTGCATCTGACTAATTTCACTCAGCATAATACCTTCCAGATTCATCCGTGTTAAGAGATGTTTCACAGATTCATTGTAGTTCTTTATCATTGCATAGTATTCCATTGTGTGAATATACCATAATTCATTTATCCATTTTTCTGTTGACGGGTATCTAGGTTGTTTCCATCTTTTTCTATTGTGAACAGTGCTGCAACGAACACAGCTGGAATATATCTATTCGTGTGACAGCTCTTATTTCTCTAGGATATATTCCAAGGAATAGGATTGCTGGATTGTATGGTACTTCTATTTCTAGCTTTTTAAGGAAGCACCAAATCGATTTCCAAAGTGGTTGATCTATTTTGCATTCCTACCAGCAGTGTATAAGTGTTCCAATCTCTCCACAACCTCTCCAACATTTGTTATTTTGTGATTTATGGATTACTGCTAGCCTTGTTGGGGTGAGATGGTATCTCATTATAGTTTTGATTTGTGTTTCTCTAAAGGCTAATGATCGTGAGCATTTCCTCATGTGTCTGTTAGACGCCTGAATATCTTCTTTGGCAAAGTGCCTGTTCATATCCTTTGCCCATTTTTTAATTGAGTTATTTGTCTTTTTGTTGTTGAGGTTTTGCAGTATCTTGTAGATTTTAGAGATTAGACACTGATTGGATTTGACGTAGCCAAAAATTTTCTCCCAGTCCATAGGTTGTCTTTTTTACTATTTTGGTGAAGTCTTTTGATGAGCATTAATGTTTGATTTTTAGGAGCTCCCAGTTATCTGGTTTCTCTTCTGGTGTTTGTGCATTGTTAGTAATGTTTTGTATTCTGTTTATGACATGTATTAGGGCTCCTAGCATTGTCCCTATTTTTTCTTCCATGATATTTATTGTTTTTGATTTTATATTTAAGTCTTTGATCCATTTTGAGTTAGGTTTTGTGCATGGTGTGAGGTATAGGTCTTGTTTCTTTCTTTCTTTCTTTTTTTTTTGCAGATGGATATCCAGTTATGCCAGCACCATTTGTTAAAGAAACTTTTTTCCCCAGTTAACGGACTTTGGGCCTTTGTCAAATATCAGCTGCCCATAGGTGGATGAAGTTACATTTGGATTTTCAATTCTGTTCCATTGATCTATGTATCCATTGTCATACCAGTACCAGGCTGTTTTGACTACCGTGGTGGTATAATAGGTTCTAAAATCAGGTTGTGTGAGGCCTCCCAGTTTGTTCTTCTTCTTTAGTAATGCTTTACTTATCTGGGGCCTCTTTTCCATATGAAGTTGGTGATTTGTTTCTCCATCTCATTAAAAAATGCCATTATAATTTGGATTGGGATTACACTGTATCTGTAGATTGCTTTGGGCAGAATAGATATTTTCACAATGTTGAGTCTTCCTGTCCATGAGCAAGGTATCCACTTATGTAGGTCTTTTTTGATTTCTTGCAGTTGTGTCTTATAGTTTTCATTGTATAGGTCTTTTACGTCTCTGGTTAGATTTATTCCTAAGTATTTTATCTTCTTGGGGGCTATTGTAAATGGTATTGATTTGATGATTTCCTCTTTGAAGTTCTCTTTGTTGGTGTAGAAGAATCCAGATGATTTGTGTATGTTTAGCTTGTATCTTGATAGTTGGCTGAACTCTTCTATTAGTTCCAGTAGTTTTCTTGTGGCTTCTTTGGGGTTTACTGTGTATAAGATCATATCATCTGCAAATAGAGATACTTTGACTTCTTCCCTACCAATCTGGATGCCCTTTATTTCTTTTTATAGCCTAATTGCTCTGGCAAGGACCTCCAGCACAATGTTGAATTTAAGAGTGATGATAAAGGGCATCCTTGTCTGGTTCCCATTCTCAAGGGGAATGCTTTCAGACTCTCTTCATTTAGGATGATGTTGGCTGTTGGCTGTGTATAAATGCCCTTAATTATGATGAAGCATTTCCCTCCTATTCCTATTTTGTTGAGAGTTTTTATCATGAATGGGTGTTGGACTTTATCAAATGTCTTTTCTGCATCAATTGAGAAGATCATGTGGTTCTTTGGTTTTATTTACGTGATGGATTACATAGATTATTTTTCCAATGTTCAACCATCCCTGTATACCTGGTATAAATCCCACTTGATCATGGTGAATTATTTTTTTGATATGTTGCTGAATTCTGTTGGCTAGAATTTTGTTGAGGATTTTTGCGTCAATGTTCATGAGGGATATTGGTCTGTAATTTTCTTTTTTTTGTGGTATCTTTACCCTGGTTTTGGTATCAGGGTTATGCTGGCTTTAGAATGCATTTGGTGGGAGTATTCCATCCTTTTCTATGCTCTGAAATACCTTTAGTAGTAGTGGTGTTAACTCTTCTCTGAAAGTTTAGTAGATATCTCTAGTGAAACCGTCAGGGCCAGGACTTTTTTTTGTTGGGAGTTTTTTAATTACCTTTTAAATCTCTTCTTTTGTTATAGGTTTATTTAGTTGTTCTACCTCTGTTTGTATTAGTTTAGGTAGATAGTGTGTTTCTAGAAATGTGTCCATTTCCTCTAGGTTTTCAAATTTGTTAGAGTACAATTTTCCATAGTATTCTGTTAAATGATCTTTTAATTTCAGTTGGTTCTGTTATGATATTGCCCATCTCATTTCTTATTTGGGTTATTTGCTCCCTCTCCTGTTTTTCTTTTGTCAGTTTGGCCAATGGTTTATCAATTTTGTTGATCTTTTCAAAGAACCAGCTTTTGATCTGGTTAACTCTTTCAGTTGTTTTTCTATTCTCTATTTCATTTAATGCTGCTCTAATTTTTATTATTTGCTTTTTTCTGGTGCTTGAGGACTTCTTTTGCTGCTTTCTTTCTATTTGTTCCAATTTTAGGATTAATGTTTTGATTTTGTCCCTTTCTTCTTTTTGGATATGTGCATTTATTGCTATAAATTGATATCCGAGCACTGCTTTTGCTGTGTCCCAAAGGTTCTGGTAGGATGTGTTTTCATTCACATTTGATTCTGTGAATTTCTTTATTGCATCCTTAGTTTCTTCTGTAACCCAGTAGTTTTTGAGCAAGGTGTTGTTTAGTTTCCATGTGTTTTTGATTTTTTTTTCCTTGCTTTTTCTGTTGATTTCTACTTTTCTGGCTTTTATGGTCAGAAATGATGCTTTGTAATATTTAGATGCTTTGGATTCTGTTAAGGCTTGCTTTATGGCCTAATATGTGGTCTATTCTGAAGAATATTTCATGTGCATTGGAAAAGAAAGTATACTTGGCTGCTGTTGGGTGGAATGTCCTGTATCTGTCTATGAGATCAATTCGGTTGATTGTGGCATTTAGATCTTCCGTGTCTTTATTGAACTTCTTTCTGGATGTTCTGTCCTTCACTGAAAGTGGTGTGTTGAAGTCTCCTACTATTATTGTGGCACTGTCTATCTCTTTTTCCAATGCTGTTAGAGTTTGCTTTATGTATTTTGGAGTCCTGTCACTGGGTGCATTAATATTTATTATGGTTATGTCCTCCTGGTGTATTGAACCTTTAATAATTATATAGTGTCCTTCCTTATCCTTTGTGGTGGATCTTAAAGTCTATTTTGTTGGAGATTAATATTGCCACTCCTGCTCTTTTTTCAGTGTTGTTTGCTTGATACATTTTTCAATCCTTTGAGTTTTAGTTTGTGTCTTTAAGTCTAAGGTGTGTCTCTTGTAGGCAGCATATTGACGGATTGTGTTTTTTATCCATTCTGCCACTTTCTGTCTCTCTATTGGTGCATTTAGTCCATTTACATTTAGTGTAATTATTGATAGGTATGAGTTTAGTGCTGTCTTTTTGATGTCTTTTTTGTGTGTGTGTTGTTGACAGTTTTTTTGTTCTACTTAATTTTCTGTGCTGAGTTGTTTTTATGTATTTTCTTTTCATCTTTTTCATTGTTGTTGATTTTGTAATTGCTGAGTCTTTATGTTTTCTTGTTCTTTATTTTGATGTGTAAGATTGTTAGTTTCCTTTGTGGTTAGCTTAATATTTACTCCTATTTTTCTAAGTTTAAACCAATCTTTTATTTCTTTATATTACCTTGTCTTCCTATCCATAGGAAAGATCTACGACTACATTTTTTAGTCCCTCTTTTTTGTTATTAATGTTGTCATCTTTTACATACTGATATCTCTTTTTCCGTATTTTCTGCATTTTAGCTTTGATTTATTTGTATGACTTCCCTATCTGGGCTGATATCTGGTTGCTCTGTCCTGTGTTCTAGTCTTGGGTTGTTATCTGATGTTACTGATTTTCTAACCGGAGGACTTCCTTTAGTATTTCTTGTAACTTTGGTTTGGTTTTTGCAAATTCCCTAAGCTTCTGTTTGTCTGGAAATGCCCTAATTTTGTCATCATATTTGAGAGACAGTTTTGCTGGATATATAATTCTTGGTTGGCAGTTTTTTTTCTTTCAAGGCTTTATTTATATCATCCCATTGCCTTCTTGCCTGCATGGTTTCTGCTGAGTAGTCGGAGCTTAGTCTTATTGACCGTCCTTTGTAGATGACTTTTTTGTTTACCCCTATCTCTCTTTATCTTTAGTTTTGGCAAGTTTGAGTCTAATATGTCTTGGTGACTTTCTTTTGGGATCTGCCTTATGTGAGGTTCGATGAGTATCTTGGATAGATATCTTCTCATGTTTCATGATATCAGGGAAGTTTTCTGCCAACAAATCTTCAGCAATTTGTATTTTTTGTTCTCTCCCCGTGTTCTGGTACTCCAGTCACTTGTAGGTTATTCCTCTTGATAGAGTCAAATGTAATTCTTAGGGTTTCTTCATTTTTTAAAATTCTTTTATCTGATTTTTCCTCAAATAAGTTCAAGTCAAGTGCTGTATCTTCAGTCTCACTAATTATGACTTCCATTGCCTGAGTTCTGTTTCTATGACTTTCTATTGAGTTGTCTTATTCTGAAATTTTATTGTTAATCTTCTGGATTTCTGATTACTGTCTCTCTATGGATTCTTGCAGCCTGTTAAATTTGTCATTGTACTCTTCTATAATCTTTTTAAGTTCCTCTATTGCTTTGTTTGTGTGTTCCTTGGCTTGTTCTGCATTTTGCCTGACCTCCTTCCTGATTTCTCGAAGAGTTCTGTATATTAATCTTTTGTATTTTACATCTGGTAATTCCAATAAGTTCTCTTCCTTCAGAAAATTTCTTGATTCTTTATTTTAGGAGCTCACTGAAGCCATCATGGTCTGCCTCTTTATGTGATTTGATATTGACTGTTGTCTACGAGCTGTAAATAAGTTATTATATTTATTTATTTTATGGTTGCTTACTGTGTTCTAGCTTCTTGTTTTGATATGCCTGAATAGGCTGCTTACGTGGGCTAGTTTGATATTATTGGCACCTTTGAAGCTCTAACGTCTTGTCACCAGGTGGTTAGATCTGTTACTAGGTATGTGAGCCCAGGAGTCTGTTTACTTTTCTTGTATGGGTTCAGCTCAGGTGTCCAGGTAGTCAGTCACCAAGTGTATGGTGCAGGCTCTCACCTACAGTCCTAGACAGGCAGGGGCAATTGGTGTAGGCACAGGTATCTGGCTATAGTAGGGTGTCTTGCTGAGCAAGGCAGGGGGCTGATGGCTACCACTGAGGGTCTGGGAGGAAAGAAAGCATGTCCCTGTTTCCTGGAGCGTGTAGGTGGGTAGGTTTTGCAGCCAGACTATGAACACCCAATGCTGTTGGCTATAAGGACTGGGGGGCACCACTTATTCTTGGACTCTGTCATGGATGGCCACCAGTCCTTAGGCCCCAGTGTGGGTAGGTGAGGACCCTGCTTAATGGGCAGATCAGTGGCAAGTGTCACAAACCTGCCACTTCACCATATAGCTGATACAGTTAAATTTAGGCTTCTGGTGTATACCCTGTTGTACTGTGCTAATGAGGGCCTCTGCTGTTGAAATGGGCTCACACAGGTCTGTGCAGGGACGAAAGGCATTCAAAGTCCGTGGACCCCTTATGCCTCTGCCTAGGCAAAGGAGCTGTGCCTACCTGAGTTCCCAGCTTAGGGGCGCTGGCAGATTATTTTTTTATTTGTTAATTTGTTCCCTCTCCAAGGCTGGGAGAGTGGTTCAGGGTATGTGACAGTTCCTACTTCTGGCCCAGGGTACTTGGCAATCACTGAAGCTGGCCCAGAACCTGGTGTAGAGAGGGGAGGGAGCAGGTAAATGGAAGAGAAGTTCTTACCAAACACGGTGTTTTTTGATCCGTGCGGTAGGTTGGACGTGTGTACTTAACTTTTGCCGATTGAGCACCACTTTTCACTGACTCTGGAGGTTTGAATAGACTCTGCTGCTCAGTCTCTCCCGATGTTGAAAACACATCCTGAACACCACTGCTTTCCTCACCGCACACACCAGCCGATCTGGCCTGCAGGGTACTGGTTCCCGCCAGGTCAGGTCTGGCAACTCCTCACTGCTTCTGAACCGTTTCTCCCTCACCTGTCACTCAGTCCGATTCCTCAACTTTGCCTTTGATGTTCAGGGCTCCTAGATTGTCTATAATCGATTCACTTGTTTTTTCAAGTCTTTGTTGTAAGAAAGACCACCAGAAGCGTCTGACTACTCTGCCATCTTGCCCCCCCCCCCTTTATTTCATTTTTGACAACTTCCATTTTTCCTTCATTCACACCTCATACATTCTACATTTAAATTATTAATGGGTGTTTGCAGCTGTTTTTTCTCATTTTGAGTTGTGCCATATCCGCAAATGAAGGTCCCAAAAGTTTTACTCCATCCACATCATTAAGGTTGACTCTACTTTGAGGAGGCAGCTCTTCCCCAGTTGTATTTTGAGTGCCTTCTAACCTGAGGGGCTCATCTTCCAGCACTATATCAGACAGTGTTGCATTCCTATTCATAAATTTTTCACTGGCTAATTTTTTCCGGAAGTAGATTGCCAGTTTATTCCTCCCAGTCTGTATTAGTCTGGAAGCTTCGCTGAGACCTCTCTACCAGGGGTGACCCTGCTGGTATTTAAAATACTGGTGCCATAGCTTCCAGAATCACAGCAACACTCAGTCCACCACAGTATGACAAACTGACAGACAAGTGATGTCATTCTGGGAATGACAAATTGAAAAGGAATGGCGTTGCATTCATCATCCAAAAAACATTTCAAGATCTGTCCTGAAGTGCAACACTGTCAGTGATAGGATAACATCCACACACCTACAAATAAAAATCCTACCCTAGGGAAGGTTGAGGCTTATTCCATTCACATCTCCTCGCTGAGCAGCCTCTGGTCATCGGCTTGGCTAGGCACCGAATTTCTCCCATCTGTGCCCATGTGCATGTGGGATAGCTCTTGTTTGACTTGCCCTTAAAAGCAGCTTAAGCATGTTGAGGTTTCCTGTTGGTCGGGGGCAGCCAGAGGCTATGACCCAACAGGGAATTGTCGGCCAAGCCCTGACTCACCCAAGCTCCAGTTTTCTGTGTGTGAGCAAGTAGTGACAGAAGCCTGGCTCAAGGGTAGCTGGCTGCCTTCCTGTGGATGGCATGGGACTCCAGAGCCTGCAAGGCTGGACAGACCAGCTTTGAGGACCATGACATTAGGGTCAGGTAGGACTTCCTAGCATACAGTGTTGTCAAAAATCAGTTGTCTTTGAACTAAAACTGTTTGGAAAGAATTCTAAGTTGACAGTCATTACCATAGTAGACAACTAGAAAAATGTGCTGAAAAGGAAGTATGTTCATGATCTCTTCATTAAGATTACCTATACCTTTTCTTCTCTATTTGTTGACCATTCACTGAGCACCTTCCAAGTACTGAGTATGTGTCCCTTGACCTGAAAGAAATCATAGTCTAGAAGGAAAGACCAAGAAGTCCCCTGACACTTAAAATTCTGCGTTCAACTTCCTTAAAAAGCTAGCAATAGAAGTACCATGCGATCCAGCAGTCCTACTCCTTGGAATATATCCTGGAGAAATAAGAGCTGTCACACAAATAGATGTATGCACACCCGTGTTCATTGCAGCGCTGTTCACCATAGCAAAAAGAGGGAAGCAACCTAGGTGCCCATCAACAGATGAATAGATAAATTATGGTATATTCATACAGTGGAATACTATGCAACGATAAAGGACAACGATGAATCTGTGAAACATAACATGGAGGAATCTGGAAGGTGTTATGCTGAGTGAATTTAGTCAGCCACAAAAGGACAAATATTGTATAAGACCACTATTATAACAACTCAAGAAAAGGCTTAAACACAGAAGAAAACATTCTTTGATGCTTACAGTGGTGGGGAGGGAGGGAAAGGGGTATTCACTAACTAGATAGTAGACAAGAATTATCTTAGGTGAAGGGAAGGACAACACACACTGCAAGGGAAGTCAGCACAACTGGACTAAACCAAAAGCTAAGAAGTTTCCTGAATACAAACAAATACTTTGAGGGACAGAGTAGCAGGGGAGGGGGTCTGGGGACCATGGTTTCAGGGGACATCTAGGTCAATTGGCATAACAAAGTTTATTAAGAAAATGTTCTTCATCCTACTGTGGTGAGTGGCATCTAAGGTCTTCAAAGCTAGGAAGTGGCCATCTAAGATGTATCAATTGGTCCCAACCCACCCGGAGCAAAGGAGAATGATGAACACCAAAGACATAAGGAAAGTAGCCCAAGAGACAGAAAGGGCCACATAAGCCAGAGACCTCATCAGCCTGAGACCAGAAGAACTAGATGGTGCCCGGCTATCACCAATGACCGCCCTAACAGGGAACACAACAGAGAGTCCCTGACAGAGCAGGAGAAAAGTGGGGTACAGAACTCAAATTCTAGTAAAAATACCAGACTTAATGGTTTGAATGAGACTGAAGGGACCCCAGAAGACATGGCCCCCAGTCTCTCTGTTAGCCTAAAACTAAAACCGTTCCCGAGGCCAACTCTTCAGAGAAGGATTAGACTGGACTGTGGGACATAATATACTTGTGAAGAGAGCGCTTCTTAGCTCAAGTAGATACATAAGACTCAATGGATAGTTCCTGTCCAGAGGTGAGATGAGAAGGCAGAGAGGGTCAGGAGTTGGCTGAATAGACACGGGAAATCCGGGGTGGAAAGGAGGAGTGTGCTGTCACAATATAGGGAGAGCAACTAGGGTCATGTAACAATGTGTGTATAAATTTTTGTATAAGAGACTAACTTGAATTGTAAACTTTCACTTACAGCACAATTAAAAAAAAAATAAAATTCTGTGTTCGAGATGGGTGTGCCCAGTGCTGTAGAGATTTCTGCCGAGTTCTGTCTGGGAACAGGGTGGTTCACAAGGATGGCAGAGGCTACTGCTTCCTCTTTAGAGAGACAACGTGTTTTTGTTGTTAGCTACCACTGAGTTGACTCTAACTCACGGTGACCTTATGTACAACACAAGGAAACATTGCCTGGTTCTGCATCATCCTCACAATCAGTAACATGTTCAAGTCCATCGTTGCAGCTATTATGCCAGTCCCTGTCATAGAGAGTCTCCCATGCCCTCAGTGGTCCTCTGTTTCATGATGTCCTCTAGTGATTGATTCATCCTGATGATGTGTCCAAAACGAGCAAGTCAGACAGTGTTTTGTTGTGACCCATAAGGTTTTCATTGGCTAATTTTCAAAAGCAGATTGCCAGGCCTTTCTTTCTAGTATTTCTTAGTCCAGAAGCTGTGCTGAAACCTGTTCAGCATAAATGATCCTGCTGATATTTAAAATACTGGTGGCATAGCTTCTAGCATCATAACAACACACCAAGCTGCCACAGTATGACAAACTGACAGACAGGTGGTGGAGAAACAACATAGTGTAGTATAAGTTCATATTTTGGCTTTACTGCTTACCAGCTGAGTGACCTTGGATGAGATATTTAATCTTTCTATGCCTCAGTGTTTTTCACTTATAAAATGGGGATAAGAATAAATGATAATAACCTCATAGAATTTTTGTGAGGATTAAATGAGTTAATGCATGTAAAAAAATTATTTAGTACTGTTCCCGGTATTTTCTAAGATGCATCTAAGAAGCCCTGGTGGTGCAGTGAGTAAGCACTTGGCTGCTAACCGAGAGTTCGATGGTTCAAACACACCAGCCGCTCTGTGGGAGAAAAGACCCAGCAATGTGTTCCCATAAAGATTACAGCCTAAGAAACCCTATGGGGCTTTTCTACTCTCTCCTATAAGGTGGCTGTGATTTGCAGTTGACTTGATGGCACACAACAATATATGGGTCTGGAGCTGGTAAATAGCTGACATTTGTTTGGATGTAGTGTCCTGAACTCATTGCCACTGCTGGACGGGGAGCTGCCTAAGGAGTTGGTCTCCCCATCCCATTAAAGTGGAGAGGACTTTCTTTTTTAACATTTTATTGTGCTTTAGGTGAAAGTTTACAGAGCAAATTAGTTTCCCATTCAATAATTTATACACAAATTGTTTTGTAACATTGATTTTAATCCCGGCAATGTGTCAGCACTCTCCCCCTCCCCCTTTCCACCCCAGGTTCTTTGTTGTCACTCGTCCATTTTTTTTTACCCCTTCCTGCCTTCCCATCTTTGCTTTTGGGCAGGAGTTGCCATTTGGTCTCATATACTTGATTATTCTAAGGAGCACATTCCTCACGAATGTTATTGTTTGTTTTACAGACCTGTCTAATACTTGGCTGAAAGGTAAACTTAGGGAGTGGCTTCGGTCGTAAGTTAGAAAGGTGTCTAGGGGCCCTATTCTCGAGGGTTCCTCCAGTCTCTGTCAGACCATTAAATATAGTCTTTTTTGTGAATTTGAGTTTTGTTCTACACTTTTCTCCCACTCTATCCTGGACCCTCTATTGTGATTCCTGTCAGAGCATTCGGTGGTGGTAGCCAGGTACCATCTAGTTCTGGTCTCAGGCTGGTGGAGGCTGTGGTTCATGTGGTCCATTAGGCCTTTGAACTAATTGCTTCCTTGTGTCTTTGGTTTCCTTAATTCTCCTTTGCTCCAGACAGGATGAGACCAGTGTTATAACTTAGATGGCTGCTCACGAGCTTTTAAGACCCCAGACGCTGATCACCAAAGTAGGATGTAGAACATTTTCTTATGAATTATGTTATGTCATTTGACCTAGATGTCCTCTGAGACCGTGTCCTTAGCCCTCAGCCCCAGCAACTTGATCCTGTGAGGTGTTTGGTTGTGTCTAGGATGGAGAGGACTTTCTTGAGGTGCCCTCCTGACTCTTTTGAGGTCCTCAGTAATCTGAATTCTCGTCAGAACCCAAATTGAGGAGGCAGTATCTTATATCTGATAGCAGAAGTCTCAGAGGAGACGGGGGCTGGTTAAGGAGAAAGATCAAAGGGTTTGAGTATATATTTGGGACTACTTTAGGAAGGTTTTTGCTCAGTGGTGTGGTGGAGCTGCCTAGTACCAGTTTACGAGAGCTGATCGTTAGCCTCTCTTCCTAACTGCACATTCAGTGATGTCACATTAGTTGCTTGAAATCTTCCATAGTGGGAATATTTATGCTGCAGAAATTGGCAAATGCTACAGACCTGTCCTTTTTCCCTCAGAGAGCTGGTTGTTAGTCATTTTGGAGCACATTGTTCCCTAGTTGACAGATAACAGACTCTTGCCTGCCTTTCACAGGGCCTCTGGGGATATTGAATTGGACAGAGAGGCCCATTGAGTTTGGCCTTCTGTGGCTAAGGAGCTTGTTTCTTTCCTTGAGGACAGCCTTGAAGTTGCATTACTTGGATAGAGTGCTTTTCAGCTAGAGGGTTCTACAGGAAAGAGATACTGAGCTCTCTAACAATAAAACTTGATGCCTCTGGTTCTCAGGCCATTCACTGCCATTTTCTTTTTTTTTTCTCCTAGGTCTCAGTCAGTCTCTCCACCTCCAGTTCTCTCCCCACCGAGGAGTCCTATTTATCCCCTCAGTGATAGTGAAACCTCAGCCTGCAGGTACCCCAGCCACTCCAGCTCCCGGCTGCTCCTCAAGGACTGGCAGCCCCGTGACCCTTCACCCCAAAATCCTCAAGATCCCTCCCCTGACACTTCACCACCCATCTGTCCCATTAATACCACCAGCTTCAGTTATCTGGACGGGAGCCCTTCAGTGTGCAAGAGAGAGGGCCAAAAGGAGAATGTCCAAGGGGCAGCCCGGGATGTAGAGGGAGTAGCTGCTTGCCTCCCCCTTGCCCAGAGCACTCCAACATTGGGGTCAGCAACTGGCCCACGGAGCCTCTTGCTGAGCCGCACTGGCACCCGTGCCCACAGCCTGGGCATCCGGGAGAAGATTTCAGCATGGGAAGGCCGCCGAGAGGCTTCACCCAGGATGAGCATGTGTGGAGAGAAGCGGGAGGGCTCTGGGGGCGAATGGGCAGCCAGTGAGGGCTACCCCAGTGTGGGCTGTCCCAGCGTGGTGCCATCCCCCTGCAGCTCAGAAAAGACCTTTGATTTCAAGGGCCTCCGGAGGATGAGCAGGACCTTCTCTGAGTGTTCCTACCCTGAGACTGAGGAGGAGGGAGAGGCACTTCCTATCCGGGACTCTTTTTTCCGGCTGGAGAAACGGCCAGGCCGGAGTGAGCCCAGTGCCTTTCTCAGGGGACATGGCAGCAAGAAGGAGAGCTCAGCAGTGCTGAGCCGGATCCAGAAAATTGAAGAGGTCCTGAAGGAGCAGCCAGGCCGGGGGCTTCCCCAGCTCCCCAGCAGCTGTTATAGTGTAGACCGAGGGAGAAGGAAGCCTGGAACCTTGGGCACCTTGGAGGAGCTGACAGGGAGCACCAGTGTGAGCACTGGCAGCCGAGCCGTAGGAGTGGCTGGAGTTGTGGGGGAGGCAGGCCCACCCCTGGAGAAGGAAGACAGTGGCTCCATTAAGCCAGGGACCCCCAGAAATAGCCCTAGCACCCAGCTGCTGCCATCAAAGAACTCCCCTGATCCCGCTGTGAACCCTGTCCCCAAACCTAAACGCACCTTTGAATACGAGGCTGACAAGAACCCCAAGAGTAAGCCAAGCAATGGTCTACCTCCTTCGCTCACACCTGCTGCTCCACCCCCTCTGCCCTCCACCCCAGCACCACCGGTCACCCGGAGACCCAAGAAGGACACACGTGGTCACCGCAAGTCCCAGAGCAGGTAACACATGTCCCTCCAGTGTCTTGTAGCTGAGCACAGTGGCTTTGTTTTTAAATGGAGAATGCAAAAGCATATTGTAGTTGTGGGTCAGAGTGGAAAGTGCTTTCTAAGCTCTGAAGCATTGAATAATTGTTAGATGGTAGTTGTGGTAGTGAAAAATGAGATTGTTCTTCTGCTGTTACAGGATACTTGAACAGGAGTGGTAGAGGCAAAGCACTCCTTTCAAATGCTATGGGCTGAAGACGCTTCCTGGGTTGGGCTGTGTCCTGAGCCCCATTGGCGCATCCACAGTCCTCTGCAGGAATGGCAGGGCTGCCTTACTTTTAGAGTAGGCAGTCCCTTGAGGACTAGTAGGATCTTAACCTCACTAATACCCGAAATGCCAGCATTAGAAATTAATTTTTTAGAGTGAATCATTAACTGAATATGGAATGCTATCACACAGTAGTGTCAACCAATTTGATGTGGTTTGCCCTCTCAGAGCCACCTGACCACATAGGAACCCTGGGCCTGTATGAAGAGGGGATCTGAAAGGAGACACTGATGGCGAAAGGAGCAAAAGAACATTTCATCTACTTCTTGGCAATGTCCAAGAGCAGCCTGTTTCTGAGGCTCATATTGGCTTCCTGGCCAGTCTCAGCATTTCTGACCCTGGACTACCAGAGCCATCTCTACAATTCGTAGTGACTGTTGAAAGTTGACAGATATCTTGTTCTCTGAATTGGGGTAGGCTAGGAGCCAGCTTCCTTCTGAAGACCTGTCCTCCTACCCCTCACTACCTTACTCTTCTCACCAGGTGAGGTGGACATTCAGGTTCATGTTTTACTTCTGGGAAGTCTTTAGTCCAACCCCACATTTCAGGCTTCAGCCAGCTTATCTTATCTGAAATATAAACTTTCCTGCCATATGCAGAGAGGAATTAATCACAAAGGTTCAGACCCATGAGCCAGAACAGCCTTTAGCTAAGGGTAATCCCACCCCAAAATGCTTACTGGCTCTTTAGTTCTTTAACAGCTTGCCAAGAGACTTTGCTTTGCCCTTATTCATCCATTTCTAAAAACACCCATCCAGAGCCTGCTCTACACCACGCCTGGTGCTGGTCAGGGAGACACAGAGGCAAATAAGACATGGCTCTTCCTTTCAAGGAGTTCGTGATCTGGTGCAGGGGTTAGATGCACAAATAAATCATAGATGCCGTGATGCACTCCATGATCCAGGTCAGTGCAGAGATAAGATGAGAGCTTCTCAAAGTGGGGAGTAAGGGAAGCCTCCTCATAGAGCGAATTGCAGAGCTAAATTTAGAAGAGCAAAAAGCACTTAACACTAGATAAAAAAAAGAGGTGGGGAGAGTATGTCAGTCTGAAGGTTTTATATATACACGTTACATTTATGTATAATGTATGCACACACATATACCATATATGATGGAGTCATTTCATGTAAGAATTAACTTAGGCAAATTTAAGTCTGTGCTCTTGGAAAAAAAGAGAAACTTCAAAGAGTACAGGCTATTCTACCTGCCTCTCCACCTAGTGATCATATTCCCCTGAGTGAGTGAGATGGTAAGTTTGGATCTGTTGTGCCAGGTGTATATTTAACATACATTTTTATTTAAAAAATATAAGCCAGATATTCTTCAGGTATTCAACCAAAGAAAAAGACACCTGTTAAAACACCTGGGGAAGAAACTGACTGTAGTAGTCTTAGACTAATATATATATATGTCAGTCCTTTACATGGTAGCTTCCAAGGGATTTTCAAGAATAAATTGACTGAATATGATTTGTGTCTTGTTTGTGGACTGGAGAACTACCTGCATAAGCTGTGACTCTACTATATATGCCAGTGAACAAATGAAAACCTGGTCCCGGACCAGCAGTGGGCCATAGACCAACATTTGGGAACCACTGCACTCAGCCATTGGACATTTAGCTATTTATGAAGTCTGTATCAAAGACAGAGATTTGGGAGTCATCAAGGTAGAAATGGTAGATATGGTGATGGCTTTAGATGAGGCCCCCAGAAAGTGCAGAGTGAGAAAAACAGGATTCTGAAGAAAGTAGTCTAAGACACCATGGAATTTAAAAGGCAAATGGAAAAGGAGACTCTCTTGAAGAAGCCTGACAGATAATTTCCAGAGAGGTAGTTGAAAACTAGGAGGGAATGTCACAGAGGCCAAGGGAGGAGAGTACCAATATAAATAAAGAATGTTCAGTTGTGTTGCGTGCTGTTGAGGGGCCAAGCAAGCTGAGAAGATGTGGCACCCCAGGATTCTTAGGGAGGGTTGTTCATTAAACAAGAGAGAAAGGACTTCATTGGCTGAATGGTCTGATGGCGCTCAAAAGAAGAGACAGATGTTAATGGTGAGAGGAGGCGCTCAGTCAGTGCCTTTCCTTCTCTCCCTTCCCAGAAGCCTGCTGAGACCTGATTTGGAGAGGGAGAGGATGTGGCTCGGGTCAAGTCTCAGATGAGGGAAGTACCACCCTGATGAAGGCAAGCAGTAGAGAATACTGTGAGACTGGAGGCATGCGTCTGAAGAGCAAACAAGCTGTGGTCTTGAAAGTCTACAGTAAAGGGGAAAGTTATTCAGGGAATGGAAAGGAGCAGGCTTCTAGCTGAAGGGAAGCTGGGTCTCAAAAGTAGCTTCTGGCTGCAGATTGTCCTAGCTTCATGTCAGAAGTAGTCTGATTCATTTTGAGGGCTCAGCCCTTCCTGTTTCAACAAACCATGCACTACTAAGTGCTTCTCCACACCCCAGACAACCCTGTGCATCACCAGTTCATATGGAGCCCTTACTGCCTGCTCAGTACAGTAGCAAGAGCCCTTGCTGAGATGCAGATATGGATTTGAGACTCCAAAGGCAGGTAAAGCACTCAGTTCCTGTGGTAGTGGCATGTACTTATCAAAGAGGATGTTCTCCAGGGCTTGAAGGCCAAAAGTTTAGTTAAAAGCTCAGAGTCTGGAATCAGACAGCCTGGGCAAGTCCTGCCTCTGTCCCTTCATCTTTATGTCCTCATTTATAACATGGGACAATACTTGATAGACCCTTGTGAGGATTAATGAGATAACACATGTAAAGCATTTGACAAGGCATCTGACTGATACCACCCTTTTAAGCTATGGTATTGCTAGGGACAAGGCATATTATTAGGGACAAGGCACATCACAGGCATCTGGGCCTTTCAGACCATTTATCTCTTCATTTGGATGGTGAGTTTACATATATCTTGAAGTTTTTCTCAGTAGGTAGTTTTGTGAAAAGGACCCCTAGTCTTTGCTATTGCCCAAGGCCATTCCTCAAGGCAGCGGGGATCTGATCTAGCTGGAATGACTTTTGCTCTTGTTATCCACAGAAAATCCTTTGAGTTTGAGGATGCATCCAGTCTCCAGTCCCTGTACCCCTCTTCTCCCACTGAGAATGGTACTGAGAGCCAACCCAAGTTTGGATCCAAAAGCACTTTAGAAGAAAATGCCTATGAGGATATTGTGGGTAAGCAGTGGCAGAGGTGGTTGGCTGTGTCATCTCTGGGGGCCTGAGGGCTGCAGAATAATAGGAACAGGAGGAAACACAGGTTCTACCTCATTCACCATGGGCAGACATGGTCCCCGCTTTTGGAATTTTTCACAGGAAATGGGCATCAAAGGAAGCACCGTAGGAAAGACTGAGCTGCTGAGTGATTAAAGCTTGGCTCCTGAATGGGCTGAAATCCAAAGGGTCTTTGAGACCATAAGAAAGGGAAAACCACACCATTCCTTCCTTTTGTTTTTGGAAGGCTTTAGTGTCCAACAGGAGTCCCTGGTTGATACAGATAGTTAAGCGCTCAGGTACTAACCGAAAGGTTAGTGGTTTGCATCCACCCAGAGGTGGCTCAGAAGAAAGGCCTGACGAATCTACTTGCAAAATGTCACAGCCATGGAGCACAGTTCTGCTCTGAAACAGAGTATGAGTTGGAATCAACTCGGCAGCTGGTTGTTTTTTTTTTTTTTATAACTGTTTAAAGTCCAGGGACTTCTTTACCTGTATGTTCTTAGGCAAATCACTTAAACTCTCTGAGGTCTGTTTTTCTCTGATGATGTGATGATGTTAACAGCAACAACAACAATAATAATGCTTCATAAGGTTATTATTAGGATTAAATGAGATAAAATAAATACCAAATGACCTAGCACAATGCCTAGTCCTTAATATGGATCTCTCCTGTTCGATTAAAGTGGTGTCAAGAATTGGAAAGAATCTGAGATTATACCCCGCTTGCAAACAAGTTTGACCTGCGCCAATTTCATAAATGCTGGCAGAAGACACCAGACAAAGACTTTATTAATCATAGCATAGCAAGCAGCATGAAGTTCACGTTCACACGAGCTCGCCTCATCCCCCAGTGCCATGGGGGCAGGTGTGGAGGAGGCCCAGGTGGAGGTTGCACACACAGTGAATCTGTCACAGCTTAGGAAACCCCAGTCTTTTAAAGAGGCTGCTAGCAAACCCACCTAACCTTTGCCCTGGAAGGATACATTATCTTTATTATTCTGGTCAGGAAACAAGTCTGCCCTGCTCTGGAGGGAGACCCTATATCTTGCAAGGCTGCTTGCCATATAAACATCTTTGGAAGTAAAGTTCAGAACTGTCAGTGCCTCAGAAGAACCGCAGAAATGTAAGAGACTTGTGGAGAATTGCCTCCTAACAAGTGGGAAAATTTTGATGTTGGCAAACATGAATTTATTTTTGGCATTTATTTTAATTCTGGCCTCATTCCCTTCATTGCGGCTTCACTTCTGTTCAAGTGTATATCTCAGTGTAGGTGGATGAAGAGGAGAGAAGCTGTGTGCTTGTGTACTCCTTTACTCCCTCTCTCTCTGTCTCTCTCTCAGGCCTTGATGCTGGAGAGCATAGTCTCAGTTAACACATTAGAGAGAGAAGGAGCCTCAGTAGAGACAGCCCTGCACGTTCTCAAAAAGACCGTGGAATTTTTTTTTTTTTTTTTACTTTATGTTTTTTACTGTACTTTGGATGAAGGTTTACAGAACAGACCGGCTTCTCATTGAACAGTTAGTACACATATTGTCCTATGACATTGGTTAACAACCCCACGACATGTTAACACTTTCCCTTCTGTACCCTGGGTTCCCTATCACCAGCTTTCGTGTCCCCTCTTGCCTTCCAGTCTCTCCCCCTGGGCTGGTGTGCCTGTTTAGTCTTGTTTTGTTTTATGGGCCTGTCTAATCTTTGGCTAAAGGGTGAACCTCAGGAGTGACTTCATTACTGAGTTAAAAGGGTGTCTGGGGGCCATACTCTCGGGGTTTCTCCAGTCTCTGTTAGGCCAGTAAATCTGGTCTTTTTTTGTGAGTTAGAATTTTGTTCTACGCTTTTTTTCCAGCTCTGTCCAGGACCCTCCACTGTGATCCCTGTCAGAGCAGTTGGTGGTGGTAGCCAGGCATCATCTAGTTGTACTGGACTCAGTCTGATGGAGGCTGTGGTAGTTGTGGTCCATTAGTCCTTTGGACTAATCTTTCCCTTGTGTCTTTAGTTTTCTTCATTCTCCTTTACTCCCGAAGGGGTGAGACCAGTGGAGTTATCTCAGATGGCCACTCAGGCTTTTAAGACCCCAGATGCTACTCACCAAAGTAGAATGTAGAACATTTTCTTTATAAACTATGTTATGCCAGTTGAGCTAGATGTTCCCCGAGACCATGGTCCCCACAGCCCTCAGCCCAGCAATCTGGTCCTTCAGGGAGTTTGGATGTGTCTATGGAGCTTCTATGACCTTGCCCTGAACAAGTTGTGCTGGCTTACCCAGTACTGTGTACTGTCTTACCCTTCACCAAAGTTACCACTTACCTATTGTCTGTTTAGTATTTTTCCGTCCCCACCCCTCCTCTCCCTCATAACCATCAAAGATTGTTTCTTTTTGTGTGTAAACCTTTTCATGAGTTTCTACAATAGTGGTCTCATACAATATTTGGCCTTTTGTGATTGACTTATTTCACTCAGCATAATGCCCTCCAGATTCATCCATGTTGTGAGATGCTTCACAGATTCATCATGGTTCTTTATCGTTGCATAGTACTCCATTGTGTGTATGTACTGTAGTTTATCCATTCATCTGTTGATGGACATCTAGGTTGTTTCCATTTTTTGCTATTGTGAACAGTGCTGCAGTGAACATGGGTGTGCATATGTCTATTCATTTGATGGCTCTTATTTCTCTAGGATATATTCCTAGGAGTGGGGTTGCTCAATCATATGGTATTTCTATTTCTAGCTTTTTAAGGAAGCACGATACTGTTTTCCAGAATGGTTGTACCATTTCACATTCCCATCAGCAGTGCATAAAAGTTCCGATCTCCAACATTTGTTATTTTCTGTTTTTTTGATTCGTGCCAGTAATGTTGGGGTGAGATAGTATCTCATTGTGGTTTTGATTTGCATTTCTCTAATGGCTAGTGATCACGAGCATTTCCTCATGTGTATGTTAGCTGCTTGAATATCTTCTTTGCTGAAGTGTCTGTTCATTTCCTTTACTCATTTTTTAATTGGATTATTTGTCATTTTGTTGTAGAGGTGTTTGATTTTCCTGTAGATTCTATATTAGGCCTTTGTTGGAGTTGTATTAGCCAAAATGTTTTTCCCAGTCTGTAAATTCTCTTTTTACTCTTTTGGTGAAATCTTTTGATGAGCATAAGTGTTTAATTTTTAGAAGATCCCAGTTATCTAGCTTATCATCTACAGTTTGTGTGTTGTTAGTTATGGTTTGTATCCTGTTAATGCCATGTATTAGGGCTTCTAGTGCTGATCCTGTTCTTTCTTCTGTAAACCCACTACCATCGAGTTGATTCTGACTCATAGTAACCCTGTAGGACAGAGTAGAACTGCCCCATAGGGTTTCTAAAGAGTGCCTGGTGGATTTGAACTGCTGACCTTTTGGTAAGCAGCTCAACTGTTAACCACTACACCACCAGAGTTTCCTTTTTCTTCTATAAGACCATGGAATCTTTTGAAGAGAGGGCCATCTGTTCCTCCATTTGATCTAAGCCATTAGTTTTTTCTTAGTTTTTTCCTTACAACTTGCAACAACACAGTGTATAGTATGTAGCCATGTAAATTGTGTCATAACAGAGAGACCATGTGAGAATGAGATCCTTAGAAAAGAAAAAGGGTTTGGAGAGGGAGGCTGCTTTCTTTACCACTTGGGAAAAGACACCCAGCGGTCACCCGGAGCTGAAGTTAAGAGCTATGGGGATCAGAGCCACAACCTCATCCCACTCTCACTCCCCCACCATCCCTTTGCAGGGCACATTCCAGCTTCCTGCAGTTTAGAAGAAATTGTACTGTGTCATCTCTGCCCAGGGCCCTTGGGAGTACCCAGTGTGGCTTCTACAGTGGGCAGAGGAGGCTATCCCTTTCTCCAGTCTACCAGGCACCACCGACTTCGTGGTCCTCATTATTCTCTCTCACTATTCTCTGTGCTGCCCAGAAATTCCAAGTGGGAGAATGTTTTTGCAGCAACTGAACTGAAGTAAAAGAAAGGGACAGCTTCAACCATTCCTCCCTGTCTAGAATTCTCACCATTTCAGGGCCTGTGTAGGGTTTTTTGGGGCAGTGTCTGGGGGATGAATTTTGGAGGTACTGTTCTGGGCAACAGAAATGTTCTTTAGGCCTTCTTAAGTCAGGTTAGAGAGAAGGGGAAGAGAGAGGCAAGTGTCTGGGCCTTAGCTTCCTCATGCATCAAAAGCAACTTTCTGCCACTTTGGGATATTGCATAAGGAGGTAAATAAAATAGGAGAAGCTAGGATTCTCTTAGATAAGTGAACTAGAGTGTAAAAACTGTTTGGGAGCATCGTCCAACCTCCTTGTCTAACTTTATGAGGCAGGGAGAAGAGAATCACCATCAGTGTCAGCCCAAGGCTGATTCCTATGAGGTGGAGGTCAAACCTACCTCCACCATCCAACTTATTTACTAATTCTAACACCAGCCACCCCTCCCACAGCACTCTCTACTTCTCTGCTGGGTTTGTTAATTCATTGCAGTAGCCACACAGAACTCACAGACAATATTATTCAGGATTATTGGGTTTATTAGGGAAGTAACAGTTTACGATTCAGGATGAGGAATGACTCAGGATACAATTCTTTGATGAGGAGAGCTTCTTCTCAGTTGTGCACGCAGGCCTCTCTCTGGCCTTCAGCCTCTCAGCCTCTTGGTATGGCCTCTTCGCTGCTCGGGCAAGTGTTGCAAAGCTCTTTAGCTCTGCCAGCAAGTGCACGGGGGCACCCTCTCCTCCCCCGTCCCCAGCCAGCAAGCCTCCTGCCCAAAAGCACTCAGCTCTTTCTTTCCTTGGGTTGGCACACCCACTATAGCCACCTTGCTCTGTGGGCCAGGAAGCCTACTGTGCCATGTCTCACCAGCCTCCTGGTTCTGCTGATGCTGTTTCTCTGCAGCTGCTTCTCCCCAGTGTTACCACTCACTCTGTCAGTCTTCTGGGTCTAGGAGGTTCTTATTGCAGGGACCCCATGTCCATGCTCCACTCCTGGCTCTTCTTTCTTGATGGTGGTGAGGTCCTCCCTTTTGCTCTGGGATTGGCTCTCTTTTTGAACCTAGTAGGATGGCCAAACTGACCAATCTCTTACAAGGGTTCCATGTACCTTATTTGCATGGTCCCATCCCCACAAGGGTGCCATGCACCTTATTTGCATTATTAGCAAGCGGTCCAATCCTCTTGGTGGGCCGCAAGCACCTTATTGTATAGTCCTACTCAATCATTTGATTGGAGTTATAAGACCATGTCAAGAAAGGCCATATAAAAGCAATCCATCACATGGCATAGAGGTAGGGATTCGGGCTGGGACGGGGTGAAATTAGAGTTGTGGCATCTTCCTTAGCTGCTAACCTAGCTTCTGGATCTTTGGAGTATTATGTAGGGAGTAGGGGGAAGAAAAAAAGGGGGTGCATAGGAGAGAGGGCAGGGGAGTGACCCAGACACATGGAAAGGAGTATACTGCATGGAGGTTTAGGCTTTGTTCCAGGCTTGTGGGGCAGAGGTGGAAATGGGTTTCAGAGTCTGGAGTTTGGATAGTGTTCTGCACATGTTTTCTCTCCTTCATATCCCCAACAGCAGCCCAGTCTGAATTTCTAGGACCTAACCCGTCCAGGGAGGCTAGAGGGTAATACAGGGGAGAATGTTTTCTTTCTGTTCGATTCTGGTCATTTTAGCCTTTCTCCTCTCATAAAGACAGGCCAAAGAAGGACCTTTGTTGTTGAACTCTTATGTCAGAATCACTTTTGCCTCAGATTGATCAGTGGCTCTGACTACCTAGGAGCCCTCTCCCTGGCCTTGGCCCAGCCTGCACTCTGTGAGATTAAGGTTGTTTCTTGTGCCATTTAGATTATCCAGCTCCTGTCCTGCCTCACTTCCACAGGTGTGGAATGCAGCTTTGTTTTGAGAGTGTGATAACCGGCTGTGGAGGAGGCAGAGAGGACTCGTGCTAAATCTCCATGTGGGTACCAGCTGATTGGAGTGGAGTTCCTTGTCTATCAGAGATTGAGGGCTAGTTGGCCCAGACACTAACATGTCTTTTCTCTGAAGAGGGGACTTGAATGAGGGGCCTTAGCAAGTTTGCTGGCCTCCCTCCCACGCTAGGCGTGATGCCTGGGAAACTGGGGTGGGGCACTCCAAAACAGGCTGAGGTTTATCCTACTAATTTGCAATAGAGGGGTTCAAAATGAGAGTTGCTGTCTTGCTGCTTCCTGGAGCTGTTAATTGTCGCTTGTCCAAATTGACATTTGCCCCTGGAAGATGCTGTTATTCTACAAAGCCTTATAATTATTTCCATTCTGAGCCTGACACTTAAAAATGCACCCAAGGAAGCAGCTTATTAGGGAGTTATGTGAAGTGGCCTCGGCGCCTGACCAAGGAGCCTGTGCTGCATTCCTGCAGAGATTCCCACTCCTAACAGCTAGCTAAGACTCAGGGAGAGCTTCCAGGAACTTTAGCGGGATGGAAGCTGGGGACAGGGCCAGCCAGCCTGCACTGCAAAGCCTTTCAAACCTCCACTGCCTCTCTCCATTCTCTCTTGCATTCTTCTCTCATTTGCCCCCAGGCTAGGAAACAAAGGAAAAGAGGGCACCTACCAGGATGAAGAAGGAAATGAGGCAGCCAAGAGGTGCAGCCCAAGGGACAGTGCTGGTGCTGTTAGGAAATGGTGGCAAGGCAAAGGTTGGGGATGGGCAACAACTGGCCCCTTAGGGCCCCCAACTGTTGTACTACCCATTGCTGGGAGGAGCTGGGCCCTTATCCAAACCCTCTCTCTGCTGTGTGAGGAGAGGAAGAAGCTGAAAACCAAGAGGAACAACTGCTTGGAAGAGGGAAAGGTTGGGAGGGAAGCTGCAGGCCCAGAGCCCTAGCTGTGGATGTGGGCCAGGAGGCTTAGGACTGGAGAAATTCTCAGTGCCTGTGCACATACACACCCCCTTCCCTAACTGGTTCTTCCACATGTGGTTAATGACCAGAGGAGCCTGGGAGAGCAGTGGGGCAGGGCTGGGCGGAGCTGGGCTCTGACAGTCCCCTTTAGAAGAGTGCAAAGCAGAAATTCTTGGCAATGCCCTTGTCCCTTATCTCATCAGCAAAGCTGGGAAAAGTTGAGACCTCTGGCTTCCCCAGCTGGACTTTGATGAGATGGGGCTGCTCAGGGCCAAGCCTGCAGGGAAGAGGGCCTACCTCTTTGTCCCCCTCCAAGGGCACTGTAGACCTCCCTTGAGGAAGCTAGGCAGGAATGCAAGTGAAAGTCCCTTGTCTTCCTGCCAACAATCCATGCCCTTGCTAAATTTTCACTATAGTTCTCTTCTCAGCACTAGTTTTCCAGCCTTACTATAGCTCTACTCCCTTGTGGCAGTTCTGAGCACTATTCCCCAGCCTTCCTGCTCTCCCCATTCTGAGCCATTACCTTGGTATTTATTTGTACTCAGCAGTTCAGTTTAGTGGGGTTCTAAGACTCAGAGCCTACTTGGTTTCTGCATATCCCCATCCCCTTGGCAGTGTTACTGCCCAGAGAGATTACTGAGGATATCTCTGAGACACCTCCAAAAGAGAGTCAGGAAAGGTCCAGGAAGTTGGGGGTAGCAGGTGAACTAGGACTATGAAGGGACCAAGCTAAGGCTGAGGAGGCAAGCCTTGGGCTGGGGCCAGCAGTCATTTCTTGGAGAAATGATTAGTGGTCTGGTTATATCAGAGAGGATGCTAAACATTGCTGGAGAAGAGAGAGGCTGGTGTTAAGGCTGGGTAGGAGGAGTGGGCATTTGAGGCTTTCCTGAAAGCTAGTTTCCAGAGGCAGTTCTAGTTTTGAGAACCTCATGTTCCCAACTGTTTTTCCCCACATTGTCACTGATGTGCATTGACATTATGTATCTTTTACTTCCATGGGCCTCAATTTCCTACATCTTTTTCTTAGAACTTTGGGTTTTCTATCAATGTTAAAAGCTCTGATTTGTGGGCAAGAAGAACAGGAGGAGAATAGGGTGGGAAGGAAGGAAGAAAAGAGGATTAGCTTTGGAACATATCTTGGCCCTCAGAAGCTATTAGGAAGTTTAGAAACACCTGTCTGAAGCAGTGGTTCTCAATGGAAGAGGGGCAATTCTGCTACCACCAGGGGACATTTGGCAGTGTCTGGAGACATTTTGGTTGTTGCTACTGTCATCTGGTGGATGAAGGCCAGACTTGCTGCTAAACGTCCTACAAATGCACAGGGCGGTCAGCCATTATTCAGCCCAAAATGTCAATAGTGCTGAGATTGAGAAACTCCAATCTAAAGGAATTGAGGCAAGGTCTTCCTATAGGTTGTGCGATGATGATATGGACTCTGGCTGGTCATCCAGCCCAAGCAAGTTTGAATTCAATGAGCTTGTAATAAATGTTCTTCCTCCTGTGATCTGGATAGTGATGCTCTGGTCCTATTTCAAGGGATCAGGAAAACTATGTCCTGGCATTCTCTCATTCTTAATCCCTCTACCCTATCCCTTGCAGGGTGTATGTTGGAAAGGAACCAAGAAGTACAGAGTCCATCCTGACTCCTCCCTAAGTGCCTCAGAGTGGGGTAGGCTGGAGACAAACATGCAAGGAAGGGATGCTAGGCTTGATATTTGTATTCTCAAAGCAGGGCTGCTGAGGCCAGCTCTGCTTAGTCAGTGCTCTGGAATGGAGACAAGTCATTTTAATAGCGTGAGTGTGTTACAGGAAAAGGTCGGCTCAATTTCTAGGGACTCTGTTTGGTGTTTGGGAATCAACTTAATCCAGTCCCAAATCCTTTCTGGACCCATCTTTGACTCATAAATTTACAGAGATTTTCATTGCTCCCCTTGCAGTCTAATTAGCTGTGACTGAATTCCCCCCACCCCCTTCCCCTAAGGGTATTTCCTAAATTCACTGATAGTAGTAAGTAGATAAGAGCCCTGGTGTCGAAGAGGTTAAGTGCTCAGCTGCGAAAGGTCAGTGGTTTGAACCCACCAGCAGCTCTGTGGGAGAAAAATGTGGCAGTTTGCTTCTGTAAAGATTACAGTGTTGGAAACCCTATGGGGCAGTTCACTCTGCCCTATAGGGTCGTTATGAGTCAAAATCGACTCGATGGCAGTGGGTTTGTTTGGTTTGGAATAAGTAGATGGAGTCCCTGGGTGGTGCAAATGGTTAAATGCTTGACTACCAGCCAAAATGTTGGTGGTTTGAACCCACCCAGAGGTGCCTAAGAAGACAGGCCTGGTGATCTGCTTCTGAAGAATCACAGCCATGAAAACCCTATGGCGCAGTCCTACTCTGCACACGTAGGGTCTCCATGAGTCAGAACCGTCTCAGTGGCAACTAACAGCTACAGAAAGAAGATGCCACAATTTTTGGAATTTTGGCTTTGGAAATTGAGAAATCTATAAGCATGTAGGGATTAGTTTTTCTCCTGTGTCGTCTTCCAGGAAAGCTTGCTCTCCCAGCAGCTTTTGCTTCTAGTTCTATAGCTCTTTCTTCTACCTACTCTGTGAGCAGTGGGGTCTGAGCTCCTCTGGGGTGTGAGGCACATCCAGGGCACTATGTAGGACAGTCTTGGGGCTCAGTGGTCACTTAGGCTCAGTCCTGCTGCTCAGCAGTGAGGCACTGGAGTGAGCCCTGCTCCTACCATGTGTGCTTACCTCCAGCAAAGTGCTATTCTAGTCACTGGTCACTAGGTCTCAAGTCCCAAATAGTGGTGACAGGAGCCAGGGGAGGCGGGATCTGGAAAAACAAGGGAAAGGGGGGCAAAGGGCTGTATTCACTTTGAATCCTTACGGACCTTGTCACCATGATTCTGCTACCAGGATTTAGCCACGACTGACCTGACTCCTATAATTGTATTTTTGGAGCACTGGTAGTGCAGTGGTTAAGAGCTACAGCGAGCTATGGCTGCTAACCAAAAGGTCAGCAGTTCAAATCCACCAGCTGCTCCTTGGAAGCTCTGTGGGGCAGTTTTACTCTGTCCTGTAGGGTCGCTATGAGTCAGAATCGACTCAGTGTTAACCAGTTTGGTTTGGCTAGGCATGTGTTGAAGAGGAAGGGGCAGGAGCGTATGACTTGTGGGAAGAGGTATCTTCTCAAAATTTTATGCTCTTCAAGGGCAGGAACCGTGCTTTGGACTTCTCTGAGATTTTCTGGTAGCACCAGTATGGTACCCACTGCCAGGGATTTTGGAAACCAATATTGAGAAGCAAGAACCTCCTTGCTCTCTTTAGCCCAGACTCCTTTCAAGGCTTTCTCACATCCCCTGTGTCAGAGAAGCAGAGTTTATTCCAAAAGGGAAGTGATGATAGTTCTCTTTTTGCTAAGATCAGCAGTAGAGGAAATAGGCTGACACTGTAGTAAGAGGAATTAATTGAACAAATAATTACTGAGCACTTACACTTAATCATTGATCTAGGTGCTAGAGTTACCTCAGTGAACAAGACAAAATCCCCAAAAGACTTGTTGAACAGTATAACAGATGAGAGGGATGTCTCGTAAAGCCATACTCCCTAGAGTTCCTTAGAGTTCTTTAAGAGTTCCTCCATACTTATCTCCAAACACTGGTTCTCCGGGAGTGGTCTGGAAAAGGGACAGCTGTGTGGCCTCTGAAAGTCTCTCTTACCTTGAACTATTTATCTCTGTGGCTTTAGCAGCAGAGGGACTGGAGCCAAGGAAAGATTCCTGGTGTTGGCTTTGTCCACTGGCTGGGCACAGGCAGGGGTAGCTGAGTCGGTCTTGTGCAATCCCTGAATTTATACAGCAGAGGCCAGACAAGGCTGAGCAGAACTGGGGGTGGGGGTTTCAGCTTCTGGACTTGGGGCCAGGATCTGTGTGTAGACTCCCCACTGCAGATGGGCAACTGCATGACTCATGAGCTGAAGGGGCCAGGCAGAAGCAGTTCTCTGTGGTTCACAGGAATTCTGCTTGTTTATTTGTGTGTGTGTGTATGTGTGTATGTGTGTGCATGTGCATGTGTGTGTGTTTCCTTCTTCCCTTCTCCCCCTCCTCTAACTTTTCCTCTTCTGCAGGAGATCTGCCCAAGGAGAATCCATATGAGGATGTGGACTTAAAGAGTAGAAGAGCAGGACGAAAATCCCAGCAACTGTCTGAGAACTCCTTGGACTCTTTGCACAGGATGTGGAGTCCTCAAGACAGGAAGTACAACAACCCACCCACTCAGGTAACAGCAGCCCCAATCTGGGACTTTAGGGCAAGGCTAGGGCCACAGTAGAGGCCTGTTCTCTGAACACTTGTGCTCAGCTCCTACTCAGGCTTTTTCTTTCACTAGTGCCTCGCTGAGGGGGCCTCAGGAGAGACCTCTGTACTTATTGACTTCTGGCATGTTGAAATCCTTGTGGACAACTGGGTCATGCTCTTAGGGGCATCTTGTCCTGCCTTATTCCCCTCACTATATGAGCTCTGAGCTGCCAGGAATCCCTGCAGTCTCATGTCTTATCATTATCTCTCCTCCCCTTCTGTGGAAAACAGAAAGATAAGGCCCTGGTTGGGTCCTGTTTGGGGTCTTGGTATTCCCCAGCTCTGTCAGAAATGATCTCAGTACTGGCATTTAGGGGCCAGGTATAGGCCCAAGGACCAGATTTAGAGAGCCAGACTGGTATCTACCAGACCTGGAGCCACTCTTACTAGAGGGAGTAAGAATGAATCTTCGAGGAATGGACTGAGAGAAGACAGAACAAGAAGAAAGGTGAAAAGTCAAAGGAGGCCCTTAGACTTATGCTTGATCTGGTCTTATACAGGGTAGACAGAGGCAGGAGGATGGATGCCTTCTCTGACTTCAATTTTTTTTTCCCTTGAGGTCCTTTGACTTTACCCAGGCAACTCTAATTCCCTGTACAAATGAAGGGACTTGGATGTTTTATATCAGTGGATAGAAGTATAAAAGTATTTCTTCTGGCTTTGGAATGACATGATTGTTTTTATAAAATGTTTACCTTTCTAATGTGTTCTGTTCAAACAGGCTTCCATTGAATTTGTATTGCCAGACTAATTGAGTGGGTGAGGAAATTGGGGGGTAGGGGGGAGGAGGATTTGCTAAAGAGTGATGACAGGCAATTCCAGATCTAGGCACCTGGTGGGACACATGAAGTTTGCAGGGGCTTGTCTTCCAGCAGGGAGCAGGATCCACTCAGAATAAGGTACCTTGTGCTGAAGGGTGTCATTCTAGATGGAAGGAAGCAGAAGGCAGATCAGGACTGAGGACAGGCATAGCCCAGGACCTTGTGGGTAAGGGAGCCAATTGAGTCTGAGACCTACCTTCCCCGGGCTCTGGCTGTTAAGTGCCCAGAGCCTGTGTGTTCTCCCTGGAAGAAGAAGAGGGCCATGCTGCCAGGATCTCCCGGCACAGGAGGCTGGCATACAGATTACAGCCCTCTGCGAGCAGAAGCCTTTTAGGACTGGATCAGGGGCTGAGGTGGGGAAGATGAGCTCCGTCTTCTAAGCTCAGTAATGAGTACGAGTCTAAGTTTTGTCCCAGAGCTCAGGAGGAGTTCCCAGAGTGCTCACTATGCCTTCTCATTCCACTCAGATGAGAGCAGTTTTCTTGGCCTCTGCTTTGTTTTTTTCTGGCAGCAGTATATAAGCTTCCTGTGGGAAAGCAGGTATATAGTCTAGCCCTGACCTGCTGATTAACTGCTGAAGTCTTAAAAGAGAAAGCCAGGGTGGATGGAAACTCTAGGATGGGGTTGAGGGGAGCCAGGATGACATCCTGTGGCTTCTATGTCCAGGCCTCAGCAGATGGGTACCAGCCAAAGCATCTGTGGTGAGCCCCTCTTCCCTGTCCTCTCCCCTATGCTAGCTCTCCCCGAAAGCTGGCAGCCAGTCCCTGCACAGTGGGAACTGGTCAGAAAGGAAGAGCCACCGATTGCCACGGTTACCCAAGAGGCACAGCCATGACGACATGCTGCTGCTGGCTCAACTGAGCCTGCCGTCATCACCCTCCAGCCTCAATGAGGACAGCCTCAGCACCACCAGTGAGCTGCTGTCCAGCCGCCGGGCCCGCCGCATTCCCAAGGTAGCTTCCCCAGATGGAGCTGGGGCTGTGCAGGTGGGCGGGCAGGCAGCCAGCTCTTCTCTCTCCTCCCTTTCCTCCCTAATCAGGCACTGCTTCCTCAATTCTCTTTGAATAAGCAGTGAAGTAAGTCTACTCACTGACCTCTCTTTTTCAGCTAGTTAATTCCATCTTCTTATCAACAGAGATGCATTAACTGATTCTTGGGGATCAGATGTTAGTGGAAGAAAAGGCTAACTTCTGCCCCTAGGAACTCTCCGCGTGGTTGGGTGGATGGGAACCAGTCCTTAGGAGGCTCCCCATTAGTGAACCCAATAAAAAGTGAGTGTGAGTTTTGGGGTCTCTGTGCACATGTAAACATTTCTAGGCTGTTAAAGGTCTGGGACTCAAACCTGAGTTTTCCTTTCTGTAATGTGCAGAGTTGAGACTTTTCAGCATTGATTTGCACACATAGGCAGTCAGGCCTAAATCCCCAGCCCAAAGCAGCAAGATTTAACCAAATGGTATTTTTAGCCTACAAACAATGCTTGTGGGTATATTGGGAATTTTGCTTCTTCCTGTCAGGGCCCCAGGTTATAGCCCAGAGGGGAAAGGCTAGAATCCTTGTTCCTGTTTTTACTTCAGAAGAAGCTCTTTTTCCCAGTTAGTTCAGTGACTCTTGGGACCCAGGAGTTCCCATCCTGTCTAGTTTGATCCAAGTTCCTCCCTCTGGGGAGCTAACTTTAGTGTCCTTGTCTTGAGGCAGGAGACCACTCAGGGGACTAGGAGATGGAAACCTACGAGGCAGGGCTGGTGAGTTTCACTTAGGATCAGTCCTACAGGGAGACCAGTACTGAGCCCAGTGGGTGGAGGGCAGAGAGCTTGCGCCAGTAAGGGAAAGGATGGGCCCCTAATTAGCCTTCTTGGAAGTAGGGGCAGCTAGCGCTAGGGTTACCTCACCCTTCCTGCTTTTCTCACACAGCTTGTCCAAAGAATTAACTCCATCTACAGTGCCAAGCGGGGAAAGAAGAGATTAAAAAAGCTGTCTATGTCCAGCATTGAGACAGCATCACTGAGAGGTAGGCTTGATGCCTGAGCTGTTTCAGGTATCTGGGGCCCTTGGGCTTTGGGAACAGGGAGAGGCATGGACTGGCTTCAGTTTACCCTTCTGTGGGCCAATTGCAGGGTCCTCCTGCCTTCCGGGAGGGTAGAGCCTTGCCAGGAAGTGGCCACATAGGAGGGAGGGCCAGAGGGGGACGTATGCCCTGTGATGGGTTAGTTCAGGCTTTGGGCTTTGAGGCCCTGAGTAGGGAGGTGGGTGTGGGAATCTACTTCTGGCAAAAAGAAAGGCCAGACTTACTGAGTTCTGTGGCCTGTTTCCCATTTCAGCTCCTGGCCTCTAGGAGGCAGGACTCTTGTGTTCCAAGCCTGTAGGCCTCTCTACTGGCTCCAGCTCGGGCTGTCAGCTTCCCCCAGATCAGGACCTGATAGGGGTTTGTGTAGATTAGTACTCACAGTCTGCCTTCTGAGGGACCCTGGCCATGGGCCCATAGGAATCCAGACTACGTACTGATCCTTCCCTCGTGGGAAGAATTGGGAGGAGGGCAGGGAAAACATTTGCTGTTGGGCAGTGGCTCAGTAAGCATGCACTCCTGCTATTACTTTTCCAGATGAGAACAGTGAGAGCGAGAGCGACTCTGATGACAGGTTCAAAGGTGAGCATGGCTCTCCAAAAGCACAGAACCCATTCTTGGCCCTGGCTGCAGGGAATCAGTCTTCCCTTCTTTGCACATGTGGTTCCAGTGTCTCAAACTGCCTGATTTGGAGAGGGAATAGGCAGGCAGGATACCAGGCCAGCAGAGCAGGGAGCTCTGGGGAAGTCCGTTCTTATGGTAATTTGAGCTCAGCCCTGTGAGGTTAAACCCAAAATCTCTCTTTGCCCAGATTTAAGGCTGGTGACCCTACTCATACCCTCCCAAGCTGTTGCCCATGGGAATTGGGTGCTAGATTTGACTAGTAAATCTTGTGACTCTGGAGGGTCAGAGATGGCTTCAGGAGATTACAAGCACCTCTTCTGATGGTAAGAAATGTTCCATAGACTGAGGAAGCTGGTCCTTTGGAGACCCTGAGGCTGTCCATCTCCCTAATGCTCAGAGAGGAGGACTGCCACCTCCTTGAAAAGGTTCTGAGACCTTCACATTCCAGGGGCCTTGGACAAATCTGTGCTTTCTCTTTTGGGCAATGTTGCCTAGGCCTCCCTAGATGGTTAAAGTACATGGGAGCTTGCTCCCTCCTTCCTTTCTCCCCTGGATCCACCAGGCAAGTGGGCAAGTGGACCTTGGACCTGGGGACAGGGACAAAATGCCCAAGTCCAAGGACTCTGGTGGGGTCCCATGGATGGAGCCTTTATCGATGTATATGCTTTCTGATTCTATTGGCGTGGAAGCAGAGACGGGGTGGAGTGGGTACCAGTGATACATCCCTGGCTTTGCCTGGCCTAGGTGTTCCTGTTGACTCCAGCTCAGCCTCCAGAAACTCCAGGAGGACCAGGCAGTAGTAGCTTCTTGTGTTAGGGCAGTATTTGTGCACCTCGCTCCTGCCACTTCTCCCCTAGACAAAACTGGAGGATGTCAGACTAGGCTCATGCAATTACAGGAGATCACAGATAGGGAACCCCGAGTCAGGCTGAGGGGGCCTAACGTGGGGATAGTGAGGGCCCAGTCTGCTTGTCTCCAGCTCACACGCAGCGCCTAGTCCACATCCAGTCAATGCTGAAGCGTGCACCCAGCTATCGGACACTGGAGCTGGAGCTGCTTGAGTGGCAGGAGCGGGAGCTTTTTGAGTACTTCGTGGTGGTATCCCTCAAGAAGAAGCCATCCCGAAACACCTACCTCCCTGAAGTCTCCTACCAGTTTCCCAAGGTGAGGCCATCTCTCCCCTGTCTTCCCAACCCCCTTCCTCCACCATCTTCTGCCTGCTTGGCCCATCTGACGATGAAGAGAGATTGTGTTCCTGCCATAGCTACTCACCTAGCCACAACAGCCCTGAGCCTGGTTCCCTGTAGCCAAGAGGGGAGAGAGGGGCCTTGAGAAGTTGTGGGTTTGGGCTAGTGCTTATTAAGAGGAAGCCATTGTACTCAGAATAAGCCCTGTAAGGGTCCCCAGAAGGGCCCGAGCTACTTACTCCTCTCTTTTTAATAACAGCTTTATTGAGATACAATTTTCTCACCATACAATTCACCCATTTAAAGTGTACAGTTCATTGGGTTTTTAGTACAGTCACAGAGCTGTACAGCCATCACCCCAGTCAATTTTAGAACATTTTCGTTATCCCAAAAAGAAATCCTGTACCCATGAACAGTCGCTTCCCATTGCCCCCCACCCACCTTATTTCTTACCACTCTTTCTCTGCTCACTACCAGCCAGCCAGCCTGGCCTCTCTTCTCTTCCTTTAACACCCAAGCCCTTTCTCTGCCATTATCTCTGACAGGAACGCTCTGTCTCCAGCTCTTTGTGGGCCACCAACTTTTTCTTATCCTCAGTCCGCTCAAATAGTGCCTCCTTCGGAAGGTCTTCCCAGACACCCTAAAGTACTTCCACCCTCACCCTTCTGCCCAGTTCTCTGTCACATCACCCTGTTTATTTCCTTTTTAGCACCCTCTGAAATTTTGTTGTTCATTATCTCACTCTCCTGACCAGAATGTGCAGGGATGGGGACCTTGTCTGCTTTGTTTTACAGTGGTAGCCACAGCCCCCAGCCCACAGCCCAGTGCCAGATATTGCCTAGGAAGCACTTAGTATTTATTGAATGAATGATGATTCAGACCCCTCTGTAAGAATCACAAGTGGGGACAGTGGTTTCTGAGAGGCATGCCAGTTGGTAGGATGGCATCTAGGGCTCTCAAGGGATGTTCCATGTCATCTCTTGTCTCTCTGCTCCCCGTATTCCTCTCCCTGTAGCTCGACCGACCCACCAAGCAGATGCGGGAGGCAGAGGAAAGGCTCAAGGCTATTCCCCAGTTTTGCTTTCCTGATGCCAAGGACTGGCTCCCTGTGTCAGAGTATAGCAGGTGAGGCGTGCCTCGGCCTGGCTGGAGGGTGGAAGGGGGCGTAGCTTCTTCATTCCCATAGCAATGGCCAACTGAGTGAGGCCCACCCTAGTCCAGACTTCCTCTTCTACAGCGACCTGGCCCTTCACCTCTCTCTCCTGGGATGATAGTCTCTGTTCTCGGAGACTATGTGCTGGGGACTTGCTCTGGGTCCTCTGATAACTTCCCTGATGCCAGGTCCTTCCCTGTTCCAGTGAGACCTTTTCTTTCATGCTGACTGGGGAGGATGGCAGCAGACGCTTTGGCTACTGCAGGCGCTTACTGGTGAGTAAGGCATTCAGTCCTCAGGGGCTGGCAGGCAAGGGATGGGACAGGGTGTTTGTATGTACGTATGACCTTCTGCGACTGCAGCTTATATGAAAATCTACATTCTGCTTCCTTTTCCTGAGACCACCCCCCACTCCAGACACACAGATGCATTCACAGATGGTGCACTCCTGGGATAGCAGGGCTCAGAGTGCCCCTCTGATTGGGCCCCAGCATCTAAGATTATTTGCAGTAAAGAGAGAGAATGGATCACCTCTTAACTGGGCTGTCTTTTTTTTTTTTTTTTTTTTTTTTAGCTTTTCTGTACTTTCTTATTGTTGTTTTTCATTTTTCTTGGACTCCTGGACTCTGATTTCTTGTCAGAGACTCTGCAGGATCTTATCACTCCAACAGCATGTGTGTGTGCATCAGATGGAAGTAGAGGACAATCTTCCTCACCACCATACCTGTCCAGCCTGCAGTGGGGAGGTGTCTTTTCCATAGTCAGCTAAGGCTAGAGGCTGAGCAGGGACAGAGAAGTACCTTCTGTGAGATCCTGGGATAGATACCTTGAAATCAAGAGAAAATGATTTTGAAAACATAAGCCGGTTTTAAAGAGAGAATCCCTTCCCCATTTCTCTTGCTATTAGTCCTGGGAAATAGATGAGGTGGAGGCAAACAGAGTTTGAGAGAGAGCAGGGCCCAGGGCCTGGCCCCTGCTGCACTCATTCTTGGAGGTTGCCAGGGATATTGTAGGCTTGGGTTGTCAACAATGTTTTGGGGTTCCTGGGCCTTAGCAAAGGAGCCCTGGTGGTGCAGTGGTTAAATGCTTGTCTACTAACTGAAAGGTCGGCAGTTTGAACCCACCAGCCACTCCATGGGAGAAAGACGTGGCAGTCTGCTTCCATGAAGATTACAACCTTGGAAACCCTATAGGACAGTTCCACTCTGTCCTGTAGGGTCGCTGTCCTAGTCATCTAGTGCTGCTATAACAGAAATACCACAAGTGGATGACTTCAACAAAGAGAAGTTTATTCTTTCACAGTCCAGTAGGCTACAAGTCCAAATTCAGGGCTTCAGCTCCAGGGGAATGCTTCCTCCGTCAGCTCTGGAGGAGGGTCCGTGTCATGCATCAGTCTTCCCTTGGTCTGGGAGCATCTCAGCACTGCTTTCTTGGTGATACGCGGTCCCATGTGTCTCTGCTCACTTCTCTCTTTTATATCTCAAAAGAGATTGGCTTATGATAGTATCCAGTCGTGTATATCTCATCAGTATAACTGCCACTAATCCATCTTATTAGATCATAGTGATTGAATTTATAACACATAAAGAAATCACATCAGATTACAAAATGGTACACAATTATACAATACTGGGAATCATGACCCAGCTAAGTTGACAGATATTTTTGGGGGACACAATTCAATCCATGACAGTCGCTATGAGTCTGAATCAGCTTGACAGTGCATAACAACAGGCCTTAGCTGGTGAAGGCCTCACTAGATACCAGACTAGGGGCAGATGAGGGGGATCCTAGGCAGGAGTAATGTATAGCAGGGACCCCAAAAGGATTCCAGGCCAGTCATTCATGTACTATTCATTCATTCAGAAACACTTATCATATACCTATTTGGTGTTAGGCAACATGCTGAGGGCACATAAAGATGAGTTAGACATGGATGCTTGGTAAGATAGGGTCAGCGAAAAAGAGGAAGACCCTTGACAAGATGGATTGACATGGTGGCTACAACAATGGGCGCAAACATAGCAATGATTGTGAAGATGGCACAGGATCGAACAGTGTTTCATTCTCTTGTACATAGGGTGGCTATGAGTCTGAACTGACTTAATGGCACCTGACCACATCAATAGGGGAGGTAGGACTCTCTCAACTAAGAAGGGAAGGGCAAAGAGAATAAACTTTTGTTTTGATGCAAACAGTTAAGCACTCAGCTACTAACCAGGAGGTTGGTGGTTCAAATCCACCCAGAGGCACCTCGGAAGAAAGCCCTGGTGATCTCCTTCTGAAAGATTACAGCCATTAAAAGCCCAACGGAGTGCAGTTCTACTCTGAAGTACATGGGGTCACCATGAGTTGGAATTGACTCAACGGCAACTTTTTTTTTCTTTTTTAAATCATGTTTCAGGCTAGGTACTACAAGTATGTCATTTTCTTTAATACTTGCAATAGCCCATGAGATATTACTGTCTCCTTTCTATAAATTAGGAAACAGACTGAAAGATGGAATGACTTGCCCAAGATCACACAGCCTTTGAGGGACAGAGCCATGATTGATCCCAGTTCCTTTAACACTGAGTCTCGTACTCTTGGATTACCCCAAAGGGTAGTCTGGATTGTCAGATATTTGGATATAGAATGCCCACTGAGTGGTGCTAAGGAAATTTGGAGCAGTACAGATGCCAGGTGAGAGCCAGGCAGAGGCCAGCACGTCCTTGGGTCACCAGGGTCTGAAGAGGAGCGTTCTGAAGGTTGCCTCTGCAGGGGCATAGATGAAGCAGAGCTGCTCCTCTGCAGCGGGCCTGTTGCCCCCAGGGAAGAGTGTGTTTGTCCTGGCGTGCTCAGAGAGGGCCTGGGCTGGGTCCCCGCCAAGGGGGCTGGCACTAGCTCGGCATTCCTGCAGATTGGACACAATGATTCTAGCCCAAATCCCACATACTTGATTTAATCACTTGGGGCTTTAGAGGAGGTGGGGGAGAAGGAAGGAGAGAGGAGTGAATTTCAGGCCTAATATGGACAAAAACAGATTCTGCCTTCTCTTTAGATCTGTGACGTGTGGGCCAGCAGGTTTGGAGACTGAAATAGCCCCATCTGCATTTGCTTAGCAGCCTGCATGAGGGGCCAGCACCTGCTGCTCTGCTCCCTTCCCCACCCAGCCTTGCCAGGCACTCAGGTCTCTGAGGCCAAAGGCAGCCATAGAGCCCTGCCACTCCCTTGCTAGAGAAATGGACAGACTCACCCTAGCCTGCACATGGGGGCCTTAGGCCAGGGGAGCTCTCAGTACAAATCTCCTTCTCCAGCTACCCCACGTTTCACATCCCCTTTTTTCTTTGTTTTCCTTTACTCCATAGCACACCTCTATTCTATGTCTCTGTGTCCCTCTCCCTCATGCTTTAGAGGTAAGACACAGACATACTCCTGACCCCACTTTTAAGTGTGTGACCTTGGGCAAATGGCTTAATCTTTCTGTACTCAGTTTCCTCATCTATAAAATGGGAATAATAATGCCTGTCTCATGAGCCTTTTGTAAAATCCTCAGCCCAGGACTCAGACAGAGTAAACAAAGTAGTTCCCTTTCCTTGTCTATTTTCAGTTTGCCTTCTGAGAATGGTGGGGTGGGGGGTGGGAGGTGGGGGTGGGGTCAGGGAAGGCAGAAAAAAGCAGCCCAAAAAAGGAATGTTTTGCAGAATATCCCCTGTGAGGGGGCATGAGGCTGCATGGCTTTCTCCTAAGAATGTACACAAGTCCCTCTCATTACCGTGGCCTCCTCTGGGATTCCAGCCTTAGGGATGTAGATCCACAAACTGCCCTATAGCCTCTTCCAGAGTGCTTTGTCCTTTGCCAACCCCTGTCACTGTCCTCCTGGAGTGGAAGGATGGAACCTGTGTTGAGCTTGGCAGGAGCTGAAGCATCTTGGGCTGGAAGGCCTAGCAGAGGCTGAGGCCTGTCCCCAAAGAGTGGCAGCCTTTCCTTTTGGCCCTGGTTGAGTACAGAGGTCTAGAAGAGGCATGAATCTTCCTCCACTAGGAAGAGAGGGGGCCTGAAGACCTGTCCATAGTCCTCAGTCCCAAGGAAAAGGAGCCAGATATGGTAATCAAGCATTCTCTGTGTCTGTCTCTCCCTCCTCCTCTTCACCCCGGCCCAGCCAAGTGGGAAAGGGCCTCGGTTGCCAGAGGTATACTGTGTCATCAGCCGCCTTGGCTGCTTCGGCCTGTTTTCCAAGGTAAGAGGGCTTCTGGCTTGCTTCCCTCCCCCTCACCCCAGCTGACAGCTCCCATAGGAATAGCTGCAGCCAGCTTAGATGAGAAAACCACCTGTGTGTGTGTGTATGTGTGTGAGAGAGGAGGGAGGGAGAATGGAAGAACAAGTACAAGCTAGCTCTCTGATGCCCTCCTTATTCCAAGCCTGGCTCTCTACTTAGCTGGCTGGCATTCCCCAGCTTCAGCACTGTCAGTGTCTGCTCACCATAGGCAAAGCCAGAGTCCTTGGGGACAGAGACTACCTTGGGAGAGCCAGGAGTGTCCAGGGAGCCAGTTCTGAGGTGATATTTCCTTTGCTCTGCTGTTCAGCTCCTGAGGACTGGGGCAAGTACCCATTAGGGAGCAGAGCAGGCATTGAGTGTTTGGGAAGTGGGAAGGGTAGAGTGTGAAGATCCAGGCAAGACAGCACCCCCGTCTGCCAGGTTCTGGCTCAGGCTGGTCAGTTGCCAGGCTGCCCTCTTCTCTGCCCAGGAGGTGGGGAAGGGCAGTTCCCTGATGCCCCTCCTCTTCGGGCTGTTGGTGGTGGGTATAGGTACTAGATGAAGTGGAGCGCCGGCGTGGGATCTCTGCGGCCTTGGTCTACCCTTTCATGAGAAGTCTCATGGAGTCGCCCTTCCCTGCCCCTGGGAAAACCATCAAAGTGAAGACATTCCTACCGGGTGCTGGCAATGAGGTAAGGGTTTCTGCTGCCTCTTCTCTCAGGCTATAGGCTTGGGCTGGAATAGGACCTGCATAGTCAAGGTTGCAGTCTCCAGGAGGTGCAGAGCATGGCCCCGTCCTTGTTCACCATGTCCGAACACTTAATAGGGCCTGAAAAAGTGAATGATGATGGAGTTGTAAATGTTGCCCAGCTCTTTGACTCCTCTGAGAGGCAAACCCCGATATCTGTTTGGACTAAACTGCACTCCACCTACCCTCCTTTTATTCATTCATCAAATATTTTCTGATTGCTCGTTATGTGTCAGGGATTATGCCAGACCCTGGGACAGAGCCATGAAGTTAAAGAAGGACACAGTACCTGTCCTCATGGAGTTTGTATCTAGTGGGAGAGACTGGTGTTAAATAAATACTTTTATGTATAAACAAAATTCCTAAATGTGCTATGTGTCAAGTGAAAACACAGAAAATCAGGGGATCTGATTGAGATTAGGGTGTCAGGGAGGGCCCCCTTTGAGAAAGTGAAATTTTACCAGAGACCTAAGGGTGAGCAGGAGTCAGTCAAATGAAATGGGAGGAGGGAGACTGAAAGAGAAGGGTGTGGACGAGAGAAGGTTATTCCAGGTAGAGGGAAGAGCATATATAAAGGCAGAATCCTGAGTGGAGTGAGTTGGGAGGTGATGTAGTAGAAATGGATGAAGAATTATAAAGAGGAGCTTGTCTGTGAAGGGAAATAGGGAAGAGGACAGTGGTTGAAAGGAAATGTGAAATCAGGAGAGAATTTGTTAGGGATGGTTGTTTGGCTGCTGGTGAGAACCGAACAGAGGCAGAGGTTAAAGGTGCAGAAAAGGGAGGGGTAGCCAGAGTTGCTGTGTCTTTGAGAAGCCACTGTGGTGGGGTCCCGTGGAGGGATTGGCTTTTGTTGAAAGAGAAGGACACTTCCTCATGTGACAGGAGGGGAAGGTAGTAGTTTGTAGATTTTGGATTCCCATCTGATGGCTTCTGTTTTCTCAAATAGAAGATAAGGTCATCTCTGAGAGTAAGGGTAGGTAACAGAAGTTCTAGGAGAGGAAAGTAGAAATAGTTGTTGCAGAGAGTAGAAAAGGGACTGATTAGAGAAACATAGGTTTGCTGGGCAGTGGCGAATACCCATTTAAGGTCTTTCACTTGGTCTCCATCCTCCCCCACATCCCACCCATGTTTAGAGGAACTTTAGGCTTCATGAGTGGACTTGGGGGGCAGGACAGCTGACTTGCCCTGGTAATCCAGCATAATGCCGGGGAGCTCTTCAGGACCAGAACAGCCCCTCACTGGCCTTGTTTCTCATCACTCTGACTGGAATTACTTACTGTTCCCTGAACACTAAACCCTACTTCTTTTGTCTGGAAGACACTTCCCTTCTTTTCTAGTTGTGCAATCCAGGTCCAGCATCTTGTTCTCTGAGATGCTTCCCTGACCCGTCCTCACCCCAGATGAGGTTGGGTGCCCTTCCTAGATGCCTTCTCAGTCCGCTGTACAGATGTTAATCATACCTTACCTCTGCCATGACACCAGTCACACAGGCTGTGATTGTGGAGGCCCATTAAACCTGTCTGGACCACAATCTCCTTGAGGGCAGGGGTGTATGACAAGAGGCTTAGGACATGTGAGCTGCCTGTGTGAATTCTCAATCCCTGGAGGGAGGCTGGACCCAAGGGTAGTAGGAGCTGTGGGCTGTGTGCTGTGTGCTGGAAAGCAGAGCTTGTTGGGCTGCATGCGGGCCTTTCAGGAGGGAAGATGAGGGGCACTTCACTATGATGACTTCTGGAGGGGGATGGGCAGGAATGGGTGCATAATTGTGGTATGGTATTCTTTCAGCCCACATTCACTGAGCATTTTTGGTGTACCCAGCATTGTGCTAATTACTGAGGCTTCTGGAGTTCACAGTCTGGGGGAGAGACAGAAGAGTAAACAGATCATTATAGTGACGTGTGCATTTTGATGCTTTTCTGGGGCCCAGTGGGATGAATGGTGAACTAGAAGTTAGAACTTCTTCACTTGCCTAGTCCCTGAGGACCAAATGAGATGATGTGGGGTAAAAACCCCTTGAAAAGAATTAGCTCTGATACTATAGGGCTATAAGAGAGAATGAGTTTCTCACACTAGTGCTCAGGAGGCCTGTGCACCATGCTGCTCACGTGTGCTGAGTGACAAAGGATGGGACTAGAGAGCCTCTGGTGACAGCAGCTTTGGCAGGGCCTGAGCCTTAGCAGTTTTTCCCCTGCTCCAGTTCTAACTGCTGGGATCAGTTGCTCCCCTCCACCCCATGGCTACCCCCAGGGAAGTGAATCTCCCAAGCTGTAGCACTAACCTTAGAAGCAGCCCTGCAAGTCCTTTGGAGGGAGGATAGCTAGACCTGGCTCTGATCAAGAGAGTCCTGCTTCTTGGCAAGGCTGTGGAATAGCCAGTCCTTTCCTTGTGTTTTCCTTATCCTTGGCACTGGGACATTGAGAGGGTTGATAGAGACCAGGATGGCAGGACAGACTTAGCTTCTGGAAAGAAATTCTTACTACCAGGAAAGGGAGGGGGCATGGCAACAAGTACACCAGCATTGCCTTTTCAGAGATGGCTGAGAATAGAGTCCTGGGATGCTGAGGTGTTGCCTTTCTATGGCCTGGAGAATGATGATAGATTGTTGGGTCTGGTCAGCATGGAGACCAGGACATTTGCCTGGGAGATGGACAAGAGGGTGAGGAGGACCCTACAGATAAAGCTGTGCTTTCCTCAACCTCCTTATCTGTAAGAGAAGTCAGCTCTGTTTCTCCCTTTCCTCAGATTCTGATGTTTCCTCAGCTTCTTTCTTCTGGAGCCTTCCCCACTCTCCCAGTCAGCCCTTTAACCCGCACACAGGCTGTGTGCCATGGGAGCAGAGCTGTAGTCTAAGGAGATGAGGAGAGTGGGCCTTAGTGCATAGTGGGGTATTTTAGAGACCTTGAAAAGAGATGGTGGGAAGGGGAAGCCAGCCTCCAGCTGCTTTGTGGAGGGACCCTCGGGATGGCACCCACCTGACCTGCTTTGGCCCACTTTCCCCATCACTCTCCTGCAGGTATTAGAGCTGCGGCGGCCCACGGACTCGCGATTGGAGCATGTGGACTTTGAGTGCCTTTTCACCTGCCTCAGCGTGCGCCAGCTCATCCGAATCTTTGCCTCACTGCTGCTGGAGCGCCGGGTCATTTTTGTGGCAGATAAGCTTAGGTATGGGCCAAGAGGGGAAGAGGGGAAAGCACATTCACTAATTAATTTCACAAGTATTTTTGAGCCCTAGTATGTGCCCAGCAGGTATTGTGTTATTAGTATATGGGATGCGTGTGTGTATTTACATTGTGAGATAAAGATCTAATGGAGAGGGAAAGGTTAGCAAACCCCCTGGGAAGAGAGGGTGGTTGAGGGAGTTTGGTGGAATTGAGAACCCAGTGGAGGACTTGACCTGAGGGAAGAGGAGGGACACTTCTTCCTTTGTAACTATTTCCGGTTGATGGCCGCATTTCCTCTGGAGGGGAGGCAAGGCCATTTTTGTTGAATGCTGAGTTTGAGGAGAGTGATGAACTCCAGGAAGAACCACTGTGAGGAAGGAGCAAGGACACTGACCAGGGATAGTGTGAGCACCGCTGAGTCACCCACTGAGGGACTAATTGAGGGTGTCACCTACAGAGGCAATTGATTAGAGTGACCCAGGGCTGGGCATTTGTTGGGGAGTTGTGGAGAAGGATGGGGTGAAGGTGCTGGGGAGGAGAGTGGTTACAGGAAGGTTTACAGTGAAAGTAGGAAAGGGAAAGAGAAAATGTCCAGGGACTGGAGATGTCAGTGAGATGGGGGAGCTGGCTTAGGGAAATTAAGAAAAGAGCTGAATAAATCACCACTTTTTGTCCGCAATGTTGGCATTTATGGTTTTAGAGGTAGAGGAGTTCCAGGTATCAACAAGGTCTTGTGGCCATGAGAAAAGTGGCAGGGTGAAGAGGTGATAGTCATTGGACATGAAGTGGTCAGGAAGGAAGAAGCCAGAGCTCTTGTAGGCAGCCAAGGCTTAAAGAAAAGTACGGGTTTGGGGTGGGCCAGGCTGGGAGAGGATGGGATCTTGGGGATTCGTTATATCTTCTTATTGTCATTAAATAGACACTAAGTTACCTGCTATTTGCCATACCATATGCCAGGTGCTGAGATAAGTGGCAGTAAAGAAAAATCTTCCTAATAAGCCCAGGATCCAAAGGCCTTCTTCTGTGTGTATGACAGAGCAGTTGGGGGAGCTGGAGAAATGGACCGCTAATTTCCCTCATAAGGCACTGGGGCAGGAGTCCAGAAGAAAAAGGAGGAAAAGCCAGAGGTGCTAACTTTTCTAGACTGTGCCCAGGGTTTGGAGATGAGAACTGCCCCTCACTGGTTCCCATCACAGCCTCAGTGCTTCTGTATCCCACAATTTTAGGTATTTTGGGGACCCATCAGGTCCTCATGTAGGGGACTAGCCAGGTATGGCAGCTCCCAAGAGGCCCCTGTCTGCCTCCTCTCTGCCAGCCATGTTAATTGTCAACCAGCAAAGTCCTTGGCTGCCCAGCTATGATGTTCTTCCTGGCCAGCCCCTAAAAGAGCCTGGACTCTGAGGTTTCTTTTCCTATAGATTCCACTCTCACTCATGGCTGAGTCTCATCTTCCCCACCCCCAGCCCCAGTCCAGCGCCTGTAAGGCTGTGAATACAGCTATTGTTTCCTGGGGCTGCAGCTGCCTCTGAGCACATTCCAGGACCCTTCTGGAAGGAAGGGCTCTGTTCTTGGCATGGCTAGGCATTCAAGTTCTGCCAATCTTGGGTCTTAGAAAAGATGTCCTCCCTGAAGTCTTTTCTCTGGCATTATGGTTCTACTCGGGGTCTGCCTCTGACTGGAGAGGGGAGGGGCAGGCAGCCCAGTGATGGCACATCAGGCTGGACTGGGGCCAGGGCTCGGTAGGTCCAGCCAGCTGATGTTCCATTGCTCATGTTTTAGGTTTTCCACAAGTCCTTTGTCCTTCTGGCCGAGTTCTGGGGTTGTGTGTGGGTGGGTTGGGGAGAGTATCCTAACTCTGCAGTGATCAGCCCCTGGGGTTGTGCAAAGCCTTTTGCTGCCCAGATCCCAGGCCCTTTGGAGGAGATTATGGAGCTCATTGTGACCTCCCACCGTGAGACAGCACTTTTTCCGGATTTTTTGTAAGATTGTTCACCTGGAAGGATATGGTGAGCTGTCTCAAGGCCCAGCAGTTTTTCAGGTGTCCTCAGGGTGGCAGGACAGCCAAGTAGGGTGCTGGCTGACAAAGCACTTGTGAACCTCCAGAGGTCCTTCTAGAAAAGGGGCCATGTGTCTGTCATACATTGGATCTGTGTTCTGTGGCTGGTAGGGCATTCACTGTGAAAGGGTGAGAATCCCTGCTGGAGCTGATCAAGTAGAGCCCAGGGCTTTTGTGGCTAATAGGTGGGACTGATAGGTGTGGAGAGGCAGTATGGGAAAGTCAGGCTTGAAAATGAACTGGACTCTGCGCCTCTGTTTCCTCATCTGTAATATGATCCATAAGGGAGGGCCTTTGAACCTATTCCTGACAGATTGGGGTGGTTCAGGCCAGGTGTGTCTCCTGTGTTTACTGGTGTACTTCAGGATTTTCCTCCCTGCCCACCCTTCAGGAGCCCTGGTGGTACAGTGGTTAAAGCACTTGGCTGCTAACCGAAAGGTCAGTGGTTCGAACCCACCAGCCTCTCTGAGGAAGAAGGATGTGATAGTCTACTTCTGTAAAGATTTACAGCCTTGGAAACCCTATGGGGCAGTTCTCCTCTGTACTGTAGGGTCGCTATGAGTTGGAATCGACTAGATGGCAGTGGATTTTTTGGTTTGTCCTTCCTTTAGTCATTCCGTTTAGTGACCTGGGTTTAGAGGCCTGGAGCCCCCTCTAGGCCAAGAGAGGAATGACCTTGCTGAGACCTGTGACTGTTTTGGAGCCTAGAAGAAAGATGGGAGTGGGCATCTTCAACCCAATAAGAATGGTGCCAGCCTCCTCACCTGCTGATTTCACTGCATTCCCTTCTCAGTCAGACAGGTTTTTTCCAGCAAAGGAATGGATAGAGGGAAGACAGGGCAGCAAGTAATGCTGATCTGGGAGACGGGAGAACTGGTTGTGTCCCAGCTCTGCCATTTATGACGAGACTGACCCAGGATACCCATGGCCTCAGCTGTAAAATGAGGAATTAGATGACTTCTGTAGGACCCTCCAGTTCTTAAGCTCTGTGAATTTGTGATCAACTCCTGCTCATCTTACCCTAGCCTGAGCTGACAGTCCCACACTAGGTGAGGTCTACCTGTGCAGCATTTGTGTGGCCCTTAGGGGTGTATGAGTGTGTGTGTACCAAGTGTTGCTGTATACCTTCATGACTGTTTCTAGGTAGAGTCCCAAAGAGGCCGGCACCAGTGTCCTTGAGGCCTTGAGCAATGGGAAGGTGGGTGCTTCACCAGTCTGCAGGGTCTGACCCAGGCCCCTGAGACCCTTGCAGTAGAACCCATTAGCATTTCTGTTACACTTGGATGTTTAGAAGATATCCTGGCCCTCACAGGCTCAGACTACCCTTGCCTGACCTGCTGGGCCTGCACTCAGGTGCTTTGTGTCTCTGTCTGTCCACCAGTACCCTATCCAGCTGCTCCCATGCAGTGGTAGCCTTGCTCTACCCCTTCTCCTGGCAGCACACCTTCATTCCTGTCCTTCCGGCCTCCATGATTGACATCGTCTGCTGTCCCACCCCCTTCCTGGTTGGCCTGCTCTCCAGCTCCCTCCCCAAACTGAAGGAGCTACCTGTGGAGGAGGTGGGCCACCTGGGGAGCCAGCTGGGGAGAAAGGTGGAGGAGGGAAGGAACCAAAAGTTCCCAGGTGGGAGCAGAAGAGGGGAATGGTAGAAAACCTGCTGGGATTTACTTATCCGTGGCCTCTGGGCTTCTCTTCCTGGCCCTTGTCCTTTCTCTCTGGGAGGTCTGTCCCTGACTGGAGTTACTTATGTTATCTGACAGTGGGAACCTGGGAGGTCTGGAGGCTTGGCAAAGGGCATTGCAGGGATGCATACCCTGAATCACTAATGATAATGACTCCTCTCAGGCGCTGATGGTGAATCTGGGATCTGACCGATTCATCCGACAGGTAAGAGCAGGACACGTCAGAACTGTGAACCTCTGGCCTGCCCAGGGTGGGGGCTTGTTAGACTCAGGCTTCAGAGCACTCCACGCCATCACATATACTGCTCAGCCTTCACAGCCTGTTTGTTGAGCTCTCTAGCCCTTAGGGGTCACAGAAGAGACTTGGGTGGGGAGAAGCTGATCCGAGAACTCTTGACCTCAGCAGGATCTGGCTTTCTAGTTGGTATTATCAGGTTTGGGGAGGTAGTTTTGGAGTGGGAAGAGCATGGCCTGGAGGTCTGGAGACTTGACCTCTGGGCTCTGCCACTTTTGTGCCACATGAACTTGGACAGGCTCCTAACTTCTCTGAGCCAGTATTCTCATCTCTTAAATGGGGATGGTGATAACACCTATCTTGAAATGTGGCTGAGGGAATTACTAAGTAATGTATAGAGTGCTTTGTAACAAAGGGTTGCAATCATTGCTGTCAACTTAAAAACCTCTGTTAGTCATGGAAATCCCCCTAGCTCTCTACAAAGGAGCACAACCCAATGCCCTACCCTCTGAAAGTACAGTCATACCACCCACAGAGTTAAGGACTCCTGGGTACAAGATATCAAGGTGTAGACTCTGAGCCAGGATGAAGAGGCAGGAATGACAGCCTAACCTCATAACTGAGAGACAAGGTGGGCCTGATACTTCCGTTGAATTGTTTGGTTTGGGAAGAGAGACTTCATGGAAGAGCTATGCTGATTAGGCTACACCCTGGAGATCCTTGCTTCCAGCCCAGGACTGGTGGCTGATTGAGGGTTTGCCTACTACTTCAGTAGCCAAACTGATTCTCTAGAGAATCCTTCCAGGATATAAGACAAATCTCCCTGCCCTGAGCCAACTGTGTGCTTCCCACCCAGAGCTGAAGATGGAAGAACTGGGGAGACTTCATCAGGGTGTTGGGGTAGGAACCCTGGCTGGTCCTGGCCAAAATGGGCAGTAAATGCCACCAGCTCCACCACTTATCACCTGTGTGACCTTGGGCAAGTTTCTTAACCCTTCTATTCCTCAGTTCTTAAAATGAGGTTAATAATAGTATCTACTTCACAGGGTTATTGGGAGAATTAAATGAGATTATACATTTAAGCTATTAGAACAGGGCCTAGCACATAGTCAGTGCTCAGTAAATACCAGCTATGATCATTATCACTATGTTTTTTTCCCTTCTGCAGATGGATGATGAAGACACATTGTTACCTAGGAAGTTACAGGCGGCTCTGGAGCAGGCTCTGGAGAGGAAGAATGAACTGATCTCCCAGGACTCTGACAGTGATTCCGATGATGGTGAGCAAAGCTTAACTGAGCAGAATCAGCCCTGCTTCCAGACTTCCTCTCTTTGTTCTCTTAGACTGGGCCTGGGCCTCACACAGACCCTGTTTCTATGCACCAAACCCTTTCTGGCTAATGAGGCTCCAGGTATAGATAGGCCTTTGGTTGCGCTCTAGCCTAGAATTCTCTAGTGCTGCTAATGGGGTTCAGAGAGCTACGACTTGACTGGGATTGGAGGGAGAGAAGAATTAAGGTATTTTCTCAGATGGAGTTCAGAAATATTAACAATGTTGGAGCTACTTCTGGGGTGGCTCAGCCTACAAAGTTGCCCTCTTCCCTCTAAAGCCTTCTTTACTCAGTGGGTTTAAGAGGGAAAACCCAAACAAGTGTTAACCACAAAAATTCTTCTTGCTGATGAAAACTTATCAGCCACACTAATTATTCCTCCCTCTCAGGCCTTGCCTCTAGCCATTGCAGGATGGAGGGAACTTCCTCTTCCTGTGAGGCCAGGAAGACCACTTAGGGTAAGGGCTGTGGGGAAAGTGATGCTCTGGTCTGTGATTTCCACTTTCATTCATCCAGCAAATATTTACCAGTGTCCATGTTCAGAGCACAGTTTTTGCCCTCCAGGAGCTTTTGGGCTAGTAGTTATAAGCCTGTGAGCACAAGAGATAAAGTTTCAAGAACAAAATTGGCTGCAAGTTTTGTTGGGAAGAGGGAGATACCAGTTGCAGGCTGGGGAAGGCCTTGCAGACTCTTGACCTAAACCTCAAAGATTTTCTCTTCCCTTCCAGAATGTAATACCCTCAATGGGCTGGTGTCGGAGGTCTTCATCCGGTTCTTTGTGGAGACTGTTGGGCACTACTCCCTCTTTCTGACACAGAGTGAGAAGGGGGAGAGGGCTTTTCAGCGAGAGGCCTTCCGCAAGTCTGTGGCCTCTAAGAGCATCCGCCGTTTTCTTGAGGTTTTTATGGAGTCCCAGATGTTTGCTGGCTTCATTCAAGACAGAGAGCTAAGAAAGTGTCGGGCAAAAGGTAAGGCCAGACGATCCTGGGATTCGGGGCTATGGACCCTCTTCTCTAACTTTTCTGCTACCAGTAGGGCTGAGTGGCTACTCACTGTGATAGAAGCTCTTGGCCTCCTAACACTCTTTTTGTTCTGATAGAAACTTTCAAGAGATCTTTGCTCTCCTCCTATCCAAGTAAATGCCTTCACAAGGCTGTGCACAGGCTGGAGGCATGTGGCTAGAGAGTGGGGCTCATCTCCACCGAAGAGTAGGATGGCTATTGGTTGCCCATCACCTCCTCAGATTCCCTCCTTACTCAGAGAAAAAGACCAGACTGAGCAATTTAGTGGGTTCTGAGAATCCAGGAGTTGGGAAGTCCCTTAAAGGGGACTGGGCTAGCCATCTGTCTTAGGTTGGTGGCAGTCTCCATTCAGGGCAGAAGGTCGTCTTCTCTCTAGTTATTTCATAAGCTTACTCCAGGGCTTTTTCATTTCATCAAGATCTTTGTCTAACCTCTGCATTATTGTTTCTTCAGTCCACTAATACTATCCATTTAGTGCAACAAATCTTTTTGGAACAACATGGGAGAGTGGCCTAAAAGGAGCTAGACAGGGTGCCCATGTGGGGCAGCTGTGGAATGAAAAGTGGTGTCATCATCATAATGCAGCTCAGTTGTGTGTACTGGGAGGCAAGGTATTGAGGACTTTCTTGCTATCAGCAATAAAACACCAATGAGATGTCACTAACGATAGTTGTGATGGGCCAGTGTGAATTCTAGTTAAGATGCTCCCACAAATTATAATTTCAGATCCTTGGTTTCTCCCTTTTGTGCCCCAGAATCCCCTTCATTTAGGCCCCCCCTTTCCTTTCTCCAGTGACTGTTTTCTTCCCTATGTCTGTTCCTCCTCCTTCTGCCCAGGCCTGTTTGAGCAACGAGTGGAGCAGTATTTAGAGGAACTCCCAGACACTGAGCAGAGTGGAATGAATAAGTTTCTCCGAGGTTTGGGTAAGTAGTCTTGTTACTGATGAGGTACATGTTTAGCAAGAAGGGCGGGGCTAGCTGATCTTTTCCCCTAAATGTTCTGAATAGATGCCAAAGGGTGTTTTTTTTGTGGGGTTGTGGACAGAGCAGGAAGAAATCCCTTGGTGAAGACAAGGTTTCCAGCCCAGTGCTCCAAGGACAATGAATACAGTATTTACCAAGCTGCAGGCCCAAGAGAGACCACAGATTCTCACTTAAGTCAGGTGTTTTGGGGTACATGCCTTCCTGAGCGAGCCTGAGGGCTGTTAGGGCCAGTGGGCTTTCCTCCAGGCTACAGGGGCCTGTAAAAGTAGCAGTGCCGGAGTGCCCTTCTCTTACCACCCCCATCCCCTTCAAGGAGCTCAGCCAGCAAGATCACAGAATCATAGCATGTCTCAGTTTAAGGGGAAATCGAGGCAAGAGGTTTAGAGGCTTGCCCAAAGCCATATAGTGATTAATACCAGTGCCCTCTTGGAGCTCTGAAGCCCTTGGTGGCACACTGGTTAAGAGCTATGGCTGCTAACCAAAAGGTTGGAAGTTCAAATCCACCAGCCGCTCCTTGGAAACCCAATGGGCAGTTCTACCCTGTCCTGTAGGGTCGCCATGAGTCAGATGACTTGATGGCAACGGTTTTTTCTTTTTAATTGTAGCTCTAAAGTGTTTCTACTACCTTGGATCAGATCTATCATAGCTGTAATCCTGTATTCCTAATCCTGCCTTACCCACTGAGAGAGTTAGGGCTGCGGGAAGAAGGGTATGGAGGCTAGAAGAGATGACATTGAAACATTCTTGTTCTTGCCCTCTCTGGCCCACAGGCAACAAAATGAAGTTCCTCCACAAGAAGAATTAAACCCCTTTCCCAGTAGCAGAGTCCAGTGCCTTGCAGAACCTGGAGCCCAGGGAAGGGGCCCCAGCCTGTGACCTTCTGGGCTGCTGTGGCTGCTCTGCCCCCACAGACCCCACCCTCCAAGCCAGCCCACCTCTGCCTTCACAATATCCCAGGATACTGTTTGTAAATAATCTGCTGTAAGCTTTCTTAACTGTTTTTGTAACAAGCAAAGAGAATCTGGTAAATATTTGTATATTCCCAAGGGGCTGGGTGCTTTCCTGCCCTGCCCGAGCACAGATAGTTTTGCTGGGTGCTGGTGACTGGCTAATTATGTGCAGCTGACTGTCTCAGCCAAACCACTGATCTTCCCCTGGAGGCTCCTGGCCTGTCTGCCTGAGGTCCCTGCTGCCAGTCTCGGGCCCTGGAGAGCAGATGTTGTCGTTAGGTACAGGAGGACTTTTTTTTTAAATCTCAGAGTTTCTGTTTTCTTCTAGTTATCCCCTCCCCTAACCCTCTGTTTTTGAAAGGCGAGGGCCAATTGGTCTGCGTGCGCAGGACCGTATCAGGCTCTGGCCTGGCCCTCTCTTGTTCTCCCACCCTTTCAGATGGTCAGTGAGTCATGGGAATCCCAGCCCCCAGCTCTGCCAGTGCTCTGCCTCAGTCAGTGGTGGCCATGATGCGGTACAGGGCATCCCTCCTTCCCACCGTCTACGGGTGTTCCCAATAAAGTGTACAGTTGTTTGGGCCCAGAGCCCCATGTTGTCCTTGGCTTCATTATCTAGAGTTATTTCTCCTGGGGATAGGCTGCGACAGGCCAGTCTGGAATGAAACATCCATCATGTAAGAAATTTTCAGTACATGATTAGGGGTTTACATTCAGTATGGGTCACTGACCTCCCCTGAAATTGACTTCTCTGGCTGAGTTATAAACAGTTAGAAGATACCTAATCATTGTCCTAGTTCAGCTTCCACTCTGATAGCCAACTGTTAACTTTATTTAAGTGTTTCCAGTAATGGAAAAAGTGCTCATTGCCCCTTGGCTCTATTACTGGTTGAGTCATAACAGTTTCCTATTCAGTCTGAAACTGTTAAGACACATTGGTTATCCTAACATTGGTGGAGGAATGCCCAGCTAAAGTCAACCCAGGGCTTGGTCATACTATGACCCATTGCTTATACCTCTTCCTTGTCACTCCAAATAGTTTTCCCCTCTTTGGAACCCTAGGTTTGCAGAGGAAGCTCTGCTGCATCCCATGGAAGAGCAAGGAGAGAAGCAGAGTGGGGGGAGTAGGGGTGACTTGGGCTTTTCACCCACCATGACCTGGGTAGAGGAGAAACTGTAAAAACTCCCAAGATGGGACATTAAGCTAGAACTCTCTTCATTGGTATTGGGTTTGGGTCTGGCGGGATTTGAATCTTGGAAGTTTTCCTGTCCTTCCACCTAGCCTATTATAAACAGGAGATTCTATCCTGCGCTCCCTTCCCTCCTTTCCCCCGTCTCCATTGAGGCCTGCGCAGGCCCCAGCCTGTCAGTGGTTTGGGGTTGCTATCTGCCTCATAAAGCAAAGTGGAGGGTTTCTCTTCTGAGAAGACAAAGTTGTTTTCTCCTCTGAAAAAGCCTCCTACATAGCTGTCTTTGGCGTTTGCCAGGAGTAGGGAGGGCAGGGATTAAGGTCTCAAATCTAGGTGAGTCAGCTGAGGTAGAGAGAAGAGTGATCATAAACAGAAAGTCCAGAGTGGGTTACCTCCAGAGCTCATTACCGTTAACACAGTCTGGGCTCATGACAGTCATAGAAGTGGATTCCTTAATAATAAAATAACAATAGTTTCCAAAAGGTACTATTTCTCTCTCTGTTTAATGTGACTCTAAAGAACCCTCAGACATGGGATCAAATCACAAGTATGTGTAGGTGTAAACTTTTTTTTTGTAAAATTTGAAACCTTCATGTATCTTTATAGCACAGGGGTACATCTGCTTCCATCTACTATGGCCACAGCTCTGATTCCAATTCAGAAATCTGGTACTGGTACATAAGGGCTGGTTTGGGGTTGACACAAGTCTTCAGGGCTTCTTTTCAAGTTCTGTTTTCACAATTTCTAGCCCCTTAAACCAGTGGCTCTCAACACTTCAGACCCACATTCTCTTTTTTTAATAGCTAATACTGTAACTCCTTCCTTTACCATCCTGAAATGAAATTCATAGATAACGTACCTAAACATACCACCGTGCACAGGATCGCCATGAGTTGGGGGCCGACCCAACAGCAGCTAACAACAAACACATCTTAACTGTAATATCAAAACAAAAACTGTTGCCGTCAAGCTGATTCCAGCTCGTGGTGACCCTCCATGTACTACAGAATAAAAGTACTCCATAGGGTCTTGGTTGTAATCTTTACTGAAGGAGTTAAGCACGTGGCTACTAATCTGCAGGTTGGCGGTTCGAACCCATCCAGCGGCTCTGCAGGAGAAAGACCTGGCAAGCTGCTCCAGTAAAGATTATAGCCTGGAATACCCTATGGGACAGTTCTACCCTGTCACATGGGGTTGCTGAGTCAAAATCGACTCAATGGGTCTTAAAAGCTTGAGAGTAGCCATCTAAGATACAAACTATTAGTCTCTACTCGTCCTGAGCGAAAGAGAAAGAAGGAAACCAAAGACTTAAAGAAGAAACTAGTTCATAGGACTAACAGTCTACACAAACCACAGCCTAATGTACCTTAAAACCAGAAGAACTAGATGGTGCCCAGCTGCCACTACCGACTCTTCTGATCAGGGCCACAACAGATGGATCCTGATAGAATGGGAAAAAAATGTGGAACAGAACCTCAAATTCCTAAAAAAAAAAAAATCAGACTTACTGGACTGGTTGTGACTAAAGGACTCCCTGAGACTGCTGCCCTGGGACAAACCTTGAACTGAAACTAGCCTCTGAGGTCATCTTTTAGCTAAAAAAAAAAAAAACAGATTGGTTTACAAAATAATCTCACCTGTGAGTACTGTGCTACTTTAAAAAATCATCTATATGAAACCAAATGGTCAACAATTACTTTAAAACAAAGATAAGAATGTAAGGGGACAGGGGAACTAGACTAATGGAAATGGAACAACCAGAACAGAAATATTGAGAATGTTCAAATTGTGAAGAATGTAACCAATGTCACTGAACAATCTGTGTAAAATTGTTGAATGGGAACCTAAACTGCTGTGTGAATCTTCACCGAAAACACAATAAAGTATTATTTTAAAAAAATTGACTCCACGGCACCTAACAACAATCTTTACTGAAGCAAATCACCAAGCCTTTCTTCTGGGTGGGTTCTAACCACCAACCTTTAGGTTAGTAGTTGAGTGCAAACCGTTTGGGCCCCAGAGGCCTAACTGTAATATACCCATTGCCATCAAGTCAATTCTGACTCATAGCGACCCTACGGGACATAGTAGAACTGCCCCACAGGGTTTCCAAAGCTGTAAATCTTCACAGAAGCAGACTGCCACATCTTTCTCCCACAGAGCAGCTGGTGGGTTTGAACCATTGACCTTTTGGTTAGCAGCTGAGCACTTAACCAGGGCGCCACCAAACCAAAAAAAAAAAAAAACCCACTACTGTCAAGTCGATTCCGACTCAGCGACTCTAAGGACAGAGTGTAAGTGCCCCATAGGGTTTCCAATGCTGTAAATCTTTACAGGAGACTGCCACATCTTTCTCCCGCAGAGCAGCTGGTGAGTTTGAACCACCAACCTTTCAGTTAACAGTTGAGCACTTTAACCACTGCACCACCAAGGCTCCTAAGGGGGAAAAGAAATGGAAAGTATTTTGTTATAAAATAACATGTTGAAATATGTAAATGCTTGGGCACAGCTATACTAGAAGACAATGAAGTCATATGCTTACACCTATACTTAGAATTACTGTGAATGCAAGAGCTACAAATGCACAGATAAAAGTTACATTAGAAACTCAGATTCTATTATCTGAGTATGTATTACCAATGGTGAGATGGTTTTCTGAAATGATGAACAATTTTTGGCAGTATTCTGGACAAAACAATCTAAGTTTACCTTGATTTATTCAGTAGTTGGAATCCTAGAAAACTGAGAAGGGTATATGAAAACTGTAAAAAAGATTGTGTGTAAAATGGAATTAGGTTCTAAGCTAGATTTGTCTTTATTGTATAGAAACAACCGGTTCTTTGAAGGGCCTCTAGCATCTCTGGGTACTTCCCCTCCATGATTGTGACAAACAAAAAATGCTCCCATAAATTTCTGAAACACCCCCCTAGAGGATGGTATTGCTGCTATTGAGAACAAGTGTCTAAACTGCCTTTCTAACAACCCTGGGGCAATTGCTTAGTAGCAGTGCAGTGTCATCTCCTCTACCAGGGAAGTAAGTCCCAGTGTTGGCAGGGGACTGCACCCTCCATTTCCCCCTCCCCCATTCTGGAGTTAAGAAAGGCCCTGGGTGTCTCCTGTGGTGTGAGCGGATCCATCCGGTAACTTTGAGACTTACGTGTTAACTTTCAGTAATCATGCTCTGGTAAACTGTCTTCTTGAAATTAGGCTTTTAAAAGGTAGTATATGAAGGAGAGGAGCCCTGGTAGCACAATGATTAAGCGCCCGTCAGCTGCTTGAACCCACCACAGGTTCTGCAGGAGAAAAGACCTAGTGATCTGCTCCCCTCAAAGATTACAGCCTAGGAAACTATGGGGGCAGTTTAACTCCGTACTGTTAGGGTTGCTGAGTTGTAATCGACTCGATGGCACACAACAACAGCATCATAAAGGAGTGCCCTTGGAAAACTGTATAATCCAATTCCGGGTCACATCAGATGGTCTGTGGAGCTAGCATCCAAAGAGAATCAGTCTAATTATGACAGCTCAGTTAAAATTTTTATTAAAAATACTACTCTATTTCATATGTATCTTTCCATAGGCATGCAGACTTATAATTTGCCTTGTACCCAATATGACTTATTTATAAATATAAAACAAACAGGATACCAGAAACAACCTAAAATGAGAATGAAAATAAAAGTTGGAATGTAAAATAAAGCCAGGAATGAAACACACGCCCTAACCTATATTAATAGGGATGACAGACAAAACTATTTTCTAGAGCCAGACAATGTGGTGGTATGCATTCCAAAAGTCTTAACTGTATTTATAGAGGAGGGGGTGGGATTAAAAAGGCCATGAAAATGAACAAAAAAAATTACTTTTCAGCACTGGCAACTACTGGTAGCTTATCAAAGTACGTACATCATCTCCTTCGCTTTCCAAAACGTCTAAGAGAAAATCCCTTTTCTGTTTTACATGTTTTTCAAGAACATTTTTATGCGTATACATAAAGCATGTTTTTGTTTTATACCAAGGTGACTTGAACAACTGGTGCTTATTTTAAATTCTTGAAACAAAATTCATGCAGAGGACTGGAAATTCCTATCTTCAAAGTGCATATAAAGACCACACCTCCTGTTCTTAAACGCACCAGAAGCGGATTTGAAGCGCGACAAAGTTGGCCGTGAGTCCTCGGCTCTGTAGCAGGCCCACGGTCGCACAGCGACGACAAACCAAACCCGTTGCGGTGGAGTCGATTCCGACTCACAGTGACCCTGCAGGATAAACGAGGACGACGACAGCAGAGATTAAACCTCCCGTCTCTCCCGGGAAAGTACATCGCCACTCGTCTGTCGTGAGCGGGACCTGCACTTGACGGAAGTGGCTGGGAAGGGGGCGGAGCTGGTGCCGACCGTGCTTCCGGTCTGGAGGGAGGGGTCAATGTTCTCGGAATCAGAATCTCACACCCGCAGGAAGCTTCTTTTAGGGCAGACAAGAGGAGAGCAGGGAGGGAATGTTGGTTAGGTAGCGTGAAGGGGCCGCTGAGGTTGGCTGCGCACACCGATGAGTGGCTGCACGATCTCAGAGCTCTACAAATCTCCAGCCGCCCGACGCCCCGTAGCCTCCCGCCTCCAGCCGGTGGTGCGCGCCTTCGGCTTTTCGTTCTAGGGCTGACTGCTTTTCCTAGTTAGACACTAATAGGAATTAATACATTTATTATAATTGAAAATTGAAATCCGATTTAGCGGATTTTGACAATGAGGGCTGCCTTTAAATTATGTGGCCTATATTTCCCATAGATTTAAAGTTTTATCTGCATCAAGGGGTGGACGAAAATATATTCAAAGCACATACACAATAGGTCAGAAGTGAAATCCTTTGCAATTCCTTGAAAAGTACGTTGTCAACCTAATTGCGAGGTGGTACCATTTTTCAATTGAAAGGGGTAGGCAAGTAAAAAAGTTTGAAGACCAGTATGAGCCTTTCACCACGGTGCAAGTTAGTCAAAGGTTGGCAGTCTCAAAAAATGTTAGTGGATTTGGTTTCAAGAATGCACTGGCATCAGAGTGGACTTATGGTTCAGTATTACTTATGGGTCTGTTCCTGATCCTATAGAGCAAAGCATATTATCGGCAAAATTGTATTCCACATGTACTGATCATGTAAGCAGAGGTACTTTCACTCTCAACTGAAATATAAAGAAAGCCAAGCGGTCACTCTACCAGTAATCTTCTACCCCTAAACCCCGTACCTCTTTGCCTAGACATTTTGCTGTTTGCCCCAGCCCAGTTAACTCACCAAGTCCTATCCCTTACATCTTCTGAATCCTATCCCTTTTCCATCCTCATTGCCATTTTCCTGCCTCCAAGCCTCCCACTTTAGCACTTTCCAAATCCAGCTCTCTCCACATAACATCTGCCATTTGCCTGATCTATCCAAGTTTCCTGAACTCACCTTTTTTGCTCTCCCCTCTGCCTGGAACACTTCCCCACTGACTGAACACTGCACCAGGGAGGCTCTCCTCTGCCCCAGTTAATTCACTCCTGTTCCCATAAATTTACACTTACATCGTGCTTAACAAGAGGCACAGAAGTTACGTGCTTTCCATTTTAATCTTCATAATCCTCAAGTAGGTATTTTTACCTTAAATTTCAAAGATGAGGAAATTCAGTAACCCAGCCTAAAAGGACAGTCGTTAGGTTTGGAGCTGAAATTAAACATCAGTCTGAAACTTAAAACCCTTTATTATCTGTACCTTCAACATCTAGTAGCAATCAGTTAAATGTTGAATTGAGCCTCTAATTGTTAATTACTGCCTGTTAGAAATCCATAGCTTCAGCTTCCATATTAGAAGTCCTCCAAACAACTCCTTTACATACCCCTTGCTCTGGAGTCAATCATGACTCATAGTGACCCTACTGGAGAGTGTAGAACTGCCCCTGGAGTTTCCAAGGCTGTATAATCTTTCTTCCTCCAAGACGCTGGTGGGTTCAAACCACTTACCTTTTAGTTAGTGGCCAAGCGCTTAACCACTGTCACCAGGGCTCCTCAACAAACTCAGAATCTCTATTTTTACCTTTCTCCATCAGTACTGTTATATTAGATGCAAGCCCACATGCTTGTCATATGAATGCCTTCCTGATTCTCCCCCTTTCATACACATCTGTGTCAAACCCTTCACCAACCTAAACCCAGCAGCATAGATGTCACTGTTAACTATCTCTGCCAAGGGTTCAAGAATATCTAAAATACTAGGAAGAACTATAAGAGATGCAGCAAATTATAATTTACACCGAGTTCTATGAGGGTCTTATCTGCACACAAGCAATGGTCTACAGTTTGGACTCAAAAAGAAGAGTTAGAAAAATTGTTAAGCTTTTTGTTTTTAAACACTTACACCCCTACGCACAGGACCTATGAATCCTCGGAATTGTGTTCTGGGATCCCACCCACTTTGATGTGTAAACTCCCTCGTGTGTTTCAGATTCAGATTGCTGGCCCCATATTTTGATTCAGTAAATTCTGGTTTTAACTAGGCCATGCCTCATCAAGGATGGTGAGACCATGGCTCATGTACTTTGGATGTGTTATCAGGAGGGATCAGTCCCTGGAGAAGGACATTGAGCTTGGTAAAATAGAAGGTCAGCAAAAGAGGAAGACCCTCAACAAGATGGACTGACACAGTGGCTCTAACAACATAACAAAGATTGTGAGGATGGCGGAGGACCAGGTACTGTTTCATTCTGTTGTACGTGGGGTCACTAAGAGTTAGAACCAACAGCACTTAATATGCCCCATCAAAACCAAGTCCTCCTGTTTAAGCCCACGGAGCATGAAAGAATACATTTTCCTTACAGTAAATTCAGAGTACACAACACATACAGGTGTTTCAACCAGAAAATAATGTATTATCAACAAGTATGATTTTCACTTCATAAATGAAAAGAAGTGTTAAGTTAGGTAATGGCCCAAGCCTCTAAAGTGCTGTTGTATCCCTACCATATAGTTTCTGAGGATAGTCAGCAGGGAAACACAGGCCTCCATACTCCTAGAATCTATTTTGTGGGGTCCTGATGCTGGCAGTGCTCAGCACTAGCTACACAGATAGTGATGTAGAGGTGACACCAAAGAAACTACACTCAGACCATAAAGGAAAAGCATTTAACATTTAATTAACCTCCAGGTAGCTTCAAGCCACCAGGACACAGGCCCCCCCAACACCCTTAATCTTCTCCTCAGCTCTTCTGCTGAAGAATTTGGCCTTCACGATGACAGGTTGCTTTGGGAGCTTTCCCTTCCCCAGAACTTTGTAGTAGCCCTAGAAGAAGAAAGAAATGGGTTTGTAATACACCATGGCAGTAACCAACTGTGATAAGTATGAAGAAAGATGTCTGCCAACTCACACCTTCTAAGAGCCAGTTAGGGCATGTTTCTGACCAGGGCACTAGCAGGGGCACTGACTGCCTCCACCAGTGAATCAAGACCAGCAGATTCTCTCCGAGGACTATAGCACACCAGGACAAGAGCTGTGTCAAGATGTGACTCTAGTCTCGAGCAAAGCACAGATCCCCTCCCTGACTCAATAACTATTACAAGCAGAAATGGAAAACCAAACATTCCCAGCCAAGTTGCAAAACGCCCTGGATGACCACCAAAATTGCTCAAGGGACATTAAATAGGCTGGGAAGAGGGATTTAAAGTTTAACTAAAAGCTTCCTAGGGTTCTGATCTAGGAAGATTTTGGGGGGGGGAAATCTCTTAAGATTATGTAGAGCCTTGCATGACAATCAAGCATATCACGATTTTATTCTGTGAGAAATGTGATGCTACTTAAGAATCAGAACTGTGCCTCATGTAAATAAATGCCAGGCTTGTGCTGAAAGACCAGCTATGGAGGTTGCTGCCAATAGCCCAGGCAAGAAAGGCAAACCTGTACCAATCAGTGCAATGACAGTTAAGAACAAAAAGATTACTGACTGGCAAGATATTCAAGAGGAAATGTACTAAACGAAGGAGAAAATGAAAGAATCACTCTCAAATATTTCGCTTAAATCACATTCAATTGATTTGTGTTCCCCTTCTGTGAGGGGGAAAAAAAAAGGAGCAAGACAGAGGTGCAGTAAGGAAGAGTTTGGTCATGGTCAATTAATTACCTGTGTTAATTCTACCAAAAGATGGAATTATCTAGTCGGTAACTGGCTAAGTATAGAATAGACTTCAGGTGAGAGAACAAATCTATAAAGGCAACAAATATCGAATTTACTCACCGATCGCACCACATCAATGATGGGAGCAGCTCCAGTCTTATTTTTGGCAGCATTTACCCTTGTCTGCTCACTGACCAAGGTCCACAACTTATCGAGGTTGACAGTTGGGCAGAAGCTCTGGTTCCTCTTCAAGTGGTAATGTCTCATACCAACCTTCCCAAAGTAACCTGGATGACTGGGAAGAGAAGGCAACATCTTTAGAACCACACACCAATTAAGAAACTATGTATTTCATCTTTAAAGTCTATGGTGTAGTGGTTAACAGCTACGGCTGCTAACCAAAACGCAGTTTGAACCCAACAGCTGCTTCTTGGAAACCCTACGGGGCAGTTCTATTCTGTCCTATAAGGTCTCTATGAGTCAGAATCGACTAGACAGCTTTGGGTTGTTTTTTTAAAGTCTATTCACCCTCCACTAATTAATTGCTCACTAGTGTAGAACTGTGACTGGCACTTAGCAGGCAGTTGATAAGTATGCTGAACTGAGGAAGAACCTCACCTTATTTCACAGGACCAGGATAAGTCAGGGCCAGCACCAAAACTGTAACTCAGGCTTACCTGAGGGAATTCTATAGAAATTCTACACACTCCTGTAACAAAGGTCTCCAAAATGTTGTTGGAATATTGTCCCCTAATTTGTGGGCATAAACTAATCTAACAGTTGTACATGTCAATCTGATGCATGTTGCTAACCTGGTGACTGACTGTGCCACAAGGCCCACAGCCAGTGAATAAGGTCAGCAGTTACTCTTCGAGGACTGTAGCACACTAAGGCAACACCAATACCCAAGCGTGACTCTAGCCTCAACTACAAGTTTTCTTGGTTCACATCAAGTGTTAAAGTAACAATAAGAAAGGCTTGTGAGCATAAGAGGCTTGCCTCCAACTGAGGGTGCTGAGCCAGACCATTCTGCCCCTACCCACAAGGTATCTGTAAAAGCACAGTTCAAGAAACACTCACTATTTGTCGAAGTTGATCCTGTGGTGATGCATGCCACCAGCATTACCCCGGCCTCCTGGGTGCTTCCGGTGCTTGCCTGCGGGAATACAAAACTACATGGCTAACACAGCCTTCCCCGGCCCCTCATTACTTCTTCCCGCCAAAGCCAAGCATTTCCTTACACTTCTGTGCCTTTACGTATGTTGTGGACAATCTACGCTACCTCCTTCACCACTATTCCTTCAAAACGCCAGGTTAAACATCTCCGCAGTTTCCCACATCACAGCATTTTCACAATACTCCATGTCTTCAACCAATTCAACACTGTGCCCCTACTCGATTTTTATCCCCCAATGATGCAAAATCCTCTAAAATAGGAGTACTACGGGATCCTCAAAGTAAACAAACAAAACCTAAGGGCTAAATTCAATCCGAACTCGACTGCACAAAGCTCTTACTAACCCACTTCCACACTACCTACCGCCTGACTAGCTAGGGATCTGGCAGGGAGATCCCAAGGCCGACTAGGAGGGAAAGTAGGCACTTACCGATGCGGCCGTGGCCGTGGCTCACGTGGCCCCTAAGCTTCCGGGTCTTCCTCAGTCTGGATGGCTGTGGGGAAACTGGAGCTTAGTGGTCCGTAAGGCTTTAAGGACAAGGGGCGAAATTTCCCAGGCTGCGAGGTTACGGAAAGGCCAGGAGCCGTGAGGCCTCATGAGGGCAGCTCCCAGGCGCTCCGGCCCGCGTGCCTCTGTGATCCGAACCCCACACGAACATGCAGGCTCCCCGCCCCGGGCCCACACCGGCAACCCTGCCCTGCGGCCGCCAAACGCGGCCTGGAAAACTGAGCCAAGATTGGGGGATAGGGGAAGTAGAGTTCCAGGAGAACAGCAGCAACAAAGCGGGAGGCACAGAAAAGCTACCTACCATACCGGCGGCCCAAGCGAAAAAGAGAGCGGCCTTTGCGAAATCTCGCGAGGTACTGAACACGGGGGCGGAGCCAAGTGCCCCACTTCCGCTCAGAGGCCGGGCCTCGGGCGGAATGTGTTTCGTCTCGAGCGGCAGAGTCTCGGACAGTTTCCTCTTCTTCCGCATTTTGGTCGATTTTAGCGGGCAGCTCGTGTGCGTTTTGCGGCTGAGAACGTTTCTTGGTGCATCCTGGGGTGCGCTTCCGCTCAGATACTGAGAGCTGTCGAGGAATTCAGGGTTTGCGGCGCTGTGGTGCTTATTGCCGCTGCCTAGGTGGGCCAGGCCGTTTGCCCGGCGCCTTGACTTAGGAACCCACCCGGGCTGACCCAAGAGGCCGTTCACCAAATTCCCCGGCCCTGACCAGCCCCGCGTGTGCCTCGCTGTTCTCAGGGGTTTCCTCGCTCCTGGTTGTAAGGGTTGCTTGTTTGACCCCCGGCCGCAGTGAGGTGCTCAACCCGTGTTTGGCTTCATTCCCTTTGGAGCCCATTTACCGTCTCCCAAACTACCTTTACCACCTCGGGGACCTACTGGTTCACACTCCTGTGTGGGCGCTTGATCTGCCTTTCTCGTTTGACTTTGTTCCATTATTTTAGGCGTCCTCACGGTGTGAATTATACCTACGCCTCTAGAATCAATTGCAAGGAAAAATACAAATTCTCCCTGTTAAAAATAAGGGAAGAGGCTTCCCTCCTCCCCTTTTCTTTCGGAATTAACAGTCTTCTTTCAAGATTCAGCTTTGAGGTCATGCCCTGAGAAGCGTTCGCCACTTCGATTCTGATCTAGTACTGCTCAGAAGCCCTCTGGACTCCCCTTAACTTGTAAATTCTTTGTCTCTTGGGAAAGTGTGTAAATCTTAAAGTGTCTCCTCAAGGATTTGGCGGCTACCTCTTTGAAATGTAACAAAGTGATCCTCCTCTACTTTCCAGTTTCCTGGAAGGAGGTTAGCATTGCGTCACGTGGTCCTGTCCCAAATTGCAAATTTACCTCCTGACATAAAGATACAAGAAAATTAACAATATTATCTCGAAAACATGAACGTAATGGATTGTATCTGTTTAGCTATATGAGCTGCTTTTCTGTCTTTGCAGTCTCTAGCAGATTGCCTATGATGCATCACATTCTCGTTTAATGTTTATTCAATAATATACACCTGGTTGCTTTATGATCCTTTTTGTTCATAACCTTTAACTACTTTCTTTAACCTTAATGTTTTAATTTCATCTGAACCTACTTGACACACTCGTGACTCCATCCTCTTCTGGACTAGAGGGCCACTGCCCAAAGTGGACCCAATGCAAGCGTCTCCTGTTCTGTGACTGCTTTTCTGACCCTTTCATTCACAGTTGCTCGCTTCTCCACTTGTGCCATCACACAATCTAGTACACAGCTCTTACATAATAATTGTCTTTCCTACTAGACCAAATTTCTTACGGACTCTTGGATTATTTTTCTTAATCCATGCATTCTCAGTTTCTGGTATGTAATACATGCTCAACAAATGATTGCTGAGTGAATATTAAATGTACCAACCTACACCTCCTTGTCTTCATTAACAGTGGTAGAGGCATGCTTTCTGTCTTAAGTTGGCTCCTTCAAGCAGTGTTCAAGATTCCATTCCCTTAGTTCCTCCATCTCTCTCTCTCTGGGTGTATGTATTTATTTTCCCTGCCTTGCTCCCTTCAGCTAAAGTATATTCTACTTTCCCATCTTAAATTCTTCCCAGCTCTATCTACTACCTTTGTTCTTTGCTTTATGGTCAAGTTCCCCAAAACAGCAATCTGTGAGTTCTGTCCATTTTCTTGCTTCTGTTTCATTGTTTAATCCATTGCAGTCTAGCTCTCAGCCCCATCATTTCAGTGAAACTGCTGTTACCAAGGTCATCAGTGAACCAATTGTACCAATGAACCAAATCGAACGGACTCTTCCCATTTCTCATACCACTTACCCTGTCTGTTGTACTTTATCCCTTTCACTTCTTTTTCTTGAAAAGTTCCTGCCTTCTTCCTCTCTGGTTGCTTCTCAGTCTTCTTTTCAGGTTCTTCTAACTTTGCCCGCCATTTAAATGTTGATGTTTCTCAGGCTTCTGTCTTTGCCCCTCTTATCTTTTCACAGTAGTCTTCTTGGCTGAACTCATCTTGTGTGGCGTCAATTCACATCTGTATTTCTGAGCTCTACATCCATATATTCATTTAATTACCGGTTAGTATCCTTGGACATTCCACAGGCAAAATAAACATCCAAAGAACTCAATCTTCCCTGCTCACTGGTGCCTTCTCCTGTATTCTCTGTCTTGGTGAGTGCAACCGTTGTCCCCCTAGATATGATGTCAGAGAAACCTGAAAATTGCCCCCAAGTCCTCTCTTCTTGTACACTACCACCATATCATTTTATTTCTGTATCTCTCAATTTTGCTTCCTCCTTTTAAGCACTAGTGCCACTGCCTTCATTCCAGTCCTCATCATATGTCTTATCTGGAGTATTCAACACCCATCTTAAGTGATCACACTGCCTGCATTCTAACCCTCCTCCAATCCCTCCATCCTTCACACCTCTTCAAGGTTAATCATCCCAAAACAGGAATTTTACCCTTTTACTTACTTGACCAAAAAGTTCAATGTTTCCCTATTAGCAACAGAATATGGCTCATTTACCTGTTCAGCCTTACCTCAGCTTCTTCCCTACACAAACTTTCTGCTGCAGTCAAACTTTGTACATCCCTTCTGCCTTATTGCCTTTGCTGATGCCATTTCTCATGCTTGGAGTGCCCATCCCCTTCCCAACCACATATCCTGAATCTTCCTCAACTTTTAAGACCCACCTTATATTCTGCTTCTTCCCAGAACACTCTAGTCCACAGTAATAATAGCCAACATTGTCAGAGCACCTTACAGTTTACAAAGTGCATCTGCCTGAGAGGTCAGCACTACCAGTTCCATTTTATGAACAAAAACTCAGACACAGGGAAATTGAATGCTTTGCCAAAGACTACAGAGGAAGTAAGAGACAGAGCCTAGACCTAGCCTTTAGTCTTCTCTCTCCAGATCCCTGCTTTTACCTCAGTGACCACTCCCTCTCTGACCTCACAGCATTGTGGTTTTCATCACTCCTTCAACCCTTAATCACATACTGCCTGTGGCCAGCAGAAAGAGGGGACTTGAAGTTGGGGGCAAGGTCTAAGAAGAGATCATTCTCTATTTGAAATCAGAACTGGCCAGTAAAGTCCACAAGGGATGAGCTGAGCTACCTGGAAACTAGCCCTGGGAAGATGGAGGTAAGCTGGGTAGAACCTTGGGGATGGACGGTAACCATCATGTGTCTTGTAACTGGGGCCTAGAGCAAGGACCAAAACTGTCCAGGGGGTGGAGGTAAGGTTCTGAGGAATGGGACACTGCTTCTGGATAATTCACCAGGTTCCTTGGTTATAGGGGAGCTACATCCTGTCCCTCAGGCCACCTGGCTGAATGGGAGACCTCTCTGAGTGGATGAGCACTTTGTGTTGGGTTCTGTGCTCACCTCTAGCATTTTTCTCATTGATGGTTTGATTCCAGGGTAGAGGGAGTGCCCCGGGTGGTTGTCTAACTTGGTTTTCTAGCCAGCTTAAATCATGTGGTTTAAACGTAGGCTCATGTGAGGCACATTCAGTGTGGGTCAGTTTCCCTCAGCTGACCAGCTCTCAGAGAGCAGATAAAGCTGAGTTCTATATCAGCAAAGTTGAGGAGTAACCAGATATTAGGCACAAGGTGACCTGTCCCTCCCTGCCAGGCACCCAGGGTGTGACACTGGGCATGACCCCTGAGAAGCTTCCTTCTCTGTGACATCTCTCCTGAAGTACAGCATGGCCTTGTGACATCTCAGGAATCTGGGCTCTGTGTGTGCCTCCCTCAGTGGCATGGCCTCAGAAAATACCTGTGAAATGAGCATAAGGGAAATGATGCCAGGCCAGCAGCCTGATGAGGCAGGTAAATGTGGTGGTGACCTTTTTGCTACCGCAGGCCTCTCTGCAGGTGGCCTCAAGAACACGCCACCACCCTGGTGGTGCCTCTCCCTTCTTCTCCTCTCTGGGTTCCTAAGTTCATAATTGGACCTTTCATCAGCAATAGCAGCATGGATGGATCCTGCCTTGTTTTCTTGCTTCCACCTTTAGATTTGGACATTTGGAAATATTATGTTGTTTCCTTTTTCAAGCAGGGCACTGTTTATTGAAGATGGGCAGAGCTGGGATTTCTGTTCTTCTCTAAGTGAGAATTAAGGAAAACCCAGAAATCCAAATTTATTTCAGAAAGATTTGGGGGGAAAAAACTAATAGAAAAGATAGTACAACATTACAGAAAATTTTGAAAAAACATGTAAGTATTAAAAACCTCAAATTATGCCACCTACAATGCCGTTTTCGTTTCTGAGTATCACCTCTCAGCCCTTGTCTATGGAGACATAGGTATCTGCAAAGCTGATGATCATATATACAAGTCCTTTTTCATTTAATACCATTACATTTTTCTGTATCATTACCCAGTCTTCATTATTATTTTTAGTGGCTGAAGAATAATTTATCTTCAGCATGTACTATAATTTACTAAACCATTTTCTTGTATATTTTGTTTTCATTTTTTTCTTGTATTCTTTACTGTTAGAGACAATGTTGCAATGAACATTTGTGTATACATAGGATTTTTTCCTTCTGTTGAATAACTTGTCTGGGATAAATTCCCAGGAGTGAAGATTGCTGGATTATAGGGAATGAACATTTTTATGATTCATTTTATATTGCTATTTTTTTTCCAAATGGATTGTACCAATTTATGCAGCAACAGTATGTATAGTTTCCAGTTTCATTTCAACTTCACCAGGCTCAGGAGTTTTTGTTTGCTTTTTTCAGTATTTTTTAAAAAAATATATGGCATTTAGGGGAAAACCTGTAGGCCTACAGATAGGGTTGTCTTCAGCACAAAGTAAAAATAATTTAATTCAAAGATTAAGGACTCCTAGGAGTCTTTCCTTCCTGTGTTGGATAGGTTTTTAAAAATCTCATTGTAACAATACAAGGCAATTATATTGCTAGATGCTCTGTGGAAGCTAGAAAACCCCGCTGCCGTTAGCTCAGAATAGTAAGATGTAAAGAGAGGAGTTCTAGGATCTTTGGGGACAGTTTATCTAATAGCACAAAAAAAGAGCAGCTTAAATATTTTTGTTTTAATTTAATTTTAGAGGATAAAATTAGTGGAAAGAACACAGAAGCTTAGATTCATTTCCTAGCTCTATTTTTTACTAGTTAAATGGTATTGAGCAGGTACCATATTCTCTTTGAATCTCAGTTTTTTGTCTGTATAATGAAAAAATGAGGTTCAGTCGTTCATTTTACAAATATTTATTGAGTGTGAAGTATATTCAGTCACTATAAAAGAAGCAAAGCAATGAGGAGTAGGTAAAATGGTAGACAAAGAAGACAAAGTCCTGCCCTAGGACTGTGTATAAGACAGTAAACAAGCAAACAAATAAATAATATAGCACATTCAACACAATGTCTAGCATAGATTGGTTCTCTCTATTACCTGGTGTTCCTCCCTCCCATTTTTTCCCTAAAGTGTGTATAATTTTACCCATAGTTTGTTCTGTACTACCCATGCAAACAGATATGCCTAGGAAGACAGGCCTGGCAATGTGCTTCCGAAAGGTCACAGCTTTGAAAACCCTACGGAGCACGGTTCTACTCTGACATACACGGGGTTGCTATGAGTCAGAATTGATTCCATGGTAACTAACAACAACAACCCATGCAAACAATCTTTGAAATTCTTACTCCAATTAGGCATGGAATGACTTGCTCTGTCATTCCTTGGCAAGGTAAAAGAAATCCAGGTAAACTTTTCCCTTCTCTCAGATCCAGATGTGGGGAGCATAAGGAGATGGCAAAGTAGTGTTGTATATGAGGTTTCCCATCCTTCCAAATTTCAGCTTATGTTTCGTTAGTCCAGGTTTCTTCATGACTTAAAGCAGAGGTCACAGACTGACTGCTGCTGGTATATTTTGTTTGACACATGGTGTTTTGTTATGCTTTTAAATTAGTTGTTGCCAACATTTTAAAACTCAAAGAAACATCTGGATTTCTGGTGTCTTGAAAAATTCTAAGATTTGTCAGCATTGGATCCTCATTTTTTTAGGTAGCATTTGAGTTTGCTACCTCTGGCTTAAGTATTTTTTCCCAAACTCCTTCCCTTCCACTCTGAGGTCAGAGGAGATAGGAAAGAAGGAGAAGAGCTCAGGGTGAAAAGCAGCCAATGAGAGTGGGTAGCGAAGGGGCTGACCTGCCTCCCTCATCCTCAGATCAGAGGCTCATTGTTTGGCCGTGCCTTTAATTTAACCCTTTGGCTTTATCGGGTTATTTCAGTTGCTCTTCTAAGACAGAAACGGAATATCTACTTCTTTGTATTCTTACCCCATGTAGGGCCCACTGGTGATGGAAAGCCATGCCACCCTGGACCCAGGACTGTTAAGCACAAACAAATGCAGCCATTCTCAAAGTGTGGTCTGTAGGCCTATGGGGATCCACAAAGTCAAAACTATTTTCATAACAATATTAAGATGTTAGTTGCACTTTTCACTGGGTTGATACTGCACTGATAGTGCCAAAGCAGTGCTGAGTAAACTGCTGGTGCTTTAAGCACCAAACTGACACTAGTTAGTGTATTCTTCACTGCCAGACACTCACAGTAAAAAGGAAAAAAAAAAAAGCCAGTTTCTTCACTTAAAGAATGTGTATACTGAAGCAGTAAAAAATTTATCTTGATCCCTGAATATACTCCTCTTTAATATTCTGGTAAAGGAAATTGGAAGTATGCAAAAAGTACGTCTGCTTATCAAAGAAAGGAACAGCACCTGTGCTATTATTTGAGTTGTGAGCTGAATTAGCCTTTTTTATTTTCATGGAGCACCAGTTTTACTTGAAAGAACAACTCACAAACTGTGATTATTCAGACTTGGGAATTTGACAGACATTTTCCCAAAAATGAAGTGATCCTGTCACTTCAAGGAAAAAGCTGAGTGTTGCCAATGATAAAATTCAACTTTTCAAGCAAAAATTAGAATTTTGGAAAACTTACAACTGCTGCTACGAACTTGACAGTTTCCCAGTACTTATTTTTCTGGTGAAGTTGGAAGTGTTATTAAGGAGTGTGTTTTTTTGTTATTGTATAATGAAATGTGTCAGTATTTGGGTCATCTGCATACATCAGTGAACCAATATTTTCCAAATGACCGTGTTTGGTGTTATAAGGTGAAAGCAGGGTAAAGCAGTTCAAAGTGCAAGACAAACCAATGAATTTTAATTTTACAGAGTAAGAAAAGTTCATTGATGTGATTTCAGATTCCACATTACAACTGTCTTTAAGAAACTACTACTTGTTGAATTTTGTTCTAGTATCAGAGAATAATATTCACAATTACCTGAAAAAGCTATTAAAATACTCCTATCTTTTCCAAATGTATATTGGTATGAGACTGGACTTCTTCATATACTCTAAACAAAACAATTTATAACATAAGCAGCTATAGGAACCCAGCTGTCTTCTATTATGCAGACATTAAATTTACAAAATGAAAAAACAATGCCACTCTTCTCAATAAATTTATTTTTTTGAAAATAATTTTTCCTAAAATGTCTGTTATTTATGTTAACATGTAATTATTTATAAGACTTGTAATTGTTAATTTTAAATGAATTAATAAATATTTTTAAGTTTTCTCAGCTTTAATTTCTAATATGATAAATAGCAATAGAAATAACCCACATAAACAAAATCTTTTTGGGGTCCTCAAGAATTAAAAAATGTAAAGGGCTTCCAAGACTAGAAAGCTTGAGAACCTCTGGTCTCATGACATAAACTTGGCCACATTTACACCTTCTAGTAGAGACTTAACCTGACGCTTACTGGGGCTGCTGCTATAGCTGCTCTCTGGGAAGAAACCCAGAGGTGCCCTGGTGGCACAGTGGTTAAGAGCTCGACTGCTAAACAAAAGGTCAGCAGTTGGAATCTACCAACCCTGCTCCTTGGAAACCCTATGGGGCAGTTCTACTCTGTTCTGTAGGGTTGCTATAAGTCAGAATTGACTCAACTGCAGCAGGTTTGGTTTTGGGTTTTTAGAGCTCCAGAAGGAATCAGAGGTGAAGGTGTAGTGGCAAATTGCTGGGCTCCCAAGAAACTTGGCCTCTCCCAGCTCCATCACCCTGCCTTCTATTAAGAAAGACCCAGACCTACCCATTCTTGACTCCCAAAGACTTTGTACTAGAGTGAAATTTTTCTCAAACTTGGATAATTGCAGAGAACCCGACTTGAATTAAATGATTTTTATTCTGTTTCTTAAATAAGTACAAATATAAAACAAGATACAAATTCATTTTGCTTTTCGTTCTTGTACAATTATAAAACCAAATACAATTTATAAATTACAAATGAATTTCTTTTATACAAAACCAAAATAAAGTAACAATATTAATTTCATATGATAGATCAAGTTTTGCTTAACTAAGTTGCCACTACAACGTAAATGTGGTGCTTACTGTTGTGTTTAAATTCAGTAAACTTATGCCACAGTGATGATGACCCAACTTCCTTATCTCCTTTCTCTGTTCCACGTACTGTGAAACATTCATCATTGGGGGCCACAATGTCGTTTAGACTTCATGTAGCAAGAATGTATGTTTACATATTAAATCTACCTCTTTCGCTTCTTATTAGCTTGAGACTGCTTGGTGTGAAATAGATCATAAGCTCTTAACACTGCCCCTGATATCTCACGTGGTGGATATGTTGATGATCCAGAATATTTGTACTTTTTGAACCTCTACTATCAGAATAAAATACTAACTTTAAAAAATTATTGGAGAAAACTCATGAAAATATATATGTGATTTGAGAACACATTTTGAGAAACATTTCTCAGTTTGAGAAACATTTCAGTGGTTAAGAGTGTGGAGTCTGGAATTAGACTGACCTGGATTTGAATTTGAATTCTATCACTTACTATCTGTGCCCTTGTACAAATTACCCAACCTCTCTGAGCCTCAGTTTCCTCAGCCTGACCCTCAGGGTTTTAATTTTTTAAAGTATCATAATTCCTATCTCCAAGGATGGTTGTGAAGACTGAGATAAAGTATATAAAGTACCTGGCATAAACTTGGCACTTAACACCATTTCCTTCCCTTTTCTAAAATTAAATCTTGGATCCAGCTTGTCTGTGAATAAGGAGAGGCACAGGTAGGTCTGAGACACTTGTGAAGGCAAACAAACTCGGTAAGATACACAGAACTTGCAGACACCTCCAGGCTTTGTTGTCCACAGCAGAGACACTGGACTCTCTTTGGGCCTAAGTGAGAGGTTGCGGCTGGGCTATGCTGTTGGGCATAGCCTGGAGTTCTGAAGCCTTGTTCCCTGAGGCCTCTCTGGCCTGTCCAGGAATTCCTAAATGAAAGAAATCTCTCTGCTTTGTGCTTCGCTTACAGGGAGTGGAACGTGCTCGTTCTTCACGCTGCTTCACACCTGAGGATATTAGTGGAAAAGCTCCGGTCCTGGGCACAGGCACAGGCATAGACATGGGCATGAGCTTTATGGGACTACCACTAGCCGACAGGAAACACAGTCCTGGGAGTGGACAGATGGAGGCCGTTGTATTGACCTGCTCATTGTGCCGACAGGACGTGCAGGGTGCGGGCTCCCAGCTTCTACCGTGCCAGCACTTGCTCTGTAAGGACTGCTTCCAGTGCTTGATCCAAAAGCTAGGGCAGGTTGCCAAGGCTCAAGGGGCTGTTTCAGATGGTAAGTACAAAAGCACCACAGGTTCACCTCATTCTACACAACAGGTCTCTTCCTGTTTCGTAGGAACTGAATATCAAGTGTAGAAAGAATCTGAATTTAAATGCCCAAGGGTCACTGATTGCTAAAAGGAACTCTGGGGGAATCCTCTTGATGCCTCATATATCTGTTTTGTAGACTGGGACTTTTCATGTTTGGGATTTCCTTAAAGTAGTGGCAAACTAGGAAGCCGAGGAAGGTTTTGATTTAAGGTTTAGCTAACTCCTGAGATGGAGAGGACAGGTCTGGGCTCACTAACCCTCTTGAGGCAGAGGGAGAACAGCTGGCTCCTAGCGTTGGTCAGGAACCGATTTTGAACAGAATCGCACTGACTAGTGAACTCTTTGCCATTTAAGATGCTGCCCAGCAGGGAGGAGCCTGTGTCTTGCTTCTGAATGTCAGGTTTCCTAGGAAACAGTTGCATTGAGAACTATGGCCTTAGAGATGGGAAGCGTGTCCCTTCATTTCAGCATTTTAACACAGGGCATGTAGCAGAGGTACAGTGAATATCTGTTGAATGAACTTGTAGAATGAGAAGGTCAAATAAATTGGCAGTGCTTAGAGACATCATCTTTGATCTTGTTTGTTTTGTTCTCTGCAGTTATTTCCAAAGTGATTTGTAGCACAGGTCTAGGCTCTCTTGGACGCATTATAACACTGTGGTTAACAGTGTAGGCTTTGAATCTGGGTTTTGAGCACTTCGTGACTGTGTGTAAGCTACCTGACTTCTCTGAGTCTGTTAAGAGTTTGGGGCACAGAAAGAATATTGTTTACATTGATTTTTCAAATTTATATTTGATTTTTAAAGTCATAACTTAAAAAAACCTAGTTTTCCCTTAAGCTTTTAATTGTAACTTATAAATCTTATTCTATTTATAAATGGAGCAAATTTTAACAATCACTTTTAAAGAACCACTGATTAATAATTTATAAGCTTAGTTAATAATTGCTTTTATAAATCTTATGTCTTTTTTTTTTAAGTACTTCAATACAAATACCAAAACCAAACCCATTGCCGTCCAGTTGATTCTGACTCATAGTGACCCTATAGGACAGAGTAGAACTGCCCCATACTTCCAAGGAGTAGATTCAAACTGCCAACCTTTTTGTTAGCAGACGAGCTCTTAACTACTGCACCACCAGGGCTCCATCTAACAAATAGACCTTTCCAGTTATTTAAAGAACTCTTGGAAATCCAGTAAGTTAAATTTATAAGCATAGTAAATCTTAACTATGCCTTAAAAGTTCGAGCACTGTTCATCATCAATTGTCTCAAGATCAATAAACAATAACTTTAAAAAATTGTGGTAAAATATATACAATAAAAAAGTTCTAGCACTGTTTACACATTTACACATTCTCTTAAAAACACTTTTCCACTAAAATTACAAGTCTAAATCAATTACTTAATTACACATTTTAAATTGGGATCACAAGGCTAGTCTTTTAGATATGCTAATATGTCAGATTCTCTTAAACTTTGCAAGTACTTAAAATGCCAGCTATTCACGGATTATTTTTAATGAGCCCAAATATTTAATACTGTATATAATTCCATGTCTTCCCAGGGTTACAAGACACCAACTAAGGAAATCAAGTCATCTCAAGCAAGTTGGAGTTTCTGTCCCTGGGTACTGAGTTTACTTAAAATCAGAGAGACCCCCGGCTGGGTCACAGGATTCTTACCTACCACAGATGCTGATGGGCCATGATGAAGCCTATTTAACCAACTGCACCATTTCAGTTAGCAGCCGAGTGCTTAAGCATTGCACCACCAGGGCTCATAATGCCCACTAACCTGTTCCTGTCGAGTCAATTCCGACTCATAGCGACCCTATAGGATAGAGTAGAACTACCCCATAGTGTTTCCAAGGAATGGCTGGTGGATTCCCACTGCTAACCTTTTGGTTAGCAGCTGAATGCTTAACCATTGTGACTAGCTAATTTCCTTTACTGCTTTCTTTGATTTGAATTTATTTGGTTCACTTATGACTTTTTAAGTAAACCAATTATGCATGCCTCTAAAGGCTTTATTTGACTCTAAAATCAGAACACTAAAGGCATACCAATGGCAAGGATTACAATCATGTATTTTGGTGCCAAGTTATTGTAAGTACAATGGAGAGTAAAAACATTAGCTTTAATGTCGGTATATCTGAGTGTGAGTCCTGCTCTGCCTGCCACTTAGTAGTAGTGTAACTTGCATGAGTTACTTCATCTGTCTGTGTCTGAGCTTTCTCACCCAAAAATGGGGCTAATGATAATAGTAACTAACTGACAGGACTCTTCTGAGGATTAAATAAAATAATACAAATAAAGCATCCTGTAAAATGCCTAGTATATAGTAAGAGACTAAGGAATGTGGAAAAAATGCTATTATTTAGGACTTGTGACACTGTGAAGTGGAAAAAAATCTGTTAGATGGGCACATGCTTAATCTGGAACTAGAGAGGCAATTTCTTGAAGATGTAGCATTTTATATTATTTAATATGGTCTGGCTAGGCCATTACCACCTTCCACGTTTGCATTTATGGGCAAAGAGTGGAATAAGGTGCTTCTTTAGGAGTTTTTAGGACTCTACACTGTGTGAAAGGAGTCCTGGTGGTGCAGTGGTTAAACGCTTGTCTGCTAACCGAAGGGTTAGTGGTTCGAACCCACCACTGCTCTGCGGGAGAAAGATGTGACAGTCTGCTTCTGTAAAGATTTACAGCCTTGGAAATCCTATTTCGGCTCTGTCCTGTAGGGTTGCTATGAGTTGGAATCAACTCGACGATGATGGGTTTTATGGACACTGTGTTGTAATTGTTGGTTTGTATGTCTGTCTCCTCCACAAGTACTTACTGACCACTATGTACCAAGTCTTGTGGCATTTAGGGCACAGAGATGAAAAGACAGGGTGCTTGCCTTTAAGGAGCTCATAATCTAATGAAAGAGAGAAAAGTAAACAGATTGTAATAGTACAGTGTGGTAGGGATGTGAATGGAAGACTGTTTAAAGTTCCGGCAAAGAAGGAATAACTCTGGAAGTTTCAGGGAAGGCTTCACAGAACAGGGCTTGCCTGAGCTGTCTCATGAAGGCAGAATACAGTTTGGTCAGTGGGAGCAATCTGTCTTCAATTATCTTTATGCACTAGGACGTGGATATCAGTTGCTCACCAAATGTTTTCTGGAGGACAAAAATAATGGCACCCAAATGGTTGCCTGATGAAAGGCAGAGCTGTCACCTATCTTTTGCAAGTCTAATGAGATCCCCGGTACCTGAATTTGTATTTCTGGTCTGTGATTTGAGAAGCCGTGCTTTGGGAATTTCGTTCTTTGGAAAGAGCTTTCAGCACGGCCACTTTATGCAGCAGAGTAGGAGCACAGGCTTGCTAGAAGGCACATTTTTTTCCTGCCAGTCTGGGGTTTTTAAAGGTAAAATGTGTGAACAGTTGAAGGGCTGGCAGGGAAGATGGGTAGAGGCTGAGGAATAAAGAGGTCCATCTAACATCAACCCCTCCAGCCACATGGGGCCACATTGCATGGGGATGAGTTCATTTCCATAAGCCTATTTCCTTTGATTGCTGGGCAGAGTCATGCAGTTGCTGTGTGGAATGGAAAAGCGGCTGTGCCTGGGTTCAGAGTCTGTCCAGCTGGTTTTCAGTTCTAATCCCACAACGGAACCTCCCCAACCTGTACTCCTGCACTGGGGCTCAGAAATAAGGGGAGGGTGTGAGGTGGGCATTTTCTCAGTCAACTAGACTGTGCCTTTCATCTCTACAACTTCACAGCCTAACACAGAACCTGACACAGGCAGGGGGTTAAGTGAATATTGAATAAATATTTCCGTCAGTGAATCCAAGAAGACCTCCCATGATTCTTGCCTAGAGGGAGGACTTTTCTCACTTGTGACACCGCCCTTCTTCAGGTTGGAGGTGCAAAGCACATTTATCAAGCACCCAGTGGTTGGCAGACACGGTGCTGTGGACTTGTACCGGTGTTATCTTTTCTAAACTTTACAAAAACCCCGTAAGGTAGGTAATAGTATTCCCACTTTACAGATGAAGTGCCGGGAGCTTGGGAAATTTAAGGTCGAAGGTCTTACAACTTGTGTCAGGATAGGGATTCAAAGTCAGGTTGACCTGTCTTTAAAGCTTATTAGCTTCTATAGCACCTTGCTCAGGGGAAGAGTCCACGCTTACCTGGAATCTCACCTAAAGAGACTCCATGGAGTATCTTTGAGGAAAAAGTCAAACCTGCAGTCTGAGCCATCAAGTGCAAATCTTTAATTGATGCAGCCTAACTAGGAGTTCCCCTAGCAACTCCAGCACACTAGACTTTAAGTCTCAGGCTCTGAGGAGACTGGCTGGGCAAGGCCATTGAAAGCTAATAATGGAGGACCAGAGCCAAGGTAGGAGTGCTGAGCATGCAACCGTTTAGCCATGCAGTGGGATGATTGGGGCTGCAGACTCTGTGCAGAAGGGCTGGCTAGTGGCAGTGGATCTACTCAGCCAATAAGGATATCTATTGGGGGATATTTGCTTGTAGATCTAATTGTAAGTGGTCCTAGGTTAAATCCTAGTTGGAAAGTAGGCTACTGAGTCCCAAAGTGATACTTTAAATAAATGTAGCAAGCTCTTTAGGGAGCTGGCATCCCTAAAACTTCCATTTATTGTTGTGTGCTGGCTCTGTCTTTGAAATGCTCAAGGCCCCTATGGTTTTATTCGTTGTTTTACCAGGGGGTGGGGAGGAGGCAGTTGAATGTTTTCTTTCCCATGCATGTAAAAGGAACATTATTTATTCTTTCTCTTTCAATCGACTGAAAGACAAATCCTGGCTTGGAGACCTTGATTCTGAGATCCAGATTCCAAAATCTACTTGTTTAGTGTCTTACTTTTCCCATTTTCATAGTGGAAGATGAATGGAGATGTAGGAAGAGTCCTGCTCTCGAAGTCATAGCCACTGGAGCTCATCTGGTCTCTAACACTAATGACTAAGTGGTCTCAGACCTTTTCTGGCATTCACGGCTGGTCTTGATGTGCTCCAAGAACACTAACTAACCCCCTTAACCCCATGCTTCCTGAAGCTAGAGAAGGGTGGCAGCATGACCCTTGAACTCTACTAATGCTGAAAGGGGAAGCAATCACTGTCCCTCAGTGGGCAGGCGTTGGGGCTTTGGGAAGATCAAAGAGAAGTAACTGATGCAAGATGCTACAACCTCAGAGTCAGAGAGGGAAAAGACTCTTAATGAGCAGCTCAGTTGGAGGGTCTCTAATGACCTGGGGTGAGAATGGGAGGCTCGGGGTAAGATCCCAGCCACAGGAGCCTGAGAGGCAAGTGACTGCTGTTTGCTAGTTCCAGGTGCTGAACAGTGTGTCCAGCCTTGTGAGGTCTGTTGTGGGCAGTGGCCTAAGTCTTCCAGATGGAGGGCAGGCCGCTGAACAGGGCTGAGCTGGGTGTGCAGCAGGTGCAGAAGCTGGAGCTCTGGAGCCCTATCAGCTGGGTGGCTTTTTTCCTGATGAACAGTTTCCTCACCCTAATTGGCTCTCTAGGGCCCTAGGATTAGCATTGGCACCTCAGAACAGTACTTGTTACTGGGAGAGCAATTCCCCTGGTGATGGAAAGGAGGCAGGCTGTGTTTTGGGGGATGTGCTTGCTGCTACTGGTACTGCTTGGAAGGCTATAGCTAGAACAGATTTACTGAGAAAAGGAGTTTGAGGTGGCTGTGATTAATGGACAGACTCTTGGAGGGGACTCTTGTCTGCAGGAGCTTTCTCACTAAAGGGGACTAGGAAACAGGAAAAGCCTTAAGAGTTCATCTCCAACCCCTCACTGCATGACTGGGGCCTCGGGAGGCCAGAAAGGGCTAGGATTCTGCTGCAGATCACATAGTCTGTCATCTGCAGAGCCAGAACAAAAACCCAGCTCCCTTGGCTGCTAGTCCAGGGCTTGCCTTGGCTTGAGAGGACCCACAGACCTAGAGTAGGATGCTGCCCTTGGTTCTCCCATTGTCTCTCTGTACAGGCCCAGATGGAAACGGGGTCAGTGCCCTTGCATGGAGTGAGTCAGTGCATCTGTCCTTGCATTTACTGTAGGGTTTGGAGGTGAATAGAGATAGAGGTGCTACCTGGGTCATGAGGGTCATCAGATGAGATGGACTTGGACTCATCTTACCTGTACCTTCTGTATCCCATTGGGGGTAGTCTTTTTACACAGAAAGCCTTTTCACAGCTGGGTGGTTTCCAGGGGCATGAAGGCCACAGACCATGCCCCCATCTCCAGCTGCAGTCAGTCATGTGGTTGTCATGCTTAGATTCTGACTTTTGGCTCAGATCTGCTGTCTGGCCCTGTCCCACAGTCCCTGGATCCCCCGGTCTGACCTCAGTTTATTCTATATTCTTTCCTGTGGTGATATTTTTCCTGACTTCACTTCACCTATCTTCGGGCTATGCTCACAAATCCTCTAGCTTTAGCCCTAATCATGCCTTCAGATTCTGGGCCTGCATTTCTAGCTACCTAAAGTCTCCATATTGCTTGCAGTTCAGGATGGAAACTTTTTAGCACAGTCTTCAAGGCTCTTTCCAATCTGGCCCCAAACTAATTTTATAGCCTCATCTTCTGCCATTCCTCTACATATTCTAGTGTTACCAGTCTTTCTACAGAGACGCCTGACACTTGGACATCTGTAATTCTGTATTTATGCTGTTCCCTTCTCCTGAAATGCCCTTTCCTGGTTACTAAGATCCTATCCAAAGCTGAAGGTCCAGCTCCAATGTGACCCAGTTAATAGAGCTAGAGCACACAGGGATAGGGAGTGGGCTTGAGAGCAAGCAGGACACTCATTATCAGAATTGAGTCCCAGAGAGCGAGGCAGGAACAATTTAGGTAACTGTTGGTTTAGGCTAGGGGTCTACAGACTTTCTTCTGTAAAGGGCCAGATAGTAAATATTTTCAGCTTTGCAGGCCATATGGTCTCTGTCACAACATTTTCCATTGCAGCATGAAAGGAACCATAGACAATACTGAAACAAATGGGTATGAATGTGTTTCAGTAAACTTTATTTACAAAAACAGGCAGACCATAGTGTCCTGACCTCTGCTTTAGTCTCCTTATGAGGGAATTGGGTGGATTTGAACCTGTGGGTAGCATCAAATAGGAACATCTATGCAGCAGCCAGACAGGGCCAGAAAGACATGAGGGGAGGGACTTCCAGGTAGGGAATAGTATTAAGCTGAGGCACAGAGAGGAAAGAGCAGAGCCAATATTAGGAACAGGATGGAGTTATTTTTGGCTGGAATTTGAGAATCTTCCAAACTCTCTTTGGAAAGGAAATTTAGGGCCAAATTGTGAAGGATCTTAATCAATTTAAGCTATTCTGTAGACATGGGGAGTCATTGAAGGTTTTTTTTTAATCAATAGAGTATAATCTGTATTTTAAAAAAGGTATTCTGACTTGGTGAGAAGAATGATGGGAGGAGATGGAACTGGATTTGGGAGGAGCTGTCAGGTTATCACAGTTGTCCAGGCCATTGGTTCCTGATTACTGGTCCCTGGACCAGTGCTGGTATGGATGCCTAAGAATTACTTGGGAAACTTGTTAAAAAATACAAATAGCTGGTCCCACACCCACACCCAGTAGATTTGGATTTGGTAGATTTCGGATTTCAAACAACCGTTCAAGATTTGGGAATCACTGGTCTAGGCAAGGGAGGATGAGGCCTAATCTTGAAGAGAGTGTGGATGCCAGAGAAAGTAGGGCACAGGTAAGGTAGAATTTGGCAGCTGCCCTCTTCCTCCTTCTGTGACCTTTCTCTGTTCATGACAGCCTGTCCACGTGACTTTTTTTTCCATCAACTACCACTACCCCCAGCATCCTATTTGGGTCATGTCCTATTCATTCTCTTTGAAACCGCTCATCTCTTTTCCTTCCACTTCTATTTTCATTTAGAATCCCATTAATGCTCAACTGGACAAGCCTCCTTCCTGACCTCCCTGTCTACAGTCCACCAAGATAATCAAAAAGCCCAATTTTGTCACTCTCCAGAACCTTTTCTGGCTGCCTTTGCCTTTGGAGGAGCCCTGGTGGTGCAGTGTTTAAGAGCTTGGCTACTAACCAGAAGGTCAGCAGTTCCAAAGAAACTTAGAAACCTCTGGGGCAGTTCTACTCTGTCCTATAGAGTTGTTATGAGTTGAAATCGACTCTACGGCAGTGGGTTTTTTTTGTTGCCTTTGGGATCAAGGTCAAGCTTCTTAGCTTAGCACTCGGGGCCCTTCAGGAGCTTACTCTCCTGCCCACCTTTCCAAGCTCATTTCTTGCCACTCCCCCTTATCCAATTGCGCTTTGCTTTTGAAATCACCCCGTACTTTTAATCTCGCCCTGTCCTACTGTCTTTCCTCCAAATCAACCCTGTTTTTCCTTCTTGCTGTGTATGACCATGCCTCCCAGGGGTGGGGGTAAGGTTAGGTGCCCTTAAGGGGCCCCTCCCAGGACCTTTGTGCATCATGAATATGTGTCTTCTCCATCTGAAGTCCTAATCCTCTGCTTGTGAGGGACAATTGGTCACTATGGCAACTGACTGTGACGTCACAGGATAAGGACTTCAGGTGAAGTGGCAGGAGCAGGTGAGTGTGTAGGAGACAGATTTTAATGTCTGTCGAAGGCCCCCTGCAGCCACCCTCCTTCAGTGCTGGGAATGGAGGGAAGTCTCGGGCTCCTGCTGATTTTTAAAATGATGCGGTGAGTGTGTGCCTGGCATCTGCGTGCTACAGCAGTGTGGGGCTGACAGAGTGTGTCAACTTGAGCTCTGGCTGTGCAGGCACCGCTGCTGCGTGAGCCTGTTATTCCATTCTGGATTGCTATTTTGATACCCAGATTGCATCATTCTTCCTACGTATAAACAGGGGGTCCCCAGGGCCCTGCAGCTACTCACTTCTCCACCAACACTGTTGTTGTGATGAGCTCTATTTAAATGAGCTCCCGGATCGGGGCAGGCTCCAGCCACACATGAGCACTGTCATTTTGGGGAATATGGAGGGCTGAAGGATTTTTGGATCGAGTCCTAAAAGACTGAGAGTGATGGCTCCTAAGCTGTGCAGAGGGCGTCAGAGCTAGTTCCTGAAAGTTGAAAATCTCGTTTTCTTCCTTCTGAGCTTCTATTCCAAGGCACCCAGAGGATTAGGAAGGAGATGCAGCTAGGAAGAGAGTCGCCTCTTTGAGGTCTCCCTCTTGCTGTTCAGTTTGGGAAAATTACTGCAGAGCCTTCGAGATAAACAGGAGCAGGAGGAGCCAACCAAGCCCTTTCTTGCAGGAGCATCTCAGGTGAGCTCAAGAAATGGAGCCCTGGCTAAGAATGCATCAGAAAAAGGAGGAGAGAAGCCAGGCTGCTCCCATACCCCACCCAGTACCCAGCTCCCTGAGACTCAGGCCCTGCAGTCCAGCTGGTTGCAGTATGCAGGGTGGGTGTTCCTGAGTGCTTAGTAAGCACCATCCTCTGGGACCATGGTGGTCTCACCTGTCGCTCTTCTGACTTCTCTCACAGGGCAGCAGGGGCCACAGGTAAGCTTGCTGGCAGCCAGGGACAAGAGCAGCAATCACTTTAGGGGTGTCTTGTATCAAAATCTGTCTTTCTAGCAAGGACTGCGTGACTGGGGAGCGGGTGCAATGTGTTTCTCAGAGGTGGTGTTGCTCTGAGTTATGGAGGCTTCAGGGGCTTCTGTGGTGGGGGCCTTAGCTGATGCCCAGTAGACTTGGGACTGCCCTTAGGTGGGAGGACAAAAGTGGTTAGTGATGAAGGCCAGCCTGCCAGAGGATACAACAAGGATGGGTTTTCTTCTCATGTGTTAACTGGCAGAGCCATAAGGAGGTAAATTGTCTTACCTGTGGCCACAGAGGCCATGAATCACTGCTCAGTGGTCCCAGGTACCCTCCATGTTTTATGAGGGCTATGTGATTTTTGGCTAAGTCCCTCTATCTCTCTGGGCCTCTGTGTTACAATCTGTATGGTAAGGGAATTGGCTAGATGAACAGTGAAGGTGTGTCCAGCTTTGGTTCTACAGGTGGGAGCTGCCAGGGGAGCATCAGGCTGCTCCAGAGGATGCTACTGCTCTATCAGGGCCAGAGTCTGAGCCCTAGCTACCAGGTTTCTTGGAGCCCTGGACAAGAGCTGTGGAATGAAAGGCTTCCTAACCCTCAGAGGGTTTCTCAGGGCTGAGTTTAGGCTTATGCACCTGAGGTGTGGGTGTTCTACCTGCAGGCCTCAGCTGGCGCAGTGCCAGCTTTCTGAGCTCTTCTCGGATTTCTCTCCCACACAAGCCCTGTAGTGCCCAGGTTGCCTTGGCCTTGCTATTCCTGCCTGAAAGGTGGACTTCCCCAGTCTAGGCCCCCATCCCTTGTCTCACTTGCTCCTAGGCTCAGCACACCTCTCCAGGCCTAGCAGCAGTCATTGTGAAGCCTACTCAAGGTTGCTTCAGTTGAACTGGGAGTTAGGTGAGGCAAGATATGTCCTTCAACTTACTGCCAACCTCCAGGGAACCTGGGTGTCCGGAGACCTTCTGTCTGTTGGGAATCTGCCCTTTTCTTTTCTTTGCCAGAAAGGAAATACATCACAGCTACACTTAGAGTCTTTCTTAACTTCTTGGAGCCTCTTTTTAAAACTGGGCAAGTGCTACCACCCCAGCCTGCTTTTCTCAGCTGCATGAGACTGGGGACAGAGAGCTATCAGGTTCAGCCATAGGGTAAGGGGGTGCTTTCTTTAAGGCACTGGTCCTCAAACTTGACTGTACATAGCAGTCACCTGGGACTTTTTAAAAAATACTGATAACCTGGACCCCATCCCCTAAAATTCTGATTTAATTGGTATGGGATATGGATTGGACATCAGGGTGTTTAAAAGTTCCTTATATGATACAAATATGCAGCAAAGTTTGAGAACCATTCCTCTCAAGAATAAAATTGCCCCCAGATTTATTTTCTTCTGGCAGAAAAACCCATTTCATTTGCGTTTTCTCAAAGATTATATTTCTTAAAACTTTTCAGCACAGCTGGCGTGGCTCCCAGTTCCCTCTGGATTCCCAGAGTCCAGAGCTGGATCCAGGTCATCGCTGGAGTCTGGTCATTATTATGGAATATTCTATTTATTTATAATCAAATTATCTCATTATTAAAATAAATTATCTTGTTTATTTACAATTGAATTAGAGAGGAGTATAGCATAGTAGAAAAGACATGGGTTTTAGAGGCAGACAGACTTCAAACCATATCATAGTTCTGCCCCTGCTTTCTAAGATCTTTGACCGGTGACTAACTTCTCAGAGCCTCATTTTCTCCAACTGTAAAATGGAGACAATGCCTACTTCTTAGAGATGATTTGATGATTAAGTGAGATAATGTATGTAAAATGCCTGATGCAAGAAGTAGTGGTAATCAGATACAAATTTGTCCCAGACCTTCCAGGGACCGGAGGAGCTGGTTCTGGTGACAGAGGGACTGAATGTCCTCAGCTTTCAGAGCTGTTCTCCACAGTCCCTAAGCCCCCAGGAGATGCTCTGGTGCCTGTGACCTCTTCACGCTGAAAGCAGAAGCCCCACCTTCTCTGGGCATGTTGTTTGGCCTTTAGGCCCTGGCTTACATTTCTCAGAATTGATGTTTTTGTGTATGAAATAAAAGCTTCAGGCTGTTGCTCGAATAATGAAAATATGAAAAAATAATGTATCTAAATATTTTATGTAATATGTGATTTAAGTACGTATTCATAACTAGATTCATATTATGTAAGTAGATGTTTGGTTATTTTATATATATCCACAGCCCTAAAAGTTTATATGTTTGAATTGTATAAAATAAAACTTTTTTTATGTCCTCATTGAAAATTGGGGTATCCTCTTAAAAAGAAAAAAAAAAAAAAGTTCAAGTTTGAAGCAGCCTGATGGAGGTTAGGGAGCTTTCAAAGGAAGAGAAGAGAATTTTTGGCATTATGACACAAAGAGAGCACATGTCTTCCGTGTCCACTCTGAGACCCACAGCCTGCCTGGAACTGTGCTTGCAGCACTGTGGTGATTCTCCAACTCTGCTGTCTGTTGCAGCCACCCCTCTTCAGAGGGAGGTTCTTTTAAATCCAGGCCTCCCCTCAGCCACAAGTCTGCCCTCTGACTTCCTGATAAGAATGATGGTCAGGTTGCCGTTTGACTTCTGTCCCTTTCCATCTTGCTAGAGGAATATTTCTGAAGCCTGGCAGCAATAAGCAGAGCCAAAGGGCTGGATAATCCATACTTTCCTGATACTCCTGTTCCCCTCATTTTAAGGATGTAGAAAGTGAGGTTCAGAGAAAGCAGGTGACTTGCCCAAGGTTACAGTCAGATAGTGCCAGTGCTGGACCTAGAGCTCGTATCTCCCAATTCAAAGTCCTTCCAAGCATCTTACCTCTTCTCTGGATCAGACCTGATTCCTTTATCATCTCAGGCTGGCTTCTTTCCATCACCCAGCAAAGTTCCAGATGGTTGCTTACTACTTTCAATGGATATGAGTACAAGGGATACACATGGAATAGACAAATCCAAAAGAAACATAATTGTCCAGTCTGCTAAAAATCATACAATATCCTTTAATACCTATTGTAGATTATTTTTGTGTATGGATACACGAGCAGATTCTTACAATCAGTGTGGTATTTGTTGTTCTAGAAGGGTATTCAGGGTGCTGTGGGAATCCAGAACGGAATGATTAACTCATCCTGGGGGAAATCAGACCCTGTTGCTCAAAGGTGAAACATTTAAGCAGGTTTGAAAGGATGAATAGGAGTTTATCTGAAAGGGACAGGAAGAAGAAAGAATATTTCAGAAAGAGGGAACAGCATTTTCAAAGACAGAGTCATGCAAGGGTTTGGTATATTCAGGAAATAACGGAGGTGTTTGGCACAGCAAGGACAGGGTATATGGCAGATGAAAAGGACTTTGAATACAAAGCTAAGGATTTTGACTTTTAGGCCAAGGGAGGTAGAGAATGCAGGATGAAGCCTTGCATATCCTGTTTAGTTCTTTCTCTTTTTTCATTCTGCTAATGAAGCTGTTAGTATGCCTAATGTTTGAGCATCTGGTACCAGGGATTTGGAAGCCTTGTGGAAATTATTATTATTATTATTTTTTTAATATATATTTTATTGTACTTCAGGTGAAAGCTTACAGAGCAAATAGTTTCTCATGAAATAGTAGTACACATGTTGTTTTTTTTGACATTGGTTAACAACCCCACAACGTATTAAGCCTCTAAATTCTCAACTTTTTTTTTTGATGAAAATTACAGATGGCCAAAGATACACCGTTTCAAAATTTTCTACATTCACAGTTCAGTGACATTGACTACGCTCTTCCAACTGTGCTGTTATTCTCACTTAAGATGAAGGCTTACAGAACAAAATAGTTTTTCATTTAACAGTTACTACACATGTTGCCCTATGACAATGGTTAACAATCTCACAGCACATCAAGAATATCCTTACTCCACCTTGTGTTCCCTATCACCAGGGGGCTTCCTTGTCCCCTTCTGTCTTCTGGACCTTGTCAGTGGACTATTGTACCTCTTTAGTCTCATTTGTTTATTTATTTATTTATTTATTTTTATTTTATTTAAACACCATTTCAAAACTTTTTACTTACACATTTAAGTGATATTGACTATGCTCTTCCAATTGTGCTGCCATTCTCGCCCAAGATGAAGGCTTACAGGACAAAACAGCCTCCCATTTAATAGTTACTACAAATGTTGCCCTATAGCAGTGGTCAACAATCTCACAATACATCGACAGTGTCCTTATTCAATTTGTGTTCCTTATCATCAGTTTCCTACTCTCCCTCTGCCTTCTGGCCATTGTCACCAGACTCCTGTACATCGTTAGTCCCATTTAGTTTTACTGGGGTGTCCATTCCCAGGCTTAACATCGAACCTTGAAGGTAACTTCCCCTCTGAGCTGAAAGGGTGTCTGGGGGCCACACTCTCGAGGTTTCTCTAGTATTCTTTAGGCCAGTATATCTGGTCTTCTTATTTTTTTTTTTTTTTTTTGGGAGTTAAAATTATGCTCTACATCCTACTCCAGCTCTGCCCAGAACCCTCTGTTGTGATCCTGGTCAGAGGAGTCATTGGTGGTAGCCGGGCACCATCCAGCTGTACTGGGCTCAGTCCCGTGGAGGCCTTGGTAGCTGTGGACCATTAGTCCTTCGGACTGATCTTTTCCTTGTATCCTGTTCTCTTCGTTCTCCCTTGTTCCCGAAGGGATGAGATCAGTGGAGTATCTTAGATGGCCGCTCATAGGCTTTTAAGACCCCAGACACTACTCACCAAGGTAGAATGTAGAGCATTATCTTTATAAGTAGTGTCATGCCAATTGAGCTAGATGTTCCCCGAGATCATGGTTCCCAGAGCCCTCCATCCAACAACTCAGTCCCTCGGGGGGTTTGGATGTGTCTATAGGGCCTCCATGACCTTTCCTTGTGCAGGTTGTGTTAGTTTCCCCTGTACTATGTACTATCTCATCTCTCACCCAAGTTACCACTTACCTATTACCTATTTAATATCCCCCCCCCTCCCATCCCTGGTAACCAACAAGGATTGTTACATTTTGCATGTGAATTTTTTCATGGGTTTTTACAATAGAGGTCTCATACAATATTTGTCCTTTTGTGATTGACTTATTTCACTCAGCATGATGTCCTCCAGTTTCATCCATGTTATGAGATGGTTCACCGATTCATTGTTCTTTCTCGTTGCATAGTACTCCATTGTGTGTATGTACCATAGTTTGTGTATCCATTCGTCTGTTGATGGACATCGAGGTTGTTTCCATCGTTTTGCTATTGTGAATAATGCTGCCATGAACATAGGTGTGCATATGTCTATTCGAGTGATGACTCTTATTTCTCTAGGATATATTCCTAGGAGTGGGATTGCTGGATCGAATGGTACGTCTATTTCTAGCTTTCTGAGGAAACGCCATATCATTTTCCAAAATGGCTGTATCATTTTGCATTTGTGGAAATTATTTTTAACAATTAGACCAGCATCTCTGTCCTGGAGAGCTGGATGAGGAGGGTCTCCACAGGGACTGCCAAGTAGAAGGAACAAACAGTCACCCAATTCCCCTGGATAATGCCATCCATGGAGAGTGTGCTTCTCTACCTCTGGCCATTGTTCTTGGCAGGCAGGAGAATATCCAGGAGATTCCAGATCCAGTTCTGTAATTAAAGTCCATGGTTCTGTGAAGGCTGGGGGAGTTTATTTTGGGAGTGGGGAGTTTTAAGCTATTATTTGACATGATTTTTTGGATTCTGACTTTTCTAGGAGATATATATATATCAGTTAGCTTTTGCTGCATAGCAAACCATCCCAAAACTTAGTAATTGAAACAAAAGCCACTTATTTAGTTTGTGATTCTACAGGTTGGCAATTTGGGCTGGGCTGGGTGGTTCTTCTGGTTGGGGCTGGGCTTGGCTGGTCTCAGCTGTGCTCTCTCATGTATCTGTGTTCACTTGGTGGGTCAGCTGTGGCTGGCTGGTTTATGATGGCCTCGAGTAGGACATCTGAGACAATTGAAGCCTCTTCTACGTGGGCTCTTATCTTCCAGCAATCTAACCTGGGGATGTTCAATCTTAGAGTTCTAAGAGCAAAAACAGAGTTATACAGAGCCTCTTAAGGTCTAGGCTTGGAACTTGTTCAGTGTCATTTTTGCTGCATTTTGTTGGCCAAAGCAAGTCACAGGGCCAGCTTAGATTCAAGAGGTAGAGGATACACTTCATCTTTTAATGGCGGGGTTACACAAAGGCATGGATACAGAAAGCGGAAGAATTTTTAAATCAACCACTCAAGCTATCTGACTTTCATCACCAGAGAGAGTTGTTAATCGGGGTTATGGCTTTACTATGAATAATATATGAATAATCTTTTGAATTCAAAGTCAACATTCATTGAGGATCATGCAGCATTATCTAATTTAATCCTCAGCGCAACTCTTATTTTTCCTTTCTATTTTACATATGCAGAAACTGGGGCACAGACGAGTTAAGTAAGGTTAAGTGACTTGCCCAAGGTCATTGGATGGTAAATCTGGTATTTGGACTTATGTTTGTCTGACTGCAAGCCCAGAGCAAGTGCCATTGTATCATTCTTTTCTATTATGATTAGATGAGGCAGAGAAGATGGAAGGTGATATAGTTACATTCACTGCTACAGCCAGCCCCTTTCCTGGTCATCCTCATCCCTGAGCACAGGCACCTTGCCCTGCTTAGGAGGCTCACTTCCTTGTTCCCTGTGGACTGACTACTCACAGAGTTGGGCCTGAAGAGTCACTATACTGTTCAGGGGACAATCCCTTACTAATTAGCCCCTTACTAACTAGATGTATAGCTCAGAAGCCCACTAGGTTGAGGAATGTATTGGAGTCTGTTGCATTTCCCTGAATGTGGGGTGTGTGTGTGTGAATGGGGGGAGAGGGAGTACAAGATGTGCACAAGTGAACCATACATACATGTAGTACACCAAACATAGACTTTAAGTGGAGAAGCCCAGCAAATGATCTCTGAGCCCCAGGGTCAGACTGATTGGCATTAGCTATACCAAGGGGAAAAATACCTCCTAGATGAATAGGTAGAGAGGCCTTGCTCTTCTCTGGCTACAGCTTGTTTGAAGCCCAAGGAGTTTGAGATTGTTAAAATAGTCCTGCTACGTGGTACTCTGAATGGCTGGAGTTGTACCCCGAGCTAAACTGAGCATCTGGAGCTTGGGCAGTGATGGGAGCTGGGCTCTCAGAGCTATGGAATTAGGAGTAGGAGCAGCAGGAAGGCATCTAATTGTCAGAACCAGAGCAAGGTTGGGCCTGTTGTGGCTTGTGGGGAGGGGAGAAAGGTAGGACAAGGCAAGGACAAGGATGTGAGGAGTTCACAGGGGCTTTAGGAAAGGTCCCTAAAGGTATGGTCATGTCCAGAATACCTAGGTGGTAAGTATAGGTTGTAGCATCAACATAGCTCATTTTGGCACAGTGGATTTAAGTACATACCCTGTTGCTGTGAATTAGAAAGCCTCGTGCCTAGACCTTAGGTGTAGTCTGCCATGTTGCTATGACTCTGCTGTCTTTTTTTTTTTTTCTCCCAGAGCTCGTGTCCTGTCCCGGGTGTAAGCGAGTGTACCTTACCAGGGATGTAACTGAACATTTTTTTCTGCACTGCTTTCCTACTGGGCAGCCCAAGATGGCCAGGGTAAGTTGGGATAAGGAAAGAAGCAGTTGAGCCCTTTCAGAAATCTGTGGGGCCCTTGTCCATAAGTCTGTTTATCCACCCATCTCTCTGTCTGACTTTACCCCTCCATCAGTTTGTCTAATCACCTACCCACCCAGCCAGCCATCCGTCCGTCTGTCTGTCCATCCGTCTGTCCGTCTATCCGTCCATCCGCCCACCCACCCAGAAGAGAAACAGAATGTTTGAGTTGGGGAAAGCAAAGTGGGGGTTTTCTATTAAGTGAAAATTACTGTCTGTTTTTCCTTGTGTCAATGCTTTGGGCAAATGGCAAAGTGACCTCTTTTTAATGTATGTAAATGTTTTTTCCCTTCTTACAGTTCTTAGTGAAAAATACAAGTACTGAGCTTTTATTTCCATTTTTCTTTTTTTAATTCATTTATTTCCACCAGCCTGGATTAAACAGACTCATCAATCTTGCCTAAATTTAACAACTAATACCCTTTTCTTGAAATTTCACATTAAGTACTGACTGGTACTCCTTCGGTTCGTCTCTCTGTTAGGGTATCCTTGCCACGGCATTTTATTCGTTCGCTCATTTACTTACTTGTTCCTATATCTTATTCTTATTGAATGTCTGGCATGTGCCAAGCCCTGTACTGGGTGCTAGGGAGACAGAGACTCATGTTCTCTAACCTCAAGGAACTCTTAGTTTAATTAGTAAAACATGTATTTCTCCTCCCCTCAACCCCTGCCATAGTTTTGTCAGAGGACAGAGTTGTCAGAAATTGGTTTGCTGGCCTGTATGTTTTAGGCTGAATGTGTGGAGTTATGCATTTGGTAGCAGGGAGTATTAGTGGAGTCTTCCAGTCTTTCTGTGCTTTATTATATGTTTTAAAGTCAAAAGAAGAAATGAAACGTGGTCATTGGGCAAGCTTATTTGACTGTTCATGCCTTTCAAACAGCATATGCTATGTATGATATGCTTGTAGGGGTTGGTTTCATATGGCCAGCTGGCTCTCTGAATGAATCATGACTTAATATCAGTAATTTCAAACTCTGTGACTATAGCTCTTCTTGAGGTGAGTCTTATGTGGAAGCCCACAAGCTAAAACAGATGAACTGCTCTGGTTGAAATGGTGCAGGTGGCCACAGTACTCTGCCCTTTTAGCCCCTGCTTGTCCCTGAGGTGATTCCCAAGCACAGCTTGAAAGCCACTGTGGGCAAGCTTGGGTACCCTTCTGACTGCCCCTCAAGACAAATCTGACACCTAAATTTCATCTCCATCTTCTGCTTCACCCTTCTGACACCTCGTTTTCCAGACACAACCAACTGCAAGTGTGGTTATACTTCCGGGCTTTTGCACATTTCTTTTTCCAGATTGCCCTTTCACCTTCACAGTGTAGTTTATTCCTACTCTTTCCAAGCATCACCTCATCTGAGAATTCTTCCCTGACACCGCTCAGGCTGGGTTAGGTGTCGCTCTTTTGTTCTTTCTTCTATCATAACGCTTCACGCAGATATTCTTCCATTCATTCACCCGTCGGACGTTTATTAAGTCTTCTCTGTGAGCAGAATATGTGCTTCTTACCTTTGAGGATTACTGGAGTTATCTCAATTTTAAAGTTGGAGATTGGAAGTTTAGACAAGGTTACTTAGTGAGTGGGAGACCAGAGACTGAAATCTAGCCCTTTAATTTCCAAAGGCCATGCTCTTTCTACCACCCTGTTTACCTTCCCACTGAGTTTGGTAGGGATGCTATGGTCTCATAAGCCTTTGAGTTTTTTTTTTTTTTTTTTTTTTTTTTGCCCTGCCAGACACAAGGAAAAATTTTGAAGAGAACTGTGGAATCTCTTCTTCAGGATTTCTTATGCATCAGAGAGCGTGTAGGCCTTGCAGGTGAGCCCCTCTAACAGGAGATCTCTGACGTCGGTGAGTGATGCCAGCTGCTGCTCCCAATAATAAGGGATTAGCAGTTACCTGCCACCCCTGTCAGGCAAGACTCTTAGCAAAGCAGAAGCCCCAAACAGCTGCTGTCTTCTCTAGTGGCAGGAAGGAAAGGTGGGTTTTTCAGACCCCTTCACTGCCCCCATCAGTTAGTAGAGATTGTGTGGATAGGACCATCTCATAAAGTGGCATATATAGGTTGTATTATATGTAATGTATTTAGTTGACAACATCAGGTAGTGTAGTTTGAGGGGGATGAAGTTTGATCCCAACCTAATTATACATCTGAAAAGTATATTACCCAACATTCCCCAAAGCTCCTCTTCTGATGTTTTACATCATCACTGGCAAGACATTTGCTGACCAAATGAGTAAACAAACGAGAGGACTAGGTACTCTCAGGCCAGGCATACCCCAGTTATGGAAACACAGCTCTGAAAATTGGTCTTGAGAAATTGAGTTTTACTTCTCATGGAATCCAGATTTCTGGGTTCCATGGAGGTTGAGGTGACCCACCCAAGCTATTGCCCTGAGTTGATCTTTGAATCTTGAGTCCTGAGAAGAATAGTTCCCTAAAAGTCACTTTAAGTCAAGCAATAGTCTAGCCTTGAGAACTGTGCTCTTTTGAAGAATTATGTACGTGCAGTTTCAACAGAAATGCCAGGGTCAGACTAGAACTATGTTTTAGGGTAAATCAGTTAATTATTTTAATTGTTCTTCAAGATTGTGCTGTATGGAATCCTTCATGACCATAAATTGTTTTCATCAGTTCTATTCCAGCTCTTTTTCCATGGCAATGTATGATTACTAGTGATAAGATGGGCTGTAAGAATCTTTGGAAAGTATTCTTCTTTGGAACATTTTTGACTCCCTACTTGAATTGTTACCCCAATTTATATTAAATAAACTTCAGTCAGTTTCTATCATTGGCTTAATATGATTTTTAACAGTCTGCACTTCCTCTTTATTGGCTGTATTTGATCATCTTTCTATGTACTCCCTCTTCTAGGGCTTCCTCCTTTGTACAGACACACTGAATTTTCTGCTTTTGCTTACGTTTTCCCTCTGTTATAACATTTGTCTGCCTGGTAAACTTCTCTTGTCTTGTCATGGAATATCTAACTCAACTGTCACCTCTTTGTGAAGGCTCTCCTGGCCACTCTTAGACTGAGCTTGTGGAAGCCTCCCTTTGTTTCCTTAGCACTTGGTGTATCCTTTTATCACTGCATTACCCATTTAATGTCTGCCACCCTGTCTAGGCTGTGGGTGCCCTGAAGGTAGATCTCTGGTTTAGTCATCTAGGCATCCTCAGGCTCAACACAGGACCAACATGGTTAATAGCCCTTGAGGCAGTCACTATTCTTTACTCACAGGGATACATTCCCTCACAAGCCCACACATGCTACTCGCAGGCAGCTCTCCAGAATTGACTGCCCTCTAAAACAATTGAGGAAGAGACCTACAGGACCCCAGTCACCAGAGTATTTGCTGCCCCTTTAGGCAGGCCCAAATGAGGATAGTGTCAGTAACCCCAGAACCCTCTGCTTCCAGAACTGCTCAGAATGCAAGGAGAAGAGGGCGGCGCACATCCTCTGCACCTACTGCAACCGCTGGCTGTGCAGCTCCTGCACCGAGGAACATCAGCATGGCCCAGTCCCAGGGGGCCCAGTCTCTCCCCGGGCCCAGAAGGGATCTCTAGGTACCATGCCCCACTCTCCCCACCAGCTCACATGCCCCAAAGTGGTTTGGAATTCTAAAACTCCTAGAGAGTAGCTTTTTGACTTTGTTTTCCTGCTGGGTTTGAGAATGGGGTGGTCTCAGAGCCTATCCCAAAGGGAGAAAGTTTCCTCCAGAGTCAGAGTGGTGTAAGGCTCTGTCTGTGGGAGTGGGTGAAGGTAGGTGAGGTAGTGCAGGGAGGAATAGTTTTAAATTATCATGGAAGCCAGCTGAGTTCCCTCCCTTTTACCTCTATTTAGAGCAATCATGCCTCGCTTCTATTTAGTTACTTGATTAATTAAGCAGCCTGGATGGGGGCTTGTCCATTTCTCCATCCAGCACCATCTGTTTTAAATGACAATATTCTTGAAAGCCTTTTCCTAAGGCCCTTGAAATATGGGAGGGGTTTCACCTTTGTCCAACTAGTTGGAGCCAGCATTCATGGCCCATGTGTCCATAGCTTGGAACCTGGCGAGTCTGGGTGGCTGGTTTCAGCCCCATCATAACAGAATTCTGGTCAATGAGAAGGTTTAGATTGAATTTTGGAGGATTGCTTGTTCTGCAGAAGATCCACGTGCAACAGTAGCAAGCACCTGCCCCAGCCTCTAGCAGGTGGTAGGATGCATGGGGTGTGATGGTGGTTTTCTCTGGGCAGCTGGACACATCTAGCCAGTTGAAGCCTGCATTCCTCTTTGTGCCTCTGGAACCTCACTGGCCTAGTGAGAGGCATCTACTGTTTGCATCATCTTTCCTTCAAGTTCTGTGTCTCCCCTGTGCCCATTAAGGGCTGAAGGCTACTCAGCGGAGCTTAACTGAGAGGCCTACCTGAGCTAGAGAAGCCCACTTTCTCCCTCTTCTCTGGCAGGAGTGAATGGTGGTTCTGGGGACTTCACCTTGTACTGCCCTCTACACACACAGGAAGTGCTCAAGCTGTTCTGCGAGACCTGTGACGTGCTCACATGCCATAGCTGCCTCGTCGTGGAACACAAGGAACACAGGTGGGGCGGGCTGGCTGGCTGGCTGGCTGGCTGCCTGAAGAGGGCTTGGGAGGGCTCTGGACTCTAGTGAGAGCTCTGGGCTTCCAGCACATCAAAATCCTGTCCCTGTCCAAGCCAACCTACAGCTCCTGGGCTGATCTGAAGTTTTTCTCTGCTCCTGTTGTGGGACTTCTTTGGAGAAGGCCTAATGGGCCAAGACCTGGCAGTATCTCTCACTTTTCATAGATGTAATCATAGAATCACAACCCCATGGGCTTGGCTGAGACATGCACTGTGGGGATCCTTGCTTGGCTGGCATACTCAGGCTGGGATGTAGACCTCCTCAGCTTTTTTTCTGCCTCCTCCCCTAGGTGCAGACATCTTGAAGAAGTTTTACAAAACCAGAGGATGCTTCTGGAAAGTGTGACTACACAGGTGGCACATAAGAAATCTAATCTACAGACATCTGCAAAGCAGATTGAGGACAGGTAGCACAGGCCAGCTCCTTGCCAGTGCTGGGAGTGCTGTTTCCTCACATCCTAGTTCTCGATACCAGGCCATCAGATGTAGGGCTTATGAAGAGAACATGCAGTTAAGCAGATGTGGGCAAATGTCTTGGCCGGTCCCAGGGCCAGTGAGAGGGTCTTAAGATCATCCCTTGGGAACTGAGGCCAAGGTTAGTCAGGATAATCAGAGTAAGTCTGGGCCAAAGCACTTGCCTTCTGCAAGTGATTGTAAACTAGCCAGAGGTAGGTGGCTGAGAAGAAGGGCACAAAGTAGGTATTGGGGAAGAAATAGCTGTTAATTATGAAGGTGCAGTGGAGACCTGGTGGTGCAGTGGTTAAGCATTTGGCTACTAATCAGAAGGTCAGCAGTTTGAATCCACCAGCTGCTCCTTGGAAGCCATATAGGACAGTTCTACTCTGTCCTATAGGGTTGCTATGAGTTGAAATCGATTCTATGGAATGAGTTTGGCTTTTTTTAAAAATCAGTGGCAATCTGCCCTTCATCACTCCCTTCTAAAGTTTTTCGTGTAAATCTACAAATGACATGATATCATTGGTATTTTAGACAGGAAGAGGAATTAGTAAGTACTGACAACTCATGTGCCAGGCACTGAGTTGGGTATTATACATACATTATTTTGTTCAAATCTTACAATTCTTTGAGGCAGGAATTTTCTCCATCTTACTAATGAGGAGACTGAGGTTCAAAGAAGTTAGGTGACTTGTCTGAGATACACAGCTAGTCAGTGCGCTGGGCTTAGAAGTTAGATCTGTGTGACATCAAGGCCCATGCACTTTTTTTTTTTTTAAATAACAGCTTTGTTGATATTTAACTTATATACCACAAAACTCACCCTTTTAAAGCGCACGATTCAGTGGTTTTTAGTATATTCACAGAGTTGTGCAGCCATCACCAGTGTCTAATTTTAGAACATTTTCATCACCCCCAAAGAAACTCCTACACATTAGCAGTCACTCCCCATTCCCCCTAATACCCTCATGGCAATCACTAATCTCCTTTCTGTCTCTGTCCATGGTCTTTTAAAGATAACAAATTATGTGAAATCATACACACACTCTCTCTGACCTTGCTTCTAGTGCTGTGTGAAGTGGTAAGCTGCTGAGTTGACCTGGACGTGGATTTGAGGTTTACCTAGAGAAAACCAGTTGGGCCATTGGCCTACTTAGATTAAGTAGGCTGGGTTGTGCAAAGGGTGAGTGGTGGGAGGACAAGTCTCTTCTCTGTCTACTTGATGTCTGCCAGGCCCTGATCTCAATAGGCAGCCTCCAAGTCATTGGCTCTTATGTCTGTCGTCTCTAGGCCACCAGTAGGCCTGGAGTGAAAGGCTCACCATACTGTGTTCCACTCTGTTTACAGGATTTTTGAAGTGAAGCATCAGCACAGGAAGGTGGAAAACCAGATCAAAATGGCCAAAATGGTTCTGATGAATGAGCTGAACAAACAGGCCAATGGACTCATAGAGGAGTTGGAGGTATATGTGGACAGATGATCAGATGGATGGGTTCCATGCTTTCCCTGGGCCAGAAACAAGGCACACATCAAACTAGTCCCTGGGCCCACAGCAGCCTGGGCTGGAATTCATATGTGCAATTCCTTAACTCTCCTCTGCTCTCTATAGCTTAAAATGCCCAGTCTCATTTTGGGAAGGTGGTTCATTAAGGGCTAGAAAATCAGTTCAAACTCCCATCAGTGCTGTTGTTCTTCTTAGGCACTGCCTTCCTGGGCCATGCAGGGTCATAGCTTTGGAAGAGACAGCCATGAAACAAGCCACCTTCTTCAGCAAGTTATGCCCAAGTGATGTTGACATTCATTCATTTCCTCCTTCACTTGTCACCTGTTCCATGTGTGCCCAAAAAAATCTGCTCATACTCCTTCCCTCCCACCCACCAACCCTGCCTATGGAAGCATTGTCAGTCCTGCTGTCCCCTTTCAGGGGCACTGAGTCATCTGATTCAGTCAGTGTTCACGTTGACACAACAGGCCACCAGGCTTCCCAAACAGGTGGACTGCAATGCAAGAACAGGGTCAGGGACTCTGTCTTCTCTGTTCCCAGGGCATTACTAATGAGAGGAAGCAGAAGCTGGAGCAGCAACTACAGAGCATCATGGTTCTCAACCGTCAGTTTGAGCATGTGCAGAATTTCATCAGTTGGGCTGTCTGCAGCAAAACCAGCATCCCTTTCCTTTTCAGCAAAGAGCTGGTAAGAGGAACCTCAAACTCCTCAGCCTGTACTTGCAGCTAATCAGAGCATCACCTCTGTCCTAGGGTCAGTGAGGCTGTCCCTGGAACTATCTTTCTTTAGAATGGAGAGAGTAAGATAGCAGCCCCATCCATCCTTCAAGTTCAGTCACTGCTCTTGGATTAGTGAGTGACATTTACATCTTTTACCAAATGCTATAGTACAAAGGATCCAGGTGCAGAAATGACCCCGCCTTCCCTCCAGATGATTCACCTGGGAAAGTCTGCAGCTCACTGTCTCAGGCCATAGAGTCAGACATTATCCTATCAGTGTGCTGTATACCAAATAGAAAGCTATTGAGGATTGAATGGTGTGGTGGTGGTGGGGTGCTAAGAGGAAAGGAGGAGTATTCAGGGTGATGTTGAGGTTTTGGTCTTGGGAGGATGATGATGTCCAGGGGAGAGAGCAAGATTTCTGAGAGATGTTGATGGAGTTTATATTTGGATATGTTGAATCTAAGATGCCTGTAGGTCATTTGAGAGAAGATGTCTAAAAGCTATTTTGATATATGGGCCTGGAAGTAAGAAGAAAGATTACAGTTGGAGACAGAGATTGAGGAGTCACTGGGATGTTGGTGATGTCACCTGGGAAGAGTGTGTGGAGGAAGAAGAGAAGAACAAGTCTGGAACTTAGAGAAATACTATCATTTTCAGCATAGATAGCAGATGAGGATAAGTGAAAAGCAACAGTCAGAGGTCAGAGGAGAAAAAGTAGAGTGGTGTATAGGAACTAACAGAGTTTCAAATTTCAAGTGGTCAGTGTTGTCCATTCTCTGTAGGTGAAAGGAGATGAGTAGTGAAGAGAAGCCTTGAGATTGGGATCAGGAAATCCCTGGTGATTTTTTGGAAGACGCTCCAATAAAGTAGAAAAGTCAAAAGACAGTATGAGGGGATTGAGGGTGGAGGTGAGGAAGTAGAGACAGAAGTGAAAAGAAGGGAAACAGGAAGATAGCTTGAGAAGGGGAAAACTTTTTTAAGTATGGAAAACACTTTCACACATGTATATCAGGGGGAAAGGTTGAAGATAGAGTTAGCATACTGAGAAGGCAGGAGGAGGTGGGATCTGGAGTGAATGGGTTAACCTTAAACACATGAGACACTCCCTTTCTCTGAGATGAGAGGACAGGAAGGTATCAGTATAATGCAGATACGTTTGAAGGTAGAAGGGGCTCACCAGTGACAAGAAGAAGGCCTGAGGAGTGCTCCTGAAGCATCCTCAGATAACATGGCTTTGAGATGGACGGGTTGACCTAAGTTTAGGAAATGGTGAGGTAGAGGGAATTAGAACACTAGTGATATTGTTATTGAAAGTGATGGGAAGCTGGGAAAGCTCTATGGACTGCTAGAGTAGGGCTTGAAGGGTTCAATGAGGTTGAACAGCATGCTCTGAAAGAGCAAGAGCTAGTTGTGATCAGGGAGTAGGTTGTTGGAGTTTAAGGTCTCATAGGTAGAACTGTTCTAAATGCTGATGGGGTCTAGGTATCGTGACTGAACTGAAAATAGAGGTGAAGGTGGTTGATATTAAAGAGCTCAAGGAAGTAAGAAGCCAAGATGTTGATTGGTACATTAGTTACCTAGATGATGATAAGGTAAATTGGATACTTGTCAAAGTCCTAGTTAAATGGTAAATTGAGTGATAGGAGATAGATGACAGCAATGACGGCGGAAGAGGGCAGGTGAGTAGGATGGAAGGGTGTTTTACGTGAGGTGGAAGAGCAGCAGCGGGAGCTCAGAGAATGTCTGCCCACTTACAGGCTTTAAAATTCAGGTTATGGGAGAATGAATGGAACACCCTCAAGTGGGTGGCCAGAGAAGTGATGTCCTGAGGGAGAATTACAAATCATTTGAGGTCTAGAAGAGATAAAGATGTAAGGGTTCCAGAAGCCTTGATGTGGGTCAGCTACAGGAGACTGTGGTGGTGAGTGGTGAATAGAAGGTATTAAGGTGCAAGGAAATGAGCATATGAGGGAAGAGCAGAGCCTAAAGGGCCATGACTTTGAGCACTTCAACCTGTCGGAAGGGTGAGGGATAGGGAATTGTCATTCAGGCATAGGATGCTCAAAGAAGTGACCTTTGGTGCTGTTGTCAGATTGTGTTTCAGATGCAGCGATTGCTGGAGACAAGCTGTAACACAGATCCTGGTTCCCCTTGGAGTATCAGATTCACCTGGGAGCCTAACTTCTGGACCAAGCAGCTGGCTTCCCTTGGTGAGCTGGGGCCCACTATGTGGGCTTTTACATAATTGCTAAGAATGAATATAGAACATCTGCTTAGCTTACTGGCGGGTCAGCATGTGCCCAGGAGAAAGCACTCCCTGAGACTGCCAGTGGTCATGGAATCATCTAGGAAACCTTTTTTTTTTTTTTCCTTTGGTGGGGCAGGGGTGGGGTGTGGAGGTGGAAGTGTTAGATAGCAATAGCAATACAGGACTTTGTAACAGGGCTAGTTGAAATCTGAGCTTCCCATTCTGCATGAATGTCCCTGTTATTTCAGTTTCATTTCTGGAGAGGAGAAGGTGACCTGCTCTCCAACATGCTGCATGGCAGTGCAGATGAACCTGAGTCTCTGTGGTCATACAAGGGTACATATGTATGTAGCACAGTTAGGGGTATCTCAGCAAAAGTGAGACGTGTGTGTGTGTGTGTGTGTGTGCATGTGTTACATAAATCCTTTGGAGTAGAGATGTAAGTAGATAATTCATGACTGTGTGCATTTTTCTTTCTTGCTGCAATAATTTGCTGGCGTTCAGTATTTAGGCAGAATGTAGATGAATGAAATTGTGCCTATGTTGAGAATCTAATGGTAGATTTTTTAAACTAATGGTCAACTGCTGCCTTCACTTGGAGCTGTCAATCTCTTTGAAAGTTTGTTGAACTTGGCAAAATGATGAATAGTGTTTAGGTTTGTTCTTTGCTTCTATCTCCCCTTTGATTAATTCATCAGAACTTTGATGGGCACTTGCTCTAGGTTAGGCCCCATGCTGGGCACTGAGTAACCAAAAGTAAATAAGACACACCTCGTCCCCTCAAGGAGCTTAGTCTTCCCCTAAGTAAGCCTCATAAAAAACCAAAATAAAGCAAAAGCAATTAGCTGAAGGAGCCATCATACTGAGATATCAATAGATAGAATCTGTTCATGCCCAGGAGCCCAGAGATCTCAGAGGGCAGCACTGGTACCTGGCACTGACCTGGTTTTGGAGCTTCTCCACTCTGTTTCATCCTACTTGCCCAATACATGGCCCCTAGCCCTGTATTTAGCGATTTGCTCATTTGTCCCAGGTCTGGCTCTCTACCTGTTGCTACTTTCCAGCACATTCTTTCCTCACCCCTGCCTTTGCCCCCCACCCCAATAGTGATTCTTTTTGTCAGAGTCTCTGTTGGACTGTTCTGTTAAAAAAAAGGAGTGGGTGCTATCTAAGGGAGCCCATGGTTTCTCTAGTGGAATAGAAGAAGAGTCAGGGTTGAGCATTTGTTAAAATTTGAGCTAATTTCTCAAGTGTCCCAGGTACATACAAAGCAGGTACATACACACAGTTGTTATTGCTGGCAACATTCTAGACTGAGTCTTGGAGATCAGGGGTTGCATTTATTAATTTTTGTGTCTGGTATAGGTTTGTTGAATGATGATGTCCTTTGGTCCCAGGAGGAGAAGGTAACAAGGGGGAAAAACTGGAGATTACTTTTGGAAAAACTCTATTCTGAATTTGCAGGCTGTATAACTACTGAAGGTGGACAACTCTCCCGGGCAGATACTCCAGCTTATGGAGGCTTACAGGGGCCATCATCCTTTTATCAAAGCCACCAGTCCCCAGTGGCTCAGCAAGAGGCTCTCATACATCCCTCACGCAAGTTCCAGTCCCCAGCACTGTGTTCCTCATCTGTGTGCTGCTCCCACTGCTCCCCAGTCTCACCCTCCCTCAAAGGCCGGGGCCCCCCACCCAGCATACACCCAGCCCACAGCTTTAGGCAGCCCTCTGAGATGGTGCCCCAGCAGCTAGGGCCACTGCAGAGTTCCACCCTTCTGCCTAGGGAGAAAGAGCTGGCCTGCAATCCTCATCCACCAAAGCTGCTACAGCCCTGGCTGGAAACCCCATCCCCTATGGAGCAGGAGAACACATCCCAGAGGCTGGGGCAGCAGTTGACTTCCCAGCCTGTGTGCATTGTGCCCCCACAGGATGTTCAGCAAGGAGCCCATGCACATCCCACCTTACAGACACCCTCTATCCAAGTCCAGTTCGGCCACCACCAAAAGCTAAAACTTAGCCACTTTCAGCAGCAGTTGCAGCAGCAGCTGCCACCTCCACCACCTCCACTCCCCCCACCCCAGCAGCAGCCACCCCCACCTCCATCCCAGCATCTGGCTTCTAGTCAGCATGAGAACCCTCCTGGGCCTGCGAGTTCCCAGAACGTGGACATAATGCACCACAAGTTTGAGCTGGAGGAAATGCAGAAGGACCTGGAGCTTCTCCTTCAGGCTCAACAGCCCAGCCTGCAGCTGAGTCAGACCAAATCTCCTCAGCATCTTCAGCAAACCATTGTGGGGCAGATCAACTACATCGTGAGGCAACCGGCACCTGTCCAGTCCCAGAGCCAGGAGGACACCCTGCAGGTGAGCCTTGGGGTGGCTTGGGGCTCATATTCTCCCCATGGTAGGACAGCTCAGGGAGCACAGCTTCCCCAGTCACAGGGTGACACAGGAACATAGGTTCTTCATTTTAGGGTGGCCTTGAGCTCAGCCTTGAGCACAACCTCCTATCTTAGGAAAGCTCCAGAGAACATAGTTCCTGGTCCCAACATAGATCTGGGCTCAACACTTTCATTCCATTCCTGTCCTACTGGGTGACACTAGGGACCATGCCCATGGATAGTACTTTCTGAGCTATGCTGGACTCCTGCCAGTGTCAGGACAGAAGGGAGACTGTCTTTTATCTTTGGAACCTGCCCAGTTCCCTGCTGTGAACTTCTGAATCCCAGACAGGGGGAAGCGGAGAGCTTAAGGGGTGGAATGAGGCTATGTATTAGATGCTAGTGGGTAGCACTTTTATAACATTGCGTAGATATGGACTTCATGTTTATTTCAAGTCTGCTAAACTAGGTATGTTTTGTATGCACTCCCAACAATGTATGGAACCCTGGTGGCATAGTGTTTAAGAGGCTGGCTGCTAACCAAAAGGTCAGCAGTTCAAATTCACCAGCCATCCCTTGGAAACCTTATGGGGTGGTTCTACTCTGTCCTATAGGGTTGCTGTTGAGTCAGAATTTTTTTTTTTTAAACGAACAGTGTTGTTAGATAGACATTACCATCTGTATCTTATAGGTATAGATGTGAATGTTTAGAGACTGTAAGCAATTTATCTGGTGGTCATACAGCATTGAGTGATAAGAGCTAAGACTTGGATCTAGGTCTACTGACTCTTCTGTAATGCCACCGAGGAGGCTTTGTTCTGTCCCTAGGGTGGTGTCAAAAGCTGTTCCTCTTTTATCTCTGCTAAAAGTCAATTGATGAGGTGAAGTTTGTACTTCTGGAATCTTTGCTACATTCCATATCTTCCGTCTTCATCCATAGCTCCTGCTTTTTTTTTTTTTTTTTGCCAGAACCTCCTGTTTTAGCCCCTTCCTCCTAGCCCTCTTCACGTTTTCATAATAGTGTTTCCTTTAAATGTATAATCACAGTTATATCTTCAAAGCAACTTTATAGACTTTTCCTTTATTATAAAATGTTAAGGCCTCACATTTATGCTTCAGCACTGACAACTTCAGATCATGCTTCAGGTGTCTTCCCATGAGACTCAATTCCTTTGAAGAGATATGGCATAATCCTCATGATGGCAGAGAGAGAAGAGTCTAGGGTTCATAGAGGACCACAAGCTAAATTTAAGTTAAAACTGTATTATGATCACTAAGGTGAGTGTGACAGAGTTAGTTTAGAATTCTCAGTTTGGGTTGTAGTCTAAGACTATCATATTAGTCTTAGGAAGAGTTTAGATAAGTGTATTTTTCTTTTTGAAAAAAATGTAAGCAGTTCACAATTTGTACATAGGTAGTGACAATGAGCAGGGCAGGCTGGGCACTAACCCTTCCTACTTCTGCTGCTGCTGCTGCTGCTTTGCAGTGAAACCTACCCAAGTTCTTATTTTCTCTTCCAGGTTACAGATGAGCCTCCAGCATGTGAGGGCCCAAAGCCAGCTCTCCCTCTTGACAAGAATACTGCTGCTGCCTTGCCCCTGGCATCTGGGGAAGAAACACCTCTCAGTGTCCCCCCACTGGACAGCACCATCCAGCACTCCTCTCCAACAGTGGTGAGAAAGGTACTAATGGAGCCTGCTTTCCCTGACCACATGGGACCCGCTGTCAGCCGAGACCCCAGGGACCCAGATGAGGATGACTGGGTGGGGGAAGGAGTGTCCCTGTTTCATCCCTGGATGTTACACAGCCCTGACTCATGCCTTCTGTCCTAATGAGTTAGCAACATAGGTTCTCCTCCACCCCCATTTCTACTCCCACATGCATATTTAAATTGGGACCAACTAGGCTTCTTTTAGAGTAGAAGGGGAAAGGGAAAAGACAGCCAATCTTTTGAATGCTTACTCTGTGCCTGGAACTGTGCATGGTGCTTCACAAACATTTTCTCACTTAACCCTGCCATCAGTTCTGTGAGGTGGGTATCGCCATTTTATAGCTAAAGAAACTGAGGTCCAGCCCCTACAGTTAGTAGATGAGAGAGCTGAGGTTTGTTCAAAACTATGTCTGTGAGAATCCAAAGCCTGAACTTTTTCCTCTCTGCAATGAAAATGGAGAAGAGAACTTATGGGACCCCACAACCCAAAATTGTTTGGCCTTAAAATTGGAATCAATGGAGTATGTTGGGTGAGTGGTTTGCAGGCATATCCTGCAGAGGTAGCTGCGCATCTGGGGACACTGAGATCTCTTGAAGATAAACTATTGGGGGCCTGCCTACCCAGTCACCTACCAGCTTGCTGGAAGTGTTCATTTACCTTGACAATACCCAGAACAGCATAACAGCTCAGCTGCCCTCCTCCCACCCCTACCTCGCACCCACCTCGTCATCCTTCTAGCTATAACCTTAGTCCTGTGCCATACCCTGCACTCATCCCTCCCTGTGTCCTTTGACCCTGTTCCACTTTTCCTATTGCCTTCTCTGGCTTGGTACCTTCAGCCCTCCTGGTGCCTCCACCCAACCCTGTACTTGAAGTTCATTACTACTCTGCACCCTCAGCCCTGCAGCATCTCTCTGGCCCTGCAGCCCCAGCTCCACTAGTTGCTCTGTGCCTAACCCCCCACTGTATTTCCCCTAGTAGCACCATTGCTATGTGTGCTTAGGTCAGTCTGGCTCAGTGATATTTGGGAAGAGAGTTTAGAAAAAGAAGTGATAGTAAAAATGAAATGTTAAGTTGGAAATTCCTGGTGACTCCTAAAGTCTGGCAAGCCTCTGATATTAGTGACTTTTTGTCTATGCCTTGCCTGACTTACGCTATTGAAAATGGTTTGGTCTAGAGGCCCTAGAGGTGCTGTGAATAGGCCCTCTTTAACTTCTTATACTTGGGCCAGCTACCTATCCGTCCATTTATACATTCAATATTCAAAAATATATATATTAATCTCCTAGTGTGTGCCAAATATTTTGCTAAGTGCTGGCACACATTGGTGAATAAGAGAATCTCAACTCTCAACTGGAGCTTATAGTTTAGATGGGGAGACAGTTAAACAAGCAGCAGTAATAAAATATGATAAAGTACTGTGATAGTTATCAGGGTGTATAGAAGGAACACCTAACCCTGGGATAGGGGGCTATTCACAGAAAGCTTCCTCCACAGAGGAAATGATTTTAAGCTGATTTTAAAGGAGGAGAAGTTAGGCTAGTGAAGGGGTGTGTGGAATGACATTAGAAAGGTCCAGAAGGAAGAAAAGGCCTGGGGCAGTTAGGGACCTTCAGACAACTTGGCAGGAGCAGGAGATACACTGGGGAATGAGAATGGTTGAAACCAGAGAGGTTGGAAGACCTGTGAATTATGCTCCGGGGCTGAGAGTCAGTCCTGGAGGCCATGAGGAGTGAATGAAGACTTTCTAGCAAGGAGGGACATGGTTTGAATTAAATTTTAGAAAAGTCACTTTAGCTGCAGTAAGGGAGACCAGAATGGTACAGAGGAGGAATAGGAGAGGTTGAATTAAACCAGTAATGATGGTAATGAAGAGGAGGTAAAGAGTTCAAGAGATATTCAGGAGTTGATATCTGATTGACAATGGGAGGTGATGGAGAGGAAGACCTTTGGCTTGACCCCTAGGTTTGTCTTGACCCACTGAGTTGTCATTCACTGAGATGGGGAACATAGGAAGAAGAGCATATTTTGGGAGAGGAAGAAGTTAAATTTTGAATTATTGATGTTCTCCTGTGGAAGATATATTGGAAGATGACCAGAAGGCAGCCAGCTATAGATGTCAGTAGTTCAGAAGGAAATATGGGTATACCCAGTGCTCCACTCATAGTCAAAGCCATGAAGAAAATGCTGCTTCTTATTAAATGAGTCTCATTTCTGTTCCTGTACACAGTAGAAAGGAAAGGAGGTGGGTCTCATACAAGCATGGCATCTGTGCTGCCTGTGTGGGTGGCCCAGAGGGCTCTCTGAGTAGCAAGGGGATGCTGCCCACCTGTGTGGCTGAAGGGTTGGCAGTGAGTTTAGTAAAGATTCCAGGAACTCTAACTTCTCATTTTGAGTGTCCCATGGCCCTTATTAACTGAGGTTCATGCAGAGGTTTGGAGGGGCAGGAGGTCTGGCATTTCTCAGATGCGTTAGGCTTCTTCATGTCTTGAATGCCCAGGAAAAGGACCCTGAGGTTGACTTGCTGGGTAGGAGGAACCTCTGGGTCTACTTGACTGAGAAAAAGTACAAGTTATACACAAAGCTATTTCAGTAAGAAAAAGGGCTTTCATTTTGAGGGAATTTGTTGCCTTGAAGCTGGGGTTGGGCAGGGTGGTGAGTGTGAACTTTGAGGATGCCAAACAACATTTTGAGCATCTTCTCATTGAATGATAATGCTTTGTATAGTATTTTCCATAGGTTTTTACATGGATTATTCCATTTTATCTGTTTATCCTAGCAATACTATGAGGAAGCCACTTTCTTATTTCCCTTTGAAAGATGTGGAAACTGAGACACAGAGAGGTTAAGTGACCCACCTAAGGGTGATACAGCTGGCCGTGGGCAATGTTAGGTTGAGCACAGGTTCCTGACTCAACCCTTTGTTCAATGATTAGGTTAAATTACCTCTCTTTGTGTACTGCAGTGGGAGAAATAGGACTCCATTCAGGCTCTCACCTGCTGGATTTTCCTGTCTTTCCAGTCTGAAAGTAGACTGGGGCTTTGCTGGGGAGAGGTCTTAGGACCCAGCCTAGTTTGGTTTTGGTTATCTTTATCTGGTAAAGATGTTTTGGACTTCAGCACACTCTCACCTTTTGCTGGCCTGTGAGTTCCAGAAGTCAGAAGTCTATCTGAAGGTCACAAACCAGAGGAACCTGTGGCACTGGGCACCTCTGTGCATGTTCCCCAGGGACTCTTCGTACTCTGAGCTGCTCACCGACTTCACCTCACCACAGAAGGACTTTTGTTAAAGCAGAGCAGCTGTGCACAGGCAACCTTAGGGTCGGTGTTACATGAGCTAATGGTGAAAACAGAGATCACTGCTGAAATGAGATGTTAAAATTCTAAAATGGATTTTCTAATGGCCTGAGTCCTTCAGTCTTAGGAGCAGCTTATCCCATCATGTTCTCAGATCCAGCAGGATATTTCTGAATGAATGCTGACATTCGTCTGACAATTGCTGTTGCCTGAGCTTCCTAATCTTGGTCCAGCCACTCCAGAAAAAAAGACCATGGTTACAACTCTACAAGAGAAACCCCTTATGTCTTAAGTGAAACAGGAAAACATTTTGATGGCTTCATTTCATACTTCTGAACTAGCTGACTGCTAAAAAATACACAGAATCCTTTTCTCAAAGGTCTCATGGAATGAAGGAGAGAGACCTGAGTCTCAGTTCACCTACAAAAGGAACCTCTTTTCTGCACATGGTATAGCCCCAGATATTCAGCAGAGGACTTCAAGGCCATCAGTTTATGGCTTGGGAGGATTCTGGGATATATTTTCGATAAATGACACAGAAACAGTAGTCATTCCTGTGATTCATATTATTAAGAGTGAGGAATAAAAGAAGGATAATGACTCAGGCAAATAGCCGTTATTCCATTATCAAAGCACTTTCACTCCCAAACTGTTAATGTGATTCTTACAACTCAGTGAAATCTGCATTTGGAGGAGGATATTGAAGCCCAGAGATTAGAAATTACATGTTTAAGTTCATATCCAAACCCTGGCATATGTGAGGACACACTAGGCACCCTGTTGTCGTAGTCTACAAATGTACTGCTATGGACCAGAATATGGGCGCTCAGTCTCAGCAAAGATCTTTCCTGACAGTAACTTTTGCTCAGAATTTTCCCAGGGCCTATTGAGGCTTTCTTAGGGCATAGTCTGTGTCCTAGTCAACACCTGCAGAACTATACAGAGATCCACTCTGTCCTACTCAGAAGTCAATCCCAACACTCAGGTTTGGTGTCCTGAGTTCAGCACCCTCTGGGAAGCCCATCTCTTTAGTTCTCTCCTGCTTTCACTCACAGACCAAACTTAAGATCTTTGTGTGTGTCTCTTGGTCTGGGAGAAAATAGGTCTTTGCTCCTAGGCCTTGGGCCACTGGCCTGGGCAAAATACCTCTGGCCTAATTCTCCTGAGTCTCAGAGGCTTGGTTTTTGAGGATTCCACTCATTTTTCTTTCACTTCAGGCTTGCTGGAATCCACTTATTTCTTTCATTCACCTCATACTGTGGGATCCTCTTTGTTTTTCATTCTTCCTGGATCATCAGGGCACTGGGCACTCTTCAGTTCTTCTCTCTTCACTACCCATAGACGCTTTCCCGCTTGACTTTGGCCAGTTAGCATATATCAGCATAGATATATCCATAGGATAGGCACAACTTAAACCAGTACAAGAGCTTTACATTGAAATGGAGGAGCACTCACTGTCAACAAGAACAGCATTACTATTAAAAACCAACATGTGAAACCACTTACTGGAAAAGTTAATTCCTTCCTCAGCTATCTGATGCAGTTATTTCAAGATCTAGTACTGTTAAACCAATCTACCTAATAGAAGCTGCTGTTGAATCACTGAAATATTCCAAGGAGTTAATTCACAAATCCCTTTAACTCTCTCCTTGCCTCCTTATTTGCTTCCTTTGGCCAGACTAAAGGCCTTCAATGTATTTCCAAGACACAAATCCCGAGTCATTGACCCCTTCTCTTACTGTACACTTATGCAGTGGTCAGTGTTTGACAGTTTTAGCCACTGGAACAAAAACTTGAAACCGGAAGTGAGCAGACAAATCTTCAGAGCAGCAACAAAAACAGATGTCACAAAACCCATGTATTTTATTCTGTATGAGAGCAAAAACCCACACTCAGGTATTTAGTCAGCATTCTTGACCTAACCAGTGTAGTTAGATGATTACTTTGGAAATTTTAATTTTTTCTATATTATAACAGATAAGTAGGGCATCAGGACTTCTAGAAATGGCAGCTAACAACGAAAGAAGATAAGAAACATCACCTGGAAAAGTGCCACAGAATGAGGTCATTTAATGAAAGGACAGGCTAAGCCCTACATTCTTAGAAGTTCCTGAAAGCATCACTAAACTATAGCTCACCCTCAAAATAGAGGTTCATCAAAGTTCCTTGAGGTCACTAAGAAATGGTCTCATTAGGCTGCATGTACTCTTGTTTATTAAGACAGAGTAGTGTGTAAGATGTTTTAAAGTACTCCCATTCAAAATAATGTTTTATGCCAATTGCATTTTGTTACTGAAAGAGGTATGTTTCAGATATCTGGAAAATTAATTCATGTGGAACACCACCCTACCTGCACTACTTTATCCCAGCAATATTATTTTGCTGTAAGAGCCTAAAATTTATATTAAACTCAGGGCGTGTGCACTAAGTGTCTGTTTATTGACTTCTCAATCACTTCTTACTAGGGTACTAGCTTTCTAGCTAACGGCACAAAATTAAAAACAGCTAGCAAGCTTTCAAGTCTTGACTTTCCCAGTCTTAGACCTGTATGACCCTGGGAAATCTGGGTAATCACTCTGTGTCTCAATTTTCCTTCCTGTTAAAGTAAAAGAACAGTGCTTCTTCCTCTGAATGTTGACACCTTGTGGCGATAATTAGAATAATAATGTAAGTGTGTTGAACTCTTCAGAAAAAGATATGGGTGGTGAGAATGGGGAGAGGGAGTGCCACAGGTTACAGGGCACAGGTCAAGCAGATGACAGGTCAGATGGGCAAAGGGTTGCACAGGTGACAAACAGAAGGTGTTGAAAGTAAGACAATTTTAGGAGGTCCCAGGTCAGGCAAGTTGTGGAGTCAGGTGCTTTGGACAGGTAGATCCAATAGGCGAGGCAATTCAGATAAGTCAGGAAGGTCACAGGTCAGGCAGATAGAGATAAAGAGAAAAAATGAGGGAAGAGCTAGGGATGGCAACATACAGTTTGGAGAAGGAGAGAAAATTAGGAGCAAGTGAGAAGATAACAGTTAAGGGAGATAAGAGCGGACCCTTTAGGCTCAGAGAAGTCCCCAGTCATAGTCCAAAGATAATCCGAACTGATTATCAGAGTCAGCGTTTTTGGCATTTTGACCGCTCTTCCTCTCTGAACTAGAAAATAGTTTATTTTCACTTGCAAACCTCAATATATATTTTCCCTCTTGAAATCTCAAGGTTTTGCATGTGAAGATGAAGTTGAGGTATCAGTTATATAGTTGACAGCTTAGAAGTGTCAGTAATAGCCCTATACAGACTTTACAGCAGGCAAAATGTTTTCACATTCTCACATTTGATCTCTTAACAATCCTGGGTGCTAGAAGAGGGCAGGTAGTATCCTCTCCGTTGATAGATGAGCTGCTTCCATTATGTGAAGTACTGAGTGTCAGTCAACATGGCCCCTTTCCCAAGTCCTTCTCCAACCCTAGCATGCTCTCGAGCCGTTTCCTTCCTTCCATGCCCTAGAGACTCAGTCTGCTTTCCTCCCCCTGAAAGTTGGTCCTATCCTTTCCCCCACTCACCTAGTAGTACTGGCAACAGAGTAGCGTGCAGACTGACAACTCTCTTTCTTCCTGTACATAAAATATAGTACCTTTTGTTTTAAGATTTTGTAACTCTTCACTCCAGAGAACCAGATGAATTATCAAGAATAGCAAACACAGAGCATACACAAATTCCAGAAATGTCATTACACTTGTACAGCCTGTAGAAATGGGGTTGGGGCTGGCTTCCTCTTAGTACTTTCTCTGATTCCTTCTCAGAATTCCCCCATAGATGTTTCCCAGGTTCTTGTTACCACTAGCAGAGCTTTCCCCTACCTCCCAACAGCCTTGGCCTTCTTAGAATTGGCGTTAGATATAGAGATGAAAGAAATCAGTTTAGTCCACAATATCTTAGGGTATGTTGCTGCCCTCATACTGTCAGCTGCGCATTATGGGAGCAGGTCCAGCAGGCCTAGCTCAAAATAAACTTTGGCAGAATTTCCACAATTCTTCCACTGCTTAGTCTGCATGCATTCCTCTCCCCTATCATTATGTTAACCTACGTCTTATGGTATGCGATAAGTACTCAGGACAAATGTGATCTCTGCCCCCTATTTGGAAAGTTTTATCCTTGGGGATTTTATCTTGTGCATATTTGGTGACATACAGCACCTGCCCGTTATCACTAGGATGGGCCCAGATGGATTTTGGTGCTCCTGAATGCTTGACCCCAAAGATCTCACTGAAAACCATGTATGCCATTCTCAAAGTCCAGCATCAGTCGATAATGTGAACACCAGAACTACATTAAATGTATCTATCAAACAGGGAAAAATGAAGGAATCCAGCTCAAAGGATTAGACTGTCACATATTACAAAAGGGAGTGTAATAATCCTTGGGTATTCTTGTCCACAAAAGCCGAAAAACCGGTTGCTGTCGAGTCGATTCCAACTCATAGCGACCCTGTAGGACAGAGTAGAACTGCCCCATAGGGCTTCCAAGGAGCAGCTGGTGGATTCAAACTGCTGACCTGACCTTTTAGTCAGCCGCTGAGATCTTATTCTTGTCCATAGATAAGGAGATAGAGAATGTTAGAAAGCTGTGGCAGTGCCTAACCGGAACAATAAGGGGTCACCAAGGAATACAGGTCAGGGCATGTTTGAGATAGATAGCCATTGGTTTCTGGTCTCAGTCCCTTAAGCTGGGCTCCCCATCTAGTTTACCCAGTTTGATTTGAGCATTCCCTCCACCTCTCCATCCCTTCAGTCTTTCTTATCTTGGGACTTAGAATAGAGAGCAAATTGGAGCCTTTCTGTTGAAGGTAATTGAACTACCAAGGAAAATTAAAAAGAAAACCTTTCTTTGGAGAGAGAAACAGAAGGTACTCAATTCATCTACTTTTAAAATTGAGAACAGAAATAAAATTGAGAATAGCGACAGCTTGGGTTTGTTGAGCACCTACAATGTGCTAGATAGTCTGAATATTTACGTGAATTATTTATTTTAACCTTCACAACAATCCTTTAATGCAGGGCTTCCAACTTGTTTGTTTTAGTTCACTCGCTGCTCGTTTCTAAGAAGTTCCTAGGAGATGCTAATGCTGCTGGTTAAGGACCAATTCTGAGAACCACTAGTAGAGCAGTGGTTATCAAAATTTATTATACGTAAGAATCACCTGGGGGATCTTGTTAAAATGTAGATTCTGATTCAGTATATCTGGGATGGAAAGGAAAATTCTCAGTAGGGGGTCAAAACAGAACAAACCAGTTCAAAACCCTGCTTTAATGGTTATTGTGAGGATTAAATGAGGTAATGTGTTTAAAATATCCAGAAAACTGCCTTGCGTATAATAAATTCTCAATTATTTTAGTGATAATAATAACTTATTTTAGAGAAGATTCATAGACTCTGTTGTTAGTAGGACTAAGCTTCTGCTTGTTTGGCTTAAGATCTGTAAAGTAAACATTCATGTGTTTTTTTTTAATATTTTAAATAGCTCGTTAATTTATTCAGCAAGACACTTCTCTTGAGTCTAGGAATATAGTGGGTAAGCAAAATAGACAAAATCCATGCCCTAACAGTTTACAATTTTGTAGGGAAGTGCACATTGATCAAATGAGATCACAAATTGTGCTATGAGAATACAGTATAAGGAGTTATAAGAGCATAAAAAGGGGAAACCTGGTCTGGGCTAGAGAATGGATGAAGGTTTGCTGCAAAAAAAAAAAAAAAAATTTGAGCTGAGTTCTGAAGAAGGACAAGTGGAACAGGCAACAGGAGTAGGAGAATGTTCCACACAGAGTAAGCAGTCTGAAGGGGATGAGGATCGTGGGTGGAGGGAGAGCCTGGCTTGTTTTAGGAACTGAAAAAAATGCCTGAGTGGCTGGAACTCAGTGAATGAGGCAAGCGTCGTTGAATGAGCTATGGCTGCAAAGGAGGACAGGACAGGCCATCAGGGCCTCGGAAATCTTTTTTTTTTTTCTTAATTTTTCTTTTTTTTTTTTTTTTACTGTACTTCAGGTGAAGGTTTACAGAACAAATAGTTTCTCGTGAAACAGTAGTACACATATTGTTTTATGACATTGGTTAACAACCCCACGACATGTCAACCCTCTCCCTTCTCGACCTTTTTTTTTTTTTTTGGTGAAAATATATATAGCCAAAGATACACCATTTCAAAAATTTCTACATGTGCAGTTCGGTGACATTGACTACACTCTTCCAGTTGTGCTGCTATTCTCACTTAAGATGAAGGTTTACAGAACAAAATAGTTTCTCATTAAATAGTACACATGTTGCCCTATGACAATGGTTAACAACCTCACAACACATCAACACTATCCTTACTCAACCTTGGGTTCCCTATCACCAGCTTTCCTGTCCCCTTCTGCCTTCTAGTCCTTGTCCCTGGATTGCTGTGCCTCATTAGTCCCATTTGGTTTTATGGGGCTGTGCACTCCTCGGAACCTCGGAAGTGACTTCACCACTGAGCTAAAAGGGTGTCTGGGGGCCATACTCTCGGGGTTTCTCCAGGCTTCTTTAGGCCAGTAAATCTGGTCTTGTCTTTTTGTGAGTTAGAATTTTGTTCTACATCCTTCTCCAGCTCTGTCCAGAACCCTCTGTTGTGATCCCAGTCAGAGCAGTCAGTGGTGGTAGCTGGGCACCATCTAGCTGTATATATTTTCACTCAGTCTGGTGGAGGCCTTCGTAGCTGTGGTCCATTAATCCTTCTGACTAATCTTTCCCTTGTATCCTGTTCTCTTCACACTCCCTTGCTCCTGAAGGGATGAGACCAGTGGAGTATCTTAGATGGCTGCTCACAGGCTTTTAACACCCCAGACACTACTCGCCAAGGTAGAATGTAGAACATTGTCTTTATAAACTGTGTTATGCCAACGGAGCTAGATGTTCCCGAGACCATGGTCCCCACAGCCCTCCAGGGCCTCGCAAATATTGTTAAGCATTTCCACAGTTATCCTAAGAGCAAAAGAGTACACTCAGGGCTTATGCAAGGGAGTGAGAGGATCAGATTTGTGTTTTGAAAATATTTCTCCACTAAGGAGGCTATTACTGTGGTCTAGGAAGGTGTGAAAGTAGGTTAGGCTAGGGTGACAGCAGAAAAGAGAGGAGTTAGTGAGTGTATTTGAGAGGTGTTTACAGACTAGAATTGATAGGGTTGGTATTAGATTGCATGAGGGAGGAGGGATGTCCTGCTGGTGCCTCCTAGGATCTGACTTCAGAACTGGGTGAGTAGGAGTGACATTCACTAAGGTGAGAACAGCTTTTTCTTCACTGAGAAATAGTTTGTCTAACTTTATGTTGAAGCTTGAGAGTGTATTTATTTTCCTGTGGAAATTTGAATGTCTGGTGGCACAGTGGTTAAGAGCCATGGTGAGCTACGGCTGCTAACCAAAAGGTCAGCAGTTCAAATCCACCAACTGCTCCTTAGAAACCCTATGGGGCAGTTCAGCTCTGTCCTGTAGGGTCACTATGAGTCAAAATCGACTTGATGGCAACGGGTTCGGTTTTTTTGAACACATGGGGAAAGGAACGACAAGTTTAGGACACTTGATGTTGGAAGCTTAGGGATGCTTACTTGTTCTCCCTTGAACTTTAAAAAGAAGTCAGATTGTTATAGCTGTAGCCTTTAAAAAAAAAAAAAGGCAAGGATATCCAACTTCAAAATTCCTGAAGGTTACATTTAGAACCACTCTCCTGTCCCCTCCCCTCCATCAAATCTGTTTCTTCAATCTGAAAAAACTGAATGGATTCTATACAGAAATCAGTACGGTTTCAGCTTATTCTTTTTTTTTTTTTTTAAATCAAATTTTTAAGCTTCTTCTCCTTAGATCACCAAGTAGTTAGATGTGAGAAAAGAATTCCTGGGGTTGGAATATTATTGCCTCATCCAGTGATTGTACAGACTGGGTGATATTAAGATCTAGCTGCTCTGAGGTGCTCTGCTTCTAGTCTAGAATGTCTTAGGCAGGTCTACCAGAGATAGAAAAGACCTTTAGATCATCTTGGTTAAAGCCGTCATCTGATGCTGATGAGTTGATAGAAACCAGTCTGTGAGAGGCCCTGCAGTTGACCCAGTCCTCCCAGGACTGATTGGGAATACCTAACCCTTGGCATTCTCTCTCTCAAAGGTCTGAAGCAGATCAGAGTTTGAGCCTTCTTAACTCCTTGCCACTTTTATTCAGCAGAAATCATCCAGTAGGGCCTCCTGAAGGGAAGTTAAACCGCTAGTGGTATAGCCAGAGGGGAATGTGAAATGGGAGCGCAGTCCCATAGTCTGATCCTTTGCTTAGGTACTGGATTCGGGGTGGGGGAAGTAGCTGCTGCTGCTGCTGCTGCTGCTGATGATGATGATGATGATGATGTGTGTGAGTGTGTATACACCTCAGGTCAGGTAGTAGGCTCTCTGTCACTCTCTCTCTGTCTCTCTCTCACATATACAAATACACATTCACCAGTGTCTTCAGCCTGTGCCTGCTTCTCTATGTCATAGCCTAGCAACCTCCTTGACATGGGGGAATAGAGTAGGACTTCATGTGCTGCCTGACTTCTCTGTAGCTATGAGTCTCTGAGGTCATAGTGAAATCTCAACATGGGAGCTTTGTGGGCTGGGTCTCCCCTTTCCCTTCCACCTTCCAGATAACAGCCTGACTCTACCGTTGCCTCTGTTCCTGCAGCATTCCACCTCCGTTAGCATCATGGGCTTTTCCAACACTTTGGAGATGGAGGTGTCATCTCCCAGGCTGACGAGGACCCTTGAGCCCCAGATCCAGAGCGTGAGCAGCCTGACAGCTGGCCCTCCCCAGGCAGTGCCAAGCCCTCTGAGTGGGCCCCCTCAAGCCATGTCCAGCCTGACAAGTATTCAAAGCCAGACCATGCCTAGCCTGACAACTAGCCACCTGCAGACCATTCCCAGCCTTGTGCGTGGCACCCAACAATCCATGCCTAACCTGATGAGTGACCCTCCCCAGGCCATCACAAGCCTGGCAAGTGATCACTCTCAGGTCGGGCCCAGCCTAATGTCTGGTCACATTCAGGCCGTGCCTAGCCTGGCAACTTATCCTCTACAGAGCGTGTCTCCAGCTTCTGACACGCAGCCAGAAACTGGATCCAGCTCCAGCTCTGGCCGAGCTGTGCCCCTGTGCCCTGGGGATGGGGCAGACTGCACTCTGGGAAATGCCCTGTGTAAGGTAAGTCTTGAAGAAATGCCATTTGGCTCCCTCTGCTTATCACTGGGCAGAACGCTGGCCACTGAAGGTCTTACTCCGGCCTTAGCTTAACAGCTCTGAGACTGCTAATGCTCAAATGTCTCACTTCTTTGATTCTTGTTTGCCTTTCACTTTTGAAAGATGGAAAGTGAGGAGCCCACCCACTTCACTGACTCTCTGGTGCAAGGCCCCACAGCCCTTTGTCTGGACGCTCCCAAGGAGTTAGCTCTCCCCTCAGAACTGGAGGAGCCAATTAACCTGTCGGTGAAAAGACCTCTGCTGGTCCCAGCAGCCAACACATCCATGGCTCTGCAGCAGTACCAGAACCCAAAAGGTGAGGCTCAAGTGAATAGCCTGCCTTTCGTGCTGGCCATGGACTTGAGCAAATGGACTCAGCACTTCTAGGCAAGACAGAGGCCAGCAGGCAGGCTCCGAGCATGGGGAGCAGTGTTTTTCTGTAAGGCTAAATTCAGTTCTCCTCTCCAGAACTGACTTGCTGGTGCCTGTTCTGCTTCCCTTACTGTAGCCTCAGCTGATCCAGGCATGGTCAGGACTTAACCTACTTGTGACATCCCCATGCAGAAACTCCCATGAGTCTGGGTTATAGGTGGTGGGGAGAAATAGGAAGAACTCACCCCAGAAGGATGAGCTTTGTCAAAATACTACAGGGAAAAGAGCATGAACTTTGAAGTCAGACAGATCTAATTTAGAAACCAGCTCTTTCTCTTTATGTTTGATGCTAGGTAAGATACCTAACCTCTCTGAACTGGTTTCTTTTTCTGTAAATGGGGCTAATCATGTCTACTTCATAGGCTATTGGGACAAATGAGTACAGTAAAACCACTTGATACCTTACTCTGTAGTAACAAGAATTTGTCTTGCGCTGGCAGTAATATGAATCTGTGTTGTGCCCCATGATAAAGGGAATTCAGACAATTGGAGATTGGCTATGATTCTCTGCTCAGTTATCCATGCCCCTTCTCAAATAGGCAGGGCTAAGGTTCCTTTCTTCTGTGGAAGGTGAGGGCTAGTTGGAAAGATGGGAAGCAATTGCCTTGTGGTCATTTAGGACTTTTCCAGTTTAGTGCATGTTGTCTGTTTAGTTTGTAATGATCTCTCTTCCCCTCACACTGCCTAAAAGGCCAAATGAACAATTATTGGTTCTTAATAACTGCACAATAATGTAAAGATGGATTTTATGCAATTAAAATTTTTGGACCCTGCTTGCCCACGTGGTTGATTTTACTGTACCACCTGAAAAGTGCCTACAACGATGCCTGGTGCTGAGTGGGTGTTCATAAACGTCTCTCCTCACCACAGCCTCCTGCCCATCTACACAGGTTGCACTACTCAGGTAGGGCTCCCTAGGATCGCCTTGCCCATGGGGTGTGAGCTGGATTCAGGCAGTGCTAGAATCCTGGTTCCTGGCTGAAAAGGCAAAGGCTTGACAGAATGACTTCTAAGAGCCCGCCACACCCAGGCACTGGGAACAAGTGATTTCTGAGCTCATTTCAAGAGTGAGAATCTGGCGCCTCTGTGCCTGAACCAGCCAACACCCACCCCTACCCAGCCTCTAACTGTTATCTATGTTTATCTTTTTAAAAGAAGGTGGCCTTCTTCTCCTCTCAGGAAGGAGACCCATGGTAGCATGGTCATCATTCTGTGTGATTACAGTGTGGGTCACAATTGTGTAACATGTATGTGGCTAAAGGTGTGAGTACCAGATATGAGTGGAAGGTATAGGTGACAGGAGTAGTGAAAGGTATGTGATTATAGCTATATGATTTCAATTATGGGTAAAAAAATATGTTAACAAGTGTGATTACAGGTGTGAGTGGCAAGTGTGTTGTCATAAATGTATGGCACAGGTATTTGTCTTTGTCCTTAGAGTATGAGAATTTTGAACAAGGAGCCCTGGAGCTAGATACAAAAGAGAACCAGAGCATCAGGTAACACACTCTTGGCCCAACCTCCCCTATCCCCAACTTCATGTCCTAGGATGTTGGCACAGGAAGTAAGTATCCTTGATGACTTAACCGAAAACAGAAATTTGCCAGCGACTACTTTCTTTAACCTCCAGACCCCCCAGTGGGGTGTGTGTAGTTGAATGTCTGGGATGTTGTGGGAGGGCACCCTGGCTCCTGCCCCATAACACAAGCAGTCTGCATGAACTCCTCCCTCTTCAGGGAACCCCCTTCTTTGGCTTAGAGGTTGGGAGGGCTCCTCCTGAGACCCAGGGGTGTTTCTCTAGCCACAGACCCTTCAAAAATGAGCCCAAGATTCCCTATGTGCGACTGGAGCGACTCAAGATCTGTGCTGCCTCCTCGGGAGAGATGCCTGTGTTCAAGCTGAAGCCACAGAAGAATGATCAGGATGGGAGCTTCCTGCTGATCATTGAGTGTGGCACTGAGTCCTCCAGCATGTCCATTAAGGTACCACTTTGCTCTGCCTTGGCCTTGAACCTTTGCCCAACCCAGGCACCTCTTCTTTTTCTCTGCTGCTGCCAGAATTCTGGCTCTGGGACCATGACCTGAGCCCCTGAGTGGGGCTGCAACGTGGCCAGACTTTGTCCCCTACTGCAAGCGGCCTGTGAGATGCACATTAGGAGTGAGCTGTCCCAGAATTCATGGGATCTGGCTGGCTTGGGGTCCTGGAATAAGTGGTTTCCACAGCTGGGACTCAGGGCCTGCCAGTCTCCCCTGCTCCTCCAGCAAGCTGTAGGTGCTGTGCTTTGACTGCTCAGACTCACTTCTTCCCCAAGGTCAGCCAGGACAGCCTGCCTGATGCTATCCAGACCCCAAGTCTGGGGGGAAGAAAGGTCACTGTCACTTCTATGGCGGGGCAGCGGCCACCAGAGGTTGAGGGTGCATCTTCTGAGGAACACAGACTCATTCTTCGAACCCCTGGAGCCAAGAAGGGCCCCCCAGCACCCATGGAGAATGAGGACTTCTGTGCTGTGTGCCTCAATGGGGGAGAGTTGCTCTGCTGTGACCGCTGCCCCAAAGTGTACCACCTCTCCTGTCACGTGCCGGCCTTGCTCAGCTTTCCAGGGTGAGTCATGACAGCCCATGGCCATTGCCTGGTGATCAGGGGTTATCTCCCAATGATTATTATTCCAGGCCAACCCCACAGAGCTCCCAAGGACAAGCTTACCACCACTCCCCTCCCCTGGGCCTGCAGGAGTTGCAGGTGTGTGAGTTGGTGGGCCTCACAGCTGTGTGCCTTCTGCACACTGACAGGTGAATGTCTGACATTTGGTCGTCTTCCCTTCCTCCTCTGTTCCCAGCTTCTTCCTGCACACAAATTTGCCCCTTTACTCCTGCCCCCAGCGCCTTTGGCAACTCCTATTTTTCTGGATTCACTAAACCCTGAGTTATTGAATTTTTTCCTAGCTTGTGGCTAGGAAGCCGTTCCCTACAGGGCAGGGCTAGGGACTCAGTTTCCCACGCCACTGCCACCACCCCTCGGTCCAACATCTCTTAGGTCAGAGGGACAGGGAATGGTGTTCTTGGCAATGGTCTGAGGCCTAACTTGGCCTCACTTGCCTATGCAGGGGGGAGTGGGTGTGTACCTTGTGCCGCAGCCTGACCCAGCCCGAGATGGAATATGACTGTGAGAATGCCCGCTACAACCAGCCTGGAGTACGAGCACCTCCTGGACTGAGCATGTATGACCAGAAGGTAGGGAGGGGTCTCTGGGAGCAGGGTCCCTGCCTAGGGCAGCCTCCCTATGCCTACAGGGACTGAGGCTTTTCAGAGGGGATGGAAAGCCTTTTCTGGTACCTTTCTTTGGGGCTATGCCTGGCAACTTGGCCCATGGGGGGTTACCGTGATTTTCTTCCTGCCAGCTGTCTTTCTCTGGCCCGGGCAGCTACACTGCGCCTTAGTGTGGTGGTTCGTACCCTGTGGGACAGCCAAGCCTTCTAGAGTTAATCAGAGTCACCATCTTTAGTTCTTATGGAGATGGGGCCAGAGCTAAGTAACACCATTGCCAATTCTGATTTCTGCAGAAGTGTGAGAAGCTGGTGCTGTCCTTGTGCTGCAATAGTCTCAGCCTGCCCTTCCACGAACCTGTCAGCCCCCTGGTAAGGAAGGCTCCCTGTTTCTGTCTGTTGCTGTCCTTTCTGCTCAGAGGACCTGAGGACATTGGCAGGATCACTGTGGTACCCAGGGTGGACTCAGAGCATGGCCTCTGGAAGTAGTGCTAATATTAATTTGTGGATGGTCCAGAGGACCCGGGGACATGGCCACTTCGCACTCCCAACTGCTGCTGCATCAGACCTGACTTGGCAAGTGACCCATTCCTCCTTTTCCCTTTCTCTCTGTCTTCTTTCTCCTTTTTCCTTCGTATTGCTTCTCACCCTTTTTTCCCTCTGTTCACTTCTTTTCCAACCCATTCTCCACTTCTTCTTCCTTCCTTTCTATACCTTCACTTCTCTCTTCCTCTTCTACCTCCTCCCCTTCTCTCCTCCCGAGGCCCGACATTATTACCAGATTATCAAGAGGCCCATGGATCTGTCGATCATCCGAAGGAAGCTGCAAAAGAAGGACCCAGCTCACTACACCACCCCAGAGGAGGTGGTGTCAGATGTGCGCCTCATGTTCTGGAACTGTGCTAAGTTCAATTACGTATGTCCTGTCCTGTTCTCCTCTCCTCTACTTCCCAATGGCTCCAGGACTGTCCTGGCTGGATGGGGAGTCAGGTTTGGTCCTGGGCTGCTATGAGCTTAAAAGCTCTCTCCTATACTTGGGCCTCTCATGGACTCAGGGGAAAGGTGGTGAGGGGCTAGTAGTGACTGGCCATCTGGGAGTACCTGTCAGGGTCACTTCTGCTTTAAAAGTTGATGCCAAACTGGTTATCCTGAGTCCTGAGATGAAAACATCAGGTTCTAGACATCCTACAAGCCCCAGCACAGGCTTTGAGCTCTCTGTAGAGCTTCTGAGGGACCTGGAGGAGGTGAGCTGGTAGAAAAAGGCCAGACCATCACTGTTCTTCTCCCCACCTCAGCCTGACTCAGAGGTTGCAGAGGCTGGCCGCTGCCTGGAAGTGTTCTTTGAGGGCTGGTTGAAGGAGATCTACCCGGATAAACGGTTTGCCCAGCCAAGGCAGGAGGACTCAGATTCTGAGGAGGTGTCTAGTGAGAGTGGATGTTCCACTCCCCAGGGCTTCCCATGGCCCCACTACGTGCAAGAGGGCATCCAACCTAAGAGGCGGCGGCGACATATGGTAAAGAGTTGCTGCCAGCTGGCAGACAGGGGGGTGGGGTGGGGTGTGGGTGTATAGAGCAACCTAATGTGCGACTGCGCAAGTGACACAAGAGATAGTGGTGACAGTGAACCCTGACTCCCAATCCCTCGGCCTATAGAAAGGCAGGGAAGTGCAGGCATCATCAACCCCAGTTACCAGTGAGGATTGGAATTCAGAGAGGTGAATGTACCTGCCCAAGATCACTGTCTTAGTTATCTAGTGCTGCAATAACAGAAATACCACAAGAGGGTGGCTTTAACAAACAAATTTATTTTCTCATAGTTTAGGAGGCTAGAAGTCCAAATTCAGGGTGCCGGCTCTAGGGGAAGGCTTTCTGTCTGTTGGCTCTGGAGGAAGGTCCTTGTCTCTTCTGAGCTTTTGCTGCTGGGTGATCTTCATGTGGCTTGGTATCTCTCTTCCGCCATCTTTGCTTCCTTGTTTGCTTGTTTTATCTCCTTTATATCCCAAAAGTGATTGACTCAAGATATACCCTACACTAATCCTTCCTCCTTAACATGACAAAGACAACCCATTCCCAAATGTGATTATAACCACAGGCATAGAGGTTAGGATTTACAACACATATTTTAGGGGGGACCTAATATAATCGATAACAGTCACCCAGCAAATTAATGGCAGAACTAGGGTGAGAAACGAGATCTCCTCGCTTCCCAGGTCAGTGCTTATTATACTACACCATGATGCTGGTAAGAAGAGAAGTACCTGGTCTTAGTGCCCGGTCTCTACTTGGCTTTGAGGGAGAAGGGAAGGAATCCTTTTCTGCCGCTTGTTGGAGGGAAGGAAGGAGATTTGTTGCTGGTAGCAAAGAGAGCTCCTTTAACCTTTTGGCTAATCCCACCTGTGTAGACCTGAAACCTCAATTCAATTCTGTGTAATTACACTGACATTTATTACCTGCCCACTGTGAGGCAGGGCCTGACCAGCCCTTCCCAGTTGTTTATCATACATTGGTCAGTGGCTTTCGTGGGTTTTGCTTTGCATTTCTGGGGGTAGAATAAAACGTTTTGACCTGGAGAATTCCAATCTCAGCATTTAGCCTTTTCACCTTAATGAATTTTACATCTGGCCATTCCAATTACAAATATATATGTATTTTTCTTTTCAGGAAAATGAGAGAGCAAAAAGAATGTCATTCCGCCTAGCCAACAGCGTCTCCCAGGTGTGAGAGTTGGAAGGAGACCAAGCACTGGCAGCTAGTGCCCCATCCTGTTGACCACTCCTTCCCACCTTTCAGCTCATTCTCTTCAGGTTGTGGGTGTGAGATGAGTCTCGTTGAGCTGTGTAGTACTCTTCTTTGCCGTTTGCATCTACAACATTTATTTGGAAGCCATACGGCATCCACTACAGAGAAGATTTCAGTAATAAACAGCAAAGAGGGAGATGTTCCCTATTACCACAATAATCAGATGTGTAGGGGCCACTAGACAAGACCAAGCCAGGTCAGGCTCGGGAGGACCTAACTTCTTTGGTGGATTCTTTCTACTGAGGAAAGCAGACCTTTTTCACCTGTCAGTGTCCAGGCCTCAGGAGCAATGTATATGTCTGAACTCCTGGACTCATAAGTGGGTAAAAGAAAGGAGAGAGGTTCTGACATACAGCAGGCCTGTGATCCCTGGCCCAGCACAGCCAAAAACTGTCACTATTTGCCTTTGCTTGTCCTGCTGGGACAGAGGCACCTACTATGGTCAGGGTAGTGGAGGCTGTAGGTCTCAACTGGTGCCTGTTTGGGTTCTAATGGTTTTCAGGGCATTTGTTTTTCATACCCCCTTTCCTAATGTTGACTTTGGTGGACCCCGTGAGAGTACTCTGAATGGAATGGCATTCTTGGCTAGAGGCTGTGCAGGGACCACTTACCTCTGGCTCAGATCTCACTGGCAGGTTTAAGATGTCCACTTCAGAACCTGCCCTCTGTGCCACTAACTTTGGGCTAGTAGCACTTCTTTGGTGTCAGAACCTACATTCCTAGAAGTGATTGTTGGTGCTTGTTGGTGACCACCCTTCATTATCTCCATTCAGAGGTCTGCATCCTTAGTTCTGCTTGGGAAAACTGTGAGGCAGCTGCTGTCTGCTTCAGAAAGAGAGTTCTCTGGGTGAGGAGAGTGACCCATAACCAGCTCACTCTGCTGTGGCCCTCCTCCTGCTTGAGATCCTGCTTCTCAACCCCTCCAAGTTCACAGAGTCAAAGATTAGAAGTGGGTCCTCTGATCAGCCTGCCTCTAGGCTGTCCACAGCCCAGAAAAAGCCAAGACTCTGCCATAAACCCTTTTTTGTTGGAGGTTGGAGAAGGCCAGAGGGATTGGTAGGAGCCAGACCTAGGCATTATAGGGGAAGTTCTGTGTAGTGTGGAGAGGGGCAAAACTGAGAGGCAATGAAGCCAGTGACCTTTGATGGCCCTGAAGCAACTTCAGGACCTTAGTCCTAGAACACAGAGAGAATGTCTGCCAGGAAGACATAAACAGGAGCTCCATGGTCCATGCTGTGTGTTTAGAGGCAGGGGACACAAACAGTTGCCAGGAGTCAGGCCACTTTCCAAGCCAGGGCTTGTTTGAGTAGAAACCTGTGCTGGTGTTGCTGGGGGAGCTGTGGGCCTGGCTTTTCAGTGGCCTGGCCACTGAGACACAGTCCCTCTGTCCCTGCCATGGCTTGGTTAATTTCAGGGGAGTCTCAGGTTATGGCTTTATTTTTGCTAAGAGATGCAGTTTAATGGAAATTCTTGTCTGTAGGTGCTTTGTTAATGGGCAGATTTTGATAGGAAAAAAACATTTCGTCTCTCCTTGTGAGTTGACAGTACTGCTCATCTCCTTCTCTACCGGGGCTGAGAGATCTTCTTCACTGCAAAGCAAACAGAGCCCATTGACTTGCCATTCTTTCACCAGCACATGGCGACTCTCCTAAGCAGATGCACTTCCTATCATAATTGTTTTTTCTAGTTTGGGGTAACTAAGTCTTTAATACTCCAGTAGCCAGGCAAACTTGGGACTTAGCCCTCTGCTGTTTGGGGCTCACATGACTTTCAGGTTTGGTCTCTGATGACTTCCCTTCCAATTTTTGAGTTTTTTTCTATGTGTAGTTGGCTAGGCAAGGTCCCCTCTTTGCTTACCTCATTAATTCCTGCCCTTGGCCATCTTTCCTTGGTATGATCCACATTCCCACTACCCGTGAGTTAGCTTCATGGTGCTTTGTGTTGGGCAGCCAGGTGAGGGCTGTGACAGGGTCAAACCTAATTGAGATCCTTTCTCAGGACCAAATGGAGACCACAGATAGGGAACAGAAATGCTTGGCCATACCACCCTGAACATGCCCAGTCTTGTCAGATCTTGGAAGCTAAGCAGGGTCGGTTGTGGTTAGTACTTGGACAGGAGACCATCTGGGGATGCCAGGTGCCATAGGCTTTTAGAGGGGCTCTGGTGGGCCTGCTGGGCCAGGGGATCTTAGTAATATAGTGAGGAGTCACAGATCTTATTCCCATCACAGATACTCTGCATGTTGGAGGGCTTCCTTTAGGTACCCAAGCAGGAAGGGGCACCCCAAGGCTACAAGACCCTGGCCCACTACCCTATCCCTACATGGACTACCCTATGACACTGCCCTCTCCTTGGCTCCCTGTATTTAGCGCCAATGTTTTGAATCATGCTTTTGCTTTGTTTTATTTTTTCATGTAGAAAACTTCTGGTCTAGGACTGCCTTTAGTCTCTTTGCCAACATTTGAACTGATCCTACTTTTGACCCAGTGGTCCCACTTTGAAGTCAGTCAAGTCCTTTGGCCCTTGACAAAGTCATGAAATGGAAATGCAATGAGTTCTGGATTCCTGTGATACAGAATGCAGTCTTAGAAGATAAATTAGGCTTCTTGGGAGTACCGAGAAACATTAAAGTGGAGTGGTTTCAGTTGATGCAAAGGAGATTTTAGTGCAAAAATTGGTGCAGGATGAACTTGCAGAGCACTACTTCACAGAACATGTGTAGGTTGGCCCTTCCTGGCTTTTGTCAATTGCCGACCCTGCCTGTTCCTGGTATCCCCTCCCTAAGCAGCAGCCACCAGGCCCCCTATAGGCTCTGCTCCATTGCAGGCCCCAGGATCCATCCTGGCTGGACTCGGGCTCCCTGTACCCATTTCTGGTGACAGGTCTTTGCGTTGCTCCTTGTTTGTCCTGGGCTCTGCTCTCCCCCTCTCACTTCATGGTCTTAGCTAAAGTCTTCTCTTGTGAAATCCTGAACTGAGATCTTGCTCCTTCTGGGTCACCAGCTCCTATGTTCCCACTCTCACTGTCTCACTGCTATCAAAATTGTCCTAATCTTTTACTCGAGTTCCATGACCTCAGCCCTCTCTCTGTTCTCCCAGTCTTTCAGCCTTCTCCTGACTTACTTCTTCCTCTCCCCAGCCAGTGTCTATGGCCCCTCACACACTGACATTTTTATCAGTTTCTGGAGCTTTCTCATTCCCTTAAGCTTTTGCTGAAACTGTCAACCATTCTCCATTTTCTGTATCAACTTATTTTCTACTCCCTGTTCCCAGGCTACTGAGCATCACAAATTCATAGTTGACAGCCTCGTTGAACACTAAGTATTGATTAGAAATTCTTTTAGTTGTTGTTACTGTGCTTTCCCATCCAACCTCTTCCTCTTTGCTTTTAGCTAATGACTGGCCTCATTGCCTACTTCACAGAAGAGAAGCCCTAAAGCAAGTATTTCTTTGCCCACTTATGCCCACCCCCCCATTTATCTCTGTCTGTATCTCTCATTTCCTTCCCTCCTGCTCTCATTTTGTTCCCTATTCCTTGAAACCTTTTCTATATCCTTTAACACTTTGCTCCATCATCTACCCCACTGCTCACACTTCCTGGAGTCTTCAACATCCCTCTCCATTGGTTACCCCCATACAGCCTATGGACAAGCAAAGACCTCCCCATGATTAAAATAAAAATTTCTTAGAGTCTGTTGCTCCCATTTTGCTTCCTCCTTATTGGCCAAGGTTCTTTTAAAAGGAATCTTTTTCACTGGTTCTTCTCAGTCACGCATTAGCCCTCTATAGTTTTTCATAAAAGTCACCAGTGACTACTCAGTTGCCAAATCAGAATAGTTCTCAACTGTCTTGAACTTTCTGTAGCATTTCATACCACTTACCGCTTCCTCCTGGAAAACACTCTTTCCTTGGCTTTTATGACACCACAAGCCTCTGGATTATCCTCTTACCTCTCAGTCATATAGGCTAAGCCTTCCTTGAAACCTAGACAGGGAGACATGTCTGTGGTTATCTGTGGCCTCTCCTTCTCAAGAGTTGGGGAGACAGGAAGAATAGCTGCTTCTGCTCCCTACCCTCTGTCTTTGCCTATTTTCTTTGTGTCCCTTCCTTGTTCTCATGCCAAGCATGTTTACAAACGAGCCCCTGCTGGAAGGACAGCATCTGTGAGTCCTCCCCTCTGTCTCTCCCAATGCTGCACAGAATTTAACCACGTTTGCTAAGAGACCCCATCTAAATCAGCCCATGGGTGTGAATAGGGTCCTATACCTTCCCAGCAAGAGTCTGGCGAACCTGTATTACCAGGCTGGTGGGCAGCTCATCACCATGATCCCCATACCAGTTAGAATCTGCCACAGTCTGTAAGCAGCCTGGGATTGTGGTAAAATATGTTTCCACGCATGGTACAGTGCTACTGACCAGGAGGAAAATCCTAGCAGGTGTAGGTGTCTGCCATGACAACATACTGATGGCGGAGTGGGGGAAGACTGGGAAGTGCTGTGATTCATCACTTGCTTAGGGCTCAGCTGGGGTCAGTATGACTCCCTTCAGCTGGATCTTTCCCACCTGTGCTGATCGTTACCACCTGCTTGCTCCAGTTGTTCTGCTGGAGTCGGATGTTGGTTAATTTCTTGGAGGCAGAGACATATAGTGGAGGGACATCTGATTTAAGATTCTGAACACTTAAACTTTGGCTCTGTTAATTATGAGCTATGTGACCTTGGGTACAGTCTACCCATCTATAAAGTTGGCAGGGGGTTGAAAGCAGTGATCTCTCAGAGGCATTCCAGCTTTAACAATGCTAACTGGGATTCTAACGCTAAAGCTCAGGCCATACAAGAAACAGGGAACTCTGGGAGTGGGGCACATCTCGGGGGGTCCTGACCAGGGTAGGGCAAAGGGACTCACAGGCCAAATTGAGCTGCTTTGAGGAGAGTCCTCATCAGCTGGTGCTGCTTCTTGAGCCATATGCCCATTCCTCAAGCTGTACCCCTTTCATGGATATCTAGGGTGAGTTCCTCCTAGGTCTTTTCTAGAACTGATCCAAGGTGGTTGGGGGCATGAAGGAGGAATATTGTAAGGGGAAATGTCACTGATTTTAAAAGGACCTACACATTGAAGAACAAATAAAAAAATAGCACTTTTACTTACCAACAATTGTGTCTTGAAGTATTTTTCAGTGAAGATGGTCAAACCTGCTTCATGGCCTTCTCATGCCCGACTCCAACATAATTAAAGCAGAAGGTGGAAGGAACAGATTGGGAAGACTTTCTCTCTAGGGCAGAACTCAGCTGTCTGCTTCTTATTGCATGAACACAGACTGTTCCTCAAAGTACAGGCAACAAGTCTTAAGTGGGGGTAGGGAAAAAGCATCTTATGAATGCCCACCACTCCAGGCACTAACCACTTCAAGAATATCCTTTATATGGTGATGTTTCCAGTTACCTATCCTTAGCTCTCTGTTCACTCTACACCAGTGGTTTCTAGCCTTTTTGGGGGTCAAGGACATTTTAATCAATATTTATCATTCTTTTTGGCTGCACAGCATCTGAACCCCTTTCCTATTTTGTGGGGAGTTCCTCACTGCAGGAGTCTTGGTGAAGGCACAGTTTACTCCTCACTACAGAAGCTAAAAACTCTTGTTTTCCCAGCATCCTTTGCAGCCAGAGTACAGGTGGAGGGGTGATGATTAAGGAAGAAAAAAAAAAAAGGCTGGGTCTACAGAGATTTGCAGTGAGGTGGGGTTTCCATGGAAGCAGTGGCAGCAGTACAAATTGAAGCACCAGGTGCTTGGTGGCAGGGACAGTTTCTTCAGTAGAACAGTTCTGTATTCTTTCTCCACTCTTTTGGGAATTATTCCTGGCTTCATAGCTCTGAGCCAATTCTCCAGCCTTCCCAATTCTTTGAACTACCTAATAAACCTTTTATTCTTTTTCTGCTTAAATTAGCCAGAGTTGATTTCTGCTACTTGCAACTAGGAACCCTAACTGATGCAGAAATCTTGGAAAATCCGATAAAGTCGTGGAGCCACTTTCCTAGCTCCAGCCCCAGGTATCCAGTGGTCTATTGATACCTCAACTGTGTGGATCATAATAAATTGTGGATAACATTGTGAAGAATGGGAATTCCAGAACCCTTAATTGTGCTCATGAGGAACCTGTACGTAGACTAAGAGGTAATCATTTGAACAGAACAAGGGTATATTGTTGTGGCTTAAAATCAGGAAGAGTATGCATCAAGGTTGTATCCTTTCACTACACTTATTCAATCTGTATGCTGAGCAGATTATCTGAGAAGATGGACCATTTGAAGAATAACGCAGCATCAGGATTGGAGGAAGACTCATTAACAACCTGGGATATGCAGATGACACAACGTTGCTTGCTGAAAGTGAAGAGGACTTGAAGCACTCACTGATGAAGATCCAAGACTATAGCCTTCAGTATGGATTATACCTTAACATAAAGAAAACAAAAGTATTCACAGCTAGACCAATAAGCAACATCATGATAAATGGAGAAAAGATTAAAGTTGTCAAAGATCTCATTTTACTTGGATCCACAATCACTGCCCATGGAAGCAGCAGTCCAGAAATCAAATGATGTGTTGCATCGGGCAAATCTGCTGCAAAAGACCTCTTTAAAGTGTTAAAAAGCAAAGATGTCACTTTGAGGACTAAGGTGCACCAGACCCAAGCCATGGTATTTTCAGTTGCCTCATATGCATGCGAAAGCTGGACAATGAGTAAGGAAGACCCTCAGCATTACTGGCACGAATCAAAAAAACAGAAAATAACAAATGTTGGAGAGGCTGCGAGGAGACTGGAACTCTTATTTGTTTATTTTTTATTGTACTTTAGATGAAGGTTTACAGAACAAATAGTTTCTAATTAAACAGTACACATATTTTATGATAATGGTTAACAACCCCATGACATGTCAACAGTGTCCCTTCTCGACCTTGGGTTCCCCACCACCAGCTTTCCTGTCCCCTCCTGCCTTCTAGTCCTTGTCCCTGGACTGTTGTGCCCCATTAGTCTCATTTTGTTTTGTGGGCCTGTCTAATCTTGGCTGAAGGGTGAAACTCGGGAGTGACTTTGTTACTTAGCTAACAGGGTGTCCCGGGGCCATACTCTTGGGATTTCTCCAGTCTCTGTCAGGCCAGTGAGTCTTGTCTTTTTTTGTGAGTTACAATTTTGTTCTACATTGTTCTCCAGCTCTGTCCGGAACCGTCTGTTATGATCCCCGTCAGAGCAGTCAGTGGTGGTAGCCAGGCACCATCTAGTTGTACTGGACTCAGTCTGGTGGAGGCCGTGGTAGTTGTGGTCCATTAGTCCTTTGGACTAATTTTTCCCTTGCTCCCGAAGGGGTGAGACCAGTGGAGTATCTTAGAAGGCTGCTCACAGACTTTTAAGACCCCAGATGCTACTCACCAAGGTAGAATGTAGAACACTGCCTTTATAAACTATGTTATGCCCCTGAGACCATGGTCCCCATAGCCCTCTGCCCAGGGAGTTTGGATTTGTCTATGGAGCTTCCATGACCTTGCCCTGTACAAGTTGTCCTGGCTTCCCCGGTAGTGTGTACTGTCTTACCCTTCACCAAAGTTACCACTTATCTACTGAGGAGACTGGAACTCTTTTTTTTTAATTGTACTTCAGGTGAAGGCTTACAGAACAAATAGTTTCTCATGAAACAGTAGTACACATGTTGTTTTATGACATTGGTTAACAACCCCACAACATGTCAACCCCCTCCCTTCTGAGACTGGAACTCTTATGCATTGCTGGTGGGAATGCAAAATGGTACAACCATTTTGGAAAATGATATGGTGCTTCCTTAGAAAGCTTAGAAATAGAAATACCATATGATCTAGCAATTCCACTCTTAGGAGTATATCATAGAGAAATAAGAGCCATCACGTGAATAGACATATGCGCACCCATGTTCATTGCAGCATTGTTCACAATAGCAAAAAGATGGAAACAACCTAGAGGCCCATCAACATGTGAATAGATAAACTATGGTACACAGTGGAGTACTATGCAACAATAAAGAATGATGAATCTGTGAAGCATCTCACAACGTGGGTGAATCTGGAGGGCATTATGCTGAGTGAAATAAGTCAATCACAAAATGACAAATACTGTATGAGACCACTACTATAAAAACTCATGAATAAGTTTACACATCAAAAGAAACAATCACTGATGGTTATGAGGGACAGGAGGGGTGGGGATGGAAAAACACTAGACAATAGATGAGTGGTAACTTTGGTGAAGGGTAAGACAGTACAAAATACTGACAAAACCAGCACAATTTGTCCAAGGCAAGGTCGTGGAAGCTCCATAGACACTTCCACACTCTCTGAGGGACTGAATTACTGGGCTGAGGGCCGTGGGAATCACGGTTTTGGGGAACATCTAGCTCAACTGGCATAACATAGTTTATAACGAAAATGTTCTACATTTTACTTTGGTGAGTAGCATCTGGGATCTTAAAAGCTTCTGAGCGGCCATCTAAGATACTCCACTGGTCTCACCCCTTTGAGAATAAGGAAGAATGAAGAAAACCAAAGACACAAGGGAAAGATTAGTCCAAAGGACTAATGGACCACAACTACCACAGCCTCCACCAGACTGAGTCCAGCACAACTAGATGGTGCCTGGCTACCACCACCAACTGCTCTGACGGATCACAATAGAGGGTCCCGGACAGAGCCGGAGAAAAATGTAGTACAAAATTCTAACTCACCAAAAACAAAAACAAAAACAAAAAACCACAAACAGACTTACTGGCCTGACAGAGACTGGAGAAACCCTGACAGCATGGCCCCCGGACACCCTTTTAGCTCACTAATGAAGTCACTCCTGAGGTTCACCCTTCAGCCAAAGATTAGACAAGCCTATAAAACAAAACGAGACTAAAGCGGCACACCAGCCCAGGGGCAAGGATGAGAAGGCAGGAGAGGACAGGAAAACTGGTATTGGGGAACCCAAGGTCAAGAAGGAGAGAATGTTGACATGTTGTGGGGTTGGTAACCGATGTCACAAAACAATGTGTACTAATTGCTTAATGAGAAGCTAGTTCTGTAAACCTTCATCTAAAGTGCAATTAAAAAAAAAAAACTGGGAAAAAAAATGAATAAGGAAGACAGAAGAAGAATTGATGCCTTTGAATAATAGTGTTGGTGAAGAATATCGAATATACCATGGACTGCCAGAAGAAGGAACAAATCTGTCTTGGAAGAAGTACAGCCAGAATGCTCCTTAGACAGGAGGATAGCGATACTTTGTCTCACATACTTTGGACATGTTATTAGGAAGGACCAGTCTCTGGAGAAGGACATCATGCTTGGTAAAGTAGAGGGTCAGCGAAAAAGAGGAAGACCCTCAATGAGATGGACTGACACAGTATCTGCAGCAACGGACTCAAACATAGCAACAACTGTGAGAACATTGCAGGACCGGGCAGTGTATCATTCTGTTGTGCTTGGAGTCACTATGAGCCAGAACCTACTTCACAGCACCTGACAACAAAAATTGACGTCTCCACTAGATGTCTCCATCAGCTGACACATTAATGCTCCCTGCCCCCTTAAGACATCCTTCCTCTCATGTTCCCTCTCATAGCCAGGGATACAGGAAAACCAGGGGAAAGTGATGAAGCCAGATATGTCTGTGTTTCAAAGAAGGATGATTATCAGTTTAATGCTTAAGATGAGACCTAGAAATCTCCTCTGACCCCATACCCCTGGCCTGGCCCAAGTACCTAAAATCTTTCCCAGCCCCAAATCCCCTTGCCTGCTCTGAGCTTCTGTTGTTTTGTCCTTACTAGTATTATTAGGACTATTACTTCTTCAGATCCCAAACCCACACAGTCTGCCTGCTACCCAGTCCCCAGGTTCCCTGGCAAGCTGCTAGCTGAGACCACTCCCTGGAGCAAGCCCTGCTTTCATGAGGTCTGCAACATGGCCTCCTCTTCTTCCTCTCCTGGCCTGTGACTTTTATCCACCAGGCAATATAGGCATAGTATCCAGGGCCTGAGAGCTTTTCAGGGGCCTATAAAAAATTCTAAAAGAATTAAAAAACAGCAAAAACTAAATAAATAAATGTTTAAATTTCTATAAACCATCCCAATGTTAAACCCATTACTTTTTAATTTTAGTATTCATGAACATTTTGTTATACTTGAAAACAATTTGTAGGTTACAGTTTTGCACTTCATAGGAAATTCTACATATACAAGATGTTTGCTAGGAAAACAGAGTCAATTATTCCTACCCAAATAATTTAAAAAGCAGAATTATAAAGACAATTTTAAAATTTTGCAGTAAAATCATATTTACTATAGGTCACAGGTGCATTTTGTTGTTTGATGTGTGTTGTAGGGCCTCCTAGAAGGGGTTTGAACCACTGATTTTTGGGTTAACAGCTGAGCACTTAACTACTATGCCACCATGGCTCCTTTGGGAACTGGTTACTCATTGCTGTTAAGTCAATTCTGACTCACAGCAACTCTGTAGGACAGAGGAGAACTGCCCCATAGGGTTTCCAGGGCTGTAATCTGCCGCATCTTTCTCCCATGGAGTGGCTGGTGGGTTCAAACAGCCCGACCTTTTGGTTGGCAGTTGAGTGCTTAACCACTGTGCCAGCAGGGCTCGTTTTGGGACTGGTTACACCCTCTCAATTCCCAAACCATTTCCTATGCAAAGCTTTGGGAGCTGATGTCCATAGAACAATATCCTCACCGCATTGCTCCAAGGCCCATAAAGATGCAATCAGCAAAATCCAGTCTGTGAGAAACTGTAGGACAATGACCTGGTTTCTTCAACAAATACGTTGCAAGGGGGAACAAATGAGATGGAGGGGAAACCTATAAAGAGACTTAAAATGCATATAAACCAATTGTAATGTATGGAACTTATTTGCATCCTGGTTTTAACAAACTAAAAATATCACAAGACCGACAATTGGGAAAAGCTGAAATGGATATTTGACGATATTAAGAATTTATTATTTTTTACGTGTGATTAAGATTTGTAATAGCACAGTATTGGAAACAACAAAAATCCCATAGGGGATGGTTAAATAATTAATAGAATATAATTTAATGTTATATTTAAGGAGTCAATAACCCAAAACCAAACCCACTGCCATCAAGTCGATCCTGACTAATAGCGACCCTATAGGACAGAGTAGAACTGCCCCACAGGGTTTCCAAGGAACTTCCAAGGAAGTTCGAATTCAAACTGCCAACGTTTTGGTTAGCAGCTGTATCTCTTAACCACTGCACCACCAGGGCTCCAAGGAGTCTACAGGGCACTACTTTAAATGAGATAAAGACTCTCAAAGTCTTTGCTTGAATTAGGACTCCAATGGACTCATGAGACGTATTTAATCTTTATGCATAAAGGGAGAAGGAAATTCCAAATTTGTCCTCCTGACTTAAGACATCTAGGATGAAACTTTTCAAGTATTTCTGAAAACAGAGATGTCAGTTTAAATAATTATAAAAAGAGCAATAAATTATTAAGGTAACCAAACAGATTTGCAGGTTAGATTACATTTCACAGAACATAGCCATACTTTGTGGAGCACAGGTATTTTAAAAGATGCTTTTGTATGAATAGCATTTCTGAGGCTCATTGAACAATCCTGCTCTGTTTTCTGTTATTGTAAATTGTCTTACAGTCTCCATACTGGACAGAAGAGTAAAATTGTCTAGTCATTAATGGTATTAGGCTAGCCTGGTTTTTACTAACAGTTTGAATGGTCTGAATTTTCAAGATTGAGCACTGAAATTCCATTAGTTAACTCTAAAAAAGAATTGCATGCCTAAGAAGCTTAAAGTTTACAATATAGAAAACAGCAGCTAAATAAAACAAGTAGTCCTTTTTGAGATACTAGATAAAAAACAAAAACAAAAAACAAACCACCAAACCCAGTTGTAAACGACTTTGGGGCAAGTGGGGAAATTTTAATATGGCCTATTTATTAGGTGATAGCTTCTCTCAATATTAAATTTTCTGAACGTGATAATTTGAACTATGGTTATAGAGGAGAATGGCTTTGTTCTTAAGTGATACATGCTAAAGTATTTAGGGATGAAGGGTCATGATGCCTACAACTAACTCTCAATGGTTCAGAAAAAATATGTACATGTTATTACAGAGGAGTAAAGCAAATGTGGAAAAGGTTAGCAACTGGTAAATCTAGATAAAGGGTGTATGGATGTTCATTGAACGATTCGTGGGGGAAAAGTGAATAGTTTTAACAAACGGAATGTGAGGCATGTGATGTTTTGTATCTAGAATAACAACATGGAAAGTACTTAGGAGATAATGTTAAATTTAAAAAAAGCAGAACATAGAATTATATGTAAAATAAAAGAAAAAAAGATACAAATAGAAATATATGAAAATGCTACCCGTGGTTATTTTAGGTTGGTAGCATAATGGATAATTTTTCTTTATTTTCCCCAAACTTTGTATTAATGGCTATACTACTTCTATATTTATACTCATACTTTTATATTATTTAACTTTTTAATGGTATATTGCAAATATATTCAAAAATGGAGTAAGTAGTATAATGTACCCCATGTTCCCATCACCAAGGATGGCAATCTTTGCTTCCATTCTTCTAACCCTGCCAAGTTTCTAAGTATCTAATTCCTTGTATAAAATCCTTTTCTATTTTAAATATCTAAACCGAAAAAAAAAAAAAAAAAAAAGCCAAACCCATTGCCATCAAGTCGATTCTGACTCATAGTGGGCCTATAGGACAGGGTAGAACTGCCGCATAGGGTTTCCAAGGAGCAGCTGGTGGAGTCACACTGCCAACCTTTTGGTTAGCAGCTGTTGCTCTTAACCACTGCGCCACCAGGGTTTCCTTGAAATATCTAGAGTGTTTTTTTTTTTTCTTATGCTGTATCCTGACAGATATATGTGTTCCCTGATCACATATTTTAAAAAGCTCTTCCACCACAGAAGAATCAGATTTTAGATAAATTATAGGAAACATACTTTTAAAGCATTGCTTTATGCTTTAAAGCATTGCCTTACCCAAGAAGATAAGGGGGAGTATGGCAGACACAATATTCTAAAGAACCAACTGCCAAAATATTAATAGATCCTGCATAAATTACAATAACCATAATTTTCATGCATTTCCAGGCCCACCAGAAATCTCCAAGGTTAAAAAACAAACAAACCTTGCAAGTTGAAACTGGAGCAAGAAGCAGTGATTATACGCAAACTGAAAGGCAGAGTGTCCCTGAGAGCAAATCCTGACGTCAGCACTGGATTAGGAAGCGAAACCCATGGCCTGCCTCAAGGTGGGGGAGCTGAGCCTGAGACTTCTGCATTAAGCCAGGACCCTGAAGCAGTAAAGGCTTCTCAGGACAATGACACCCTCTGTTTTTGACAGACTTGAGTGCAAATTGTCTCAGGAGTAAAGTTTCACAGCCCTCAGATTTCCCACATATTAATTTCAACAAACTATGAGCTCACAACAAAAAAATGACCAGACACCATGCAAATGAGTGAAAATCAGAAGAAATAATGAACCTGAGTTGTGGGCTCTGAAAAACTTCAGACATGTAAAATAATTACATACAAAGTGTTAAAAGATATAAAAAATTGAATTAAAAGTTGAGCAAGGAACAAGAAATTATCATAACTGCCAGGGAGTAATACAAAGGATCAAATAGAAATTTTTAGAAATGAAAAATATAATGATCAAAATTAAAAACATAATGGGATGAGTTAAACAGCAGATTAGTCATAGCAGAAGCAAAAATCAGTGAGCTGGAAGATAGAGCTGAAGAAATTATCTACATTGGAGCAAGGAGGGATAAGGAGGTGAGAAATTGAGAAACAGAAAGAGGGGTTAAGAGATGTGGGGGATGGAATGATATCGTTTAACATATATTTATTCAGAACAGAACATCGAAGGGAGGAAAATTTGAAGAGATAATGGCTGAATAATGTCCAGAATTGCATCCTTTCCTTTACTTATTTTCTTGTTCATTGTCTGGGTCACCACCCTTCATAGGTGTAGCTCTGTGAGAACAGAAATCTTGCCCAGTCCCTAGATCAGTGCCTGTAGTTGCTCAATAAATACTTGTTGAATGAATGACAAGCTCATGTCTTTGTCATTCAACTTCCCATTTTAACGGGGACTCTGAAGTTCACGTGGAACTTGTCCACGGTTCTTCATGAATTAGTGGCAGTGTCAGGACTAGAACTCAGGACTTGTGTCTCAGGTCTCCATAGGCTCTTCTTTCAAAATGTGAGACTGCTGGGCACCAGACAAGAGGCAGGAATGAGAGAGGGTCCATAGTCTATCCCCCTTGCTGCAGTGTGCCAGCAGCCCCATAGGGGCCCTGGGAAAGTCAGGAAATTGGTCAGAGCTGAATCTGAGGAGACCTGGTGGCGCTGTGATTAAAGCGCTTGGCTGAATTCAGCAGCCGCGTGGGAGAAAAATGTGGCAGTCGGCTTCATAAAGATTACTGCCTTGGAAACCCCATGGGGCAGTTCTACTCTGTCCTGTAGGTTCGCTGTTGGTCGGAATCAACTCTACAGCAACGGGTTTGGTTTTTGGTTTAAATCGAGGGGGATGCAAAAATCCTCTGTACTGTTAAACAAAAGGTTAGAGGTTCTAGTCCACCCAGAGGTGACTTGGAAGAAAGGCCTGGCGATTTACTTCCAAAAAATCAGCTGTTGAAAATATTGTGGAGCACGGTTCTATGCTGACACACATGGAGTCACCAGAGTTGCAGTCAATGCCAGGCAACTGGTAAATCCAGGGGAAGATTTTGATGAGGAGCAGGATATTTGCATGGTCTTAAATTGTTTTTCCTCTGACTACTCACTAGTTGTGAGGAAGAAAAAAATATACAGTAATTATACAATGGAGAAATCAGACAATACCTCAATCACGTGATCAAAATAACATTACCAAAAAGGGACAGATGGGCATATTGTGCATCCATACATGATACTCTGAAAAGGACACAATATCACCTATGCAGTATTGTGGCTGAGAATGCATGGCCTGAACATAATTACAAGGAAACATCAGACAAACCAAAAATGAAAAAGTTTATATTTAGAAAAAGGAAGTAGGGAAAGAGACTGTATTCTTCAAAAATGTCCATGTCATAAAAGACAAAGAAAGGCTGTGAAAATATTCCAGACCAAAGGAGACTAAAGAGATTTGATAACTAAATTCATTACCTGACCCTAGACTGGATCCTGTACTAGAGGGAAAAATGCTATAAAAGACATCATTGCGTCAACTGACAAAACTGGACTATGGAGAGTAGATTGTATTATTGTACCAGTGTTAAATTTACTGGAGTTGACAACTACACTGTGGTAATGTGCTAGAATACCTTTATTTTTAGGAAATATGCGCTGGAGTATTTAGGGGTGAAGGGCCAGAATGTGTGTAACTTAGACTTAAATAGTGAAGAAAAAGACTATAGATTCTATCTATATGTCCCAAGTGGGGTAAAATATTAATAGGTGAATCTGGAAAAAGGGTATATGGGTATTCTTTTAACTATTTTTATTTTTTTAATTTTTCTATAGGTTCAAAATGATTTATAAATAAAAAAGAAGAAAAAAAAACTAAAGGATAGCGGGTCCAGGCACCTCGCCTGTCCACCTCTTTCTGTTGCGCAGCAATTTGGAGCCGGGGTCCTACCTTAAAAAAACAAAAACAAAAAACCCCATTGCCTTCAGGTTGATTCCAACTCATAGCAACCCTGTATGACAGAATAGAACTGCCCTATATGGGTTTCCAAGCAGCAGCTGATGGATTTGAACCACTAATCTTTTGGTTAGCAGCTATAGCTCTTAGCCACTTCACCACCAGGGATCTTTACTTTGTAATTCCCCACAAGTAAGGCAGGACCCCTGCCTTACTTGTGGGGAATTACAAACAGCTGGGTGTGGCCCCCACCAGTCCTGCTGGGTGTGTCTTCTGCTCTCCCATTTGCTTCAGTCATTTCTCTTCTTAAAGGATTGTGCTTGGCTTCCGGCCTCTGATGCCGAGGCCTAGGCTGGAGGGGTAGAATTGCTATTGTCTGTGCCTGGGAAATGCTGCTGGGGCCTTTGTAAGGGGGTGTGGAGAGGCAGTGGGGGGCTCTGAGTCCGGCCTCCATCCCCACTCTGGTCTCAGGGAACTGAGGGTATTTGTGGGGTTAGCTTGTTGGAAGCAATCAGGTTTCCTCCGCCATTTTAAAGAGGCATCTGGTATCTGAGGGGGCTATCTGGCTGGGTGCAGCAAGAACCGTGGTAGAAGGGGGAGTGGGAGGGCTTCACTACCTTTTCCTTTTGCTTATAATTTCTTGGAAGTGACATCAACCACCTTCTCCCCTGGGCCTGGACTTTCTGGATACCCCGAATCCTCAGTTTTTTCAATCCTCCGGTGGCTTTCTTTGCATTAAATCAAGAAAGTTGGGTGTCAGGTCATAGGGAGGTAGAAAGTTTTGCCTCAGGTCTGACCCGGCACTCCTTTCTGGAATGACTTTGGGTACTTGTCCCCTGGATCCATACCCTTCACTTGTGAGTGTAAGGGACTTCATCCCTCTACCACCACATCCAACCTGACCAGGCCTGCTCCTCATCCAGCAACTCCTCACAGAGGAGGGAAGTCATCTCTGCATGAAGCTGGGGTAAAAAATGATGAGAGTCTGGACCAAGGCTTCAGCTCCATTTACTCACCTTGTGAGTCAAGCAGAAAGAGATTACTTCCTTATCTGAGCTCAGTCAGTGAAGTTCTGGATTGTGAGATTGTTCAGACACACCCCCCACCCAAAAAAAGTTTGGATAAACCAATCATACTTCCAAGTGCATGGTGTTTTCATCACCCAGCTACTGTAAGCCTGATAATTAGCTTTAGTTAATCTCTTGGCCATTTTGCATCAGGAACCTTGAAGACTGTTTGAGATACTGATTGACTTGCCCTCACAGCCTGTTACAGGCCATAGTGGCAGCAAGCAGAATGGCTAGGAGCACAGATTCTGGACCAAACAGCCAGGATGTGACTCACACATACTAGCTGTGCGGTCTTGGACAAGGCAGTCCACCACACTGGACTTCTGTTTCCTTGTCTGTAAAATGGGGATAATAACAGTATCTATATATAAAGAAGGAGCCCTGGTGGTGCAGTGGTTAAGCTCTTGGCTACTAACTGAAGGTAGAGATTTGAAGCCATCAGCCACTCAGTGGGAGAGAGATGTGGCAGTCTGCTTGTGTAAAGATTACAGCTTGGAAACTCTGTGGGGCAGTTCTACTCTGTCCTGTAGAGGGTTGCTATGAGTTGGAATTGACGTGGCAGCACACAACAGCAGCAGCAACAACATACATAAAGCGTTTAGGACAGTGCCTGACATAGAGCTGGTATTATCAGGTTAGTATCACCTGTATTTTATTAAAACCAAGACAGAGTGATGCTGGTCCATTCTTTGTCCTTCCAGGAAGTGTCAGAAAGTTTTACACAACTAGGTTTGGTTCTGGCCAAAGATGCTGAAGTTCTACACTACACAGACATGGCAGGGATTACTTGTGCTTGACAAAATTTCAAAACTGAATTTATCAGTTGCCCGTCATCACTATTTTGTGCTTTCTGATAAGCCTGACAGGATGAATTAGTTGCCAAATACACATCTATCTGTAAGTCTAAGTTATTGGCTATCAATCAAGTAAACTTGAGAGGGTATCTTCCTCCAGTCAATTCCAATTCATGGTGACCCCATGTATGTCAGAGTAGAACTGTGCTCCATAGGGTTTTCAAGGACTGATTTTCAGTCTCTGGATGGATTGAAACCTCTAACCTTTTGGTTAGCAGCCCAGTGGGTTAAGCATTTGCAACAAGGAGGGACCCCTTAGGCTAGTATTAGGATAGTCGAATTTCTTCCTCACAGCTGTTACAGAGCAGGAGATGACCACAGAGGCCATTCCTCGCTCAAGTCAATAAATACATTAGCACCCAGCTGGAGCCTGTATTCCTAGCTTCTATTGCAGGGAGCATGCATTCAGATAGTGCCGCAAAGGTTTGTGATCAAAACATATTCCTGGGAACTGTCATTTGATCTGTCAGGAGCCTTCTCAGCCCCTCTGTGAGGGAACTTTCCCCAGCACTGATACCAGTTCATTTTTCCTGTCTTTTTAGTCCAACTCCGCACCCACTGCTGTGCAAAGTCTGCACCCCCCAGCTCCAACTGGCTGTGTGAGGCAGTCTAGGGTCCCAAGAAACGGCCTGGACATCACCTCGGCACAATGGTATTACTGTTTTAAAGTTGAAATTTTATGTAACGTGGTTGCTTTTCCGTCCCTATGTCAGGATTCTCAGGTCCGTTCCTTAAGAGGATCTGCTGCAGACACCAGCTGCTCCTGCGGACGCCTCCGGCCGCACCTCCTGCACATGGGCGCCTGGTCCTGCCAGCGCCGCCTCGCCTGCCCTGCTGCGGGGAGAGGGGCTTCGCGCCCACCGTCGCGCTTTGTCTCCGCGCGGCCCCCATCCCGCCGACCAGCGGCTGCTCCATCGGCGGAAAAGTTTCTCCACGTGCGGAATTCGGGGCTCGGCGAACCACCAGCGCGAAGTGTGCGCGCCTGTTGGAGGCCAGCGCGCCCGCCGGCCGCGGTGAGTGGCCAGTGGCGTCGCCGCGCAGGCCGGCCCTTCCGGAGTCTGGCGGACCGCCGCGGCGGCAGCCGGCGGGGCCAGTTGCCAAGGTAACGCGCGGGGCAAACGGGCCGCCAGCTCCCGCTGCCCCGCCGGCTGGCGGCCCCCGCCGCAGGGACCGGGCGAAGCCCGCAGTCCCGCTTAGTCTCTCCCGGGCCGAGCCGTTGGGACATCATTTCCCCGGTGTCCGGTGTTTGGGGTGGTCCTTTGGCTGCCCTGGTTGATTACATCTTCTCACCTCCACCCCGTCTTGGGACGTGAGCCATTTTGAAATTTGAAGCGAATTTACTATAGGGTAAGTGTGATTTGGGAAAAGTAAAACACCTTTAGACATTCTGAAGTTGCCCTTTGTTCTTTCCTTTTTAATCCTAGTGCCTGGCACCTAGTAGGACCTCATTATGTGGTAGCTATTTCTTAGAGCACTTAATGTAGTCCCTGGCACATAGTGGATCGACTTGGGAGGAGACACTTTGGAATAAGTGCAGCCCCTTACTGTGTGGACAGGTAATTTAAGCACTCTCCCTCAGTGTCTTCATTTGTAAATGCAGATTGTAATTTCTCACAGAGTTGTTGTCATGTTTAAATAAGCCTGTATATAAAACTGTTTATGCACTGTGAATATAAAGCACTAGAGAATTAGTTGTCAGGGACATTTGTATGCTAACAGGTTTTGAACCTCAGCTTTCTCTCCTTGTTCTATAGGCCCTCCCAGACCCAAGGCTTCAGAATTACTACCGATGTGCAGGTTTCTCACACATTTAAACCTCTAGCCCATGTAAATCTCTAGTGTTCCCGTTTCAGTGAATGATACCACCATCCGTCTGGTTATGCAAGCTAGAAATTTTAGACTTCTCCAAGACACCAATCCCTCTCTTCCCATATCCACATAATCATAAAGTTGTGTTCATTTTATCTTCAAACCAAATCTCAAGTCCATTCACTCATTGCTATCCATACCACTATCACCCTAGGCCAGCCTACCCGTAGTAGCCATCCTAACTGATCTAAAGATATTGATTCCATCATTTCAGTGCTCTTGCCCATTCTCTGCACTGCAGCAGGAGTAATTTTGTAAAAATGAAAACTTGATTCTGTTACCCCTCTTCTCCTCTGAAACTCTCTTTGCATAAAATCAGTAATGGCTTCTCATTGCTCTTAGGAGGAAGACAGAACTCTTTAATGTGACCTATAAATTGGGTGACCATATACTTTATCATCCAGACCAAGATACTTTTCAGAATAAATGGAAGTGCCCTTATTTACCTTGGGACAAAAGGCTTAAACTGGGACTGTCTTATAGCAAACTGAGACAAATAGTTATTTTGCCTATAAGACCCTGTAGCATCTACCTTCTCTCCAGCCTTATCTTACAGTAGATTACCCTGGTTTTGTGTGTTCCAGTTACACTGACTCGTTTTTTAGTCCATTATCATCATTTTCCCTCCTATCACAGGGCCTTTGCACATGTTTTCCTCCCTGCCGGGTATGCTCTTCCCTCTTCTCTTTTGAATGGTTAACTCTTGCTCATCCTTCACATCTTGGATCAAATGTTTCCTCAGAGAAATTGCCCCTAACTGCTCTGTCTAGGACAAACCCCCTGAATATAGGCTCTTCTGACACCAGTTACCTCTCCTTGTTTGCACTTGGCACAGTTGAAATTTTAAATTTGTCCATGTGCCTGGTACATAAACCAAGCCAAACCCATGCCATCGAGTTGATTCTGACTCATAGCGACCCTGAAGGACAGAGTAGAACTGCCCCATAGGGTTTCCAAGGCTGTAAATCTTTACAGAAGCAGACTGCCACATCTTTCTCCTGTGGAGAGGCTGGTGGGTTTGAACCGCCAACCTTTTGGTTAGCAGCTGAGCGCTTAACTACTTGGCTACCAGGGCTCCTTGCCTGGTGCATAGTATGTAGTTAATAAATATTTGAATGTTTGAATGGTATGATAAGCTTTTTCCCATGTCATCAGTTTCTGAAAATATCACACAGTGGTTAAGAGCACAAACTCCAGAGTCAGACAGCCTAGATTTGAATCCCAGCTCCACCACTTACTACAGACCCAGGATTCCTAATCTGAAACCCTTGGGGCTAGAATTTTTCAGATTATAGAAAGATAAAATGGTGCATATACTGTATCACTTCTAGTGGGGCCTGGGGCAGCACTCTGTAATCAAACATTAATTTTTCTTCCATAAAATGAATATATATTCACTCTAAGTGGGATAAATAAAGATGATACATAGTTTCAGGGTCCCTGAGTGGTGCAAAAGGTTAACAGCTCAGCTGCTAACTGAAAGGTTGGAGATTCTAGCCCACCGAGACATGCCTGGGAAGAAAGGCCTGGTGATCTACTTCTGGGGGGGGAAACAAAAATCAGCCATTGAAAACCGGTGGGGCACAGTTCTCCTCTGACACACATAGGGTTGCCATGAGTCAGAATTGACAACAGCTGGTATGAATTTTGGTTTACACATAGTGCCACATAAGTTCAGGCCAGATTTTGGCAACAGATGTGTTTGCCACAAATTTATGAAAACACTTGGTTTTCAGAGCTTTTGGAATTTAGAATTTCAGAAAAGGATACGTGAACCCGTCCCAGTGTAACCCTGAGCAAGTTACTCCTCTGTGCCTCAGATTCCTTATCTGTAAAATGGGCATGATACTAGCACCTGCCTACCTCACAGGTTCCATGTCGTGTTGGGAGGAGTAAATGAGTTAATACGTGTTAATGGTGTAAAACAATGGATGGCCCTGAGTCAGCGCTATAGAAGGGTCAGCTCTTGTTACATCATTTTTTATTGACTCCATAGTAATCTATATTATGGATGTACCATAATTTATTTGCAGTTCACTTATTGTGGGATATTTATATTTCAATATAAAAAATGTAGAGATGAACATCTTTATACTTAAACCTTTTGACTACGTTTTTGATTACTTCCTTAGGATCAATTACTAACAATGAAATTAGTGAGTCAGGGACAGGAACATTTTGAATGCTCTTGAAACATATTGAAACATTGCCAGATTGCCCTTCAGAAAGATTATACCAATTTACAGTCCCACTATCAGCTAATAACACTGGGTCAGCATTATTATTTTTTTAAAAAAATCTTTGCTAATTTCACAGTTAAAAATGGTACCTCATTATTTTAACTCACATCTTTCATTGTTAATATGCTTAAACATTAAAAAATCTGGTTGTTAGCTATTAGATATTTCTTTTGTGTGAATTGCCTGTACTAGCTCATTGATAGTTTTTCTACTGGAGTCTCAGTGTTTTTCTTACCAACTGTTTAATTTTTGATTTCTGCCCCCCAAGCCCAGGCAGGAGGAGCGGTACACTGGGCCTTGGCTGGAATTAGTTGGATAAGGTATCCCTGGAGCCTGGGGCGAGTTGTTACTTGCCCACAGGCTGCAGAGCGAAATAGAAAACTGTATTTCATAGGTCAGGTCTTGGAGAAAATCTGAAATCAAGGCCCCGCTGACTTCCTGTTTATTTGCCTGTTCATTCCAACAGGGCTTAGAAGATGGAGGGCATCCAGGTAGTAGGGGAAGGACCAAGGCAGACAATGAGAGGCAGGATGATCCTCAAAGCTGGGAGAGGGAAACTGCAACCACTTTTTTAGGGAGCTTGCAATTTTTTATAAGGATGAGGAGGGGAATGCTGGGGGCATTGTCCTGACCAGACAATGATTTGTGTGAACTCTGGATATAGTAAGGGTATTAACCCTTTGTTAGTCATATGGGGCATTTCTCCCATGATTTCTTTGCCTTTTCGTCTAATTTACGATGGTTTTTGATTTATAGAAATTAAAACAATTTTACATTATCCATCTATTAATCTCCTGCTTTATAATACATTGCTTTCATGCTCCTAAAGTTCTTTCCATGTAGGTAGCAGATAACTGCATTTTCTTTAAAAATGTTATTTTGTGATGCCAACAAATCAAGGAAGAGGTAATAAAAGTAAGTAAAAGAGAGTCGAGTAGTGAGATTTCTAATAAAAAACTTAAAAGATCATGACACAAAGGGTGATACTCATGGCATCTTCATTTCTCCTTGAAAGAGCTTATGCTGCTGTAAAGGGAGACTGAGAAAGGCTTTTATTGACAGTGTCTGTCACACATTGCGAACTTCTAGAATGTTAGCCTTAGAGACTTTTAGAAGATGTGCCCTTCTGAAAGAGAAGATGTGATCTCTGGAGATACTTTCTACTTTTATTGTCTATTTGATGATCCTCTATAGAATTTTAAGCACTCACAGTTGTTAGGTGCCAAAAAATAATTTCCCTGTTTTAAAAAAAGGCTTAAAAGTGGAAAATTTAACATGAAATTAATTGCTGACCTTCTTGGCACTGGTAAATTGGTATTTTTTAAGATGTATTTCAGAAAGAATTTCCCTTCTTGCTGAACTCCAGTACTTATCAGTGAGGCTAATTGTATTTTGTTTGGGTCTCTCTCAGGGTTCTAGATGTAAAGAATGGTCAACTTATTGTTAAACTGTATTAATATATCTTCTTGGTTGAGTAACTAAAATAAATCTTAGGGTGCATAAGAAACTAATCACCTCACAAATCCCTGCAGTTTTATCAACCTGAAATTGTTTTATTTCAGAAAGGCTTATAAGGTGAGGGGCAGTAGATTTTATAATTAATCAGAATGTCTATTCTGCATATAATGGGCTAATTATCTTTCTTAATAACCATTGACTTGTCAGTTTGAATATCAGTGAAATGTGGTATTACACTGAGAGTAAAGCAAGAGAAAATAACTTTCTATTGATGAAGATAAGTTGATTTAGAAATAATCTTACCAATTAACTTTTTTTCTAAATTATTCAGTAAATGTTATTAACTCTCATAAACATTCATTCAGCAAGTATTTTTTGGGTACTTATGTTGTACCAAACACAGTTCTAGAATATTGTGTTATAGTTTCACTTTTACATTGTATGTGTAAAGATGTTTACTTATAATTCAGTATTCTTAACATGAACCAGTAGTTATTTGGGAAAACTGGACATTTGGACTCAAGCATACTCATACAGGGAATCTAAAAAAAAGCTTTATAGAAAATGCTCATCCAGTCTCTAAGGTTGAAATGTTAGTAATTGAAAGTTCTACACTGTTACTTTGTTGTTATCACAGTGGAATGCTTATCTACAGTGACACAGAGAATCTGTTAACTATTGACCAAAATCAGTACATTTGAGGCTCCAGTTCTTATACTTGAATTCTTTCCAGTATGTTTACTGTTAGGAAATTTGAACATAGAGGTTCTTATATCAGCTCTAGGGAGCCCAGCTTCCAGCCAGCTGGAATCTTGGGAATAAAGCAAATGTTTATCCTTGGACATTTTTCTTGGAAAGCCAATGGATTTTCCTCTCAATTTTTATTTTTGTATTCAGTTTATGGCAGTAAAGTTTAATATTTTTCATATTTGTCATTATGAAAGTAAATGCCAATGACCAGCAATGATTTTCAAGCTAACTTTTTAATGGCTTTTCCATTATATCTCTTTGATGGTAAACATGTTATAATTTGTACAGGTAGTTTAATTTATATGTCATTTTTACACGTGCACCTCACGTTTTTAAATTGAGATATAATTCACACACCATTCAATTTACCCTTTCAAAGTGTACAAGTCAGTGGCTTTTAGTATATTCACAAAGTTATGCACCCATCACCACTATCTAATTCCAGAACATTTTTATCACTCCCAAAAGAAACCCCGTGCTCATTGGTAGTCAACCCCCTTCCTTCTGCCACAGCCCCATGACAAGTGCTAATCTATGTTCTCTTAATGAAATACCATTTGACACCCACTAGGATGGCTATAATAAAAAAGACAGGCAATAACAAGTGTTGGGGAGGATGTGGAGAAATGGGAACCCTCACATTGCTGGTGAGAATGTAAAATGGTGCAGTTGCTTTGGAAAACAGTCTGGCAGTTCCTCAAATGATTAAACATAGTTACCATATGGCCCAGCAATTTCACTCCTAGATATATATATCCAAGAGAATTGAAAACATGATCACACAAAAACTGGTATACTAATGTTTATAGCAGCATTATATAGCAGCATTGGAAACCCTGGTAGTGTAGTGGTTAAGTGCTAACTGACGGGTCGGCAGTTCAGATCGACCAGGCACTCCTTGGAAACTCTATGGGGCAGCTCTGCTCTGTCCTATAGGGTTGCTGTGAGTCAGAATCGACTTGACGGCAATGGTTTTTTTTTTTTATAGCAGCATTTTTCATAGTAGCTGAAAGGTGGGAATAGCCGAAGTGTCCCTAAACAGATGAATGGATAAATAAAATGTGGTACGTACATACAAATGATGGAATATTGTTGTTGTTAGTTGCTGTCCCGTGGTGACCCCATATGTGCAGAGTAGAACTGCCCCATAGGGTTCTCAAAGCTGTAACCTCTCGGAAGCAGCTTACCAGGCTTGTCTCCTAAGGTGCCTCTGTGTGGTTTCAAACTGCTAACCCTTCTTACTCAGCCATAAAGAGAAATGAAGTCCTGATACATGCTGCCACATGAATGAACCTTTAAAACATTATGCTGAGTGAAATAAGTAAGTCACAAAAGGACAAATATTGTATGATTCCACTTAAATATATAGAATAGGCAAATGTACAGAGGCCGAAGTTTATTAATGGATACCGGGGGTGGGAGGGAGGAGGAAATGGGGAGTCACTGTTTAGGGGGCATGGAGTTTCTCTTAAAGGTAATGGGATAATTTAGAAATGGATAGTGGTAATGGTTCTACAATGTAAACAATCAGTGTCACTGAATTGTACATGTAAAACAGGTTGAATTGGCAAATGTTTTGTCATATATATCTGTTACCACAGTAAAACAATAAGAAAGGATGAATAAAAAACAAAAATCTCCATAAAATCTTAGCATTAGAAGGGATCTTCATACTCATGGCCGTAACAGTTAAATCTATCAAAGCTCTTTTCATGTTTATTCATTTGTTTTATTCAGTTTTTATTGACCACCTACAGTGTTTCAGGCACTGTTCTCTACATGTCTGTCACAAGTCTGTGGGGGAGAGACCACAGACATATTTGGCACAGAGCCTGGCGCATGGTTGTCACTTCAGTCATTCTCACGTCATTTGATTCATTCACTTACTAAATTATGAGCCAGACACTTGGTAGGTGCTTGGGATTCTAAGATAAAACAACACAATCCTTGTAGAGCTCACAGTCTGTTGCGGAGGCAAGCAAGCCAAGAAATTATAATACCATATGGGAGGTGCTGTAACAGACACATGGATTTGTTACTATGGGAGCCTGGAGGATAGCACTCCTGAATCTGCTTGGGGAAGTCAGGGAAGGATGAGCAAGAGGGGAAAGGAATGTGAGTGAGCAGCAGGTACAAAAGCTTGGAGGAGGAAAAGAGTGTAGGTCTTTAGGGAAGTTTGATATCCTAATGGGAGGCATTGACTGGACAGGCTAACAGTGCCCAGCTGACAAAGCACCTGCTATGCTGGACTGAGATTTGAGGTGATTTTTGATAGAGAAGACATAAGCACAATTATAGTTAAGAATTAACATCTGTCTTGGCTTTATTCATCTTATTCTAAGCCTAGCTTTAAGAAAATCCTTTTCTTTGTCATTAGCATTCTTTCCCAAGCCCCTGCTATTTGGGGCCTTTGCCTTGCTGATTCTATTTATATAACACCCTGTCACTTTAATATCTTGGTTATTTGCCTATCTGCGTTGGGGTTATGATCTTTTAGCTTGTGGAGAGCTCTCTCGTGGCTATATACTTTCTCTAGAAGGGTCTATCTCCTGTTGGCTCTAGGGCTTCGTCAGTAACAGGAAAGGCCCATCAGGTGGGCTGAGAGCTAGTGGAGAAAGAGCTATTAGAGAAGGGCTAGGTATGTGAGGGAAGACCCCTGAACAAGAGGTGTCCTCTGGGGATTCTGATGTTGGGGAAGTCACTCATTGATTGACCTTGCCCCCAGGCTGTGTCTCACAGGTCTCTCTTGTCTTGCCTTGCCTTACACAGGGTAACTGAGGGGTTAAGCATTGGCCCAACAGCTCAACATTCTTAGTCTTATTGGGAGCCTTTGTCCTCCACGTATCCAGTCGTCTATCTCCTCAAGAGACAGCTTAAGCTGGCCCTTCAAACATGAAAGAACATGTCTGAAGTTCTCAAGGTCACTTATGTAGGACTTTATTCTGGGATCCTCCATACTTAACGAATCACTGAAGGAACTGGCCTTGAAAAGAAGATTGGTTAAGAGATGGGAAGGTATGAGAGCTGTTTTCAAATATTTGAAGAATTGTTGCAGTCTAGTAGATATGGTGCCAGATTTTAGTCTTGAGTTAGGGCCTTGCTACTTACTAGCTTTGGTTTTTTTCATCTAAATTCCTTTTAGCCTAAAATAATTCTGTGATTGAATAAGTGTAGCAGGCAGTGACTATATCGATTAGATCTGGATTCTCGAGGCAGATTGAGTGGTGGTATATCCTTGAATTGAAATTGTAATAGCTGTATTTATTATACTTAGCATTGAGTGAGTTATTAATAAACTATCCCAAGCCTCACATTATCTCTGTTTTACAGATTAATTTTTTTCAGTGGGATTTCCTTAATTGTATCAAGTGTTTCATTCCTAGAATGCTTAATATGTCTGATTGCTGCAATCTCTAGGCAAGCTAAACAGTCTTAACTACGTCTAATATTTTGACTTGGTTTGATTCTGCAGGTGAGATTAACAGTAATTTGTTTTAAAGGATATGACTACTCTTATAACTAAGTTTATTGCAAATTTAGAAAGTTTTGGTCAAATTACATTAGCATTACTGTAGTCTCAATTGGTTGTGGATTAGCATATAGGGTGGTTAACTTCTTTCAGAAGAACAGTTTGATGACACTAGTTTTTACTCCCTTCTCCCATTGTTCTCTCAATTGTTTTTGGACAATACTGATTTGTATTTTCTGTTCTTCTGGCCTTTTCCATATATATGTCAAGACTTGCCCTAGAGGAAGCAGAGGGTTCTTGGGTGTGACCCTTTTCCAAATATCTGCTTCCTAGGAGTAATATTGGTAATAATTTGTGGAGTATGACTTTTAGTTCTAGATTCTGTAGTTGAATAGAGATATTAGCACACTGAATTTCATAAAGGGACTGGGATGGTGAATGGTCTTTAAATGACATGAAGGACAGCTGAAGCTGTTGGGGATGTAGAAAAGATGGCTAGCCTGAAGGAAATATGACCAAGAGGGCACACTCCTATTTTCTTCATATCTGGAGGGCAGAGTCCTGTTGAACAGAGACTAGGCCAACCTGTAGGAAGGACAGAACTCATCTTGACCTTTAGGACGATTTACAGGGAGAGAATTTTGGTTCATTATGAGGAGCAGCATCTATCACTGGTGTCCAGTGAAGTGAGCTTCTCTAGGAAAGTAAACAGTGGGCACCCTGTCACTGAAAAATTTAAATAGTGTCCATGTCAGCATCCATCAGAGCGTCTGTGAAAGAAATTCCATTCTGTACCAGATGTCCTCTGATGTTCTCTGCAGCTCCTGTATTCTGTGGTTGCCTCTATTCGTGTTGCTGTGATATAGCTACTTCTCCACTCTAGATTATGCTTTAGTAATTTATATGATTGGTTTCATATTCCTGAATATATCAGAACCCCAAAGGCTATGCTGTGGTAGATGAAAACTATCTGACATTAAAATTTTTCTGTAAATAATTGGCAAAGTGGCTAGATACCCCCCCCACATGTTTTGTGTAATTGAGAGGGGTTATGCTTTTTTTAGTTTTGTCCTCTGTTCCTATTGTTATAAAATGATACCAAGCTATATACTGTAGAGCTCTATGGGTCTTATAAGAAAATATGTTTTTTATTTTGAACTTTTATTTATTAAATGGATTTTTTTAAAATACAGGCCTGTTAACTCATCAAGATAGAACCAACAAAGAGCCTTTGTGGAAGTAGAAATTAAAAACTGGAGATTTTATTCTGAAGTTATTTGAGAAAGATCTATAAATAAAATAGCATGGATGTTCAATTAGTGTGTTAGACATTTAAGAATAGGATGTGGGAGAACTATAGTCATTTTGGAAAATTGTGTTTTCAGATTCACTTACTAATTGGAATGTTGAGTGCGGTATTAGTGGCTTTAAATGACATCAGAATTCATTGCAATTTTGACCTGAGGTAGTAGTTGTAGAGGTAAAATGAAATTGATCTTCCTGATGAACTACTGGTTATATAAAATGATTAAATCTGATTAATAAGGCATTAAGTACAATCCACTAAGAGTTCAAAAAAAATTTTTTTCATGTCCCATGAAAGAAGATTTAGTGCGTTTAGCTTTCAGTTTGCTAATTGTGGATGCAATGCCTTTAGACTGATGCCAGTTACCACACAATAAATTAATAAAATAGGGGAAGTAACATATCTTCTCTTTGAAATGGACCATCCTTCAGAGACAGAAGGTTCTCTTTCAGAATAGACTCTCTTCTGAAGTGATAAGCCTCCATCTAGGTTTTGTGTCTCTTTTCCTAAGACAGTGGAGAAATCTGTTTTGTGGGATGTTCCTAAGCTCAGTGTGGTTGCTATTAAAGCTTTGTGAAAAAGAAAATCATCACGTTGGGAGAATTTTACTGGTGAGAAAGATACAACCTTTATGTAGGACTTTTAGAATCTTTAATACATTTCACTTAAAGAGCCCAAAGCATATGTATTTATGGCTGATTACATCTCTCTTCCATAAACTCCTGTGTAGCCTAGCCCATTGGTGTTAGAGAATATGGGGAATGTCCTTAGGTTCATTGGGGAGCAAGGTAAATCGTTGGCAATCTTGGAGTATGAACAGATTGTCTGGCTCTGCTAAGGCAAGTCTTCCTCATCTTCCACAGGATAGTCTTCTAACTCCAACCCTAATACTGTGCTGTATAAATAGTGATTTTTTAATGATCAAATAATAATTTTTTCAAGTATTTGGATATCTGATATAAATACAGAACAACTGAATTTATCACTTTATGTCTGATGATTTCAGTATCATATTGCTAATGAAAATTTGACAATGACTTTCTATTGAGAATATCCAACATTTTTTTTCTCTTAATAGTAAAAAATTCTTATGTATCTTTCTCAAGATATTATTAATAATATTGACCATGGAAGCAACCGTTTTTGGAGTATTTGAATCATTGTGGCTTCTTAGTCATCACTGGGTCATGGAACAACATTTTTCTTCCCGTTTCTGCTCTCCTTTTCTTTATTGCCTTTATGCCTCTGTACAGAGTATATTTATTTATTTATTTTATTTTTTTATATATTTTATTGTACTTCAGGTGAAAACTTACAAATAGTTTCTCATGAAATAGTAGTACACATGTTGTTCTATGACATTCGTTAACAACCCCACAACGTATTAAGCCTCTAAATTCTCAACCTTTTTTTTTTGATGAAAATTACAGATGGCCAAAGATACACCGTTTCAAAAATTTCTACATTCACAGTTCAGTGACATTGACTACGCTCTTCCAACTGTGCTGTTATTCTCACTTAAGATGAAGGCTTACAGAACAAAATAGTTTCTCATTTAACAGTTACTACACATGTTGCCCTATGACAATGGTTAACAATCTCACAGCACATCAAGAATATCCTTACTCCACCTTGTGTTCCCTATCACCAGGGGGCTTCTTTGTCCCCTTCTGTCTTCTGGACCTTGTCAGTGGACTATTGTACCTCTTTAGTCTCATTTGTTTATTTTTTATTTTATTTTATTTTATTTAAACACCATTTCAAAACTTTTTACTTACACATTTAAGTGATATTGACTATGCTCTTCCAATTGTGCTGCCATTCTCGCCCAAGATGAAGGTTTACAGGACAAAACAGCCTCCCATTTAATAGTTACCACAAATGTTGCCCTATAGCAGTGGTCAACAATCTCACAATACATCGACAGTGTCCTTATTCAATTTGTGTTCCTTATCATCAGTTTCCTACTCTCCCTCTGCCTTCTGGCCCTTGTCACTGGACTCCTGTACCTCGTTAGTCCCATTTAGTTTTACTGGGCTGTCCATTCCCAGGCTTAACATCGAACCTCGAAGGTAACTTCACCTGTACAGAGTATATTTAAAAAAAAACAAAAAAAAAAAACCCAAGCTCCTTACTTTATAAGCTTAGTTACAGAGATTCGTAGAGTGCCAGTAGGATGGGACTGAGGCCAGTGTAAGTGGCCATTATTTCTGTAATTCATATTAACTTTAAAAAGTTTACTGAATTATCTGAATCTTAATATTCAACAATTTAGCTTTCTTTTGGGCTTTTCTTTACATCTTTGGGACTTCTCTACCACTTCAACTGCTACTTTTTGGTTTATATAGGTTGCTATTTCTCTTCCTTTCCTCTCCCTCCCTCCACAAACACAGCTTACTGCACTTACTGTGAGAGCACTAGAGATGCAATAATGAATTACTGACACCACCTCAGTCTTCAAGGAGAATCTGGTGGGGGAGATGTACATAAGTAATTATGATGGAATATGTTAAGTGTAATACCAGAGCTATGTATAAAGTCTGGAGGATGGAGAAACTCTGTATATGGGGGTGGGAGAAATAAGAAAATTGAAAATTGACTGTTAAGATAGAGGTAGGATTGTATATCTATTTATTTTTGACGGTTGTCTGTGTTGTTTAATCTGCATGAATTTCAGGCGTTGATTTTTCAGTTCAGCGTGGTGATTGAAAAGGATCTCCTGTGATAGAATTTTTGGTGTCCAGAGGCTTAGCTGGTGATGGACTGTTGTTTATGATTTCTTGTATCTGTTTCTACCTACTGTTCAGAGTTGACTATTTTGCCATTTTCTAAGGATTCTGACCTGGTCACTGGACAGTCATGATAGTTAGATTCTGTGTCATATTGAGTGTCTTTCTCAAGTTTGCAACTCTTTTATTTACTTGGCTTACTTTTAGTTTTAAACAATCTTAACATTTAATGTTGTTTGTAAAATATTCATAAATTTTGTGAATCTATATTTGTGATCTTTAGTTATTCAATGAATATTTAGTAAAGCACCTACCATGTGCTAGGCATTGTGGTGAGCAATGGGAAAAAAAAATTTTTTTTCCACCTTCATGGAGCTTATAGTCTAATGGGGAATATAGACAAGTAAATAGGCAGTTGTGTTAGGTGCTAAGATGGGGGAATAACATGGTACTGCTTGACTCATAGGAGGGACACCTCATCCAGACTTGGGGGTCAGGAGATGTGTTTTTAGATGAAGTGACATCTGAACTGTTACCTGAAGGATCAGTAGAAATCATCCTGGTGAAAAGGTAAGTGCTGGGACTAGGTGTTTCAAGCAGAGGAAATAACATGTGCAAAAGTCTAGACCTGACAGATTTAGGAACTGAAAGACTCTTAGGAACTGAAAAAATGACTTGGAGCTTTGAGTATGAGGTGGGGAGTAGATAAAGATGAGGCTAGAGACTTTATCATACATATAATACTGGGCTATGTAAGCTACATTAAGGAATCTAGACTTTAATTCAAGGTAATAGGGAGTCATTGAAGAGTTTTAAAAGTAGGGAAGTGACATGATCAGATACGTGTTTTGGAAAAGTCATTTTGACTGCAGTTTGGAGAATATACTGGAGGGGGCTGGTATAGTAATCCAGCTAAGAGATATTGGAGCTATAAATTATGGAAAAGGCCTTAGGGATAAAATTACTAAAATTTTAGATGATGTGGAGGCTCAGATTAATTGGATGTGGTAGCTCTGTTTTACTTTTCTATCTTGATTTAAAAAAACTTGTGGAATTTACACTGTTATAAAACAAATATCTTAGACATTTTAAAAAAAATCATCTTTCTCTTGAAAATAGTAGCTAATACTATAAAGTATGCCAGACAGTATTCTAAGCACTTTGCATATATAAATTCAATTACACTTTATAACAATCCTATGAGGTAGTTACTAGTATTATCCTAATTGGACCTCTGAGAAAACTGAGACACAGGTAGGTTAAGTAATTGTCCCAAGGTCACATAGCTAATAAGTGACTAAGCTGAGATTTGAGCCATGCCATTTTGGTGCCAGAGCCAGTTCTTTTAACCACTGTATTATACTGCTCATTCTCTGCTCCCAAATCTGGAAGTTCGTTGGGAGCGGGGAGGGAGAGGCATGAGCCCTCCTCTCCAACTTTCTTCTTCTATTCTAGCTCTGTTCTGAAGAGAAGCAAATTAATTTTAAAGCTATCTAGAAGTAGAAGCAGGATTTGTGGGTTTAGAGAGAGGAGAGGAAGGAGTCTATAATGATTTTTAGATTTACGATTTAGCCACTTGGGTGAATGGTGAGACCATCCACTGAAATAGGGAACCCAGGAGGAGGAGGAAGAAGAGCAAGTACCAGGCCAGGATTGAGGGTGGTAGAGCAAGGGGACATAATTATTACAGTTTTGAACATGTTGAATTTGAGGTACTTGTGGGTTAGCCTTGTTGATATATATGCTCAGCAGGCAGTTGTATATATGAGTCTGAAAGCTTAACAGAGAAGTCTCGTCTGGATACATAGATTTGGGAGTCTTCATTATATAATTTAGGTAGAGTAGCAAGCATTTTTATTAGTATATAAAATAACAATAATTTCCTTTTAAAATAATTTACATTTCTGTTTAAAGATACAAAAGTAGTCTGTTCATTTGTAAAACCAAAAGCACCCATAATCCATTTACATTAGTGGTTTAGGAGGAATTTGCTCCATAAGAATTACTTCATCTTTTAAAGTTACAACTTTAGGCAAGTTTGATATTAACATGAAAAGAAGACAGTCTTTTTCAGAGGAGAATGAATAGTTGAATGTTTTGAAAAAGAGAATTGCAGTAGCCAAAAGGTGAAAACCTAAATGCCCATCAAGGGATGAATGGATAAACAAAATGTGGTATATACATACAATGGAATGCTACTCAGCCAGTAAGAGAAGTCAAATTTTGCTGAAGTTCTTTCAAAAGCAGATGCAGCAGTACGTCAACAGGGAACTGACAGAAATTTAAGTCGGTTTCAGAAGAGTATGTGGACGGAGGGGTATCATTGCTGATGTCAGATGGATCCTGGCTGAAAGCAGAGAATACCAGAAAGATTTTACCTGTGTTTCATTGACTATGCAAAGGCATTCGACCATGTGGATCATAACAAATTATGGATAACACTGGGAAGAATGAGAGTTCCAGAACACTTAATTGTGCTCATGAGGAACCTGTACATAGATCAAGAGGCATTTGCAGTGTTTGGTGAAGAATATTGAATATAGCAGAGACTGCCAAAAGAAAGAACAAATCTGTCTTGGAAGAAGTACAACCAGAATGCTTCTTAGAAGCAAGGATGGTGAGACTATGCCTCATGTACTTCGGACATGTTATCAGGAGGGATCAGTCCCTGGAGAAGGACATTGTGCTTGGTAAAGTAGAGGGTCAGTGAAAAATAGGAAGACCCTCAATGAGATGGATTGATGCAGCGGCTGCAACAATTGTCTCAAGCATAACAAGGATTGTTAGGATGACACAGGACCGGGCAGTGTTTCATTCTGTTGTACATAGGGTCACTATGATTTGTCAAGTAGTCGACAGCACCTAACAACAACAACAAGTAAGAGAAATGAAGTTTGGATGCATGCTACAATATGGATGGAGCTTGATGACATTATACTGAGTGAACTAAGCCAATCATAAAAGGACAAATATTATTACAACCTCTCTTACATAAAAAGACAAGAACAGGCAAATGTATAGAGACCAAAGTTTGTTAGTGGTTACCAGGGATGGGAAGGAGGAGGAAAGGGGGGTTATTGCTTATGGAGTAGTGGATTTTGGTTTATGGTGATGGAAAAATCACATAGATAAAGGGTAGAGTTGCACAGCTGATTAACGTAATTTTTATCAATAACTTGTACACCTGTAAAAATTTGAACTGACAAACGTTTTGTGATAGGTGTATTTATAGCGAAGACAAGAAACAAACAAAAAAAGAGAATAGCTGCTGAGGCTGCTTATGTACAGCCAGACACCTTATGGGATTTGGTTCCTTAGTTTGGATCTTTAGGGTCATGGTTTCATGGGACATCCCAGTTAACTGGACTAATAATGCATTCAGTGCTTCTGTTCTGCTTCCTAGTTCCTTGCATAGTGCCTGGGATCTTGAAAGCTTTACAAGTGGCCATCGAAGTTACAACAATTGGTCTCTATTTGTCTGGAGCAACAGAGGAAGGAGAGTCAGAAATAGGAGGAGGAAATGGAATGTGTGACTAATTGCCTCCCTGAACAGCTGCCTTCCTTGTCATGAGACCAGAAGAACTGGGTGGTGCCCGGCTACCATTACTGAACATTTTAACCAAAAACTCTATAGATTTGATCAAAGATTCTATAGAAAAATCTTTGATCCAAAGGAGGAAAATATAGAACAGAACTTCAAACTTTCATGAACTCCATACTTTCTGGAGCCATGGAGGATGGATGAACCTCTGAAGCTATTGCCCTGAGATAATCTTTAAACTTTAAACCAGAATACCTCTTGAAGTCTTCTTAAAACCAAACAATAGTTTAGCTTAACTATTAAAAATTGTCTGCTGTGAGTATTATGCTCTTTTAAGAACTATCTATATGGGATCAAATTGTCAACAGCAACTTGAAAGATTAGGTAGGAACCTTAGGGGGCAGTGAGTTTATGTTAATGGGGGACAAACAACTCGGAAAAGGAAGGTTAAAAAAGTTACACAACTCAAAGAATGTAATCAGTGTCACTGAATTGTTAATGTAGAAACTGTTTAATTGGTATATGTTCCGCTGTGTGTATTCTCAACAACAAAATAAATAAATTATTAAAAAAAACCCAAAACCTGTATGTTTTAGTTATCTAGTGCTGCTATAACAGGAATGCCACAGGCGGATGGCTTTAACAAACAGAAATTTATTATCTTACAGTCTAGCAGGCTAGAAGGCTGAATTCAGGGTGCCAGCTCCCAGGGAAGGCTTTCTGTCTCTATCGGCTCTAGGGTAAGGTCCTTGTCATCAATCTTCCTCTGGTCTAGGAGCTTCTCTGTGCGGGGACCCCCGATCCAAAGGACGTGTTCCCTTCCTGGTTCTTCATTCTTGGTGGCATGAGGTCCCCCTGTCTCTCTGCTCCCTTCTCTCTCTTACATCTCAAAACAGATTGACTCCAGATACAACCTAATTTTATAGATGGAGTGCTGCCTCATTAACATAACTGCCTCTAATCCTGCCTCATTAACATCACAGAGGTTAGGATTTACAGCACATAGGAAAATCACATCAGATGACAAAATAGTGGACAGTCACACAGTACTGGGAATCATGGTCTAACCAAGTTGACACACATTTTTATGGGACACAATTCAATCCATAACACTATACCAAATGTACAATGACTCCTAATTGCATTGGTCATAAAATTTAAACTCATTAACTGATTCTTTGGGGCCTGGGCCAATCTCTGTTGGTTGTAAAATGGGCAGAAATGGATGGATGCCACAGATTTTTGAAAGAGCAATTGGCACGATTTTTTCACTAAGTGAGAGTAAGAAGAAAGAGAAAAAAGAATCGATGACTGTAACTTTGCGAATTCCAAGTCTGCAGTCACATTTAAAAGACAGCATTAAATAATAATAATTGCCAGGCACTATGCTAAGTGATTTACATGTTTAATGTGATTTTATTCTCACAGTAACTATCATTACCCCTATTTTACAGATGAGGAAACCAGGGCTTGGAGAACTTGCCTAAGAATCACACACTGGTAAATGACAGAGCTGGGACTTAAACCCAGGTCTTCTTATCTATAAAGCCCCTGCATGTAACTATTAAACTATATCTTCTTTTAGTTTAAAGTATAATTATTTTTTCAATATGTAATAGTTGCACTTGGTACATAATTTAAATGTAGAAGGATATATAGTGAAAAAATCTTCCTTTCATCCCTGTCCACTTGCCACCCATTTCCCTTCCCTGGAGGCAAATAACAAAATAACATTTTCTTTGTGTGTGTGTGTATGCATAAACTTCCCCCGTTTTGCACAAATGATTGTATACTATGGGTAGTATCTTGCACTTTTTTTTTCATTACCAGATTGTTCTAGTTAAAAAAAAGCCTCTTTTTTTTATTGCTGATAGTAGTTCATTGTACTGATGTACAGGGAACTACTATGACTATTAATTAACTAGTCCCCTGTTGAAGGGTATTTGAATGTTTTCCAGTATTTTGCTATTACGAACAATGTTGTAATGAATAACTTTGAATTTAAGTTATTTTGTGCATGTGGAAGTACACTGTGCTAAATAAGAAATTAGGGGATTGCTATGGGTATGGTGAAATTCACTGTTGGGAGAGTTATATTTTATTACTAATATGAAAGTTTCCCCCAAGTATAGGTGTGTGATAAATCAGCAAATATGTGAGTGGTTTTCTATCAGCAGGTCTCCATATCAGGCACTGTAATCATGTATATGTAAGGGCTTGTAGATTTCAAAAATGAGAAAAGAGAAGGTTATGGCATACTTGACTGACTCAGAGTGAAGGATGCCGGCGTATGAGCAGACATTTATTCAACAGAGTGAAACTTTCATTCCTAAAGAAAAATGGCTCCTTACTGCATGGAAAACTTCCCTGGAGAGGCACTGATGCATTTGACCTTTGTTAGGATTATGATACAATTCTTGCTCAAGAAAGTTGCTATATAAAAATGGCTATAATAGCTTCTGTTGCCACTGTGTATATTTAGAAAACGGGCAAAAGGGAATTTAAAAATATATGTAAAATGAAGAAAACCAAAGTAAGCTTGTATATTAAAGAACTGAGGAGCTGTAAGATGGACTGGAGTTCAAGTGGTGTATATGCTTAACGTCTTTTTAGCTTCTACCTGGATAGATATAAAGTGAAGATGAAGATATATCTTGATATTATACAGTACTTTGCATTTTTCTGTGTTATTGAGTGGGCAATTACTATGTACAGGAATGTTCTACATTCTTTAAGATAAACGTGCATAGTGTAGAAAAGTAATATATTGATATGTCTAGCTCAGAAAAAGCTCAAGGAGGTGACATGGCAGAATCAAGAAACATCTCAGATTCTGCTTTCTGCACATTGCATAAATAGTAAATAATAAATGAAGTTTGTGAAAAGTCATCTAAGCTTTTAAAATTTGAATCAGTGCTGAGTTTTATTTGCTCTCCTAATATTCGATTTATTAATTATGCATTCTTAGAATATCTTTGTTGATTTTCTATTTCTTAGTTATTAGCTCTAAAACTGTAGTTAATGAACTCTAGAATGCAGAATAAAGTCACTTTGATTAGGGAAGATTATATTTTATCCAGAAATATAGCTTCTTACTTGATTTTTATTTGTATTGCATTTGGAACATAATAATTGAATATGAAAAGGCAATACTACTATATTTTGAATTGTGAAAAGTTAAATTAGCCATTACAGTACTCTTATTAACTCTGTACTAGACATACTTTGGGCTCCTGCCCTCCCATATTCTCTTCTAAATGAATCTACGTGTCCCACAGTCTCTGGTGTGCCACGTCTGAGTTCCTGCCACTGCCAGCTGCCTTCCGCTAAAGTCTGATTAGACCATGGATGGCTGACACAAAAACCTTCCAGCAATTTATGACCTGTGTTGCTTGGCTCATAAAGGTGATATGCTCATCTGTACAACACTTGACTGTTAGTGTCCTAGAACCCCTCCTGTTTGCCGTGATTTCTCAGAGTTTACTAATATTGGCTCTGAGGTTACATCTGCAACTTTCTTTAGCATATAGTTTACCTGGACCTAGAGTGGCTATGTCCTTTCTTCCTCTTGCCTTGTCTAGCTGCAATCTCACTTCTCACTTTGTATATTCTGTACATTGCACTTTGCTGGAGAAGGAAGAAGCAAAATAGGAGTTAATGCACATTTTTAGGATGTGATCATATATACAGCTTACGACAATTTCTTTCTTTTATGGGTTGTGAATTCTTATGGAATGCTTACATTTACATTTAATCTGATACTATAATCCATTTATAAAAACACCGTTACAAAGTTACCGTGTCTCTAAGTCAGTCATTAGTTTTTAAATGTTCTAATAATAGCATTCAACTTCTGATGATGTTTAGCCAGATATCTGGGGATAAAATGAAAGCAATAAGAGTTTGGGGTTCACTTTTTACTTTTGGAAGTTTTGCTTCAACAAGAACTGCTGGAATCTGTTTGGTTGTGGTTGTGGTAGCTTAGGTGTAGCATCTCACAGTAAACTTCAGCATCCCTGTCTAATAGTTGGCAGGTATCTTGGTTCTCATTTTATAGCTCAGAAGACTGAGGTGCAGAGTTTAAGTAGCTTGCTCAGGAACACTGAATGTTCAATAGTACAGTAGGAGTAGGGTCCAAGTATTGTTCTACCCATGGGATTGTACTTCTTTGAGTCTCTCTCTGATTAAGTAGCTTTAATTAATAGTTACTATAGTCTGTTCTTTGTTTTTGATCCTTATTGTTAATCAAAGAGTGGGAATGAACCATAGTGATCTGTATGAAAATGGCTGATTATTTACTTAAAGATATACTGTGTGGTGCATTCTAGTTTGGTTGTTATAAATTTGTCAAAATGGTGTAATAAAATTCTTCGACAACAACAAAAAAGGAGATGCTAGGCCTATTTAATTTATTTTTTCCTTCCACTAATTTTTCTTTATATTTTAAAAAGAATGTAGAGTAATGGCTTTTACATTCTGAAACTTGGAAGACATTTCCACTTTAAAAGTAAGTTAGCATATTTAATTTGAAGTCTCAAAATTGTGTATTCCTCAGAAAGAACATATTACTAACATTGTTTAGTTATAAAATGCATATGGAAAACTTGAAATTCTTGTTGCCTATATTTACTTACTGTATTTGACTTGCTTCCTTTCAGCAGTATGTTTATTTTCTGAGTTCCAGCTTTAAAATGATTAAGGTTAAATAAAATACATTTACAGTTAGGTCACAGATTGAGATTACAAATGTGTCTTAAATGAAAAATGCAAATTTTCTAGTTTTTCTATCTTTAAGTCTAAGAATCTGTTTTACTCTTTTTGGTGAAGACTAGTCCATGTATTAAACCAAAGGATTAATGCATGAAGTTTGTTGAAAGATGTTTCTCTGTAACATTCTGATGCTTCCTAAATAAGTACCTGATACTCATTATTTTTTTCAAATTTTTATTTTGACATAATTGTAGAGTCACATGCAAGTGTAAGAAATAATACAAACAGATCCCGTGTACCCTTTACCCAGTTCCCCCCAAGTATCTTACATAGCTATAGTACAACGTCACAACCAGGGAATTGACATAGACATAATCCACAGATCTTATTCACCAGTTTTACATCAACTCATGTGTGTTTGTGTGTGTGACAAGGATCCCTTGTACCACAGCCACCTCCCTCTTTCCTTGTCTTCCTAACCTCTGCTTTTGTTGCTGGGTGTTGTCAAGTCAGTTCTAACCATATCGATTCTAGGTACTACAGAACGAAACACTGCTCGGTCCTGCCCCATGCTCACAATCGTTGTTGTGCTTGAGCCGGTTGTTGCAGCCACATGTCAGTCCATCTCGTTGAGGATCTTCCTCTTTTTCGCTGACCCTCTACTTTACCAAGCATGATGTCCTTCTCCAGGAACTGATCCCTCCTGACAACATGTCCAAAGTATGCAAGACATAGTCTCACCCTCCTTGCTTCTAAGGAGCATTCTGGTTTACTTCTTCCAAGACAAGATTTGTTCGTTCTTTTGGCAGTCCCTGGTATATTCAGTATTCTTCACAACACCGCAATTCAAAGGTGTCAGTTCTTCTTCGGTCTTTCTTATTCATTGTCCAGCTTTGCAATCATATGAGGAGATTTTGAAAATACCATGGCTTGGGTCAGGCGCGCCTTAGTCTTCAAGGTGACATCTTTAACTTTCAACACCTTAAAGAGGTCTTTTGCAGCAGATTTGTCCGATGCAATGCGTCTTTTGATTTCTTCCTCCCCTTCCCCCCAGCCCCACTGGATTGTTTTATTTCCTCAGAGTAGAATATTTGCATAGCTTTGTATACAAGTATAACTGCACATTTTTCTTTTTTTAATATTGTACTTTAAATGAAAGTTTACAATTCAAGTTAGTCTCATACAAAAATTTATACATACACTGTTATGTGACCCTAAGTGCTCTCTCTATACTATGACAGCACACTCCTCCTTTCCACCCTTGATTTACCATGTCCATTCAGCCAGCTCCTGACCCTCTGTGCCTTCTCATCTCACTTCCAGACAGGAGCTGCCCATTTAGTCTCATATATTTACTTGAGCTAAGAAGCACACTTTTCATGAGTATCATTTTATGTCCCATAGTCGAGTCTAATCTTTGAAGAGCTGGCCTCAGGAATGGTTTTATTTCTGGGTTGACAAGAGTCTGGGGGCCATGCTTTCTGGGGTTCCTCCAGTCTGAGACCAGTAAGTCTGGTCTTTTTACCAGAATTTGTGTTCTGCACTCCACTTTTCTCCTGCTCCATCAGGAACTCTCTATTGTGTTCCCTGTCTGGGCAGTCATTGGTGGTAGCTGGGCACCATCTAGTTCTTCTGGTCTTAGGCTGATTCAGTCTCTGCTTTATGTGGCCCTTTCTGTCTCTTGGGATAATACTTTCCTTGTGACTTTGCTGTTCTTCATTTCCCTTTATGCCAGGTGGGTTGGGACCAATTGATGCATCTTAGGTGGCTGTTCACCAGCTTTTAAGACCCAGATGCCACTCACCAAAATGGGATGCAGAACATTTTCTTAATAAACTTTGTTATGCCCATTGACCTAGCTGTCCCCTGAAAGCATGGTCCCCAGACCCCTGCTACTCTGTCCCTCAAAATGTTTGGTTGTATTCAGGAAACTTCTTAGCTTTGGTTTAGTCCAGTTGTGCTGATTTCCCTGTAGTGTGTGCTGTCCTTCCCTTCACCTAAGATAATTCTTGTCTACTATCTAGTTGGTGAATACTCCTCTCCCTCCCTACCCTCATAACCATCAAAGAATGTTTTCTTATGTGTTTAAACCTTTTCTTGAGTTCTTATAATAGCGGTCTTATACAATATTTGTCCTTTCGTGACTGACTAAATTCATTCACCATAATGCCTTCCAGATTCCTCCATGTTATGTTTCATGGATTCATTGTTGTTCTTTATTGTTGCATAGTATTTCATTGTGTGAATATACCATAATTTGTTTATCTGTTAGTCTGTTGATGGGCATCTAGGTTGTTTCCATCTTTTTGCTATTGTGAACAGTGCTGCAGTGAACATGGGTGTGCATATATTTATTCGTGTGTTGGCTCTTATTTCTCTAGGATATATTCCAAGGAGTGGGATTGCTGGATCATATGGTACTTCTATTTCTAGCTTTTTAAGGAAGCACCAGATCGATTTCCAAAGTGATTGTACCATTTTACGTTCTCACCAACAGTGTATAAGTGTTCTAGTCTCTCCAGAACCTCTCCAACATTGATTATTTTGTGTTTTTTAGATTAATGCTAGCCTTGTTGGGGTGAGATGATATCTCATTGTAGTTTTGATTTGCATTTTTCAGATGGCTAGTGATCGTGAGTATTTCTTCATGTATCTGTTAGCTGTCTGAATGTCTTCTTTGGCAAAGTGCCTGTTTATATCCTTTGCCCATTTTTTAATTGGGTTATTTGTCTTTTTGTTGTTGAGGTTTTGCAGTATATTATAGATTTTAGAGAATAGACACTGATCAGAGTTGTTGTAGCCAAAGTTTTTTCCCAGTCTGTAGGTTGTCTTTTTACTCTTTTGGTGATGTTTTTGATGAGCCTAAGTGTTTGATTTTTAGGCGCTCCCCATTATCTAGTTTCTCTTCTGGTGTTTGTGCATTTTAGTAATGTTTTGTATTCTGTTTATGCCATGTATTAGGGCTCCTAGCATTGTCCCTATTTTTTCTTCCATGATCTTTATCATTTTTGATTTTATATTTAGGTCTTTGATCCATTTTGAGTTCGTTTTTGTGCATGGTGTGAGGTATGGGTATTGTTTCAGTGTTTTGCAGTACCATTTGTTAAAAAGACCATGTCTTCCCCAATTAATGGACTTTGGGTCTTTGTCAAATATCAGCTGCTTATAGGTGGATGAATTTATGCCTGGATTCTCAATTCTGTTCCACTGGCCTATGTATCTGTTGTTGTACCAGTACCAGGCTGTTTTGACTACTGTGGCAGTACAATAGGTTCTAAAATCAGGTAGTGTGGGGCTCCCACTTTGTTCATCTTCTTGAGTAAAGGTTTATTATCTGGGGCCTCTTCCCTTTCCATATGAAGTTGGAGATTTGTTTCTCCATCTCATTAAAAAATGCCATTGGAATTTGGATTGGGATTGCATTGTATCTGTAGATTGCTTTGAGTAGAATTGACATTTTCACAATGTTGAGTCTTCTATCCATGAGCAAGGTATGTTTTTCCACTCATGCAGGTCTTCTTTGGTTTCTTGCAGTAGTGTCTTGTAGTTTTCATTGTATAGGTCTTTTATGTCTCTGGTTAGATTGATTCCTAAGTATTTTATCTTCTTGGGGGCTATTGTAAATGGTATCGATTTGGTGATTTCCTCTTCGAGGTTCTCTTTGTTGATGTAAAGGAATCCAATTGATTTTTGTATGTTTATCTTGTAGCCTGAAACTTTGCTGAAATCGTCTATCAGTTCCAGTAGTTTTCTTGTGGGTTCTTTGGGGTTTTCTGTGTATAAAATCATATCATCTGCAAATAGAGATACTTTTACTTCTTCCTTACCAATTTGGATGCCGTTTATTTCTTTTTCTAGCCTAATTGCTCTGGCTAGGACCTCCCCCACAGTATTGAATAAGAGTGGTGATAAAGGGCATCCTTGTCTAGTTCTCGTTCTCAAGGGGAATGCTTTCAGACTCTCTCCATTTAGGATGATGTTGGCTGTTGGCTTTGTATAAATGCCCTTAATCATGTTGAGGAATTTCCCTTCTATTCCTGTTTTGTTGAGAGTTTTTCCCATGAATGGGTGTTGAACTTTGTCAGATGCCTTTTCTGCATCGATTGATAAGATCATGTGGTTCTTATTTTTTGTTTTGTTTATGTGTTGGATCGCATTGATTGTTTTTCTAATGTTGAACCATCCCTGCATACCTGGTATGAATCCCACTTGATCATGGTGAATTATTTTTTGATATTTTGTTGAATCTATTGGCAGAATGTTGTTGAAGATTTTTACATCAGTGTTCATGAGGGATATTGGTCTATAATTTTCTTTTTTTGTGGTGTCTTTACCTAGTTTTGGTATCAGGATTATGCTGACCTCATTGAATGAGTTTGGGAGTATTCCATCCTTTTCTATGCTCTGAAATACTTTTAGTAGTAGTGGTGTTAACTCTTCTCTGAAAGTTTTGTAGAATTCTCCAGTGAAACCATCCGGGCCAGGGCTTTTTTTTTGTTGGGATTTTTTAAATTACCTTTTAAACCTCTTCTTTTGTTGCAGGTTTATTTAGTTGTTCTACCTCTGATTCTGTTAGTTTAGGTAGGTAGTGAGTTTCTAGAAATTTGTCCATTTCCTCTAGGTTTTCAAATTTGTTAGAGTACAGTTTTTTATAGTATTCTGTTATGATTCTTTTAATTTCTGTTGGGTCTGTTGTGATATCACCTATCTCATTTCTTATGTAGGTTATCTGCTTCGTCTCCTGTTTTTGTTTTGGCAGCTTGGCCAGTGGTTTATCGATTTTGTTGATCTTTTCAAAGAACCAGCTTTTGGTCTTGTTAACTCTTTTCAATTGTTTTTCTTTTCTCTATTTCATTTAATTCTGCTCTAATTCTTATTATTTCCTGTCTTCTGGCACCTGAGGGCTTCTTTTGCTGCTCCCTTTCTACTTGTTCCCGTTGTAGGGTTAATGTTTTGATTATGGCCCTTTCTTCTTTTTGAATGTGTACATTTATTGCTTAAACTGACCTCTGAGCACTGCTTTTGATGTGTCTCAAAGGTTCTGGTAGGATGTGTTTTCATTTTCGTTTGATTCTATAAATTTCTTTATTCCATCATTAATTTCTTCTATAATTCAGTAGTTTTTGAGCAAGGTGTTGTGATTTGTTTTCCTTGCTTTTTCTGTTAATGATTTCTACTTTTATGGCTTTATGGTCAGAAAAGATGCTTTGTAATATTTAGATGCTTTGGATTCTGTTAACGCTTGTTTTATGGCCTACTATGTGGTCTGTTCTGGAGAATGTTCCATGTGTGTTGGAAAAGAAAGTATACTTGGCTGCTGTTAAGTGGAGTGTTCAGTATATGTCTATGAGATCAAGTTGGTTGATGGTAGCATTTAGATCTTCCGTGTCTTTATTGAGCTTCTTTCTGGATGTTCTCTCCTTCACTGAAAGTGGTGTGTTGAAGTCTCCTACTATTTACTGTGGTGCTATCTCTCTTTTCAATGCTATTAGAGTTTGTTTTATGTATTTTGGAGTCCTATCATTGAGTGCATAAATATTTATCATGGTTATGTCCTCCTGGTGTACTGATCCTTTAATTATTATATAGTGTACTTCCTTATCCTTTGTGTTGGATTTTACTTTAAAGTCTATTTTGTCAGAGATTAGTATTGCCACTCCTGCTCTTTTTTGAGTGTTGTTTGCTTGATGTATATTTTTTCCATCCTTTGAGTTTTAGTTTGTGTCTTCAAGTCTAAGGTGTGTCTCTTGTAGGCAGATATAGACAGGTCATGTTTTTGTTTTTATGCATTCTGCCAATCTCTGTCTGTTTATTGGTTAATTTAGTCCTTTTACATTCAGCGTAATTATCGATAGGTATGAGTTTAGTGCTGTCATTTTGATGTCTTTTTTTGTGTGTTGCTGACAGTTTCTTTTCTCCATTTAATTTTCCATGCTAAGTCATTTTTATGTATTTTCTTTTCATCTTTTTCATTGTTGATTTTGTATTTGCTGAGTCTTTATATTTTTCTTGTTTTTTATTTGAATGTTTAGGGTTGTTAGTTTCCTTTGTGGTTAGCTGAATATTTACCCCTGTTTTTCTAAGTTTAAACCAGTCTTTTATTTCATATTACCTTGACTTCCTCTCCATATGAAAAATTTATGTCTACATTTTTTAGTCCCTCTTTTTTGTTTTAATGTTGTCATCTTCTACATACTGACATCTCTGTTTCTCTATTTTCAGTGTTTTAGTTTTGATTTATTTTTGTGACTTTCCTATCTGGGTTGATATCTGGTTGTTCTGTCCTGTGTTCTAGTCTTGGGTTGTTATCTGATGTTATTGATTTTCTAACCGGAGGACTCCCTTCAGTATTTATTGTAATGTTGGTTTGGTTTTTGCAAATTCCCTAAACTTCTGTTTATCCGGAAATGTCCTAATTTTGCTATCATATTTGAGAGACAGTTTTGCTGGATATATATATTCTTAGCTGGAAATTTTGTTCCTTCAAGGTTTTATATATGTCATCCCATTGCGTTCTTGTCTGCATGGTTTCTGCTGAGTAGCCCATGCTTAGTCTTATTGACTCTTCTTTGTTGATGACTTTTCGTTTCTCCCTAGCCACTCTTAAAATTCTCTCTTTATCTTTGGTTTTGGCAAGTTTGATAATATGTCTTGGTGATTTTCTTTTGGGATCTACCTTATGTGGGTAGTTATCTTCTCATCTTTCATGTTATCAGGGAAGTTTTCTGTTAACAAGGCTTCAACAATTCTCTCTGTATTTTCTGTTAACCCCCCCTGTTCTGGTACTCCAATCAGTCATAGGTTATTTCTCTGGATAGAGTCCCACATAATTCTTAGAGTTTCTTTATTTTTTAAAATTCTATATATGATTTTTCCTCAAATAAGTTGGTGTAAGTGCTTTATCTTCCATCTTACTAATTCTGACTTCTGCTGCCTCAGTTCTGCTCCTACGACTTCCTATTGAGTTGTCTAATTTTGAAATTTTATTGTTTATCTTCTGGATTTCTGATTAGTTTTTCTCTATGGATTCTTGCAAACTTTTCAATTTGTCATTATGCTCTTGAATAACCTTCTTAAGTTCCTCTGTTGCTTTGTCCGTATGTTCTTTGGCTTTCTCTGCATTTTGAAAGATTTCCTTCCTAATATCTTGCAGAATTCTGTATATTAATCTTCTGTATTCTGCCTCCAGTAATTCCAAGAAATTGTCTTTCTCCAGAAAATTTATTGATTCTTTAGTTTAGGAGCTTGCTGAAGCCCTCATAGTCTGCCTGTTTATGTGATTTGATATTGACTGTTGTCTCAAAGCCATCAATAAGTTATTATAATTTATTTTATGTTTGCTTACTGTGTCCTAGCTTCTTGTTTTGTTTTGTTTTGATATGCCCAAATAGGCTGCTCATGTGACCTAGTTTGATTATTGGCGCCTTTGAAGCTCTAACATCCTGTCACCAGGTGGTTAGATCTGTTACTAAGTGTGTGAGCCCAGGAGTCCATTAACTTTTCTTGTATGGATTCAGCTCAGGTGTCCAGGTAGTCAGTCACCAAGTGTGTGGTGCAGGCTCTCACCTACAGTACTAGACAGACATAGATGATTGGTGTAGGCACAGGTATATGGCTGTAGTAGGGGGTCATGCCCTGAGCAAGGTGGGGGGATGACAGCTGCCCCTGAGTGTCTGGAAGGAAAGTGTTTCCCTGTTGCCTAGAGCAGGTAGGTAGGTAGTTTTTGAAGCTGGACTATGAGCCCCCAGTGCTGTTGGCTGTATGGACTGGGGAGCACCATTTATTGTTGGACCCATGTTGCGGGTGGCTAGATGGCATGGGTGGAGCCACCAGTCCTCAGGCCCCTGATGTGGGCAGGTGAGGAACCTGTTTAATGGGCAGAGCGGTGTCAAGTGTCACAAATCTGCCACTTCACAGCTCAAACTGTTGAAGTTAGACTTGAGGTATATACCTATTGTACTGTAGTAATGAGGGCCTATGCTATTGGAATGGGCCCACACAAGTCTATGCAGGGATGAAGGGCATTCAAAGTCTGTGGACCCCTTATGCCTGTGCCTAGGCAAAGGAGCTGTGCCAACCCTGAGTTCCTGGCTTAGGAGAGCCAGCAGAATATTTTTTCCCGTTTGTTAATTTGTTTCCTCTGAAAGGCCGGGAGAATGGCTCAGAGAACATGACAGGTCCTCCTTCCAGCCCAGGGGACTTGGCAATCACTGAAGCCGGCCCTGGACCCAGTGCAGAGTGGGGAGGATGGAGGTAAATGGGAGAGAGGTTTTTCCCAAATAGGTTTTTTTTCTTTTATCCCCACGGTAGGCCAGATGCAAGTACTTATCTTTAGCTGCTTCTGGATGGCTGAGTAGACTTTCTGCCTCTGGACCTCTCCTGATGTGGAAAATGCCTCCCAAGCTCCACTGCTCACCTCACCGCACACAGGAACTTATCCAGCCTGAAGGTTTCCGGCTCCCACTGGCTTGGGTCTAACAACTCCTCACTGCTTTTGAACTGTCTCTCCCTCCTTCTGCCACTCAGTCCAATTCCTCAACTTTGCCTTTGATGTTCAGGGCTCCTAGATTGTTCAGGGCTCCTAGATTGTCATATACAATTGATTCACTTGTTTTTTCGGGTGTTTGTTGTACAGGAGACCACAGGAAGCCTCTGACTACTCTGCCATCTTGGCCCTGCCTCTCAGCCATTATTTCTTTAAATATTTTTCTGCCCACCTTCTCTTTTCTTGGTACTTCATTTGTATATATATTTTAATGCTTGCTGTTGTTCCAGAGATCACTGAAGCTCTGTTCATTTTTTTCTTGGCTTTTTTTTTTTTCTGTCTGTGCTTCATTTTGGATAGTTCCTATTACTATGTTTTCAAATTAACTGATCTTTTCTTTGGAAGTATCTAATCTCTTAATTCTATCCACTGTGTTTTTAATTTCAGGTATTATGTTTTTCATCTATACTGGTTCCATTTGGGTCATTTAAAAAATACCTTCCATTTTTCTCTTTATCGTGTTCATGTATTTCTCTATCCTCTTGAACATGTAGAGCATATTTATAATAATTGTTTTAAATTTCTTGTCTGCTTGCTCCATCATCTCTGTCATATCTGGGCCATAGTTTCCTGATTCTTTGCATGCCTGCTAACTTTTAATTGTATGGAAGACATGGTGAATTTTATGTTGTTAATCGATGAATTTAGTTAACTTTCTTTACATAGTGTTGGAATTTATTGTGACACGCAGTTAAGTTGCTTGGAATCTAGTTAAAGCCTTTTCAGACTTGCTTTTAAACTAAGTTAGGGCCGGTCCAGAGCAGCCTTTAGTCTAGGGCTAATTTATCCTGTTACTAAGGTAAAATCCTTCCCCAGATTCTACTTGATGCCTGGCGTGTTACGAGGTCTTTCCTTTTTGGCTGGTGTGAGCAGGAACAATTCCCAGTCCTGTATGAGCTCTGGGAATTGTTTTGCCTTTTGCTCTTAAAACTATATTTCACCTCCTTCTCTCCCCGTCCTCCCAAGCCTTAGGTAGTTTTGGTCTCACATATATGCATATCAGTTCTTAGCCAAAGACTCGCAAGGACCTTTCTGCAGATCTCTGGAGCTCTCATTGTAGGAGTATCTCACTGTGGTTTTAATTTGCATTTATCTAATGACTTTGTGCATTTTTTCACATGCTTATTGACCATTTGTATATCCTTTGTAAAGTATCTCTTGTCCATTTTTGTAACAGATTGTCTTTTTATTATTGAGTTGTACGCGTTCTTTATAATTCTGGATACAAGTGCTTTTTTTAAAATTTTTTTAAATTTACTTTAGACGAAGGTTTACAGAACAAATAGTTTCTCATTAGTCAGTACACATATAGTTTCATGACATTGGTTAACAATCCCATGGCATGTCAACACTTTCCCTTCTTGACCTTGGAGGACCTTTTTTTTGGTGAAAATATACATAGCCAAAGTTACACCATTTCAAAAGTTTCTACATGTACAATTCAGTGACATCGATTACATTCTTCCCTTTGTGCTGCTGTTCTTACTATCATTTTCCAGATTATTCCATCACTATTATCTTCAACTCACTGCCCCCTAGGCATCCCATCAAACCTTTTGAGTTGCTGTTGTCAATTTGATCTCACATAGATAATTCTTTTTTTTTTTGTACCTTAGATGAAGGTTTGCAGAACAAATAGTTTCTCATTAAATAGTACACATATTGACCTATGACAATGATTAACAACCCCACAACATGTCAACACTGTCCCTTCTCAACCTTGGGTTCCCTATCACCAGCTTTCCTGTCCCCTCCTGCCTTCTAGTCCTTGTGCCTGGACTGCTGTGCCTCATTAGTCCCGTTTTGTTTTATGAGGCTGTCCAATCCCCGGCTGAATGGTGAACTTTGGGAGTGACTTGACCACTGAGCTGAAAGGGTGTCCGGGGGCCATACTCTCAGGATTTCTCCAGTCTGTCAGGCCAGTAAATCTGGTCTTTTTTTGTGAGTTAGAATTTTGTTTTACATTCTTTTCCAGCTTTGTCCAGGACCCTCTATTGTGATCCCAGTCAGAGCAGTCAGTGGTGGTAGCTGGGCACCATCTAGCTGTACTGGACTCAGTCTGGTAGAGGCCATGGTAGCTGTGGTCCATTAGTCCTTTGGACTAATCTTCTCCTGTGTCTTGTTCTCTTCATTCTCCCTTGCTCCTGAAGGGATGAGACCAGTGGAGTATCTTAGATGGCTGCTCACAGGCTTTAAGACCCCAGACGCTACTCACCAAGGTAGAATGTAGAACATTGTCTTTATAAACTGTGTTATGCCAGTTGAGCTAGATGTTCCCCAAGATCACGGTCCCCACAGCCCTCCGCCCAGCAATTCAGTCCCTCAGGGAGTTTGGATGTATCTTTGGAGGTTCCGTGACCTTTCTTTGTACAAGTTGTGCTGGCTTCCCCAGTATTGTGTACTGTTGTACCCTTCACCAAAGTTACCACTTATCTATTGTCTGTATAGTTCCCCCCACCCCCATCCCTCATAACCAACAAAGATTGTTTCTTTTTGTGTGTAAACTTTTACATGAGTTTTTACAGTAGAGGTCTCATACAATACTTGTCCTTTTGTGATTGACTTATTTCACTCAGCATAATGTCCTCCAGTTTCATCTATGCTACGAGATGCTTCACAGATTCATCACTGTTCTTTATCTTTGCATAATATTCCATTGTGTGTATGTACCATAGTTTGTTTATCCATTCATCTGTTGATGGGCATCTAGATTGTTTCCATCTTTTTGCTATTGTGAACACTGCTGCAATGAATATGGGTCTGCATAAGTCTATTTGTGTGACAGCCCTTATTTCTCTAGGATGTATTCCTAGGAGTGGGACTGCATTTTGTAGTGCTTTTTTTTTGTGGTGCTGACATTTTCTTTGTTTGTCTTACTCTCCTGTGCTGAGTTCCTTTTGTTTGTGGATTTGTTTTCATTTCTTCTGTTTTTGTAGGTTTTGTTTTTACTGAGACTTTATGTTTTTCTTCTTTATTTTGATGAGTAGTTTTGTTATCTTTGTTTGTGGTTACCTTGGAATTTACCCTTATCTTCCTAGATTTGAACCAGTTTATGATTACTTGGTATCGCCTTGTCTTCCTCTCCATTAGAAGGTTCTATACCGACACCGTTTATTCCCTCTTTTATTGTTCTGATGCTGTTGTCATTTACAGATTAGCCTCTCTGGTTCCCTGTTGTAATTCTTTTGGTTTTGGGTAGACCTTAAGAGTTCATGTCCTAGGTTGGTATCTGGCTAGTATAATCCTGTGTACTGTATTCAGCTTGTGGTCTGATGTTGTTTGTTCTCAGATCGAAGGACTCCCTTTAATAAGTCTTGTAAGTTTGGTTTGGTTTTTACATAGTCCCTTAATTTCTGTTTATCTGGAAATGTCCTAATTTCACCATCATATTTGAACGAGAGTTTTGCAGGATATATTATTCTTGGCTGGCAGTTTTTTTCTTTCAAGGGTTTGTATATGTCATCCCATTGCCTTCTTGCCTGCATGGTTTCTGCTGAATAATCCGAGCTTAGTCTTATTGTTTCTCCTCTTTATGTGACTTTTTGTCTTTCTCGAGCTGCTCTCAGGATTCTTTGTCTTTGGTTTTAGCGAGTGTGATCATGATATCCCTTGGTGGTTTTCTTTTGGGGTCTATCCTATATGGGGTTCATTGAGCTTCTTGGACGGTCAGCTTTTCATCTTTAAAGATATTGGGGAAGTTTTCTATCAGCAGTTCTTCAGTGATCCTCTCTGTGTTTTCTGTTTTCTCCCCCTGTTCTGGAACTCTGATCACTCGAAAATTTTTGCTTTTGATGGTATCCCACATAATTCTCAGGGTTTCTTCATTTTTCTTCGTTCTTTTTTCTGATTTTTCCTCAGAGTTGTATCCTAGTGTTTGTCTTCAATTTCACTGATCCTGTCTCCCACTGCAAACCTGCTCCTCAGCCCCCCCTATGACAGTGTCCATTTCTGAAATCTTGTTGTTTATCTTTTGGGTTTCTAATTGTTGTTTTTGTATGATTTGTAGTTGTGAATTTATTTTAGCATTTTGTTCCTGCATTATTTTCTTGAATTCTTCCATTTTTTGTCTGTATTTTCCATGAATTTGTCTGCCTTTACCATGAATTTGCCTATTTTTTCCTCATTTTTTGTCTGCTTTTTGCTTAAACTATTGAATAATTCTGAATATTAGGGATTTGAATTCCCTATCAGTGAGGTCTAGTGCCTTCTACTGGAAGGTCATCTGGTGTTTTATTTTGGACACCTACTGGAACCATCCTGTCCTGTTATTGTAAATGTTTTGATATTGTCTGCTGTCTTCGGGACATTCAGTGGTTATTTTCCTTGTTTATTGATTGTAGATTTGTTTGTTTCATCCCGCTTTTTTGTTTTATTTGGTTATGTCTGAGCAGACGGGCTGTGCGTTCTTTGTTGTTTGCTCATCTGTGGGCACGGTACTTTTCACCTCCTTCTCCAATGGACAGAGTCAGTCACTCAATTGTGGTACAGCAGGGAGGTCCAGCTGAAGGGGAGTTGCTGGGATGGGTTGTTTGTGACACATACCACAGGGCTGACAGTGCGGACCAGGCATCAGTGCAGGGCAGGTTCCAGTAGGCCATGCCTGTGCTGCTTGGGAGTGTGATGTGCAGTGCATGGTGCAGGTAGGCACGAGGGAGGGGTAGATTGTGATGTGTGGAGCTAAGATGGATATGGGAAAGAGGAGAGGAACAGGAGCCAAAAACATACACAAAACAGAAAAGAGTGCTAAGGGAGCTTGCTATTGGAGTGGAGAGATGAGAGACTGAGAAATGAGGAAAAACAAAAATGAAGAAAAAGAAAAAGGGTAAAAGAAAAATGAATAAATCGAGAAACTGGAAATGAAGAAAGACAAAAAGGGAATAAGAGAGAGAAGAAAACAAAACAAAGCAACAACAAAAAAGAAAAAACAAGAAAAAAGAAATGCCCCCACAGATGTCCCTGTGTATCTGTGCAGAAAAAGGGAGTAGCTTCCAAGCTGCGTGGTACCTCCTGGCTAGAAGGGGCTCCCAAGCCAAGAAAAGAAAAAGAAAAGAAACAAACAAACAAAAACAGAACAATTCAGAGCAAGCAAGCAAACAAACAAGAAAGCCCCGGGGGTCCTACCAGCGTGGTGGCACAGGCCGGGAAGCAGTTTCACAGTCAAGCAGTGTTTCACAGCCTTTCAGGAAGAAGTAAAGATGGCGCATGGAGCCAGGTATTTGAGAGAAAGGAGGGGGAGGTGGTGAGAGGTAAAGAAGAAATCTGAAGAAGTGGAAAAAAGCAACACCAGCAGCCAACAAATGGCACTCAGAGAGCCTGCCAGTGCAGGCAGGTGGAATCCAAGCGACACTGGGGTGCTTCCCGGCCAATAGACTATGGCTGCAGGAACCAGAGGAGGCTAAGTAGGGGTGAAGAAAGGTAGGGAGTGGGAAAGTCTGTATCGCTGGTTACCAGTTGTTCTGTCTTCTGGTGCAAGCTCTGTGAAGATGCTTTCTCTTACCCCCGTTCGCTGATCTCTGATAGGGTCCAAGATGGCGGATCCATGCTGGGTAGCTGATAGGGGACCTCTGCATGTATCTCTCCTTGCTGTCTGTTCTCAGTTAGTTTCTTATTCCATTCAGTGCCTGGCTGAGTTCTTTATCTCTTCATTTGATGCTTAGGGTTTCAGGATTGACATGTGACTCTGTTTGACTTAGTTTTTCTGATCTTTGCTGCCGAGGGACGGCGTGGTGCTTCTGACTCTAGCGCCATGTTGCCCCTGGATACAAGTCCTTTGTCGGAGTGTGTATTGTGAGTATTTTCTCCCAATCTATGGTTTGCCTATTCATTTTCTTGATGATCTCTTTTGAGGAACAGAAGTTTTCAATTTTGATGAAGGCTAACATCAATTTTTCTTTTATGGTTAATGCTCTCTGTGTTCTAAGAAATTTTTAGATCTGAAAATAATGAAGATATTTTGTGCTTTCTAGAAGCTTTATAATTTTAGCTTTTATATGATCCATTTCAAGTTACTGTTTGTGTGTGGTATGAGATAGAGATGAAATTCAATTTATTTCCTTATGGATATGCAGTTGTTCTGGCACAATTTGTTGAAAGTTTGTTTTTTTTTTAAAATGTGTTGAATTGCTTTGCTATCCTTGTTGAAAAATCTGTTGACCATATGGGTCTATTTCTTGAAGCACTGTTCTGTTCCATTGATTTGTCTGTTCTTACCGCCATGCCAGTGTCTTGAAACAAAGCAGTGTGAGTCCTCCAACTTCATTATTTTCAAGGATTGTTTTGGCTCTTCTGGAACCTTTGCTTTATAAATACATTTTAGAATCAGTTTTCCAATTTTTATAAACTGTGCATCCAGGTTGAGAACCTTGGCAAATTCACATCTTGTGACATTTCTTAGAAGTCATCTTCTGGGCCTTCTTCAGATAATGTTTCTTAGGAGCATTGAACTTTATTCTATTTTGAACTTCTGTATCTTATAACTTCCAGAAAGGAAACTTACGTTAATAAATATTTTTCTTTAGATCTTTGCCTGGGTTCATAGTTTCCTTGTCTACTTTAGTATCTTTGGTAGAACTGAATTGTTATTTTTACAATCTTTAGAATGTAAGTGTTGATTTAATACAAGAGAAACAAGAAGATAATATAGCACATTATTGATTAAGCTCTGGCTACAAAAATCTTATAAATCAATGAGATTTTTACTCTGTAATATCATAATGACCATCTTTCTGCTACATTATATTTCCTAGAAATATATTAGGGAAATATTCAGGGACACAGTTTTTATGGAAAACTATGAAATATCAAATACTGTAATGAAGTAGCTTTATTGCTTTTTTTATTTCCAAATAAACGTGAGTTTTCCAAAAGCTTCAAATAGCCTAATTTTTACAGTTGTCTTGAAAAATATGCCTTAATAATGCAGCATTTCTTAGTTTCTTTTAATGGCAGAAAGAATTATGTTACAATATGTATGATGTTTCCTAGAATTTGCCTAACTATATTACAGTATTCATTTTTGTAATTATTTTTGAATTGTGGCTTTATATATACAATACATTATCCACAATTTATGATTCCAGTTACATAAATTGGTCCTTTTTAGTCTCTTGCAGTAAATACATTTAAATGTTATGAGTAAGATTTTAGAGGAGCTTTTATGTCATTTTAATGGGATCATGTTTGTACTGAATAACTCGACTGCAACTTTTAATTTCACTGTGAAGTGTTCACAGTATAAAGAATGTGAATTAATGGAAATGAATTAGGGCATTTCAGGGCAAAGATGGAAGGAACTAAGAAGTATATTCATTTTATTTGGGTGATCATATTTTATGAGAAAAACAAGCCATTTTGTTCTACATGACAATTACTTTGTGGTAAAGACGTACCTTGGAATTATAGATCATTTTTCAGTTTTATGGGCTTTTCTGTCAGCTGAAAATAATTGCTGATTTAGACTTGCCCTGGAAAAAGAGGTGGAAATTATATTTTCAACTATAGGGTTGTTGTTGTTAGGTGCCGTCAAATTGCTTCCGTCTCTTAGCGACCCCATGCACAACAGAACGAAACACTGCCCAGTCCTGTGCCATCCTCAAAATCGTTGCTCTGTTTGAGCCCTTTTGTTGTGAGCCACTGTGTCAGTCCATCTTGCTGAGGGTCTTCCTCTTTTTTGCTGACCCTCTACTTTACCAAGCATGATGTCCATCTCCAGGGACTGGTCTGTCCTGATAACATGTCCAAAGTAAGTAAGACGAAGTCTCTCTATCCTCGCTTCGAAGGAGCATTCTGGCTGTGCTTCTTCCAAGACAGATTTGTTCGTTCTTCTGGTAGTTCATGGTGTATTCAATATTCTTCTCTGACACCATCATTCAAAGGCATCAGTTCTTCTTCTGTCTTCCTTGTTCATTGTCCAGCTCTCGCATGCATACGAAGTGATTGAAAATACTATGGCTTGGGTGAGGAACACCTTCATCCTCAAAGTGACATCTTGGCTTTTTAACACTTGAAAGAGGTCTTTTGCAGCCAATTTGTCTAATGCAATACATTGATTTCTTTACTGCTGATTCCATGGGTGTTGGTTGTAGATCCAAGTAAAATGAAATCTTTGACAACTTCAATCTTTTCTCTGTTTATCATGATGTTGCTTATTGGTCCAGTTGTGAAGATTTTTGTTTTCTTTATGTTAAGGTGTAATCCATACTGAAGGCTGTAGTCTGTAAAAATGGTCAGAACTTTGTAGGGAGCACCTTTTTACTCAGTAATCAGATATGTTGCTCTAGGGAGCATTGAAAGCTTTTTTTAAAAAAAAGTTTAGAATTATATCATATAAGCCCAATTAAAGAACAAGTCAGTTACAGAAGAATGGTACATGGTATGATTCAGATAATCCCAGGCGACCGATTTAGTGAACAGCAAGGTGCTAACTGTATGTGCTATAGACATTAAGTATAAAAGGAATTCAGAGCATGGAGGGATCCTTGTGGGCTGGAGCTGTAAGTTTGTTTTTTGGTTTAGAGATAGCGTCTGGTATCTTCATCTTACCCATCTAGGGACAAGTTCACGTGCTTCTAATTTTTCCCTTTGTTCTATTATGTACAGTTATAGCTCTTACATTTCTGAAAACGGGATGATTAACTGAATTGATGCTATATTATTATAGCCAAATCCCATGTGATCTAGCCCAGACTCTGCTTTTCTTCATATCCTCTGAGGTTATGATTTGCCTCCAGCCATAATTTCTTCTGGCCACAAGTAATATTAGCTAATCATTTGATAACATTTAATTATGTACCAGAGAGTGATCTTGGTACTTTTCATATATTAGTTCATTTGATCCTCATGTCAATCCTATGAGATAGGTGATATTATTTTTCCTGTTTTACAGATGGGGAAACTGAGACAGACGTTGTTGTTAGGTGCCGTCGAGTCAGTTCTGATTCATAGTGACCCCATGCATAATAGAATGAAACTCTGCCCGGTCTTGTGCCGTCCTCACAGTCGTTGCTGTGTTTGAGCCCATTGTTGCAGCCACTGTATCAATCCATCTCATTGAGGGTCTTCCTCTTTTTGATCATCCTCTGCTTTACCAAGCATGCTGTCCTTCTTCAGGGACTGGTTCCTCCTGATAACATGTTCAAAGTACGTAAGACGAAGTCTCGCCATCCTCGCTTCTAAGGATCTTTATGGCTATACTTCCAAGACAGATTTGTTCATTCTTCTGGCAATCCATGGTATCTTCAGTATTCTTCACCAAACTGTAATTCAAAGACATCAATTCCTCAGTCTTCCTTATTCATTGTCCAGCTTTCGCATGCATACGAGACGATTGAAAATACCGTAACTTGGGTCAGGCACACTTTAGTCCTCAAGGTGACATCTTTGCTTTTTAACACTTTAAAGAGGTCTTTTGCAGCAGATTTGCCCTATGCGATATATCCTTTGATTTCTTGACTGCTGGTGTTGATTGTGGATCCAAGTAAAATGAAATCATTGACAACTTCAACATTTTCTCCACTTATCATGATGCTGCTTATTGGTCCAGTTGTGAGGTGTTTTTTTTTTTTTTTTTTTTTAATGTTGAGGTGTAATCCATACTGAAGGCTGTGGTCTTTGATCTTCATCAGTAAGTGCTTCAAATCCTCTTTGCATTTAGTAAGCAGGGTTGTGTCATCTGCATATCACAGGTTGTTAGTGAATCTTCCTCCAGTCCTGATGCCGTGTTCTTCATATAGTGCAGCTTCTCGGATTATTTGCTCAGCATATAGATTGAATACGAATGGTGAAAAGATACAACCCTGACACACACCTTTCCTGGTTTTAAACCACGCAGTTGGTCTGTGTACAGGTCCTCCTGAGCACAATTAGGTGTTCTGGAATTCCCATTCTTTGCAATATTATGCATAATTTGTTATGATCCACACAGTCAAATGCCTTTACATAGTCAATAAAACACAAGTAAACATTTTCCTGGTATTTTCTGCTTTCAGCCAAGATCCATCTGACATCAGCAATGATAGCCCTTGTTCCACATCCACTTCTAAATCTGGCAGTTCGCTGTTGATGTACTGCTGCAACTGTTTTTGAATGATCTTCAGCAAAATTTTACTTGCGTGTTCATGTTATTCGATAATTTCCACATTCTGTTGGATCACCATTCTTCGGAATGGGCATGTATCTGGATCTCTTCCAGTCAGCTGGCCAGGTAGCTGTCTTCCAAATTCCTTGGCATAGATCAGTGAGTGCTTCCAGTGTTGCATCCATCAATTGAAACATCTCAATAGGTCTTCGGTCAATTCCTGGAGCCTTGTTTCTCGCCAGTGACTTCAGTGCAGCTTGGACTTCTTCCTTCAGTACCATCAGTTTTTGGTCATATGCTGCTTCCTGAAATGGATGAACACTGACCAATTCCTTTCATTTATTTATTTTTATTGTGCTTTAGGTGAAAGTTTACAGTGCAAATTAGTTTCTCATTCAAAAATTTGTACACAAATTGTTTTGCAACATTGGTTGCAGTCCCCACATTGTGTCAGCACTCTCCCCCTTTCCATTCCCACCCCGAGTTCTCCATGTCCATTTATCCAGTGTTCCTCTCCCTTCCTGCCTTCTTATCTTTGTTTTTGGGTAGATCTTGCCCATTTGGTCTTGTATACTTGATTGAACTCAGAAGCATGTTCCTCACGTGTGTTATTGTTTATTTTATAGGCCTGTCTTATGAGTGGCTTCTGAGTTAGCAGGGCGTTCTGGGGCCATAGTCTTGGGGGTTCCTCCAGTCTCTGTTGACCAGTAAGTCTGGTTTTTTTTTTTTTTTTTTTTGGAATTTTAATTTTGTTCTACATTTTTCTCCTGCTCTGTCTGGGACCTGCTGTTCTGATCCCTGTCAGAGCAGTGGGTGGTGGTAGCTGGGCACCATCTAGTTCTTCTGGGCTCAGGCTGGTGGAGGCTGTGGTTCATGTGGTCCATTAGTCCTTTGGGCTAATATTTTCCTTGTGTCTTTGGTTTTCTTCATTCTCCTTGTTCCAGATGGGATGGGACCAATAGATGTATCTTAGATGGCCTCTCAGGAACTTTTAAGACCCCCGATGCTACTCACCAAAGTATGATGTAAAACATTTTCTTCTTATTTATTTATATTAAAAAAAATTTTTCTTTGTTGTACTTTAGATGAGGGTTTATAGAACAAATAGTTTCTCATTAAACAGTTAGTACACATATTGTTTTATGACAATGGTTAACAACCCCACAACATGTCAACACTGTCCCTTCTCAACCTTGGGTTCCATATTACCACCTTTCCTGTCCACTCCTGCCTCTAGTCCTTGTCCCTGGACTGTTGTGCCCCATTAGTCTTGTTTTGTTTTCTGGGGCTGTCTAATCTTTGGCTGAATTGTGAACCTTGGGAATGACTTCATTACTGAGCTAAAAGGGTGTCTGGGGGCCATACCCTCAGGGTTTCTCCAGTCTCTTTCAGGCCAGTAAGTCTGGTCTTTTTTGTGAGTTAGAATTTTGTTCTACATTTTTCCCCAGCTCTGTCCAGGACCCTCTGTTGTGATCCCTGTCAGAGCAGTTGGTGGTAGCCAGGCACCATCTAGTTGTACTAGACTCAGTCTGGTGGAGGCTGTGGTAGTAGCGGTCCATTAGTCCTTTGGACTAATCTTTCCCTTCTGTCTTGTTTTCTTCATTCTCCCTAACTGCCGAAGAGGTGAGACCATTGGAGTATCTTAGATGGCTGCTCGTAGGCTTTTAAGACCCCAGATGCTACTCACCAAGTTAGAATGTAGAACATTTTCTTTATTAACTGTATTATGCCAGTTGAGCTGGATGTTCCCTGAGATCATGGTCCCTACATCCCTCCGCCCAGCAATTCAGTCCCTCAGGGAGTTTGGATGTGTCTGTGGAGCTTCCATAACCTTTCCTTGTACAACTTGTCCTGGCTTCCCCAGTATTGTGTACTGTTTCACCCTTCACCAAACTTACCATTTATCTATTGTCTGTTTAGTATTTCCTCCCATCCCTCCCATCCCTTGTAACCAACAAAGATTGTTTCTTTTTGTGTGTAAACTTTTTCTTGAGTTTTTACAGTAGAGTTCTCATATAATATTCGTTCTTTTGTGATTGACTTATTTCACTTAGCATAATGTCCTCCAGTTTCATCCATATTATGAGATGCTTCACAGATTCATCATTGTTCTTTATTGTTGCATAAAACTCCATTGTGTGTATGTACTGTAGTTTATCCATTCATCTGTTGAGGGGCATCTGTTGTTTCCATCTTTTTGCTATTGTGAACAGTGCTGCCCTGAACATGGGTGTGCATATGTCTATTCGAGTGACAGCTCTTATTTCTCTAGGATATATTCCTAGGAGGGGGATTGCTGGATTTCATGGTGTTTCTATTTCTAGCTTTCTAAAGAAGCACCATATCATTTTGCAAAATGGTTGTATCATTTAGCATTCCCACCAGCAGTGCATAAGAGTTCCAATCTCCCCACGGCCTCTCCTACATTTGTTATCTCCAGTTTTTTTGATTAGTGCCAGTAATGTTGGGGTGGGATGGTATCTCACTGTGGTTTTCATTTGCATTTCTCTAATGGCTAGTGATCGCAAGCATTTCCTCATGTGTCTGTTGGCCGCTTGAATGTCTTCTTTGGTGAAGTGTCTGTTCATTTCCTTTGCCCATTTTTTAACTGGATTATTTGTCTTCTTTGTTGTAAAGGTGTTGGATTTTCTTGTAGATTATAGAGATTAGACCTTTGTCTGACTTGTAATGTCCAAAACTTTTTCCCCAGCCTGTAGATTCTCTTTTTACTCTTTTGATGAGCATAAGTGTTTGATTTTTAGAAGATCCCAGTTACCTAGCTTATTTCTGGAGTTTGTGTGTTGTTGGTTATGGTTTGTATCCTGTTAATGCTGTGTTTTAGGGCCTCTAGCATTGATCCCATTTTTTCTTCTATGAACTTCATAGTTTTTGGCTTTATATTTAGATCTTTGATCCATTTTGAATTAGTTTTTGTATATTGTGTGAGGTATGGGTCCTGTTTTATTTTTTTGCAGATGAACATCCAGTTTTGCCAGCACCATTTGTTAAAAAGACTGTCTTTTCCCCATTTGATGGACTTTGGGCCCTTGTCGAAGATCAGGTGACAATAGGTGGATGGATTTACATCTGGGTTCTCAATTCTGTTCCATTGGTCAATGTATCTGTTGTTGTAGCCGTACCAGGCTGTTTTGACTACCATAGCTGTATAGTAGTTTCTGAGGTCAGGTAGTGTAAGTCCTCCTACTTTATTCTTCTTCAGTAGTGATTTACTTATTCAGGGCTTCTTCCCTTCCATATAAAGTTAACGATTAGTTTTTCCATCTCTTCAAAGAATGTTGTTGGATTTTGGATCGAGATTGCATTGTTCTTGTAAATTGCTTCAGGTAGAATTGTCGTTTTCACAATGTTGAGTCTACCTGTCCATGAGCATGGTATGGTTTTTCATTTATGTAGATCCCTTTGGGTTTCTTGCAGTAGTGTTTTGTGGTTTTCTTTGTATAGGTCTTTTACATTCCTGGTTAGTTTTATTCCTAAGTATTTTATTTTTTTAGGGGCTATTATAAACAGTATTGTTTTCCTGATTTCCTTTTTATTGTTCTTTTTATTGGTTTATAGGAATCCAACTGATTTTTGTGTATTTGTCTTGTATTCTGCTACTCTGCTGAATCTTTCTATTAGTTCCAATAGTTCTCTTGTGGAGTCTCTAGGGTTTTCTGTGTATAGTATCATATCATCCACAAACAGGGACAGTTTAACTTCTTCATTACGAATTTGGATGCCCTTTATTTCTTTTTCTTGCCTTATTGCTTCAGCTAGAACTTCCAGGACAATGTTAAATAGGAGTAGTTATAAAGGGCATCCTTGTCTTGTTGCTGTTCTCACAGGGAATGTTTTCAGCCTCTCTCCATTAAGAATGATGTTGGCTGCTGGTTTTGCATAGATGCCCTTTAGTATGTTGAGAAATTTCCTTCTATACCTATTTTATTGAGAGTTTTTATCAGGAATGGGTGTTGGATTTTGTCGAATGCCTTTTCTGCATCAGTTGCGATGATCATGTGATTCTTTTCTTTCCTTTTATTTATGTGGTGGATTACGTTGATTGATTTTCTAATGTTGAACCATCCTTGCATACCTGGTATGAATCCTACTTGGTCATGGTATATTATTTTTTTGATATGATGCTGGATTCTATTGGCTATAATTTTGTTGAGAATTTTTGCATCTCTATTCATGAGAGATATTGGTCTGTACTTTTCTTTTTTTGTGGCATCTTTGCCTGGTTTTGGTATCAGGGTTATTATGCTGGCTTCACAGAATGAATTTGGTAGTGTTGCTTCCTTTTCTATGTTCTGAAATAGTTTGAGTAGTACTGCTATCAGCTCTTCTCTGACTATTTGGTAGAATACTCCAGTGAAGCCATCTGGGCCAGGAATTTATTTGTTGGGAATTTTTTAAATTACCTTTTCAATCCCTTCTCTTGTCACGGGTCTGCTCAGATTTTCAACGTCACTCAGTGATAGTTTAGGTAGGTAGTGTTATTTCTAGAAATTTATCCATTTCCTCTAGGTTTTCAAATTTGTTGGAGTATAGTTTTTCATAATACTCTGTTATGATCCTTTTTATTTCCGTTGGGTCTGTTGTAATGTCCCGAATTTCATTTCTTATTTGGGTTAATTGCGTCCTCTCCTGTTTTTCTTTTGTCAGTTTGGCCAGTGGTTTGTTGATTTTGTTGATTCTTTCAAAGAACCAACTTTTGGTTTTGTTGATCCTTTCTATTTTCTATTCTCTGTTTCATTTATTTCTGCTCTGATCTTTATTATTTCCTTTCTTCTGGTGGCTGTGGGCTTTTTTTGCTGTTCTCTATTTGTTCAAGTTGTGTAGTTAATGTTTTGATTTTGTCCCTTCTTTTTTGATGTGTTCATCTGTTGCTATAAATTGTCCTCTGAAGACTGTCTTTGCTGTGTCTCAAAGGTTTTGATATGATGTATTTTCATTCTCATTTGATTCTAGGAATTTTTTGATTCCATCTCTGATTTCTTCTGTTACCCAGTGGTTTGTAAGCAGGGTGTTATTTAGTTTCCATGTAATTGATTTTTTTCCCCTGCTCTTTCTGTTGTTAATTTCTCCCTTGATGGCATTGTGGTCAGAGAAGATACTTTGTATTATCTCAATGTTTTGGATCTGTTGAGGATTGCTCTGTGGCCTAAGACATGGCCTATTCTGGAGAACGTTCCATGTGTCTTGGAAAAGAATGTGTACTTTGCAACTGTAGGGTGGGATGTTCTATATATGTTTATGAGGTCAAGTTTGCTGATTGTGCCCTTTAGGTCTTCTGTATCTTTGTTGAGTTTCTTTTTAGATGTTCTGTCCTTTCTATTCTGTTCTCTCGAGTGATGTGTTGACGTTTCCTACTGTTATTGTGGAACTGTCAATTTCTTTTTTCAGTGCTGTTAGAGTTTGTTTTATGTATTTTGGGGCCCTCTTGTTGGGTGTGTAGGTATTTATTATGGTTATGTCTTCATGATGGCTTGTCCCCTTAATCATTATATAGTGTCCTTCTTTGTCTTCTATGGTGGAATTTTGTTTTAAATTCTATTTTACCTGATATTAGTATTTCCTCTCCTGCTCTTTTTGGTAGTTGTTTGCTTGATATATTTTTTCCATCATTTTATTTTTAATAAATTTACATCTTTGTTTCTAAGGTGTGTCTCTTGTAGACAGCATAGTGATGTATCCTGTTTTTTTATCCATTCTGTCACTCTCCGTCTCTTTATGGGTGCATTTAGGCCATTTATATTCAGTGTAATTATTGATAGGTGTGAGTTTATTGCTGTCATTTTGTAGTGCTTTTTTTTTTTGTGGTGGTGATGTTTTCTTTGTTCCTCTTACTCTCCTGTGCTGAATTCATTTTCTTTGTATATATTTTTTCATTTCTTTTATTTTTACTGAGACTTTATGTTCTTACTCTTTATTTTGATGAGTAGGTTTATTAACTTTCTTTGTGGTTACTGTGAAATTTACCCTTATCTTCCTAAGTTTAAAGCAATATATTATTACTTAGTATTGCCTTGTCTTCCTCTCCATTAGAAGATTCTATACCTACACTGTTTATTTCCTCTTTTATTTTTCTGATGTTGTTGTCATTTACAGATTAACTTCTCTGATTCCCTGTTGTATTTCTTTTGGTTTTGGATAGTCCTTGAAACTTCATTTCCTAGATTGGTATCTGGCTGGAATGATCCTGCATCCTAGATTCAGCCTGTGAGCAGATGTTGTTTGCTTTCAGATGGAAGGACTCCCTTTAATAAGTCTTGCAAGTTTGGTTTGGTTTTTATGTATTCCCTTAATTTCTGTTTATCTGGAAATGTCCTAATTTCACCATCATATTTGAACAATAGTTTTGCAGGCTATACGTTATTCTTGGCTGGCAATTTTTTTCTTTCAAGGGTTTATATATGTCATCGCATTGCCTTCGTGCCTGCGTGATTTCTGCTGAATAATCTGAGCTTAGTCTTATTGTTTCTCCTCTGTATGTGACTTTTTGTTTTTCACGAGCTGCTCTCAGGATTCTTTGTTTGTCTTTGGTTTTGGCGATTATGATATGCCTTGGTGATTTTCTTTTGAGGTCTGTCCTATATGTTGAGCCCTTTGGATGGCCAGCTTTTCATCTTTAAAAATATTGGGAAAGTTTTCTGTCAATAGTTCTTCAGTGATCCTCTCCGTGTTTTCTGTTTTCTCTCCCTGTTCTGGAACTCTGATCACTCGAAGATTTTTGCTTTTGATCGTATCCCACATAATTCTCAGGGTCGCTTCATTTTTCTTCGTTCTTTTTTCTGATTTTTCCTCAAACAGAGTTGTATCCAAGTGTTTGTCTTCAGTTTCGCCGATCCTGTCTTCTACTGTTTCAAACCTGCTCCTCAGGCCTTCTATGATACTGTCCATTTCTGAAATCTTGTTGTTTATCTTTTGGATTTCTAACTGTTGTTTTTGTATGATTTCTAGTTGTGAACTTATTTTAGCATTTTGTTCCTGCATTATTTTTCTGAATTCTTCTATTTTTTGTCTGTATTTTCTATGAATTTGTCTGCCTTTTCCATGAATTTGTCTATTTTTTCCTCATTTTTGTCTGCTTTTTGCTTCAACTCTTGGATAATTCTGAATATTAGGGAGTTGAATTCCCTATTAGATAGTTCTAGTGCCTTTTCTTCTACTGGAAAGTCATCTGGTGTTTTATTTTGGACGTCTGCTAGAACATCCTGTCCTGTTTTTGTAAATGTTTTAATGGTGTTTGCTGTCTTTGGGGTATTTAGTAGTTATTTTACTTGTTTATTGAGTGTAGATTTGTTTGTTTCATCCTTTTTTGTTTTATTTGGCTATGTCTGAGCAGGCGGCCTGTGTATTCTTTGTTGTTTGCTCGTCTGTGGGTACGATACTTTTCACCTCTTTCTCCTGTTGGTAGGGTCAGTCACTCAGATATGGTATAGCAGGGCAGGTCTAGCTGAAGAGGAGTTGCTAGGATGGGTTTTTTGTGGCACGTACTACGACCAACAGGGCGGGCTGGGAATCAGTGCAGGGTGGGTTCCGGTAAGCTTTGCCTGTGGTGGATGGGGGTGTGATGTTCAGTGCATGCTGCAGGTAGACAGGATGGAGGGGGGAGATTGTGATGTGTGGAGCTAAGATGGGTATGGGAAAAAGGAGAGAGAGGAGAGTGGAACAGGAGCCAAAAATACACAAACAAAAAAGAGTGCTGAGGGAGCTTGTTATTGGAGTAGAGAGATGAGAGACCGAGAAATGGAGAAAAACAATAAGAGAAGAAGAAAAAAAGAAAAGAAAAAATGAATATAAAAATCAGAAAGAAAAAAAAAAAAGCCCCCAGGTATCCCACTGGTGCGGCTGCGAGGTCTGGGGAGGTTGCTTCCAGGCCGTGAAGTACAGCCTGGCTACAAGGGGTAGAGGTGTCACTCATCACCAGGCATTCAGGCAACAGGAAGAGAAGATAAATATAGAAAGATGAGAAACTGAGTAATAAAGAAAGACAAAAAGGGAAAAAGAGAGAAAAGAAAAGAAAACAAATAAAAGAACAAGAAAACTCCCAGAAACCCCCCAAAAAAACACAAGAAAAAAGAAATGCCTCTGCACGTCTGTGGGAACTGAGAAGGTAGGTCCCAAGCCATGCAGTACTGCCCGGCTAGAATGGGCTCCCAATTCGAGAAAAGAAAAAGAAAACAAGCAAACAAAATCCTGGGATCCCACCAGCATGGTTAGCATGGGTCAGGAAGCAGTTTCACATTCGAGTGGTGTTTCACAGCCTTTCTGGAAGAAGCAAAGATGGCGCACGGAGCTGGGTATTTGAGAGAAAGGAGGGGGAGGTGGTGAGAGGTATGGAAGAAATCAAAAGAAGCAGAAAAAAGCAACACCAGCAGCCAACAAATGACACTCAGAGAGCCGGCCAGCGCAGGCATGTCTTAGTCACCTAGTGCTGCTGTAACAGAAATACCATAAGTGGATGGTTTTAACGAAGAGAAATTTATTTCCTCACAGTCTAAGTAGGCTAAAAGCCCAAATTCAGGGCATCAGCTCCAGGGGAAGCTTTCTCTGTCTGTCGGCCTCCTTCTCTTCAGTGTTCCCCCAGACTAGGAGCTTCTCTGCTCAGGGAACCCGGTCCAAAGGACGCGCTCTGCTCCAGGCATTGCTTTCTTGATGGTATGAGGGCCCCAATTCTCTGCTTGCTTCCCTTTCCTTTTATCTCTTACAAGAGATAAAAGGTGGTGCAGGCCACACCCCAGGGAAACTCCCTTTACATTGGATCAGGGATGAGACCTGAGTAAGGGTGGTATTACAATTCCACTGTAATCCTCTTTAACATAAAATTACAATCACAAAATGGAGGACAACCACATAATTCTGGGAATCATGGCCTAGCCAAATTGTTACACACATTTTTTGGGGGACACAGTTCAATCCATGACAGGGCAGGTGGAATCCAAGCAGCACTAGGGAGAAGCTAGTGCTTACCAACTAAGAGAATGTGACTGGAGGAAGCAGAGGAGGCCGAGTGGGGGTGAGGAAGGGTGGAGAGTGGGAAAGCATATATCGCTGGTTACTGGTTGTTCTGTCTCCTGTTGGAAGCTCCGTGAAGCTGTTTTCCCATACCCCCTGTTCACTGATCTCTGATAGGAATCTAAGATGGCGGAACCATGCTGCGTTAGCTGATAGGGGACCTCTGCATGTATCTTTCCTCACTCTCTGTTCTCTGTCAGTTTTTTATTCCATTCGGTGCTTGGCTGAGTTTTTTCTCTCTTCACTTGATGCTTAGGGTTTCAGGATTGCCGTTTTCTCTGTTTGGCTTGGTTTTTCGGATCTTTGCTGTGGAGGGACGGTGTCATGCTTCTGTCTACAGTGTCATGTTGCATGGGACATAGAACATTTTCTTTATGAACAATGTTATGCCAATTGACCTACATATCCCCCAAGACTGTGACCAATTGTTTTTTTATACAGTGACTCTGTGTATTCCTTCCATCTTCTTTTGATGCTTCCTGTGTTGTTCAATATTATACAGCTGGCAAGTGACAGAGATGGGCTATGAAGCAGAGAGTCTCTGCTCTTAACCCTCTTCTGTGCTGCCTAGTTTGAACTGATTAAAAATTCCAAGTAAATTTTATTATCAGTGTTTTAAACATTATTTCCATAGTGTCATAAGTTAGACAGCTCTAAATGTATTAAAGACCTCTCTTCTCCAGAAGGGTTGTTAAGTAATTTCTTTAATTTCCACTAGAGGTCAGTCTATCACCTGGCAATATAAATGTCTCTGTTTTTTGAAGTGCAAAATTTCAAGTATATTAAATTAAAAAATCTTTGAAACACACTTGGGTAGTAGAATAATTTTTGAATTAGAAACATAATCGAAGAGTCATCTTTATAGTATTAAACCATATGTGACTATTACAAGACCTAATATTGGTTCAATAGACTGTATTTGCAGAATTTAATCATGATATCCCATGAGATGTCTGGCATAGAAAAGGCTAATGACCTTGACCTTTCTTTATTGCCACTAAAGTAACCACACATTAAACATTAAATCAATTTTGAGTTACTAGTACTCTAAATTCCTTTTCTTGACTCATTTAATTCAATCAAGGACTTAGATTATACCCTGAGAGTAGTGAAATAGTGAAATGATTTAGTGTTCACACACACACACACACAAATACTCTTGTAATTTGAAGGCTATATGGGTCTGTGTAGCCTGGAGACTTCTATTTCTCAGCTCTCAGGTTTTGGAAGTAACAGGGTGTTGAATTAACATGCAGAAACTGAAAGAGTCATTTAGAAGCAAAATTTTGAGATAACTTCTGTGGTTGTAAAAGAGGAGCGTTGTATTTTGGAGGGATTAAATACAGTTATTTGGAGAGTCTAGCATGGCCCTGAGTACAGAGTAATTTATCAGTTGCCCAATGATGTTAGTTATATGTAAGTAATGGTTATGGCTACTGTAGGTTAAATAAAGTCTTTTAGGCAGCCTTCAGGCTAACTGAAACAATCTGACTTGACTTCAGATTTGTCACAGTGGAAATGAATGGCAACATGCAGAAGAGGCCAGGACAGGGAGGGAAATTACACAGGAGTGGTGGGTCAACTGAGTTTGTAGGTCTGGATAGGTAATAAGTTAAATCCAGGGGATGAATAGTAGAGTGAAGAACAAGATAATTCTGTAGAGTTAGGCAGGAGCAGACAGAATATTGGGGTTTTAGGTCAACTAGTTACATCTAAGACCTGAGAAGTCTCCAGAAGTAGCAGAGAAGAACAAACTGAACACCAAAGCAAGAGTTTATGATTTCTAATATTAATAGTACCTACACTTACTGTGTATTTGTTGTGTACCAGGTACTGTGCTAACAGCTTTATACACATGATTTCGTTTTCTCCTCATAATAATCTTGTGAGATAGGTTCTGTTATTATCCCCTTTTACAGACAAGATGACTAAGGCTCTAAGAGTTTCAATAACTTTCCTGAGATCATATAGCTTATAAATAGAAAAACTGAGATTTGAACCCAGGGCTTTGTAACTCCAACAGTGAAAATCTGCTTCTTGACACTGGAAGTATTTCTTCTCTGCCCCAGTTTTATTCTGTCTGCAGTGTAGGGATGGCCACAGGCTTGTGTCTAATGGGAAATTAACCCCATAGGTAAACCCCAGTTACAACAAAAGCAGAGGGTTATAACTTCCAGGGAGGTATGGGTGGGGACATTTTTGTCAAAAATGTGAGGTTTCTTAACCTTTGCCTATAAATCACTTTATTCTCCATGTGGCAGTGATTAGATGGTGGTGAATCTATCCCTTATACTTCTCACTACTTTGTTGTTTTTTTATTCTCCTAAAATCCACTAATTATCTTACTAGGTATTCTCTCTCTGTTGGTTTGATTTTTCATAAATGACACTCCTGGAGGTGCCCTCTCAAGGACATTTTGAGTCTTAATAGGAAGAGTAGTGGGCTAGCCTAAAAGGAAGTTTAGGGACCACTAATTTGGTCTGTCAGTATACTTTTGTCACTTTATTTTTACACCTTCAGGCAGCTGTGCTTCTGAGACCTTTTAGTCCTTTAAAGATAGCTTTGATCCTAGATCTCTTTCTGCTTGGGATATGTGTTTGAAGGCATGAGGACAGAATGCCAGCTTTCTTCTCCCAAAGGCACCCGTTGCTGAATTTCCTCTGTAATCTAGGGCTTTCATCATTTTCTCCATGTTGATGGTGGCACTAGACCTGGGGAATAGCGTTTATCTTTTGTTTTTTGACCTAAGTGACTGGTTAATGGTGAAACGACCATCAAGTAAGAATACTTTTAATAAGGTCCTCTTTTTTGTGGTGTAGCCAGGGTCTATCTGTGGTCAACTGCAAAAAGTATTTCCCAGGTTCCCTCACTTTTTTTCATCTGAAGTTGCTTGAAGGTAATACTTAGGAAGAGTATATCCACATACTGTACAAGGGCAAGCAAATGGAAAGTTCTTCTCTTTATATAGCTTTTAATCTCTTGGGTAAAACTTTGATTTACTTTGACACAATAATACAGAATTCTTTACCTAGCAGTATAATGTAACATTGTACCCACAAGTGCCAGAATTGCCTTCTAAGCCTCAGCAGAATTCTGTAAGGCCAAAGTGCCCACTTTCTTCCAAGAGGCTTTTGGGATTGAATTTACTCATCCCTGTTTTTAATTCATCAATGCTGAAAGTCAACTGTATCTTCTGCTTGCTATTTCATAGAGAAGGAAGCCATTTGATGGAAATTTCCTACAACCAAATCTATTTTTGCCTTCACCCATCCTCTCGTACTCAGAGAGCTTCCCAATGGTCTTCCTACTCTTTTCCATTCTTGTGTTTCTTACATCCTGAAGCCAAAGTGATATTTTACAAATGCAAATCTGATCAGGTTGCTCCTTTACTTAAAACTTATTTATTACTTTGCATTGCTCTTAGGATAAAGCCTCAAATCTTTAATGTAGTTTAAAAGGCCTTCTATCATATGGCCCCTGCCTGCCTCACTATATCTGACTGATAACAGTGTAGCTCACCTTCTTTGCAGTCTAGCTGTACTGGCCCACTTTACTGTCCTTGCATCTTCCAAGGTCCTACCTGGACTAGCTGGATCCTCCTTTTGGAATGCATTCTTTGCTTTCCCTGACTAACTGCTAGCTGTCCTTCACATCTCTGCTCAAGTGTCACTTTTTCAGGGAAATCCCAATGTAATCATATCTGTTTTAATTATCAAGCTAATTGCATTATTTTAAACATGCTTTTATTGCCAGGAGGTTCCGTATCTCCCTCATGAGGATTCTCCCTTCGTCTTGTGTCTTGTCTAAGAAACTGGAGGTTCCAAGGGATATTTAGTTCCATGTACCAGGTAGAGAGTGAACTGGAAATCTAATAAGTCCAATATAGCTGTTGCTGATAAAGGCTGTTGTTGAAGACTGGTCCTGCTCGGCTCCAAAGGGGCAAATTATCCACTGCATCTGTGATGACCTTCCCAGGCTGCAGAATGTATCATTAGTTTGCATTCATATCTTAGGTAGTTGTTCCTGAAAGCATAAGCTTGTGCCATGGTGGTTACAGACTACTCTAGAGTCACCCTTCCTCCATGAACTCTTGGACTTGCGTTGAAGTTGGGTCACCAACCTAGACAACTCTGCTTAGTGAGTACTTTTTTGGTACCATTTGTATCCCCTCCTGCAAGAAGATTTTGATCCGGGCCTTGTCAGGTTTATCCCAGCAGGTTTCCCTAACTTTGAATCCCCAGGAGCATTCCCGGAGGCCTGTGGGATTTGTATTCCAAGAAAAGTGGTAGTTATTGCTAGGTTATACACCCCAGAAAGGTCTGTTATACTCAGATATAGGGTGATTACTGACCTTTTAATCTGTCATTCAGGGAGGCAATGTAAGCAGCTCTTCACAAAATTAAGAAAATTTGCTTCAGGAAGACTTTTGCCTCTCCCTATACCGAGAAGTACCTTAGAGATGCCATAGCTAAAATAATTGAATCCATACTTCTAGGATACACTGTTTAATCTCTGCTTTAGCAACCATCCTTTTACTCACTCATTTGATGAGTGAGTGAATTGTAAGTTTTCCAAAGTAGAATTTTAATAGTAAATATTATTTCTAACAATTCAGAAGATATTCAGGAAAGTAAAGGCATGTTAACCATATTCCTTGCCATGGAACTAATTAAAAATTAATAGAATGAAAAACAAAGGTGAAAATTCCATGAAACTAGGAATGGCTCAGTTCTAAGCTATAGAGTGGTATTTTAGAAGTATAGTGAAATATGGATCAAATCAAGGGAGGATGCTAAGAGAGGATACACATTTCTCTAGATTGTAAATAGAATGTGATGTTCACTGAAAGTAACCAAGAGGGCTCTGAGTGCCACATCCTATTAGGGTGAAGAGCTGGGGTAGGCCATGGAAAAAATTGTAAAATTCATGATGGATCTATCTCCATATTTCACCCTGAGGTGGGGGGAAGTTGGGGCTAAGGGGACAGTACAGATATACCACTTATATCTTTATGTACAGTGAAGTGGGGAGGAAGAAATGACAGTGAGCTTTGCTGAAGTTGACCAGAATCAAATCCACAGAAATGGATAAGCACTAAATTAGCAAACTAAAGTTGGCTAAATGGCTTCATTCTAAGCATGCAGACAAAGTACATTTCAGGTTAAGAATTATTTCAGGAAACAGAAAAGAATTCTGGACAAATACATCTATATTCACTCAAAGAAACTGAAACCAAAAACAAAACAAAACAAAAACCAAAAAAACAACCCAACCCCATTGCCATCAAGTCAATTCCAACTCATAGTGACCCTAAAGGACCGAATATAACTGCCACATAGGGTTTCCAAGGAGTGGCTGGTGGATTTGAACTGCCAACCTTTTGGTTAGCAGCCTGAACTCTTAACCGAAGGGCTCTGAAGGGAACAGGATTTTTAAAAACTGGAATTAAAGAAAGGCAATCCTTCTTTGATGATGAGAATCATGGGATGTGAGGCTTTGAAGCTATTGGCAGCCATGTTCCCTGCCTGGTGTAGGAAATTGGTCTTTCTGTGCTAGTGAGAACCAAGCCAACACATAGAAGCAGAAATAAGAGACAAGAGGTTGAGATAAATAGCCCTGGTAGTGTTCAAGTCTATGGTTCTAGTTATCCCTGAGGCCCAGTTTCACTTTATACCTTTCCTAAAGTTACGTGAGGTACTCCAGTATTCTTCCAATAAATTCCTTTTATCTAAGTTAGTTCAAGTGTGGCTTCTGCCATAGGCTTGCAACTAAGAGTTCTATCTAATACAATATAGATAGTAAGTACAGGCAGAGAAGATCCAACATGTGTATTACTAGTGTGCCTGATAAAGAGAGCAGAACAAATGGACAGAAAAATTTCAGATATATCATGGAGGAAAAAAACCTTCAGAGGTAAAGGAAATTGTAATCTTCAGATCATAAGGGCACACTGTTGAAGGAAGAACTGAAGCAGGATGATCAATACCAAACAAGCATATAGTAGTAAAGTTAGTGTACTTTAAGGTTACAAAAAAAAAGTCTAATGGTGTCCAGGCAGAAAAATCAAGTCACCCCAAAGAGGGAAAATCAGACTGGCCTCAGACATCATGGTAATAGTCAAAGCCAGGAAGCAGTGGAGCAGTGTCTCTAAAGCTTTAGTGGAGGCTGTGTACGGGCAGGGAACAGTATTACCCACAGATTTTATACCTGGTCAAGCTATTATTTATGTATAAAGGTAAGAAACAATATTGTCAAACATTAAAGGACCTAGCCCTTGAAAAAATTGCCTTATGATTGAAATTAGTCACGTAAGTGAATAATAAAGATGATGAATTTGGGAATAGAGAAGCAGAAGTATGAAAGGATTGGCAGGGTGTATGGATCCACTTAAATATAGAAATAAGTTTAAATAGATGCATATTTATGAAAACAGAAGAAAATGTAAAGGCTATCAAAATTAATAATGAATAAAGGAATTATATAACAAAAATAAGGTGCGGTAGATAGAAGAGGTAGAGGTATGTATAAGTGTGTGAATTCCTCATTTTTCGTAGTTGGAGGGAGCATTAGTATATACAGCCTGGAGTTGGTGGATTGAGTTGAAACCCTGGCTCTGCCACGTAATAGCTGTGTAACCTAAGATAAGTTTAAACCTCATCTGTAGTCACAGATTCTTCATCTGTATCATGGAGATAATAGTAGTACCCACCTAATAGAGTTGTTGTGAGGATCAAATGCAATGATAGATGGGAAGTGCCTTAGAATGGTGCCTGGCCTAGACTAAGCATTCAATAAAAATTAGCTATTATTAACTTAAGAAGAAAACAGGGGCAACTTTTAAAATCTTGGGGCAGAGAAGGCCTTTATAAGCATAACTCTAAACCCAGAAACCATAAAGGGAAACATTAATAATTTGACTTTATAAAAAGTAAAACCTTTTGCATGGCAAAATCACCATGATCAAAATCAATTAGCACATACCCAAGAGGGGAAGAATAATTGCAATATATTTGGCATCCACATCTAATTTCAATAACCCTTCTTCCGTCACTTCATAATAATTTACAAGCTTCAAAAGCTCACATCCACCAGGAAACCTGAGGCCTTTTTCAAGGTAAAGTACCATATTTATTATAGTATGTATGCATTTCCTAACTATTTAACATGTGTAAAACTACTACCATTTTTATTTGGTTCTTACCTTGTGTGTGTCACTTACACAGTTTTTTTTTTTTTTTTAATTGTGCTCAGGTGAAAGTTTCCAGTGCAAATTAGTTTCTCATTCAAAAATTTATACACTAATTGTTTTGTGACATTGGTTGCAATCCCCGCAGTGTGTCAGCACTCTCCCCCTCTCCACCCTGGGTTCACCGTGTCCATTCTTTGGTTTTCGTGTCCCTTCCTGCCTGCTTGTCTTTGCTTTTGGGCAGGTGTTGCCCACTTGGTCTCGTATACTTGACTAAACTAAGAAGCACATTCCTCACGGGTGTTATTGTTTGTTTTATAGGCCTGTCTAATCTTTGGCTGAAAGGTGGACTTCAGGACTGGCTTCAGTTCTGAGTTAGCAGGGTGTCTGGGGGCCATAGTCTCGGGATTCTTCCAGTTTCTGTCAGACCAGTAAGTCTGGTCTTTTTTTTTTTTTTTGAATTTGAATTTTGTTTTATATTTTTCTCCTGCTCTGTCCAGGACCCTCTATTATTAAGATCCCTATCAGAGTGGTCGGTGGTGGTAGCTGGACACCATCTAGTTCTTCTGGGCTCAGGCTGCTGAAGGCTGTGGTTCATGTGGTCCATTAGTCCTTTGGACTAATATTTGGTTTTCTTCATTCTCCTTTGTTCCAGATGGGATGGGACCAGTAGGTGTATCTTAGATGGCTGCTCACAAGCTTTTAAGACCTCAGATCTACTCACTTTGGTGTAGAACATTTTCTTTGTGAACTATGTTATGCCAGTTGACTTAGATGTCCCCTGAGACCATGGTCCTTAGCTCTCAGCCCCAGCAACTCAGTCCCTCAAGGTATTTGGATGTGTCTAGGAAGCTTCTGTGACTTTGCCTTGGTCAAGTTGTGCTGACTTTCCCTATATTGTGTGTTGTCTTTCCCCTCACCAAAGTTACCAGGTGTCTACTATCTGGTTAGTGATTTCCTCTCTTCACTTTTCCCCTCCCTAGTAGCCATCATTGTTTTATTCTTGAGAGGTGAGATAGTACATAGTACAGGGGAAACTAACACAACCTGCACAAGGAAAGGTCATGGAGACCCTATAGACACATCCAAACCCCCCGAGGGACTGAGTTGTTGGACGGAGGGCTCTGGGGACCATGATCTCGGGGAACATCTAGCTCAATTGGCATGACACTACTTATAAATTAATGCTCTACATTCTACCTTGTTGAGTAGTGTCTGGGGTCTTAAAAGCCTATGAGCGGCCATCTAAGATACTCCACTGATCTCATCCCTTCGGGAACAAGGGAGAACGAAGAGAACAGGATACAAGGAAAAGATTAGTCCTAAGGACTAATGGTCCACAGCTACCAAGGCCTCCACGGGACTGAGTCCAGTACAGCTGGATGGTGCCCGGCTACCACCAATGACTCCTCTGACCAGGATCACAACAGAGGGTTCTGGGCAGAGCTGGAGAAGGATGTAGAGCATAATTTTAACTCCCAAAAAAAAAAAAAAAAAAAAAGAAGACCAGATTTACTGGCCTAAAGAATACTGGAGAAACCTCAAGAGTGTGGCCCCCAGACACCCTTTCAGCTCAGAGGTGAAGTTACCTTCGAGGTTCGATGTTAAGCCTGGGAATGGACAGCCCAGTAAAACTAAATGGGACTAAAGAGGTACAGGAGTCCGGTGACAAGGGCCAGAAGGCAGAGGGAGAGTAGAAAACTGATGATAAGGAACACAGATTGAATAAGGACACTGTCGATGTATTGTGAGATTGTTGACCACTGCTATAGGGCAACATTTGTGGTAACTATTAAATGGGAGGCTGTTTTGTCCTGTAAGCCTTCATCTTGGGCGAGAATGGCAGCACAATTGGAAGAGCATAGTCAATATCACTTAAATGTGTAAGTGAAAAGTTTTGAAATGGTGTTTAAATAAAATAAAATAAAAAATAAACAAATGAGACTAAAGAGGTACAATAGTCCACTGACAAGGTCCAGAAGACAGAAGGGGACAAGGAAGCCCCCTGGTGATAGGGAACACAAGGTGGAGTAAGGATATTCTTGATGTGCTGTGAGATTGTTAACCATTGTCATAGGGCAACATGTGTAGTAACTGTTAAATGAGAAACTATTTTGTTCTGTAAGCCTTCATCTTAAGTGAGAATAACAGCACAGTTGGAAGAGCGTAGTCAATGTCACTGAACTGTGAATGTAGAAATTTTTGAAACGGTGTATCTTTGGCCATCTGTAATTTTCATCAAAAAAAAAAAAAAGTTGAGAATTTAGAGGCTTAATACGTTGTGGGGTTGTTAACGAATGTCATAGAACAACATGTGTACTACTATTTCATGAGAAACTATTTGCTCTGTAAGCTTTCACCTGAAGTACAATAAAATATATTAAAAAAAAAAAAGATTGTTTTATTCTGTGTGTAAATCTCTTCTTGAGTTTTTATAATAGTGGTCACATACAATATTTGTCCTTTTGTGATTGACTTATTTCACTCAGCATAATGCCTTCCAGATTCATCCATGTTGTGAGATGTTTCCCAGATTCATCATTGTTCTTTATTGTTGCATAGTATTCCATTGTGTATATGAACCATAATTTATCCATTCATCTGTTGATGGGCACTTAGGTTGTTTCCATCTTTTTGCTATTGTGAAAATGCTGCAACAAACATGGGTGTGCGTGTGTCTATTTATGTGACAGCTCTTATTTCTCTAGGATATATTCCTAGGAGTAGGACGGCTGGACTGTATGGTATTTCTATTTCTAGCTTTTTAAGGAGGCACTATATTGTTTTCCATAGTGGCTGTACCATCTTACATTCCCACCAACAGTGCTGAAGAGTTCCAGTCTCCCTGTGACGTTGCCAACATTTGTTATCTTCTTTTTTTTTTTTTAAGTTGATTCGTGCCAGTTATATCAGGGTGAGATGGTATCTTGTCGTAATTTTGGTTTGCATTTCTCTAATGGCTAATGATTGTGAACATTTCCTCATGTGTCTGTGAGCTGCCTTAATGTCTTCTTTGGTGAAGTGTCTATTCATATCCTTTGCCCATTTTTTAATGGAGTTTTTTGTCTTTTTGATGTTGAGATGTTGAAGTGTTTTATAGATTTTAGAGATCTTGAGATCTTGTTGGATATGTCATAGTCAAAAATTTTTTCCTGTTTGTGGGTTCTCTTTTTACTCTTTTGGTGAAGTCTTTTGATGAGCATAAGTGTTTAATTTTTCAGAGCTCCCAGTTACCTAGTTTATCTTCTAGTGTTTGTGCATTTTGGGTTATGGTTGTATTGTGTTTATGCCATGTATTAGGGCCCCTAGCGTTGTCCCTATTTTTTCTCCCATGATCTCTTTAATTTTAGGTTTTATATTTAGGTCTTTTATCCGTTTTGAGTTAGTTTTTTGTGTATAGTGTGAAGTATGGGTCCTGTTTCATTTTTTTACAGATGAACATCCAGCTTTACCAGCACTGTTTGTTAAAAAGACTGTTTTTTCCCCCATTTAATTGAGTTTGGTCCTTTTTCAAAGATAAGCTAACCATAGGTAGGTGGATTTATATCTGGGTCTCGATTCTGGTCCATTGGTCTATGTGTCTGTCGTTGTACCAGTACCAGGCTGTTTTGACTACCGTGGCTGTATAGTAGGTTCTGAGATCGGGTAGTGTGAGGCCTCCTACTTTGTTCTTTTTCTTCAATAATGCTTTACTTATCTGGGGCCTCTTCCTTTCTATATAAAGTTGGTGATTAATTTTTCCATCTCATTAAAGAATGCTGTTGGTATTTTGATTGGGATTGCATTAAATCTGTAGATTGCTTTGGGTAGAATCGACATTTTCACAATATTGTCTTCCCATCCATGAACATGGTGTGTTTTTCCATTTATCCAGGTGTCTTTTGGTTTCCTGCAGTAGTGTTTTGTAGTTTTCTTTGTATAAGTCTTCTACGTCTCTGGCTAGATTTATTCCTAAGTACTTTATTATTTTAGGGGCTGTCTTAGTCATCTGGTGCTGCTATAACAGAAATACCCCAAGTGGATGGCTTTAACAAAGAAAAATTTATTTCCTCCCAGTAAAGTAGGCTAAAAGTCCAAATTCAGGGTGTCAGCTCCAGGGGAAGGCTTTCTCTCTCTGTCGGCCTTCTTATCAATCTTCCCCCAGACTAGGAGCTTCTTCACGCAGAGACCCCAGGTCCAAAGGACATGCTTTACTCCTGACACTGATTTCTTGGTGGTATGAGGTCCTCCTGTCTCTCTGCTTGCTTCTCTATTTTATATCTCAAGAGAGTGCCTCAAGACACAGTCCAGTCTTGTAGATTGAGTCCTGCCTCACTAACACAACTGCCACCCATCCTCCCTCATTAACATCATAGAGGCAGGATCTACAATATATAGGAAAATCACACAATACCGGGAATCATGGCCCAGCCAAATTGATACACGTATTTTTTGGGGGGACATAATCCAATCCATGACAGAGGCTATTTTAAATGGCATTGCTTTTCTGATTGGTTGTTGTCTGATGTTGTTGGTTCTCTAACCACAGGACTCCCTTCAATATTTCTCATAAATTTGGTTTGGTTTTAAGGAATTCCCTTAACTACGGGTTATCTGGAAATGTCCTATTCTCACCATTGTATTTAAGAGAGAGTTTTGCGGGATATTCTTGGTTAGCAGTTTTTTCTTTCAAGGGTTTATATATGTCATCCCATTGCCTTCTTACCTGCATAGGCTCTGCCAAGTAATCAGAGTTTAGTCTTATTGTTTGCCCTTTGTAAGTAATTTTTTGAGCTGCTCTCAGGATTATTTCTTTGTATTTGGTTTTGGCAAGTGTGACTGTGATATGCCTTGGTGACTTTCTTTGGGGGTCTGTCCGCTGTGGGGTTTGTTGGGCTTCTTGGATGGTCAGCTTTTTGTCTTTCATATTTGGAAAGTTTTCTACCAGCAAATCTTCAACAATCTTCTCTGTGTTTTTCATTTTCTCCCCCTGCTCTGAACACCGATCACATGCACATTTTTGCTCTTAATTGTGTCCCACATAATTGTTAGGTTTTCTTCATTTCTTTTCATTCTTTTCTCTGATTTTTCCTCAAAGAGGTGCTCATGGATTTGTCTTCAGTCTCACTGATTCAGTCTTCCATTGTTTCACATTTGCTCCTAAAACCTTCTATTGAGTTGTCCATTTCTGAAATACTGTCGTTTATCTTTTGGATTTCTAGTTGATGTTTTTGTATGATTTCTAATCATTTATTTTGATGTTTTGTTCTAGTATTTTTTTCCTGAATTCTTCTATTGTTTTGTCTGTGTTTTCCTTGATTTTAGCTATGACTTTGCCTGTTTTTTCCTTGGTTTTGTCTGTGTTTTCCTTGTTCTGTTTCCTTATCTTTTGGAGAGCCCTAAATGTTAGTCTTTTGAATTCTATATCAGGTAGTTCTAATGCCTTTTCTTCTACTGAAAGGTTGTCTGATTCTTCATTTTGATCACTTACTGGAGCCATGTTGTCCTGCTTTTTTGTATGTTTTGATATTGTCTTGCTGTCTCCTAGGTGTTATTTTCATTATTTGTTGATTGTATATTTATTTGTTTCATCCTGCTTTCTTGTTTTGTTTTGCTACATTAGGGCAGGCATGCTGGGCATGCTTTGCTGCTTGCTCATCTGTGGGCATGATAGCTCTTACCACCTTATTTGGATGGGCAGGGCAGCAGCAGGCAGGGTGAGCTCACTTCACTGTGCTGGTTTGGCGAGGTGGCTGAGGGTGGACTGGGGAAGCGCTGTCTGCCTCCTGATGTTGACCTAGGGGTGTGGGAGCATTCACAGCCCCTCGCCAGATGGGTGGGTGTGTTTGACGGGGAGCAGTATGGGCTTGCTTCCCACCATTCAGCAGCTGGTAGAGTGGTGGAGGGGAGGGGTGGTATGGGCCTGGTGTGGTGGCAGGCCTGAGTGCTGGGAGTGCTTTAGCTGTGGCAGTGTGACAGGGCCTGGTGGGAAGGGGGAGGTGGTGTATGGGGCTAGGTGGGAGGGAGAAAGAAAAGGGAGAGGAAGAAAAAAAAAAGGCAGCATGGTGGGAGCTGGTGGAAGGGGCTGAGCAGACCTGGGAGCTGGTGGGATCGGGGGGCAGATGGTGTATGGGACTAGGTGGGAGGGACAAAGAAAAGAATGAAAAAAAAAATGACAGCATGGTGGGGGCCAGCAGGAAGGGGGTAGAGGTGACGTGCAGAAGTAGGTGGGAAGGAGAAAGAAAAGTAAGAAAGGAAAAAAGAGAAAAAAAAAATGGCACGGCGGGGCAGGAGCCAGCTAGTGGGGACAGAGTGGACCTGGGGCAGCAGGGGGCCAGTGCACCGGTGGCTCTCTAGCTGTGGCAGTGTGGTGGGGGCCAGCGGGAAGCGGGGGATGTGATGTGTGCGGCTTGGTGGGAGGGAGAAAGAAAAGGAAAAATGAAAAGAAAAAGCTGTGTGGCAGGAGGGGGTGTGGCGGGCTTGGAGGGGGGCTAGTATTATGTACCCCATCAGTGGAGGCTTCCATAATGGGGAGGTTCTTGCTTCTACTCACCAGAAGGGTGAGTGGTAGGAAAACATGTTTCTGGTTACTGGGTGATCTGTCTCCTTTGGGATCTCCGTGAAATTGCCCTCTTGTACTCCCTGTCTGGGATCATTGCTGGTTGTGTTTCAAGATGACCACCCTGTGCTTTGTTAGTTGGCAGGGGACCTCCACTCTGTATCTCTCCTTGTTCTCTGTTTTCCATCAGTTTTTTCTTCCATTTGATATTTGATCTAGTTCTTTATCCCTTCTGTCACGGATTGAATTGTATCCCACAAAAATATGTGTATCAATTTGGCTGGGCCATGATTCCCAGTATTGTGTGATTGTCCACTATTTTGTCACTGGTGTGGTTTTCCTGTGTGTTGTAAATCCTGTCACTGTGATGTTAATGAGATGGATTAGCAGCAGTTATGTTGATGAGATCTACAAGATTAGATTGTGTCTTAAGGGAGTCTCTTTTGAGATATAAAAGAGAGGAGTGAGCAGAGAGACATGGGGATCTCATACCACCAAGAAAGAAGAGCAGGAGTGCACGTCCTTTGGACCCAGGGTCCCTGTGCTGAGAATCTCCTTGACCAGGGGAAGACTGATGACAAGGACCTTCTTCCAGAGCCGACAGAGAGAGAAAGCCTTCCCTTGGAGCTGATGCTCTGAATTCAGACTTGTAGCTTACTAGACTGTGAGAGAATGAATTTCTCTTTGTTAAAGCCATCCACTTATGGTATTTCTGTTATAGCAGCCCTAGATAACTAAAACACCTTCATTTGATGCTCAGGGTTCCAGGATTGCCATTTGTGTCTGTTTTACGTAGTTTTTTGGGTCTTTGCTGCAGAGGGATGGTGTGGTGTGTCTGTCTAGGGTGCTATGTTGGCCCTGCCCCTCGCTGACAAAGTTTTTGAGTGTTGTGCCCCTCACTAATTTTACCGTAAGTCCTGTGTTTTATATTGTGTGATTTTTGCATAGTGTGGTGATTTTTAGGAATGCAGTTGTCTTCTTTTAGCAAAACTGACTGTACTTCTTTGAATAAATCAGTGGTGGTCTTTTTCTTTCCATTTTGTTTATAGAGTGGATGATTTGTAAAATTAAGTTTCACAAACATCCCTAAATGAATGATGAAAATAAAATTTTTCCTTTGTTGCAGGTATTCCATTGTACAAAGTTACCTCAGCATTTACAATTTTAAACCAACTTCTCTAGTTCCTTACTTGCAGTTAGTTAGGCCTTCCTAGTTCATGTGTTCTAGCGAATTGGATGGTTTTTTTAAATAAAAATTTTGTGGAGGGCTACATGTTAGGAAAAGACCCACGTGTTTAACTCCTTTGGACTTCTCTAGACCTCTATGACTTCAGGTTCATTACCTTGCTAATCTTCTGTAAGTTTATTATTATATTATGAAAATTTTGGACCAAGTTTGTCCATGAAGTACACAGGTAGAAGTAGCATGTTAATGAAAACCAAGTATTTGGAAGTGAATTATTTTTGAAGGAGCTTAGAGTTTCTTTGAGTGTTTTTTTCTACTTCAGTGATGATTTAGGTGTAGTAAAAATCTTTCATGTTGAATATTGAAGTTCTTTTTGAGGTTCTAACATGCGTGGATCAAGGAATCACAACAAGTGTATAATCACCTTCTTTATATCTGATTTATAGTGCTTACCCTTTACTCAGTTTCTGTTCCTTATTCCAGTTCATTTAGTAGTTGCATTATGAATTATTTCTGTAAAACTGTGAGAAAAAATGGAATATTTTTGCTTGAATATTTGTCTTAATAAGTTTTATTTGTGGAAGCATATGATTTTAGCACAAAGGAATTTCACTTTAAGTTGAAATTTAAGATTTCTTTTAGTTTTCTCTCTGAAAGAAAGTATCTTAGCTCAGAGCAAAGAGTAACATTACAGTGGTGACCTTAGATATCTGTTCTTCTCTTCCTTATTCATTCATTTGTCACAGAACAAATATTTGTTAAGTACCTACTATATGTTGTACCATTCTAGGCTCTGAAGAATGTAACGATGAGCAAAAACAGTGTAGTCTTTTCCTTCACAATCTAGTGGGGGAGACAGACTTTAATCAATTAGTGACCAAACTGTATAACTATAAATGTGATAAGTGCTATGAAGAAACAGTGCAAGTTGCTTTGAAAGAGAAAAACAGGGAACTAATTTGGATAAGTGATTCAAAAAGGCCCTTCTGAGGAAGTGACATTTAAACTGAGACCTACAGGACAAGGAGTTTACCGGAAGGGAAAGGGGGTGGCAGGATTTCCAGGCAAAGGCAAGAGGTTTTGTGATATCATTTTATAGTACTTATGACCTTTTTAGATGCTTATATAATTAGGTACTAGTCTATGAGCAAGACAGTTTATAGAGCTGTGTTACTGAAAATATGCATATAAATTACATTTTTATAAATGAATTCCTAAATTCCTGCAGGCTTACGTTATACTCACTGTGCTGTATGATCTACATTTGATTGATGTTCAGTTACTTCAATTACTGCTAGATTGATCTTTCTAAAACACAACTTTGATGATGCTTTTTCCCTCTGAGAAATCTTTACCAGCTCCCCAATTATCCAGTAAAGTCCAGACTTTTCAGTCTCATGGTTAAGCCCTCCCAAATTGGCCCTAGCCTCCATTTCCTACTTTAATTATTCTCCTTTCTACAGTACTCTCTCCTTTAGCAAGCAGAATTGTGAACGAACATAAACTTTATTCCCATAGGCCCACCTTTGCTTGCATTGTTCCTCTTCCCTTACAATCCATTTGCCTCTTTCTAAGAATTTGCAAATTCCATCTATATTTCCAGGCCCATCTCACATGTCACCATCTAATGTCATTCCAACTGGAAGTTACTTCTTTTTCTTCTGACCTCTTAGGGTATTTTATTTTACTGCTGTTTAGGAACTTCTCCCTTCTTGTTTTGAAGTTATTTCTAGGCATTCTTATCTTCCCAACTAGACTTGTAAGATACTTGAGACTAAAGCTTGTCATGGGTGAGTCTTTGGTACTCTCACTGTGGTTAGCATAATCATTTGCAGTTGGTAGACTGTTAATAAAAATTTACTGAAGGAATTTATAAGTTAATTGTTGGTGGCTAGATTACCTTTAGAAAGTAGTTATCATAGCGATCTCTAAATATATGCATCAGGGGCTGATACGTACCTAAATCCTTCGTAATGCTAGTAATTCTAAATTTAGATTTTCTTAAAAAGGGATACCACTCAGTTGGGATGTTTGTATGCCTTTTTGTCCATTCCAGTGACAGATTCACAGAGATTATTTTAGATTCATAAATGGTGCTGTCATTTCCATTTTTGTTTCTCTTTTTGAAGGTTTGCATGGTCATTTAGCCATAAAAAAGAACGAAAAGAACAAATCAGCACCCTTTCAGGTTGTTGATACCCAACAGGGAGAGATAGATTTGAAATCATGTCTAGGTAATGTACTCATTTTGATTGTTTTGGGTTTTCCAAGCGCATGTGGCTTCTGATGAGTTTGGAATAATCACATACGGAATTTCCTTATTCTTTGATTCATTTTGGAAACCCTGGTGGCATAGTGGTTAAGAGCTACAGCTGCTAACCAAAGGTCGGCGGTTCAGATCCACCAGGTGCTCCTTGGAAACCCTGTGGGGCAGTTCTACTCTGTCCTATAGGGTTGCTATGAGTTGGAATTGACCTGACGGCAATGGGTTTGTATGTTTTTTTGGTTTTTGATTCATTTGGACCTATACCTCTGGTAGAAAACTTCCTATTTATAATTTTTTGTTAAAAACCATTTCCCTTTGAGAAATTGTGTCCTTCACCTCTGTCTGAATAAACATTTGAACAGCTTTTAGGTTGATCTTCAATCTGTGGCTGTAGGACCATGTCATGGCTTTAGCTCATGCAATTCTAAGAGTGTTTCTTATTGGAATAACATTATCTCAGGGCAGTACTTAAATACATAGAACAATGATATACTTCTTATAGAAACATTTGTCTCCAAGGATGACTAAAACAAACTACAGTAGCAGGATAATGCATAAACATTTATGATTGATTTGGTATTTGTAATTCATTTAATATTATTTTGGCTAGAAGCATTTCTTTACTAGTCTTTTCCAGTTATATTTGCCTTTTCTCCTTATCTAAGTAGTAGGTTCTTTAAAGAGACTTCATTTAGGAATTTCATATTTTTTATGATTAGCTCTATTGTTCTTAAAATTGAACCCTGGAATAATAATATGATTCTATAAAAGTTGAGTGGAGCCCTGGTGGCGTAATGGTTAAGAGCTCGGCTGCTAACCAGAAGGTTGGCAGTTTGAATCTACCAGCTGCTCTTTGGAAACTAGATGGGGTGGTTCTACTCTGTCCTATAGAGTCGCTATGAGTCAAAATTGACTTGATGGCAGTGTTTTTTTTTTTTGTTAAATGTTGACTATATGTGAATTATCAGGGGCTATTTTTCTTTGAATATGTCATTTACTTTTCTTATAAAATTATATATATAGTAAAATAATTGGAAAATTTAAAAAGTTATAAAGAAATACAATAAAAGTTATTCCTAATTCTTCCTTTCAGAGATAAACATCATTCTAATGGCTGCTAGCCAAAAGGTCAGCAGTTCAAATCCACCAGCCGCTGCTCCTTGGAAACCCTACGGGGCAGTTCTACTCTGTTCTGAAGGGTCACTATGAGTCGAGTCGGAATTGACTCGATGACAGCAGGTTTGGTGGTTTTCCGGTTTATGTATTTGTTAATAAAATCAATCTCTAGCAAACTAACAGTTAAAGATTTATAAATCTGGATAAAAAGTCATAAAAATCTTGCTTTCACTCTGGGGGCAGTTTTCATATTAGATTAACATAGGGACACTGACTTTTTTTGAATACCTTTAAGATTGTTTTGAACCAGAAAATGTGAATTAATATTTAGAAAGCTCATATGGGCCTTCTAACCATTTCTAGTTACATTGTTCATATGATGAATATTTTTTAAAGAGTAATTCAGTTTTAGTTATTTGGTCTTGACTTGTAAATTTGAAATACCTTGGTTTATCTACAAATGTGGTCAAATAAAATAATAGAGTCTTAATTCCTGTAGCTGAAAATACATACTTGTGAGCTCGTAATACACCAAAGGCATTTGAAAATGTTTTTGCCTATTATTTTGAGTGACAATTGAATGCTCACTATTGTTTTTCTTTTGCATTCCTTGGAACCATATCATAGGCCAGATACTTGATAGACATGGTGTTTTAATCTAATTGGTTGTATTTGACACCGTATGGAAATCCGATGAATAAGTGGATAGAGATCTTGAGAACAGAAATAGAGTCTGTATTAGGTGGCATCAGATTGTTAGAGGAAATATTGTTGTATGCTATTGAGTCGATTCTAACAAAGTAGAACTGCCCCATAGAGTTTCGTAGGCTGTAATCTTTATGGGAGAAGATTGCCAGGTCTTCTCCCCCCACCCCCAGTGGAGCTGCTGGTGGGTTCGAACTTCTGACCTTTTGATTAGCAGCCTAGTGCTTAACCATTGAGCCACCAGGGCTCCTTTTATAAAAATTGGAAACTAAAGCTTTTTAAAAAAATCAAGATTCATTCGTTAAGCAAATATTTGTACGTTGCTGACCAAGTGCTTAGTATTATTTTATGTCAGGGTTTCTCAATCTTGACATTGTTTGTGTTTTAGGCTGGATAATTCTTTGCTGTGGGAGCTGTCCTGTGCGTTGTAGTACGTTTAGCAGCATCGTTGGCCTTTACCCATTAGATGCTAGTAGGACCCCCTAGTGGTGACAACAAAAAAAGTCCCTGTTTTTAGTTGCTGAGGAGCCCTGGTGGTGCAGTGGTTAAGAGCTCGACTGCTAATCAAAAGGTTGGCAGTTCTGATCCACCATCCACTCCTTGGAAACGCTGTGGGGCAGTTCCACTCAGTCCTATAGGGTCGTTATGGGTCAGAATCGACTCAATGGCGGCAGGTTTGTTAGTTGCTGTGGAGTGGATTCCAACATTGCCACATGTTCTCTGGAGGCAAAGTTACCTCTGGTTGAGAACCACTGTTGTAGATGATGAACATTTTGAAAGCAATTTAAAAAATGTGTGTTGCATTGTCTCCCTATTTCAGATGTTCTATATGTTCCATGTAATTTGGTCTGTCAGTATTTCCTATGTTATGCTCAATCTGAAAAAGTGACTCGAGTGTTATAATGGGATATGGAACTAACCATATTTAATACAGAAATACTGAAATAAAAACCTTGCATTTTAAAATTAACAATCGATTTAATCATGATTCTGTAACATTCATGACATCTTAGATCAAAAAACCTGCTATTTCTTGATCTTTTGAAAAGTATTTTGCACCGAAGAACAAATTCCTGCAAAGCACACCCTCTGACACTTTTTATTTTTCCTCCTTTAAGAATGATTTTATTCATCTTTTGTTTTAAAGGCTCTCTAACTTATTGGTACTGCATAAAAATCCTGTTATGATAGAGAATGTTCTCTTTGCTTCTCTGCTGCATCCTTTTCTGAAGTTATGAGAGGTATGAAACATATTCTAAAAATCCATTCAAAGCTTTAAAACTTATTATATCCAGGAGAGACAGATTTAAGATTGCTGAGGTTTCTGGATGAAGTACTTCAAGCAGAAATCCATACTCCATTAGGCTCTCTAACATTATGTGACCTTAATTTTCCAGATATTTTGCCCTTTAAATTGAAAGCAGTATTTTAATACTATTTAAGTCTTCTGAAGGGGCTTGTAATATCACAGACTTAAGTTGTGAAACATTTGAAACAAATGAAAAGTAAAACAGCAACTGATTTAGGACTGTATACTTTTATATATATTTTTATTTCAAAATATACACTAGTATAGAGGTATTCATGGAACATATTTAATGCGCTGCAGTTGGTGAAAAAAGCTATTTGGATAAGGAGCTGTTCATACTGTACTTGAGCAGAATTTCCTTCACTGGGTTCTTTCTTGGCATTACCTAAAGAGTCTCTGATCAGGTGTGGTTGTTAAATTAGGAGGTATACTTTGTATAAAACTGTGGTCTGGGTGAAATGAAAATCTACCTGGACAATAGCTACTGAGTTATCTCCACTCAGCAGATAATGCAGGAAATATAAAACTGTATTATAGTACTGAGTCAAGAAACTGAGAACTATTTTAAAAACCCTCTATGGAGAAGGAGAGATGAATAGCCTCTTGTTCTTTCATTAGTAAATTAGGTCAGTTTTTAAATAGTATTCTCATTGAAAAAATCTACGTATTTCTCAAGTAATTGGTATAATTTAATCCAATTCATATCTTAAAATTATAATAACTGATCTGAATTCTTTAGAGGCTCTTAACTGATTCATCTATTTTCCATTGTAAAATGTTGTTTGGGATCTAAATTGATCATATTATCTTTTCCTTAGTTTGTGGCTCACTGAAGGATGAAACATCAAATATTCTTTATTAATATATAGAAGCTTTAAATTTATATTAGCCCCAAGGATGTAGAACAAAAGTCTAACTCACAAAAAAAAAAACCAGATTTACTGGCCTAAAGGAGACTGGAGAAACCCCGAGAGTATGGCCCCCAGACACGCTTTTAGCTCAGTGGTGAAGTCATTTCCCAGGTTCACCGTTCAGCTGGGAAGTGGACAGCCCCATAAAACAAAATGGGACTAATGAGGTACAGCAGTCCAGGGACAAGGGCCAGAAGGGAGAAGGGGACAGGAAAGCTGGTGATAGGGAACCCAAGGTTGAGTAAGGATAGGGTTGATGTGTTGTGAGGTTGTTAACCATTGTCATAGGGCATGTGTACTAACTGTTAAATGAGAAACTATTTTGTTCTGTAAGCCTTCATCTAAGGTGAGAATAGCAGCACAATTGGAAGAGCATAGTCGATGTCACTGAACTGTGCATGTAGAAATTTTTGAAATAGTGTATCTTTGGCTGTGTATATTTTCACCAAAAAAAAAAAAAAAAAAAAAAGGTCGAGAAGGGAGAGGGTTGACATGTTGTGGGGTTGTTAACCAATGTCATAAAACAATAAGTGTACTACTGTTTCATGAGAAACTATTTGTTCTGTAAGCCTTCACCTGAAGTACAATTAAAAAAAAAAAATTTAAAATCCAAAAAAAAAAAAAAATTATATTAGCCCCTATGTGTGTATTACTTTAGTTATGAGTTAGCTATTAAGGGCATACTGTAACCTCACCGAGTTTCTTTACACATATTCATACTCATTAAATGCCAGATAAATCACGTGACTCTGTTAATGCCAAGTGATGATTGCACTGAGTTGCTACAGGGCATTCTTTAACATAAGGAAGCAATTATAGGTAGATTCTCCAAATGTTTTGCTGTGAGAGTCCATCTAATCCTGTTGCAGTCCAAAGCCATTGGGAGGTTTGCCATTATTAGTATTGATGTTTGGGGGTGCTCCATTGCTTCAGGTTAAAGGTGAAAAGATTCTGGCCTGTTTGCAGGATGTAACTTGTTTTTGATGAGAGTTTGGTTGCAATGAGTCAGTTTTTAATCTCCGTCTTGGCTGTCTTCCCACCTTATTCACTGATATACTGTCTCCCAAATGATCACTTATGGCTTCACCAGACCAGAGCAAGAGAGAATGGATGCACTACTGCAGATCCATCGCCACTGCTGAGAAAACAGCTTCTGAGATACAGCATAGTGTCCAGAGATGGCAGTCAAGCCCATGGCTGAATCTAAGGTTTAGATGAGACTCTTAATTTTTACTTGGATTTACCCTTTTTCTTTTTAACAAAACTATCTTAAGATTTTATTCAGAAATTCATATAGATTTTTCCAGAATGTGTTTTTTGTAAAATCTCCAAATCATACAATAGTAAAATTCTTCTTGATAGATCTGACATTTCTTGAGTATGGCTACATTCAAAGGGAGAACAGCCCAGACTCTGAACAATGCTAATTTACACCAAAAAAAAAAAAAATCCCAGTGCTGTGAAGTGGATTCCGACTCCTAGTGACCCTAGAGGACAGAGGAGAACTGCCCCGTAGGGTTTCCAAGGCTGTAAATCCTTACAGAAGCTGACTGCCACATTTTCTTGCTGGTGGGGTCAAACCGCCGATCTTTTGGTTGGCAGCTGAGCGCTTTAACCACTGCACCACCAGGGATCCCTTCTAATTTACACACCTCAGTTTATATCATCAGTATATTTCAAAACATTCCTCTTAGTCTTTTAGATACCCTCCTGTTGTCAGAACAGTTAATTGGCCAGATAGCAGTGGTTCATTGGCTCATAATTACCAACTGAAACAGAAAGTTCCTGACCTCTGATTTTTAGGGGCTTTTCCCTAGATTTCCCCCCCACCCCGGCTTTAGCACTCTTTGAAAGGAACAGACATCCTGCTCCTCTTTCAAAGTTTTTAGAGACATGGCTGTGTGTGTGTGTGTGTGTGTGTTCATTCATTCATTCAATTATTCAGTAACGATTTATTGCACACATACATTAGTGCTAGAGAGAACACATCTTATTAGGTTGGTTCACTCTGAAATGCACGGGAAATTGCCTGTCTTCTTTAGGCCTTCATTTTTCCATAAAATTCCTGCTGTTGGTGTTTTTTGTTAATGGTAAAAAGTCATTTATAAAATGATACTTATCACGAGATTCTTCCTTAATAATTCCCTCCTTTGTATATAGGAAAACGATTACATGTTTACACAAATAAAAATATGGTATTAAATTACTAGAGACATTATGGCATAGTGATTTCAAGAGAGTGGCATTTGGAGCCAGATTGTTCGGATTCTTATACTAGTTTTGCCACTTGGTAGTTGTATGACCATGGACAAATTACTTAACTTCAGTTTCCTCATTTGTAAAATGCAGGTAATAGTAGTGCTCACTTCATAGGGTTGTTATAAGTATTATGTAAGTTAAACTAGTTGCCATCAAGTTGATTCTGACTCATGGTGACTCAATGTGTTGCAGAGTAGAACTTCACTTTGTAGCGTTTTCAAGGCTGTAACCTTTTGCAACAGATTGCCAGGACTTTCTTCTGAGACACCTATGGGTGGGTTTGAACTGCCAACCTTTGGGTTAGTAATTGAGCACTTAATGGTTTGTGCCAACCAGAGATTCCTGTTAAATGAGTTAATATGTTTAAAACACTCAGAACAGTGCTTGGCATATAGTAAGTGCTATTTAAGTGTTAGCCTTTGTTATTATTGCCATAATAATTTTTTTATACCAAGAAAATATACGTTTCCTGATTTATCAGTAGCACATCCATTTTTTTTCCTTATATCAATCTAAACAGTAATGTTTAGGATGCAATTTAAAATCACTTGTCGTACCAAGAACAAGGAAAACCTCAGCTTGAATGAGAAAAAACAATAGCAGACATCAACAGAAGACACAGATGTTGGAATTATTTGACAAATATTTTAAAACAGCTATGATAAAAGTACTTCAAGAAGCAGTTATGAACACATTTGAAACAAGAAAAAATACAACATTTCAGCAATGAAATAGAAAGTTTCAGCAAAGAAATAGAAGATATAAAGAAGAACCAAGTGAGATTTTTGTAATGAAAAATACAATAATCTAAATAAAAACCTCACTAGTATTTAGATTTAAGCTTGATTAGATTCCAGGTCAGTTGTTGGGCAGTTTCCTATTGCATCAAATCAGGAGCCACATAGTGTCTGTCGTCCCACTTTTAGTGAGGCTAATATTGATCAGTGGGTTCAGGTGGTATCAGCTTGATCCCTCCGTTGTGAAGTCCCCTCACCAACCTTTCTTCTCTTTGCCTTTGGTGTTCTGAAATTTTACAGAGGTTATTGGATTTTTTTTTTTAAAATTAATTTCGCTCTGCAATTTGTGGACCCTTTCTATTTGGAAATTAATGTTCTATACTTCTGGAAACATTTTCTTGTTTTATTTCTTTGATCATTTCTTCCCTTTCATTTTCTCTTTTGTTTGAACTCCCAGTATTCAAATGTTGGGTCTCCTGGACAGATTCTTAATTTTCTCATCTGTTCAGTCCCATTTTTCCATCTTTTTGTCATTTTGATCTGTTTTTCCAAAATATTTCCACAAATTTATCCTCCAACTCTTTTGTCTCATTCTTAATTTTTAGTTCTTAAGAGCTGTTTCTGGTTTCTGAATGTTCTTTTGTTGTAGCTTTTTCTTATTTCATGAGTAAGATGTCTTTTATTTTTTACATAATATTTTATTGTATTTTTAGTGAAGGTTTACACAATAGTTTAGGTTCTCATTCAGCAATTTCTATACAGATTGTTCAGTGACATTGGTTACACTTTTCACACTGCATTGCTGTTATTAGGTGCTGTTGAGTTGGTTCCGAATCATAGCGATCCTATGTACAACAGAACGAAACACTGCCCAGTCCTGTTCCATCCTCACAATAGTTGTTATATTTGAGCCCATTGTTGCAGCCACTGTGTCAGTCCATCTTGTTGAGGGTCTTCCTCTTTTACATTGACCCCTCTACTTTACCAAGCATGATGTCCTTCTCCAGGGGCTGGTCCCTCCTGATAACACGTCCAAAGTACATGGGACAAAGTCTCACCATCCTTGCTTCCAAAGAACACTCTGGCTGTATTTCTTCCAAGATAGACTTTTTCCTTCTTCTGGCAGTCCATGATATATCCAGTATTCTTCACCAGCATCATAATTCAAAGGCATCAATTCTTCTTCAGTCTTCCTTATTTATTGTCCAGCTTTCCCATGCATATGAGGCGATTGAAAATATCATTGCTTGAGTCAGGTGCACCTTAGTCCTCAAAATGACATCTTTGCTTTCTAATGCTTTAAAGAGGTCTTTTGCAGCAGATTTGCCCGATGCAATAAATCATTTGATTTCCTGACTGCTGCTTCAATGAGTGTTGATTGTAGATCCAAGTAAAATGAAATCCTTGACAACATCAATCTTTCCTCCATTTATCATGATGTTGCTTATTGGTCCAGTTGTGAGGTTTTTTATTTTATTTTATTTTGTTGAGGTGTAATCCATACTGAAGGCTGTAGTCTTGATCTTCATCAGTAAGTGCTTCAAGTCCTTGTCGCTTTCAGTAAGCAAGGTTCTGTCATCTGCATAATGCAGGTTGTTAATGAGTCCTCCACCAATCCTGATGCCACATTCTTCTTCATAGAGTCCAGCTTCTCGGATTATTTGCTCAGCATACAGACTGAATAAATACGGTGAAAGGATACAACCCTAACACACACCTTTCTTGATTTTAAACCATGCAGTATCCCCTTGCTGTGTTTGAACGACTGCCTCTTGGTCTATGTACAAGTTCTACATGCGCACAATTAAATGTTCTGGAATTCCCATTCTTTGCAATGTTATCCATAATTTGTTATGATCCACACAGTTGAATGCCTTTGCATAGTCAATAAAACACAAATAAACATCTTTCTGGTATTCTCTGCTTTCAGCCAGGACCCATCTGACATCAGCAGTGATATCCCTAGTTCCATGTCCTTCTCTAAATCTGGCTTGAATTTCTGTCAGTTACCTGTCGATGTACTGCTGCAACTGCTTTTGAATGATCTTCGGCAAAATTTTATTTGTATATGATATTAATGATATTGTTTGATAATTTCTGCATTCTGTTGGATCGCCTTTCTTTGGAATAGGCACAAATATGGATTGCTCTCGGCTGGTCAGGTAGCTGTATTCCAAATTTCTTGGCATAGACAAGTGAGCACCTCCAGCATTGCATGTTTGTTGAAACATCTCAATTGGTATTCGGTCAGTTCCTGGAGTCCTGTATTTCGCCAGTGCCTCCAGTGCAGCTTGGACTTCTTCCTTCAGTACCATCATTTCTTGATCATATGCTTCCTCCTAAAATTATTGAACATCCACCAATTCTTTTTGGTACATTGACTGTATATTCCTTCCATCTTCTTTTGATGCTTTCTGTGTCATTCAAAATTTTGCCCATAGAATCCTTCAAAATTTTTTCTTCTTCAGTTTTTTCAGCTTGAGAAATGCCAAGCATGTTCTTCCCTTTTGGTTTTCTAACTCTAGGTCTTTGCACATTTCATTATGGTATTTTATTTTGTCTTTTCGAGCCACCGTTTGAAATCTTCTGTTTAGCTCTTTTACTTCATCATTTCTTCCATTTGCTTTTGCTACTCTACATTCAAGAGCAAGTTTCAGTCTCTTCTGACGTCAATTTTGATCTTTTCTTTCTTTCCTGTCTTTTTAATGACCTTTCTTCATGTATGATGTCCTTGATGTCATTCCACAACTCATCTGGCCTTTGGTCATTAGCATTCAGTGCATCAAATCTGTTCTTGAGATGGTCTCCAAATTCAGGTAGGATATACTCAGGGTCATATTTTGGCTTTTGTGGACTTGTTTTAATTTTCTTCAGCTTCAGCTTGAACTTGCGTATGAGCAGTTGATGGTCTATTCCACAGTCGGCCCTGGCCTTGTTCTGGCAGATGATATTGAGCTTTTCCATCGTCTCTTTCCACCAATGTAGTCAATTCGATTCCTTTGTTTTCCGTCCTTGTATAGTCACCAGTTATGTTGTTGAAAAAAGGTATTTTCAATGAATAAGTCATTGGTTTTGCAAAATTCTATCATGTGATCTCTGATATCATTTCTATCACAAAGGCCGTATTTTCCAACTACCAATCCTTCTTTCTTGTTTCCAACTTTCGCATTCCAATCACCAGTAATTATCAGTGCATCTTGATTGTATGTTTGATAAATTTCAGACTGCAGAAGTTGGCAAAAATCTTCAATTTCCTCATCTTTGGCCTTAGTGGTTGGTTTGTAAATTTGAATAATAGTGATATTAACTGGTCTTCTTTGTAGGCTTATGGATATTATCCTGTCACTGACAGAGTTGTACTTCAGCATAGATCTTGAAATGTTCTTTTTGATGATGAACATGATGCCATTCCTCTTCAATTTGTCATTCCTGGCATAGTAGATCAATCATATGATTGTCTGATTCAAAATGGCCAATACCAGTCCATTTCAGCTCACTAATGCCTAGGATATCGATCTTTATGCATTCCATTTCATTTTTGACAACTTCCAATTTTCCTAGATTCATACTTGGTGCATTCCATGTTCTGATTATTAATGGATGTTTGCAGCTGTAGCTTCTCATTTTGAGTTTTGCTGGGATTTGAAATACTGGTGGCAAAGTTTTCCATATCACAGCAACATGCAAGCCATCACAATATGACAGACTGTCAGATGTGTTGTGGCATACTGCATGTACATATGTTTGTTCTCAGTATTTTTGTTCTGGCTGTTCCATTTCCATTAATTTGATTTCCCTGTACCCTTACATACTCATCTTTGTTTTAAAGTAATTGCTGACCATTTAGTCTTACATGTACGATTTTTTTTCTTTTAATATTTTATTGTGTTTTGGTGAAGGCTTAAACAGCAAATTAGGTTCCCATTTAACAATTTCTATCCATATTGTACAGTGACATTGGTTACTAGCTTCCCTGCCCTCCTTACATTCTCATCTTTGCTTTAGGGTAAATATTGACCTTTGGTCTCATATAGATAATTTTTTAAAAGAGGTCAGTACTCTCTGGTGATATTGTGTATATTATGATCCAATTTCTTATTTAGCTGAAAGGTGACCTCTGGGAGTGGTTTCAGTTCCAAGTTTAAAGGATATCTCAGGGTGACAGTCTTGGGAGTTTCTCTAGTCTCTACTGGTCCACTAAGTCTAACGTTTTTTAAGAATTTGAGTTTTGTTCCACATTTTTCTCCCATTTTATCTGAGACCATCTATTGTGGCCCTGGTCAGAATGGTCAGTAGTGGTAGCTGGGCACCATCTTCTTCTGTCTCAGGATAGATGAGGATGTGGTTCGTGTGGGCTGTTAACCCTGTAGAGTAGTTTCTTCTTTCGTCTTTGGTTTCCTTCTTTCTCTTTTGCTCCAGACAAGTAGAGACCAGACAAGTAGAGACTTTTATAAATTTCTCGGAGAATATTTTATATGTATGTATGGTTCTGCTCCTAGCCTTCTCTCTACTTTTTTCAAGTTCCTTTTCCCCTGTTTGTTTCGTTCTCTTTCACTTTTGAGTCTTGCCTAAATGTCTAGCTATCCTTGCCTGTCTTTTCCTATTTAAGAGTGAGGTACTAAAATTCCATCAGAGGCTTTGAGTTAACTATTGAAGATGACCTCGTAAGTATCTAAGATTTTATCTCCTGGAGGCTACAAGGGTGAGGGAGGGAATCCCTGGGTGTCAGTATCTGTGCATCTTTTCTCTTGGGTCAGTTTTCCAGTGAGGAAACCTCCAGTGTCCTTACCTGGAAAATATAAGCCTGGCTGCCAGCATTCTGGGAGCCAAGCAGGGGAAGAGAGGTAGAGAATGACTGCACTTCACTTTTGGTCTCACATATACTTGAACCCCAAGTCACAGCCTATCTGAGAGTGTAAACTTCTAGTCTTTTGGAAAAGGCTGGGGATGGATAGCGGTCTGGTTTGCAGAACCTAGTGATATTTTTGAGATTTTTGCATTGACTGGGACAACTCACATCTATAAAATGCTTCAGGAATATTTTAGACAGTAAGTCTAATAACTAAAATGTCCAAGGGCCATTTATGTTTCTTGTACTGAGGCTTAGAAGAGAATAGAGGAAGATACCAGACATGGCATATAGCCATTTTTCATGTGTTAGAGCTGTGACTTTCAACCTTTTTGACCCAGACCTCAGTGAAAAAATTTACCTTGCTACACACACATACACAACAACTGAAGCAAGTTTAAAGAAATAATACCTTAATTCTACTTACTTAAAAAATGTTGTGTCCCACCAGTGACCTATGGTTTGAAAAACATTGCCATAGAGTTATGATTCTCTCTGTCTCTCTCTTTCTGTATATATGTATATAATTCTTCTGGCAGAGATTGTGGACCCTTTTGGGACTCTGATGAAAGTACTGGAATTTCTTCTCAGAAAAATGCATCATATATACATTTCTGTATACATTTTCAGGAGAGTCACAGTCCTTAGGTTCTTAGGCCTAAACATGGACTCTTTAGTTCTGAAAGCTTTAATGCTAAACGAAATTTGGAATTACCTTGCTTTGCTGATACATTTTACCCAGCATATGTGGACAAATATCATCAACTGCAGAGCAGATATTCCCTCTCTTCCCTCTTCCCCTTACTAAGCATTATTAATACGGGGGTGTAGACCAGAGAAACCATGTAATAAATAAAACTTAATCTTACATATCAAGGTTAAAAGTCTCACAAGATCTTTATCCTTTCCAGGTGTATAGTTGTCTCTGTAATATTTAGAGTCAGTGGGAACTGGGAGAGATAGACACTTGTTTTTGATGTGTTGGGAACCCTGGTGCCCTTTGCAGAGGTGCCCCATTCCTTAGCAAGTCAATCCCTTAGCATCTGCAGGCTGATTCCCTGGCACTCTTCATTTCTAGTGGGAAAAACTTCACAGTCACTTTTCCAACTGTTCTGTACAGCCACCGTCTTGTAATCAGAATGGAGCCACAGCTTTGTTGGGATAATTTAGAAAACCCTGGCTTTTTGATGTGAAGAGAACATAAACTAACTTCCTGCTTTCCCTCCCTTTTCCCTTTCATGCTTGCTATCCTTTGTTCCAGAAATACTTACTGAGTTCTTTCTATGTGCCAGGGCTTATACATGTGGGGGATTCAATGATGAGAAAAGCTCTGGGTATGCCTGGCAGGCTCTCGCCTTGTTTTTCTAGGACCTTTACTCTGTGGTTAGTTTTTCTGTGGCACCATAATGTTTCCTGCAGCAGCCCCACTGTTTGTAACTTCTTACTTTCTGCTTTCCTAGTTTTTGGTATTTAACTGTTTCTTGCCTACATTGGAAATTTTCATCTGCAATTTTTATTTTGTCTGGAACAACAAACACATACATATATTTTCTTCTGCAATTTTTCTTTTGCCTAGAACAACAAACACATTTTTTTCTCTTAAGTAATAATGTAAGTATGCAAATCTTAAAATATTGTTTTTGCTGCTGATATGCTCTGGGCCACTATTTTGGAAATAATATAATGGAAAAATGGTGTTAATGTGCAGAAATACACCTAAAGTTTAGAGTTAGGATCTTTGAAAGATGTCTTAATAATGGGGACATTTTAACTGATAAAATATGAACTCATAGCTTTTGAAACATTGTTAGTATTCTTTCAAGAGCAGACATAAATCTCAGAAATCTTGTGTACAAACATGACAAAATTGGTTTGTATTACACTCTGATAAAATCACAAAATGATTTTATTTTCTCCACTTTTTTATGGATGTGAACCATTTGCATATTATTACAATAACTTCCACCACAGTTCGAACAAAATCTGATACATTGTTATTGGTGCAGTTGAAAATGCGTGCATTACATACATGTTTTGTTGCAATTATTCAACAGTTTTTTGAAAAGTTTCTTAAATATTGTGTATTTTACAATAAAACTTAGGAAATATACATCTTTCATGCTGCAAGTTACCCCGTCAGTGCCTGTGATAATCATCTCTAATCAGTTGCAGCATTCTTTCCCACTGCACTTGGGTAGTCTCGTGTTCTCTTCAACATAGTGATCCAAGTCATTGTTAACTGAGTGGAGATAGCATGTGAGGTGAAAGCTGTTTGTCCATATTAGCTTTGAACTTGAACCGTTAGAGTATCAGCAGAAGAGCCAAAAAGTCTGCTGAAGTTTGGTAAAGAGAAAACATAAAAAGACAGAATTATGTAGGGGTTTAAAGAGCCAGATGGTGAAGTATTTTAAGCTTTGTGGACCATACAGTCTCTTATACATGCTCAACTCTGCATTTGTAGTGATTAAACAGCCATAGACGATAAGTGAATGAATGAGAATGGCTGTGTTCCCATAAAACTTTATTTATAAAAACAAGCAGCTGAGGTTGCACAACTTGAAGAATGTATTAACATCACTAAATTGTACAAGTAGACGTTATTGAGATAGCATATGTTTTGTTAGGTATATTTTCTCCACAAAAATAAGAACAAAACAGGCAGCTGACTGGATTTGGCCCATGGGCTGTAGTTTGCTAACCCTGGTTTAAATCAATGATAAAAAAGAGAAGCCAAACCCATTGCCATCGCGTCGATTCCGATTCATAGTGACCCTATAGGACAGAGTAGAACTGCCCTATAAGGTGTATTCAAACTGCCAACCTGTTCATTAGCAGCCGTAGCTCTTAACCACTGCACTACCAGGGCTCCAGTATCACTTGTATGTTTGTTAAAAAAGCAGATCCTTCTTCCCTACTTTAGACTCAGTGAATCAGAATCCCTGGGCATGGGGCCCAGGAATACATATTTACTAGCTTGCAAGGTGATTCTGATGCTCACTAAAGTTTGAGAACCCCTACTCTAAATAAAATTGGACTTCTCTTTAAAGTTACGTAAAAATCAGCTGTCAAACTACCTGATACATTTATTTAATGGCTGGTTTTAATAATTTTTTCTCTTTCTTCTATGATATTTGGTCTATTCAAGTTTTCTAATTCTTCATGTGTCACTTTTGGGAATTCACACTTTGCTGGAAAAGTACCTATTTCCTCTAGGCTTTCAAATTTGTTGCTGTGGTGATTTCAAAACATGTCTGCAAATTTTTTGATACTCCTCCTATCAAGAGGTGGGTTTATGTCCCCTCCCTATGGGTCTAGGCAGGCTTGTGATTGCTTCAACCAATAGTGTGGTGGAAGTGATGCTATATAACTTTCTAGGCTAGTTCAGAGAAGACTGAAGCTTTATTACACAGCTCTCAGGATGTTCACTCTGGGGAAGTCTGCTGCCATGTGAGAAGTCTGATTATGCCGAGTCCACGATGCTGGAGAGACCATGTGTAAGCACTCCCATTGATAGCTTCAGCTGAGCTTCCAGCCATCAGCCAGCATCTTCTGCCACCTATAGGAGTGAGCCATCTTGGACACCCAGTCTAGTTAAGCCTTCAGAAAACTGCAACCTAGTTGACATCTCTCTGCAATCACATAAAAGACCCTAAGCACTTACTGCCTACCTGAGCCCTTCCTGAATTCCTGACCTATAAAAGTAGGTAACACAGTAACATAGTTGTTTTAAGCCACAAATTTTGGGGGAAGTTTGTTATGCTACAACAGTAGCTGGGTAGGAAAGGACAGTCTGGAAAAATTGGATCTACATATGCAAAAGAATGAAGTTGGACTCTTACCTTACACCATATACAAAAGTCAACTCAAAGTAGATCAAAGGCCTGTTCTATAAGCTAAAACTATAAAACTCTTAGAAGAAAACATAGGAGAAAAGCTTCATGATCTTGGATGTGGCAATAGATTCTCAGATATGACACCAAAAGCATAGGCAACAAAAGAAAATACAGATCAATTGGAATTCACCAAAATGAATAAATAGCAACAGCAAAACTTTTATCCATCAAAGAAGCACTATCAAGAGAATGAAAAGACAGCGCACAGAATGGGAGAAGATATTTGCAAATCATGTATTTGCTAAGTCTTTACAATATATAAAGAACTCCTACAACTCAGGAGCCCTGGTGCTACAGTGGTTAAGAGCTCGGCTGCTAACCAAAAGGTCTGCAGTTTGAATCCACCAGCTGCTCCTTGGAAACTCTATGGGGCATTTCTACTCTGTCCTATAGGGTTGCTATGAGTTGGAATCAACTCCATGGCAACGGGTTTGTCAACAACAACAACAAAACATAATTAAAAATTGGGAAAGGACTTGAATAGACATTTCTCTAAAGAAGATGTACAAATAGTAAGCATGTTATGGGTTGGATTGTGTCCCCCCAAAAGATATGTTGAAGTCCTAAGCCCTGTGCCTGTGGGTATGATCTTGTTTGGAAATAAGACCTTTCTTTGATGATGCAATCAGTTAAGTTAATCAAGTCATGCCAGAGTAGGGTGGGTCCTGATCCCATCTGAGTGGTGTCTTATAAAAGGAGAGAACAGACACAGAGGCAGAGTCACACAGGGGTATCACAGACACCATGTGAAGATACATCTAAAAGCCAAAACACACCTGAGGCTACCAGAAGCTGGGAGAGACAAGGAAGAATCTTTCCCTAGAGCAGACAGAGAGAGCATGGCCCTGCTGAATTCTGACTTCTAGCCTCCAGAACTGTGCAACAATAAATTTTTGTTCTTTAAAGCCACCCACTTTGTGGTATTTTGTTAAGGAAGCTCTAGGAAACTAAGGCAGCGCTCAAAATTATTAGTCATTGGGATATGCAAATCGAACCCACAATGAGATACCACTTCACACCTACTAGGATGACTGTTATTAAAAAAAGAAAGAAAGAAAATACCAAGTGTTGATGAGGATGTGAAGACATCAGAATCCTTGTGTGTACTGGTGGGAATATATAATGGTGCAGCCATTATGGAAAACAGTTTGGTGGTTCCTCAAAAAGTTAAAGATAGAATTAGCTTAAACCAAAACACCAAACCCCTTGCCACTGAGTCAATTCTGACTCATAGCAACCCTATGGGACAGAGTAGAACTGCCCCATAGAGTTTCCAAGGAGCAGCTGGTGGATTTGAACTTCTGACTTTTTGGTTAGTAGTCATAGCTCTTAACCATCGAGCCATCAGCAATTCCACTCCTAGGTTTTACCCAAAAGAACTGAAATCAGGGATTCAAACAGATACTTGTACACCAGTGTTCATAACAGCATTATTTACAACAGCCAAAAGGTAGTATCACACCAAGTGTCTAGCAAAATTTGGTATATGGATGTATGCATAGAATGGAATATAGTTCAGCCATAAAAAGGAATGCAGATTTGATACATGCTGCATCATAGATGAATCTTGAAGACGGTATGCTAAGTGAATTGAGCCAGACACTTCTGAGTTATAAAAAGAGCAGAATAGACACTGAGATACACAAGGGGAAGAAGGCAGACTATGGAGACAGATCCATCTTCAAAAGAACAAATATTGTATGATTCCACTTACATGAGGTATCTGTTGTGTGCCATCGAGTCGATTTTGACTCATAGTGACCCTATGAGGTATCAAAAATGGTCAAATTCATAGAGACAGAGAGTAGAACAGAGGTTTCCAGGGGCGGCGGGGCTGGAGGAATGGGTTAAGGGGAGTTAATGCTTAATGGTTGTAGAGTTTCTGTTTGGGATAATAAAAAAGATCTGGAAATAGGTAGTGGTGATGGTTATTTAACATTGTGAATGTACTTAACGCCACTGAATTGTACACTTAAAAATGCTTAGAATGGCATATGTAGTATTATGTATAATTTATCACAATTTAAAAAAATGGTAACTGAGACAGATACTCTAGACTTTCAAGTACAATTAATTATCGTAATGTCTTTCTTATCTGTGTTTATGATTCTGTTATGGATTGAATTATGTCCCTCAAAAGTGTGCATTGAAATCCTAACCTTGTAGCTGTAAATATGACCTTATTTGGAAATAGGATTTTTTTTGTAATGTTAATGAAGTCATACCAGTGTAGAGTGGGTCCTAAACATAATCACTTCTGAGTTGTAAAAGATTAGAATAGACAAAGAGATATACATAGGGGGAAGAGGAAGGCAGACTACAGAGAAAGAGGTATGTATGAGCCCAGGAAAGCCAAAGATTGTTGGCAGCTATTAGAAGCCAAAATAGACAAGGAAGAACCTCCTTCTAGGGCTGTGCTTTGAATTGGGACTTCTAGCCTCCAAAACAGTGAGAAAATTAATCTCTTATTCTTTAATGCCACCCACTTTTGGTGTTTCTGTTATGGCAACACTAGGTAACAGCGAAACAGAGAGGGTAGTAGTAGTAGTGTCAGAACCTGTCTAACTTCACTGGGGGATAATGACCAAGATCAGCCCAAAGCTGATTCCCATGGGGTGCAGGTTAGGCATACCTCCACTCTCCATACTTTTTACCAATTCCAACACCAGTCCCTCCCATGGCACTCTCTACTTCTGGGTTCAATGATCCATTACAGTGGCCACACAGAACTCATGAACTGTACTTACAGTTAAGTGGTTTATTAAGGAACAGGGTACAACTCAGGATCAGGAGACGTGTAGGCAGAGTCTCCCTTCTTCAGTGCAGGACAGCACACTCAGCTCCTCTCGACTGTGCAGGCCTCCTCTCAGCTCCCTGAAGACAGACTCCTCTAGGCCTTCTCAGAACAGGCTCCTCTTGGCCCTGCTGTCAGTCACTGCTACCTCTGCCACAGGGCCCCTTCCAGGCCTCTCACTGTCTTCAGTGTTACACCTCTTGACTGTGTTATAGCTCTTTTAGGCAGTTCATTGCCTCTCCTCTCTGCTTTTTATCTCTTCTTTCTTCCTTCTCTTTCTTCCTGCTGCTTCTCTTACTGTTCTTTCTGTCTGAAAAACCTCTGTGGGGCTGGCTGCTTAAACACACAAACTTTTTGTCAGTTTCAAGGCATGACACTCCCACCTGGGCCATGAACTGACCAATCCCCTCTTGGTAGGCCACAGACACTTCATTTGCATGAAGGGACAACTCACCTTTTTTGCATAGTCTATTAACCCACCCCTGCAAGGAGCATACCAATCACAGGGCAGGCTGCAGCCCAGAATCAGACAAAAAGTATCAAAACCAAGTAGTTTACACCTTACCCAGGAAATGTCAGTCAACCTGGACAAAAGTAACAAACCCTCTGAGGTAGAAAACTAGGGCAAAGGTAACTCCTCAAGGCTTAGGGGAAAAAATCTCTCAAGCTGTTTTCCCAAAGAATCAAGGCAAGGCCACATAAAGGAACTAATTTCACCACAGTAACTAAAAAAGATTCCTTTCATACCCCTCATCTTACATATTTTTTGGTTTGGTTTTTTTTTTTTTTTAAGTCAGAGTTCAGAAGGCTTTCTTTATTAATCATTTTGAAGAATCAGTTTTTAGACTTATTCATTCTACTATTTGAGAAATTAATTTTAATAATTGAAGCTTTGCCTTTATTCCTTTTTTTGTTCTTATTTTCTGTTTATTTAATTATTCTTTTCCTACTTTCTAAAGGTGGGCACTAGGTTAGTTTTTTCCCCATCTTCCTTCTGTATAAGACTCCCCAAACTGAGGCATTTGGCATAGTGAGAAGTGGTCAACCTAACTGTTAGAGTGTTCTAATGCTTGAACACTCTAAAATAAAAGCTCTGCTTTTGTCCTAGCAACTAGTAGCCTTTACACAAACTTAATTCTTTAACTAAGGAAATGTTTGTTATTTGTAGTTGATTGAGAAAGAATGTATAAGCATGTTCTCAGGGGGTCTTGATGCTAGTTGTTATCACCAACCTCCTGCACAAGATGTCCCCAGGAACTGTGCTACTTTATACAAATGATTTTAACATTGTATTCTCAGGAAAAAAATGTCCTATAATTAACTTGTAATCCCCTCCCCTTATGTCGCGTACTCTTGCAACTATCATGCTGTAACCAATCTGAGAAAGACACACATATACCTTAAACCAATACCTCTCAAGCTGTTACTTCCAGTGAGCCAGCCTCACAGTGATTTAGGTTTATAACTTCCAATCAAAATAATGTACCCAAAATTCTTTGTTTTCACCCTTTAAATATGTTCATGCAGCTTTCCACCACAGAGCGCTGGCTTTCATTTTATGAGATCCAGTGTCTCGCTGGTTTGAGCTGCCTGTTTACTTTCAGTACATCTCTTTACTTTTATTTTAACAAGAGTGTATTAGTTGTTACTCTTTGACACTTCCTTTAAAAGAAATGCATTTGAGGCTGTAAGATTTCCTTTGAGTACAACGTTTACAGTATCCCATAAGTTTCCTATGAAATATTTTGCTGTTCATTGTTTTTTGGAGAGTTTTTAATTCTAGTTTTGATTTTCTTTTTGATCAAAGCATTTTGGAAAGTATTTCTAAATTTCCAAATAGTTAAATTTTTCTTTATTTGGAGGGGGCATCTTCCATTTTTCCAACATGTATAATAAATACATATCTCTCTACTATTATAAGAGAACAAAATTCTGTTTTCTCCACTGAGACCCTCTCTTCTTCCATTAAAGGTAAGTTTCCTTTTACAGGCAGTCCCCAGATTACGAATGAGGTCCATTCCGAAGTCTGTCTTTAAGTCAGATTTGTAGGTGAATTGGAGCAGGTACATATGGTTCTTATTTAGTGTCACTTAGTCAGATGTTTGTCTTAGTATATAGTGTATATTCTCCTGCATATAAAGAGCTGAACAGAAGGACCTGGTGGTCTACTTCTGAAAAAAATTAGCCAATGAAAACCTTAAGAATAGCAGGGGAACATTGTCTGATATAGTGCTAGAAGGTGAACCCCTCAGGTTGGAAGACATTCAAAGTACAACTGAAGAAGAGCTGCCTCCTCAAGGGAAAAGCGACCTTAAAGACGTGGATGTAGTCAACCTTTCGGGACCTTCATTTGCTGATGTGACATGACTCAGAATGAGAAGAAACAGCTGCAAACATCCATTAATAACTGGAATGTGGAATATATGAAGTATGAATCGAGGAAAATTGGAAGTTGTCAAAAATGAAATGGAACACATAAAGAGTAATATCCTAGGCATTAGTGAGCTGAAATGGACTGGTATTGACCATTTTGAATCCAGAAAACGTATGGTCTACTATGCCAAGAATGACAAATTGAAGAGGAATAGCATCATGTTCATCATCAAAAAGAACATTTCAAGATCCTGAAATACAATGCTGTAAGTAATAGGATAATATCCACGTGCCTAAAAGGAAGACCAGTTAATAGGACTGTTATTCAAATTTACACACCAACTACTAAGGCCAAAGATGAAGAAATTGAAGATTTTTACCAATGTCTGAAGTCTGAAATTGATCAAACATGGACTCAAGATGCATTGATAATTATTGGTGATTGGAATGCGAAAGTTGGAAACAAAGAAGAAGGAAGAGTAGTTGGAAAATATGGCCTTGGTGATAGAAACGATGCCGGAGATTGCTTGATAGACTTTTGCGAGACCAACGACTTCTTCGTTACAAATACCTTTTTTTTTGCCAACGTAAACAATGACTATACACCTGGACCTCACCAAATGGAATACACAAGAATCAAATCTACTACATCTGTGGAAAGAGATGATGGAAAAGCTCAATATCATCAGTCAGAACAAGGCAAGGGGCCAACTGTGGAACAGATCATCAATTGCTTGTATGCAAGTTAAAGTTGAAGCTTAAGAAAATTAGAACAAATTTACAAGAGCCAAAGTATGACCTTGAGTATATTCCACCAGAATTTAGAGACCATCTCAAGAATGGACCTGACACGTTGAACGCTAATGACTGAAGACCAGCCGAATCGTGGAATGACATCGAGGACATCATACACGAAGAAAGCAAGAGATCATTAAAAGAGATGAAAGGAAGAAAAGAACAAAATGGATGTCAGAAGAGACTCTGAAATGTCCTCTTGAACATAGAGTAGCTAAAGCAAAAGGAAAAAATGATGAAGTAAACGAGCTTGAACAGAAGATTTCAAAGGACAGCTTGAGTAGACAAAGTAAAGCATTATAATGAAATGTGCAAAGACTTAGAAACCAAATGGGAAGAACATGCTTGGTATTTCTCAAGGTGAAAGAACTGAAGAAGAAATTCAAGCCTTGAGTTGCGATACTGAAGGATTTTATCAGGAAAATATTAAACAATTAAGGAAGCATCAAAAGAAGCTGGAAGGAATTCACAGTCACTATACCAAAAAGAACTGGTTGATGTTCAACCATTTCAGGAGTAGCATATGATCAGGAACTGATGGTCTTGAAGGAAGAAATCCAAGATGCACTAAAGGCATTGGTGAAAAACAGGACTCCAGGAATTGATGGAATACCAGTTGAGATGTTTCAACAAATGGATGCAGCGGTGGAAGTGCTCGCTGGTCTGTGCCAGGAAATTTGGAAGTGAGCTACCTGAAAGAGATCCATATCTGTGCCCATTCCTAATAAAGGTGATCTAAGAGAATGAGGAAATTATCAAACAATATCATTAATATCACGCACGTAAAATTTTGGTGAAGGTCATTCAAAAGTGGTTGCGGCAGTACATCAACAGGGAACTGCCAGAAATCCAAGCTGGATTCAGAAGAGGATGTGGAACGAGGGATATCATTGCTGATGTCAGATGGGTCATGGCTGAAAGCAGAGTGTCTTAGTTATCTAGTGCTGCTATAATAGAAACATTACAAGTGGATAGCTTTAACAAAGAGAAATTTATTTTCTCACAGTTTAGGAGGCTAGAAGTCCAAATTGAGAGTGCCAGCTGTAGGGGAAGGCTTTTTCTCTGTCGATTCTGGAGGAAAGTCCTTGTCATCAGTCTTTCCTTGGTCTAGGAGCTTCTCTGCACAGGAACCTTGGGTCCAAAGGATACACTGTGCTACTGGTGCTGCTTTCTTGGTGGTATGAAGTCACCATGTCTCTCGCCTCGCCTGTCTCTTTTATATCTCAAAAGAGATTGACTTAAGACACAATCTAATCTTGTAGATTGAGTCCTGCCTCATTAACATAACTTCTGCTAATCCCATCTCATTAACATCATATGGTTAGGATTTACAACACATAGGAAAATAACATCAGGTGACAAAATGGTAGACAATCACACAATACTGGGAATCATGGCCTAGCCAAGTTGACAGATTTTTTTTTTTTTTTGTACTTAGGTGAAGGCTTACAGAACAAATAGTTTCTCATGAAACAGTAGTATACATATTGTTTTATGATATTGGTTAACAACCCCACAACATGTCAACCCTCTAACTTCTCAACCTTTTTTTTTTGTTGGTGAAAATATACATAGCCAAAGATACACCATTTCAAAAATTTCTACATGTGCAGTTCAGTGACATTGACTACGCTCTTCCAATTGTGCTGCTATTCTCACTTAAGATGAAGGTTTACAGAACAAAATAGTTTCTCATTTAACAGTTAGTACACATGTTGCCCTATGACAATGGTTAACAATCTCACAACACATCAACCCTATCCTTACTCAACCTTGGGTTCCCTATCACCAGCTTCCTTGTCCCCTTCTGCCTTCTGGCCCTTGTCACTGGACTACTGTACCTCATTAGTCCCATTTGGTTTTACGGGGCTGTCCACTCCCAGGCTGAATGGTGAACCTCGGAGATAACTTCACCACTGAGCTAAAAGGGTGTCTGGGGGCCATACTCTCGGGGTTTCTCCAGTCTCCTTTAGGCCAGTAAATCTGGTCTTTTTTCAAGTTGACAGATATTTTTGGGGATACATTTCAATCCGTGACACAGAGAATACCAGAAGGATGTTTTATCTGTGTTTTATTGACTGTGCAAAGGCATTTGACTGTGTGGATCATAACAAATTATGGATAACATTACAAAAAAATGGGAATTCCAGAACACTTAATTGTGCTCATGAGGAACCTGCACATAAACCAAGAGGCAGTCATTCGAACAGAACAAGGGGACGCTGTGTGGTTTAAAATCAGGAAAGGTGTGTGTCAGGGTTGTATCCTTTCACCATACTTAAACTAAATCTGTATGCTGAGCAAGTACTCAGAAAAGCTGGACTATATGAAGAACACGGCATCAGGATTGGAGGAAGATTCAGTAACAACTTGTGATATGCAGATGACACAATCTTACTTGCTGAAAGTGAAGAGAACTTGAAGCACTTACTGATGAAGATCAAAGACCATACCCTTCAGTATGGATTACACCTTAACATAAAGAAATGAAAAACCTTCATGTTGGACTAATAAGCAACATTATGTTAAATGAAAAAAAGATTGAAGTTGTCAAGGATTTCATTTTACTTGGATCTACAATTAATGCCCATGGAAGCAGCAGTCAAGAAATCAAATGATGTGTTTTTGGGCAGATCTGCTGCAAAACACCTCTTTAAAGCATTAAAAAGCAAAGATGTCACTTTAAGGATTAAGGTGTTCCTGACCCAAGTCATGGTGTTTTCAATCGCCTCATATGCATGTGAAACCTGGACAATGAGTAAAGAAGACTGAAGAAGAATTGAAGCCTTTGAACTATGGTATTGGCGAAGAATATTGAATATACCATGGACTACCAGAAGAATGAACAAATCTGTCTTGGAAGAAATACAGCCATAATGCTCCTTAGAAGCAAGGATGGCAAGACTTTGTCTCACTTACTTTAGACATGTTATCAGGAGGGACCAGTCCCTAGAGAAGGACACATGCTTGGTAAAGTAGAGTATCAGTGAGAAAGAGGAAGACCCTCAAAGAGATGGATTGACACAGTGTCTGCAGCAGGGGGCTCAAGCATAACAGCAATTGTGAGGATGGCGCAGGTCCAGGCAGTTTTTCATTCTGTTGTGAATATGGCCGCTATGAGTCAGAACCGACTCCAGGACAACTAACAACAACAAGTGTATATAAAACACTTAAGAGACACTTCTAAACTGTGCAGTGTTTTCATGAGCATCACAGAGTAGTGCGTGCATTCATTATTATGAACCATTGTATTTAACTCAAATTTTTAATAGGCTTTATAGCAGTCTGTTCTTAAGTAAGAGTTGTCGGTAAGTCAGATATTCATAACCCGGGGACTGCCTGTACTTTATAGAGCTTTTTTTTCTTCATTCCCCACCATGAGATCTTTAAATGCTTTTGCTTCCACTGTCTGCCTATGCCTGGCCCTTCCCTAATACCTAAGTTTTATTTTATGTTTTTTTCTTGAAATAGTATAATATTTTTTGTTTCAGACTACTATTCAGTTTTTATTCTTTACTCAACACCGATATTACACATTCTCATGTTATTTCAAGGTATTCTGTGATGCCTCTCTGCATTCTTGTCTCCTTAGATGCGAAGGCTATCTTCCATCCTAAGGAGCAGGCGAGACTTAGCACACCTTTGACCCTACTCCCACCAGCTCATCTGGAGCTGGGTGGGAGCAGCAGCATGTCCATACAGAAGCATTTATGTATCCAGCTGTGCCTGTTGGGGACTGTGCTAGTTTCCTGTTGCTGCTATAGTTACCACAAATTCAGTGTCTTACAGTTTTGGAGGTGAGAAGTCTGAAATCAGTTTCACTGGATTAAAATAAAGGTGTTGGCAGATCTGTGTTCTTCTGGAGGCTGTGGGGTGAATCCGTTCCCTTGCCTTTTCTGGCTTCTAGAGGCCACCTGCATTCCTTGCCTTGTGGCCCCATCCTCCATCTTCAAAGCCAGAAGTATCTGGTCAAGTGTTTCTCACATTGCGTTACTCTGACGCTCTTCTTCTCTTCTGACCTGGCCTCCCTCTTTTTTTAAATAATATTTTTTTGCAGCTTCAGTGAAAGTTTACATATCAAATTAGGTTCTCATTTGACAGTTTGTATACAGATTGTTCAGTGACATTAGTTACATTTTTTACAATGTGTCAGCATTCTTTTTAATTGTGTTCTGGTTGTTCCATTTCCAGTTTCCTTGCCCCCTTATTGTCTCATCTTTGCTTAAGAGTAATTGTTGACCTTTTGGTTTCATAGATATGTTTTTTTAATGGAGCACCCTAGTCAGGAGTAATATCCTTTAGCTTGTGTGCTAATTTTTTATTTTGCTAAAAGGTGACCTCAGAGGATAGTTTTGATTTGAGGTTTAAAGAGTATCTATGAACCATAGTCTCAGGTAGTCCTTTAGTCTCAACTGGTCCAATAAATCTGGACTTTTTAAGAATTTGAGTTCTGTTCTACATTTTTCACCCATTTTATCAGGGTCCATTTATCGTGGCCCTGATCAGAACGATTGGTAGTGGTAGCCATGCACCATCTAGTTCTTCTGGTCTCTGGTAGTTGATGCTGTTTCTCTTGTAGGCTATGAGTCCTGTAGACTAGGTTCTTCTTGCCTCCCTCTTATAAAGACTCTTTGGGTTCACGTGGATAATCGAGGATAATCATCCCATCTCAAGAATCTTAACTTAATCATATAAACAAAATCCCTTTTGCCATGTAAGATATCATATTTATAGGTTCTGGGAATTAGAGCGTGACTATCTTTGCGGGGTGGGAGGGGGGCATTATTCTATCTACCATAGAGGCCCATGGATGTCTTAGAACCAAGTTTTTCCTAGGAACCTTTTGTACTGTTTCTTGTCCCAAGACTCTTTGCCGCTGGTCCCCAAAATCTCTGTTGGCCTCGCAGGGAAAACTTCTTACGCCAGCTTTCTCTGTCTGGGACCTCACAAGGCCAGAGGTTCTACTCACACCCTCTAGGCCCTATCTGCTACTGGTCTTAGCAAGTAAGAATATAGTTATTGGATTGGAGTTAGGAGAAGGGGCAGAAACTATGTTTTTGAGCCGCCGTCTTCCTAGAATATTTCTCCCTACACCCTAAGTAAATATTTATTATGGCCATTTATACTAAGTAGGTTTTGGATTTTTGCAGAGAAAACACAGTTTAATGGTTAAGAACAAGACTGTTGAAAATAGACTGCTGGGCTTCAAATCCTAGTTCCATTACTTTTTACCTCTGTGGTCTTGGACAAGTTACATAGGCATGCATATGACTTAGTTTCCTCAACTAAAAAATGGGGTAATGGTGATGACGATGATGATGATGATACCCAAATCAGGATGGTGTTTTGAAGATTAAATGAGACACTATAATTTGTATCAATTACTCAGAACACTGCCTGGCACATAGGTTCATAACTGACATTGGCTGCTAGTTTTTCTTTCTCACAATAAGCTTTGTATCAAAGTTTTACTGGCCTGATAAAACAAGTTGGTGTGTATTCCCCCTTTTTCAATTCTCTTGAAGGATTTGTGCAAATTGGTGTTACTGCTTTCTTAAATGTTTTGTCAAATTCACCAGTGAAGCTGTTTAGGCCTAGTGTTTCCTTTGGGGGAGTGTTTTTAATTATAGATTAAATTTCTCAAAAAATTATGTAACTGTTCAGACTTTCTTTTATTCCTGTGGCAGTTTTGGAAAGCTCTAAGGATTTTCTTTTTTCATCTGAATTTTCAAATTTATTTGCATAAAGTATAATATCCTCTTAATAGCTTTTTAATGTCTATAGGATCTGTACTACCTAAAAGGTTGGCAGTTTGAACCCATCCAGAGGCGAGTTGGAGGAAAGGCCTGGCAGTCTGCTTTTGAGAGGTTACAGCCTTGAAAACCCTATGGAGCACAGTTCTGCTCTGACACACATGGAGTTGCCATGAGTTGGAATCGACTCGAAGACAACTATTTTGGTTTGGTTTAGGATCTGTAGAGATGTCTCCTTTTTCATTCCTGATATTGGTTAGGTGGTTATTTCTTTTGTCTTCATTAGTCTTGCCAAAGATTATCACTCTATTATTTTTTTTTTCTCCCAAAGAAGCAGTTTTTGGCCTTGTTGATCTTCTGTATTATAGTTCTTTTTATTTTATTAAATTCTTATCTTTATTATTTCTTGTTGTTGTCATTGTTAGGTGCCATCAAATTGGTTCCAACTCATAGCAATCCTGTGTACAACAGAACGAAACACTACCCAGCCCTGTGCCATCCTTACTTCTATATATCTTATGTTTAATTGGCTGTTATTTTGCTGTGCCATCTTTTTATTTATTTTTTTATCCTTAGTTTTATATATTTTAGGTTTAATTTGCTGTTATTTTGAAAACTTCTTTATAAATATTCTTAGTTAATTTATTTCTTAGCCTTCTTTTTCAATATATGAATTTAAAGCTATGCATTTCCCTTTGTGAGGGTCACCACGTACGTCCCACAAGTTTTGATAAAGTGGTATTTTCATTAATTTTTAGTTTGAAATATTTTTCAATTTCCTTTCTGATTATTTGACAAATGGCTTATTTAGAAAGGTATTTCTTAATTTCCAAGTGTGTGGAGATTGTTTTTAGTTCTCTTTTAGTTGATTTTTAGCTTAATTGCAGTATGGTCAGAGAACATACTCTGTATTATTTTGAAAATGGCATTTGTAAAATATTTGTAGTTTATAAAAAGCTTTACATTCATAAATCGTCTCATTTAATTCTCAACAATTCCTTGAGTTAATACTGTCATTTTACATGTAAGTAAATGGAAGTTCAAAGGGTTGTTGTAACTTAATCAAGGGCCCATATCTTGTGTGTAGCAGAGTTGGGAATTGGGTCTTTGAGAATTGGAGGCCAGTGCTTTTTCTACTATATCATTAATTCATTCTTTTATTAATTTATTCACATTTATAGGGTGCTTCCTATGACAAGCACTGGATCGGGCAACAGGAATATAGTAATGAACAAGATAAATGTATTCCCTATCCTTAGAACTCATGTCTATTGAGGAAAAAGAAACTAGCAATTTCATATAGTGTGACTTATGCTGATAAGGAGGAAGTACAGTACTCTCTGAGAACACACAGTAAGGATACCAGGTCAGTGTTAGGGGTTAGGGTAGGCTACTTAGAGAAGGTGATGTCGGGAATGAGTAGGAGTGATCCAGGAAAAGATGAGCCTGGGGAAGAGCAGATGGCGGGGAAGAACATTCCAAGCAAAGAGAATAGCATGGGCAGAAAAAGAGATAAGAGAAACTAGATTACCATCTGTTCAGGAATGTTGTAGGGGAGAATCTTTGCATTATTTACAGGATTGTATAGATGCCTTCTAAGACCCTTTTCAACTTTAAGATTGAATAATTCTATGACAAAGAATATAGTTTTTTTTTTTTTATAGGCAACAGACTGCATGGCTTCCATTGGTGAATTTTTTTTTTTATCAGCTTATATATTAGGTATACATAGGTGCAAGTCAGGATGCTAAGCACCGAACAAGAGTTTTGGGGTAGAGCCAGAGGAATTCCAGGGGCAAAATGGAACTGTAGCTTTCAGTTATCCAGTAGTGTGTTGGTAAATGATTAACAATCAGATTTCCAGAAAAATTAGACTCTGATTTGTAGTGTTTGCTGATTTTTGTAGTATAAATACTCCCATGATGGCTGATTTCAAGTTACCGTTACTGATCATGAAATTCAGAAGAAATTTGCACACTATTTTATGGTATTTCTACCATACAAATGCAATAGGCATGAATAACCTCAAGAGTGTAGCATAAAATGTGGTAAAATAATTAGTGAGTGATGAGTGTTGAGTATTTATTACTGTTGTTTTTAATATAATTTATTTAATTGTAAGCTTATATAATTGAATTTTTAATAATGGTTTTGTTTAACAACTGTATCTCAGAATTCTGAAAATTTAGCAGTTGGCTTCTGCAAGTTGATATGGGCCAGCTTCTGCACATCACCATCCCAGGAATGTTACTCAGAGCCTTGGCAACCTGAGAATTGACCTGATTGTCAAAGGGATTTGCGTGCTTCTCACAAAGCTTACATATTCCAACACCCATCGTAAATACTGATGTATGGGTTCACAAGAGCAGTAGCTGTCATCTTCATGGGAGTGGAGTAGGAAAACGCCTTCCTTCTGACCCCTGTTTTTCAGCTCTGCTGTGCTTATGTCTGACTAAAATAGCAGGTGCACTTATTTTGTTATTGTGTAGAGGAGATGAAACATGTGAATGGAGAAAGTTTTCCTATTTCATATATATAAGTTCTCGGCAGAGCTGACTTACGACTATTTTTAGTCACTGGGAACCGAGGAGTATAATTTTGTAGCCTCTTGTGAAAAAATTTCTGTGTAATTCTGTTGAAAGTTATTGTGTTTCATTTGATATTTTTTAATTGTTGAAGAAGAAAAGAGGGTCTATCCCATTTAAGACACAAGTCTAGTTTAGTCCAAGTTCAGGAAAAATTCTAGAAATGAGAGGAAGCTTCTTAAGCTTCCTTTATTCTATGGAAAAAGAGATTACTGACAAGTCAGATATAAAAAAATGAGGCCTAATGGGCTGAATCATCAGGGTTAGAAGCTGGAAGACCTAGACTTGGAGAAATAAAGAAGGATTTTTCCGACCAAGGAAGAATGAGCAGTAAGTTGAAAGTGGAGCTGACTAAATGGCTGGTCAAAGACAATGATAGCAGGAATTTAAAGAGGAAATCAAAGCAAAGGGCCATGAAATATACGTTGTTTAATATTTATTTTTATTGTTGTAAATATATATATATACCACAACATTTGCCAGTTCAACATTTTTCACGTGTACAATTTATTGACACCAGTTATGTCAGTCATACTGTGCAGTCATCACCAATATCCATTGCCAAAGAAATATACTTTAATAAAACACCATAAAACCATAAAAAAAAAGACATAGATGCTTTGAGCTAGGAAAGAATTTAGTGTTAATAGATTCAAAATTGGGACCATGCCTTCTTCATAACTATAGCCTGAGCACCTAGTGCAGAGGCTGGTACACAGCGCACAGTAACACATGGATAGTGAATTAAATTAACTTTCTTTCTTTATTTTTACCCTTTTTAAACATAAATAATACATGAACGGAGTCCTGGTAGCACAACGGTTAAGTGCTGGGCTGCTAACCAAAAGACTGGCAGTTCACACCCACCCAGTGGCTCTGCAGGAGAAAGACCTGGCTATCTGCTTCTTCAAAGATTACAACATAGGAAACCCTACATGGGGCAGTTCTGCTCTGTCACATGGGGTCACAATGAGTTGGAATCGACTTGATGGCACCCAATAACAACAACATGGACAGTTTCTCATTGTAAATACATTGCATACATTTACAATGACTTTGGCTTTTCCTATTCTGAATATTTGTATAAATGGAATCATAAAAAATATACATGAATTAGAGTCTGAATCCCTCTAGCAATGTAATTGGTTCAGAGATAGGCAAATTATACAATTTGGCAAATCTGTGTAATTCCTTCTGATCTTTTGTATCTTCCCTTAGCATAATATTTTCATGGTTCTTCCATGTTGTAGCATTTATTTTCATGGGCAAGTAATATTCCATTGTATGGATATACCACATTTTATTCAACCATTCATCAGTTGATGGTCTTTTGGGTTGTTCCACCTTTGGTATGGCATTGGGAATGGAAAGAACTGGATGCATTTGAGAAGTGTTTTGGAAGTAGAATGGATTTGCCAATATTGAATGGGGGGACTGAGGGAGAGGGAGGAGTTAAAGACAGTTGCTTTCATTAGTTAATAAAGCTATATATTCATTAGCTATCTATTTAGAATATAAAACTATTATATGTATAATGTAACTATCATGTATATATGTTAGCATGTCTATATATTAATGACAAGAAAGTAGATGGTGCTGTATAGGTTTTCTTTTTAAATTATTTATGCCTGATGTAAGTCTAAGGAGCTAAGCTCCTGTAAATAGACTTAATTGTTTGCTTGGTAAAAGATATTAAATGCAAGTCTAGTGCCTAGATCAATTTATTTCCATAAGCCTAGCCTTGTATTTTCTACCAGGATTCAGTGATGAAATCATCACCTTCTCTAAAAAAAAACCCCAAATAAACCAAACCTGTTGCCGGTGAGTCAGTTCCGACTCATAGCCACTCTATAGGACAGAGAAGAACTGCACCATAGGGTTTCCAAGGAGCGGTTGGTGGATTTGAACTGCTGACCCTTTTGGTTAGCATCTGAGCTCTTAACCATTGCGCCACCAGGGCTCTTCACCTTTTCTAGTCAACATTTTTTATGTAATTAGCATAAAACCTCACAGGGCTGATTCTGTTAGTTTTCCCAGGCTACACAAAGTTATTTCTACTTTGGAACTTTCACTATAAAGGAACCAGTTCACAACTTTTGCAGTTTTGGGTTTGTAGTGGAAGATCTGACTAGGCTGATATCTTGATGACTTTAGGTCGAGTTTGATTTCGACACTTTGTCAGACGAGTCTATGTCTACATGACTGACTTCTGCTGTCTGGTTGAAAGGCAAACTTCTGAAATATACCATTTTTTGAATTTGAGGACCTGTTTAAAAGGTCATCATTTCATTAGTAAGATGTGAAAAGAGAGTCATTGATCATTTTTACAAAAGTCTGTAAAACTCGTATTTTTGGACTTTCATATTCCTTTGCAGAATAATAAATTACAACCACAGCTCTCTGAACTATTCTGGTATTTGTTAAATGGGTATGTGGTTGGATACAGTATTGTTAAACAAAAGTAGCTTTCAGTTTAATTTTAATTAGATCATTAATCTATTTTTTATTTTAGAATATAAAGGAAATATTAATATTATTTTCTAAATGTTACAGAAGACATTTTTAATCTTCATCATCATAAAAAAAAAAAAAAAGATGGTTTCCTTTTAACTGAAGAGAAAAATCCCTTGGCTCCAAAAAAAAGAAATCCTCTGTATTCTCAGTTGCCTTAAAAAATCTTGAACCTGTCAGTGAAATTGTGTAATCTAGTAATAACATGCCTAAGGCTTATTGCCTTTTCTTGGCAATGGTATCAGCAAATGATGTGCTCTATCGATTTTAATCACATTGTTTTTACAGTTCCATTGCAAGGTTTCAAAAACTCACCAAATAAATAAATCTGTGGATACAGACACCTGTTTTCTCTGAAAACCTAATCATTTACATATTATTTCTCTCAATCAGTTGTTAAAGTATAATATAGACTAGAAATATTTTGTATATGAGTGAGTCTGGTCTTGGTTAGACAAAAATGTTCTTTATACTCAGAATTTACATATTAAAAAATAAAATTCTTATAAATGTGATATTTGGGTGCCTTGTAGCATTCCGAATTTAGCATATTTTTCAGAATTTAGCTTTTGAGGCTGATCCAACAAGCCATTCCCTCTACAACTCAGCTGCCTACATTTAGAGCAAGCTCCCATAAGGTTATAGTCTAAGTTATCTATGAGCTAATTAGATAGCAATTTACATCTTAGAATCCATGTGGAACAATATTTGGAGCACTGGATTGAGAGATTATGACTGATAAAATGTAGTTTTCTGATGTTATCATCCATTGGGTTTTGACAGAGTGGCATGATAATAATGAAAACCTCTGTTTATTAAGAGCTTATCAGGACTCCACTTACATTATATCATATCCTTACAACAATTCTGCCATAGATAATAGACACCATCTATATACTTTGCATTTGAGGAAGCTGAGACCAGGTTGGTCAAGTAACTATTAAGGTGTTTGCACCTTTATCTGTCTAACTTAAAGCTTAAGGGTTTTTTCTGCTTTGCCAAAGGCATACGCAGTTCATTTTTTCTGTTTTTGTACATGTAAAATGGGACCATTGTCTTAGAGTACTTCTGAAATTTTAATTCTATGTATTGTTCAGAAATTTGGAATTTTTAGACTCTCACAGGGTAGAGAATCGGTGTTCTGTTTCTTGAAACTGATGTCGCTTTGTTGGTTATAGTGCTGAATTTGGAGTTAGGAGTGTGTGTGTGTTTGTGTGTGTGTGTGTGTGTGTGTGTGTGTGTGTGTGTGTGTGTGTAAAATAAAAAACTTAATATTTTAATGTGGAAGTTACAGTGGGAAGCTTCCTTTTTTTGTTATTTTGGCACTGATTAGAAATAATCCAGTTACTCTATCCCATTGAAACACTGACTTTAGTGAGTTTGTCACTCAATTCTAATTTGTTCATATAGCAGTAGATTTGGATTGATTGCACTGGCTGGAACTTATTTATTCTTCATACATTTGAACTTTAATATTTATAATTTCAAAATGACTTAATGGGTAGAGGAACAGCAATAGATATTGATGCCCTGTGCCTCCTCCTCTGCTGAGCTGCAGATGCATGCTTAAGGAATTAGTGTTGGCAGTTTGGTCACTACTCTGTTCATCTCCAAATCTGTGGCTGATTAAGCATCAGGGTTGGAAGAGCCCACACAAGACAATTCCATTGCAGCAGCCTTTTCGTTTTGGTAGCTCTCTCCGAACTGGAGCCTCATGTCCCACGCCACCCCCTCCATCATTTGTGCCTGGTGGAACCATGTATCCTCAGCAAAGACGCTTTTCTTTAACCCTAATCTTTTCTGGAAGTGCTTTTTCCCTCTTCTCATCTTAACTGAGACCTGGCTTTCTCTCTTCATTATTCTCACCTTCAAATGGAAACCATGTCTACTCCTTTGAAATCAAATGCTCTGGGCTCTTTTTTTTTTTTTTTTTTTAAGAAATTGATCAAACTTTATTTAATATAAGATTTGAAAATTGGGGCAAATTTTTTTTTTTTGTGCTTCAGGTGAAAGTTTACAGAGCAAATTAGTTTCTCATTAAATAATTAATACACATACTGTTTTGTGACATTGGTTGCTAACCCTGCAATGTGTCAACACTCTCCCCTTCTTGACCTTCGGCTCCCCATTTCCATTTGCCCAGTTTTTCTGTCCCTTCCTGCCTTCTCATCTTTGCTTTTGGGCTGGTGTGCCCCTTTGGTCCCATATACATGGTTGAACTATGTGTGTTATTGTTTGTTTCATAGGCGTGTCTAATCTTTGGCTGAAGGGTGAACTGAGTTAAAAGTACTGAGTTAAAAGGGTGTCCGAGGGCCATACTCTTGAGGTTTCTCCAGCCTCTGTCAGATCAGTAAGTCTGGTCTTTTTTTGTAAGTTTGAATTTTGTTTACATTTTTCTCCTGATCTGTCTAGGACCCTCTATTGTGATCCCTGTCAGAGCTGTCAGTGGTGGTAGTCAGGCACCATCTAGTTGTGCTGGACTCCATCTAGTGGAGACTGTGGTAGTTGTGGTCCATTAGTCCTTTGGACTAATCTTTCCCTTGTGTCTTTGGCTTTCTTCATTTTCCTTTGTTCCAGACAAGGTGGAACAGTAGATGTATCTTAGAGGGCTACTCACAAGCTTTTAAGACCCGAGGTGCTACTCACCAAAGTAGGATGTAGAACATTTTCTTTATAAACTATGTTATGCACATTGAGCTAGATGACCCCCGAGACCTTGGTCCCTAGCCTTCAGCCCAGTAACTCGGTCCCTCAGGGAGTTTGGATGTGTCTGAAGTTTCTGTGACTTGCCTTGGTCAGGTTTTGTGCTGACTTCCCCAGTATTGTGTACTGTCACCCTTTACCAAAGTTACCACTTATCTATTGTTTTCTTAGTGTTTTCCTCTCACTGCTTTTCCCCCATTGTAACCATCAAAGATTGCTTTTTTCTGTGCGTAAACCTTTTCTTGAGTTTTTAGAATAGTAGTCTCATACAATATTTGTCCTTTTGTGATTGACTTATTCCACTCAGCATAATGCCCTCCAGATTCATCATTGTTCTTTACTGTTGTGAAGGATGGTGTCTGTGTACCATAGTTTATTTATCCATTCTTCTGTTGATGGGCTTTTAGGTTCTTTCCATCTTTTTGCTATTGTGAATAAAGCTTCAGTGAAGATGGGTGTGCATATATCTATTCATGTGATGGCTCTTAATTCTCTAGGATATATTTCTAGGAGTGGGATTGCTGCATTGTTTGGTATTTCTGTTTCTAGCTTTTTAAGGAAGTGGCATATCTTTTCCCAAAATGGTTGTAACATTTTGCATTCCCACCAGCAGTGCATGAGAGTTCCAATCTTCCCTCAGCCTCTCCAACATTTGTTATTTTCTGTTTTTTTGATTCATGCCAGTAATGTTGGGGTGAGATGGTATCCCACTGCAGTTCTGGTTTGCATTTCTCTAATGGCTAGTGATCGTGAACATTTCCTTATGTCTTTAGTTGCTTGAATGTCTTTGGTGAAGTGCCTGTTCATATCCTTTGCCCATTTTTTAATTGGATTATTTGTCTTTCTTATAGTACAGGTGTTGGATTTTCCTTTGGATTAGACCTTTGTCAGATGTGTCATAGCCAAAAATTTTTTCCCAGCCTGTAGATTGTTTTCACTCTTTTGTTGAAGCTTTTAGTGAGCATAAGTGTTTAATTTTAGAAGATCTCAGTTATCTAGCTTATCTTCTGGTGTTTGTGTATTGTTAGTTATGGTTTGTACTCTATTTATGCCATATATTAGGGCCCCTAGTGTTGTCCCTGTTTTTTCTTCCATAATCTATAAAGAAGTCTACTCCAGGGAAAGGCTTTCTGTGTCTATTAGCTTTGGAGGAAAGTCCTTGTCATCAGTCTTCTCCTGGTCTAGGAGCTTCTCAGTGCAGGAACCTCAAGGCTAAAGGATGTGCTCTGCTCCTGGCTTTGCTTTCTTGGTGGTATGAGGTCCCTGTGTATCTCTGTTCGCTTCTTTCTTCTATATCTCACAAGAGATTGGTTTAAGACACAACCTAATCCTGTATGTTGAGTCCTGCTTCATTACATAACTACCTGTAATCCTGCCTCATTAACATCATAGAGGTAGAATTTATAACACATAGGAAAGTCACATCAGATGACATAATGGTGGACAGTCACACAATACTGGGAATCATGGCCTAGCCAACTTGACATATCTTTATAGATTTTGATTTTATATTTAGATCTTTGATTCCTTTTGAATTAGTTTTTGTGTATGGTGTGAAGTATGGGTCCTGTTTCATTTTTTTTTACAGATGGACATACAGTTTTGCCAGCACCATTTGTTAAAAAGACTGTCTTTTTCCTATTTAATGAAATTTGGGCCTTTGTGAAGGATCAGGAGACCACAGGTGGATGGATCTACATCTGGGTTCTTGATTCTGTTCCATTGGTTAATATATCTCTCATTGTACCAGTACTAGGCTGTTTTGACTACCATAGCTGTATAATAGGTTCTGAGGTCAGGTAGTGGGAGGCCTCCTATTTTGCTCTTCTTCTTCAGTAATGCTTTACTTATCCAGGGCCTCTTTCCTTTCCAGATAAAATTAATGATTGGTTTTTCCATCTCGTTAAAGAATGCTGTTGGTATTTGGATCAGGATTGCATTGTATTTGTAGATTGCTTTGGGTAAAATTGACATTTTCACAATGTTGAGTCTGCCTATCCTCGAGCATGGTTTATTTTTCCATTTCTGTAAGTCCCTTTTGTAGTTTTCTAGTTTTCTTTGTATAGATCTTCTACGTCTCTGGTTAGATTTATTCCTAAGTATTTTATTTTTTTAGGGACCATTAGAAATGGTATTGCTTTCCCAATTTCCTTTTTGTCATTCTCTTTATCGGTATATAAAAATCCAGCTGGTTTTTGTATGTTTATCTTGTGTCCTGCTACTCTGCTGAATCTTTCTATTAGTCCCAGTAGTTTTCTTGTGGAGTCTTTGGGGTATCATGTCATCTGTGAATAGAGATAATTTTATTTCTTCCTTACCAATTTGGATGCCCTTTTTTTCTTGCCTTATTGCTCTAGTTAGGACTTCCAGCACAGTGTTTAATAGGAGTGGTGATAAAGGGTATCCTTGTCTTGTTCCTGTTCTCAGGGGGAGTGCTTTCAGCCAGTTGAGATTGATGTTGGCTGTTGGTTTTGTTACAGATGCCCATTATTATTTTGAGGAATGTCCTTTCTTTTCCTATTTGATTGAGAGTTTTTATTAGGAATAGGTGTTGGACTTTGTCAAATACCTTTTCTGCATTGATTGAGATGATAGAATGATTCTTTTGTTTTATGTGGTGGATTACGTTGGCTGATTTTCTAATGTTGAACCATTCTTGCATACCTGGTATGAATCCCACTTGGTCATGGTGTATTTTTTTTTTTTTTTTTTTGATATGATGCTAAATTCTATTGACTAGAATTTTGTGGAGAATTTTTGCATCTATATTCATGAGAGATATTGGTCTGTAATTTTCTTTTTTTGTAGTGGCTGTGCCTGGTTTTGGTATCAGGGTTATGCTGGCTTCATAGAATGAATTCAGAAGTATCCCTTTTCTGTGTTCTGAAATAGTTTGAGTAGTACTGGGGTGAGCTCTTCTCTGAATGTTTGGTAGAATACTCCAGTGAAGCCATCTGGGTGAGGGCTTTGTTTTTCGTTGGGAGTTTTTTTATTTTTTATTATTAACTTTTCAACCTCTTTTTATGGGTCTGTACAGATTTTCGACCTCAGTTTGTGTTAGTTTAGGTAGGTAGTGTGTTTCTAGAAATTTGCCCATTTCCTCTAGGTTTTCAAAATTGTTGGAGTACAGTTTTTCATGGTACTGTTATGAGCCTTTTTATTTCAGTTGGATCTGTTATAATGTCCCCCATTGTATTTCTTATTCAGATTATTTGCATCCTGTCCTGTTTTTCTTCTGTCAGTTTGGTCACTGGTTTGTTGATTTTGTTGATCCTTTCAAAGAACCAACTTTTACTGGTTTTGGCTGATTCTTTCTGTTCCTTTTCTATTCTCTATTTCATTTATTTCTGCTCTGATCTTTATTATTTCCTTTCTTCTGGTGCTATGGGCTTCTTTTGCTGTTCTCTTTCTGTTTGAGTTGTAAAGCTAATGTTTTGATTTTATCTTTTTTTGGTGTGTGCCTCAATTGCTATAAATTGACCTCTGAGCGCTGCCTTTGCTGTGTCCCAAAGGTTTTGGTATGATGTATTTTCATTCTCATTTGATTCTAGAAATATTTCTGGTTCCTTCTTTGATTTCTTCTATTACCTAGTGGTTTTTAAGCAAGGTATTATTCAGTTACCATGTTTTTAAATTTTTTCCTTATTCTTCCTGTTACTGGTTTCTACTTTTATGGTGTTATAATCAGAGAAGATGCTTTGTGTTATCTCAGTGTTTTGGATTTTATTGAGGGTTGTTTTATGGCCTAAGATGTGGTCCATTCTGGAGAATGTTCCATGTGCATTGGAAAAGAATGTATAGTTTGCTACAGTTGGGTGGAGTGTTCTATATATGTCTTTGAGGTCAAGGTGGTTGATTGTGACCTTTAGATCTTCTGTATCTTTGTTGAGTTTCTTTCTAGATGTTCTGTCCTTTACTGAGAGTGGTGTGTTGAAGTCTCCTGCTATTATCACGGAACTGTCAATTTCTCTTTTCAGTGCCGTTAGAGTTCGTTTTATGTATTTTGGAGCCCTGTCATTGGGTGTGTGGATATTTATTATGGTTATGTCATCATGGTAGATTGTCCCTTTAATCATTATATAATGTTCTACCTTGTTTTTTATGGTGGGTTTTACTTTAAAGTCTATTTTATATGAGATTAGTATTGCCACTCCTGCTTTTTTGGTAGTTGTTTGCTTGATATGTTTTTTTCCATCCTTTGATTTTTTAATATATTTATGTCTGTGTTTCTAAGGTGTGTTTCTTGTAGACAGCACATTGATGGGTCATTTTTTTTTTTATCCATTCTGTCACTCTCTGTCTCTTTACGGGTGCGTTTAAGCCAATTATGTTCAGTGTGATATCGATACGGGTGAGTTATTGCTGTCATCTTGTAATGCTTTTTTTGTGTGTGTGTGCAGATGTTTTCTTTGTTCCCCTTACTCTCCTATGGTGAGTTCCTTGTGTTTGTGCAGTTTCCTTTCATTTATTTCATTTTTGTGGATTTTTTGTTTAGTGAGACTTTGTTTTTCTTCTTTATTTTGATGAGTGGGTTTGTTAACTTTCTTTGTGGTTGCCTTGATATTTACCTCATCTTTCTAAGTTGGAACCATTCTTTAATTACTTGATATTGCCTTGATTTCCTCTCCATTTGAAAGTTCTGTACCTGTACTGTTTATTCCCCCTTTTATTGTTCTGGCATTGTTCTCATTTACAGATTGATGTTTCTGGTTCCCTGTTGTAAATCTTTTAGTTTTGCTTTATCCTTGAGAGTTCTCTGCCTAGGTTGGTATCTGGCTGATGCTATCCTGTGTCATAGGTTTAGGTTGCTCTCTGATGTTGGTTCTCTAACTGAAGGACTCCCTTTAATAATTCTTGCAAATTTGGTTTTATTCTTACATATTCCCTTGATTTCTGTTTATCTGGAAATGTCCTAATTTCACCATCATATTTGAGCAAGAGTTTTGCAGGATATATTATACTTGGTTGGCAGTTTTTTTCTTTCAAGGTTTTATATATGTCATCCCATTGCCTTTTTATCTGCATGGTTTCTGTTGAGTAATCTGAACTTAGTCTTATTATTTCCCCTTTGTATGTGACTTTTCATTTTTCTGGACTGCTCTCAGGATGCTTTCTTTGTCTTTGGTTTCTGTGAGTGTGATTATGATATATCTTGGTGACTTTCTTTTGGAGTCTATCCTGTGTGAGGTTCGTTGAGCTTCTTCGATGGTCAGCTTTTCATCTTTCATGATATTAGGGCAGTTTTCTGTCAGCAGATCTTCAATGATCCTCTGTTTTCCATTTTCTCCCCCTGTTCTGGAACTCTGATCACATGCAAATTTTTGCTTTTGATTGTATCCCACATAGTTCTTAAGTTTTCTTCATTCTTTTCTTCTGATTTTTCCTCAAAGTGGTATCCATAGATTTGTCTTCAATTTTGCTGATCCTGTCTTCCATTGTTTCAGATTTGCTCCTAAAACTTTTATTGTGCTGTCCATTTCTGAAATCTTGTTGTTTATCTTTTGGCTTTCTAATTGCTGTTTTTGTATGGTTTCTGGTTGTTTATTTATTTTGATATTTTGTTCTTGTATTATTTTTTGTATTCTTCCATTGCTTTGTCTGTATTTTCTCTGATTTTGTCTGTATTTTCCATGATTTTTGTCTATTTTTTTCCTTAGTTTTTGTTTGTGTTTTCCTTCATCTCTTTCCTTATCTCTTGGAGGGCCCTGAATATTAGACTTTTGAATTCCCTATCAGGTAGTTCTAGTGCCTTTTCTTCTACCAGAAGGTCATCTGGTGTTTTGTTTTGGTTGCTTACTGGAGCCATCCTGTTCTTTTTTTTAAATATGTTTTGATATTGTCTTCTGTCTTCCAGACATTTAGGAATTATTTTCTTCATTTATCAATTATAGGTTTGTTTGTTCCATCCTGCTTTTTTGTTTTATTTGGTTATGTCTGGGTGGATGAGCTGGGCATGTTTTGTTGCTTGCTCGTCTGTGGGCATGCTAGTTCTCACTACTTTGTCCAGGTGGGCGGTGCTGGTCACTCAGCTATGGTTCAGCAGAGCAGGTCCAGCAGGGGTGGAGGGGCAGATATGGATTGTTTGTGGCACAAACTGGGGCCAGCGGGGTGAGTCTGGGTGTAGTGCAGCAGGGCAGGCTCTGGGGGTCCTGAGGTCCGTGCTGGTCCCACTTGGGGGTGTGGCACTCTGCAGGGCAGCTCTGGGGGACGGTGCAGGGCAGGGTCTGGTGGTCTGAGGGTCCATGCTGGTGCTGCTCAGGGTTGCAGCACTTGGTAGGGTGGGACCAGGGCAATGTGGGTCAGGGACCAGAGGTCTGGGAGTCTGTGTTGGTGCCTCTTGGGTGCGCAGTACTCGGCAGGTTGGGGCCGGAGGTGACGTGGGTTGGGGTCTGGGAGTCTGAAAGTCCACACTGGTGCCATTAGGGGACATAGTGCTCTGCGGGGTGGGGTCTGGAGGTCCATGCCAGTGCCGCTGAGGGGTGCAACACTAAGCAGAGTGGGGCTGGAGGCCAGCACGGGGCTGGGGCTGGGAATCCGGAGGTTTGAGTATGTGAAAGTCGAGGGCGTGACACTCAGCGGGTAGTGCAGAAAGACAGGAGGAAAGGGAGAAGATGTGGTATGTAGAGCTAGGTGGGAGAGAGAGAAGAGAGAGAAATAAAAGCAGAAGAAAAGAAAAAAAAAGATAGTGGCATGGCGGGAGCCAAAGGATCAGACCCAGGGAGGCCATCTGCCAGCGACTCTCTAGCCAAGCATTGTGGCATCACCCATCGAGAAGGGGCAGAGGCAGTGCATGGGGCTAGGTGGATGGGAGGAAGAAAAGGGAGGAAGGGAAAGAGAGATAAGAAACAAACAAACAAAAAAACTAACAAAAAAAATGACACCGAGGGAACCAGCTGTTGGGGACAGGGCAGAGCCAAGGTGGTGATAAGCTGGTGCCTCTCTTGCTGGGTGGCGCAGCACAGCCTGTCAGGAAGGGTCGGAGGCAGCACGGGGCTAGGTGGGAGGGAGAAGGAAAAGGGAGAAAGGGAAAGAGAAAGAAAAGTAAAAAAATACTGTGCTGAAGGAGCTGGCCAGTGGGGATGGGGTGGACCCAAAACGGCAGTGAGCCAGTGTCTCTCCAACTGAGTGACTGTGGTCCATTAGAAAATGGTAAAGGCAGAGTGCAGGGCAGAAGGATGAGGGGTGGGAAATTGTATCTCTGGTTACTGGGTGCTCTTTCTCCTGTTGGGAGCTCCGTGAAGCTGCCTTCCTGTATTCCCCATTTGAGGTCATTGCTGGCTATGCCTCAAGATGGCAAAGCCATGCTGCATTAGCTGACACAGGACCTCCACTCCATAGCACTCCTTGTTCTCTGTTCTCTGTCAGTTTCTTCTTCCACTCGGTGCTTGATCTAATTCTTTATCTTTTCATTTGATGTTTAGGGTTCCAGGATTGACATTTGCATCGATTTTACTTAGTCTTTTGGGTCTTTTCTGCAGAGGGACGGCATGGTACTTCTGTCTATAGTGCCATGTTGGCTTCACCTCTCTGGAGCAACATTTCTGACTAGAGAGTCAAAAATGTTCCCTGCTCTGGGCTCTTGCTTGTGCTGGTTGGTGTTTCTGGCTGGAGAGCTGTTACTTGACTTGTTCACCAGGTGAATTCCAATTCATTCTTTAAGACTTATTGTGAGTATCGCCTGCTCTATGAAACCTTTGCTGACCTTTAAAGCCCTCAGCAAGTGATAATGATTTTTAAAGCAATAATATGTGCCAGGCAAGGTACTAGGCACTTTATAGTTGTTACTAGTTAGTCTTCACAACAACCTTAAAAGATAGTTAACTATTATTATCTTTACATATAAAGGAACTGGTAGAGGTAGAATTTGAATCCTGGTCTGTTTGATTCTAAAAATTATGTTTCTCACTAGATCATGTTACCTCCCTGGCCCTTCCCCTCTTTTGTATCACGCTTCTTTGTACTTAGTATGTACTTATCATTATCTTTGGAGCCCTGGTGACACAGAGGTTAAGGAGCTCAGCTGCTAATCAAAAGGTCAGCAGTTTGAATCTACCAGCTGCTCCTTGGAAATGCTATGGGACAGTTCTACTCTGTCCTGTAGGGTTGCTATGAGTCAGAATCAATTAGATGGCATTGAGTTTGGTTTTTTGGATTATTATCTTTATTAGCAATTTCCATGTCTTGATTATCTCTTTATCCCCAGCACCCAGTATAATTCTTGGTACATAACAGGTATTTAGAAAATGTTTAACGGATATATACATAAACTATCAGACAACTAAATCTCAGTTGACCTGTTCTTATCTGTTAGAACTACTTGGACCTCTGGTGCTTTTTGTTTGACTCATGATTGACCTCTGGGCACTCTTCCTGGCCAGGCTTACAGAACCCCTGCCATTAAGTGCCATTTAAGTCTTATTGGGTAGCCCTGGTGCCAGACCCTGACTTTTCCCTTATCTTTCCTATCTTGCCAAAAGCAACAGCCTTGCCACTTTGATTCCTGAGATATGATGTTCTAAATGCTTTTTTTCTGGCTAGAAGTTTGGGGTTTGTGTGCTATGGATAAAGAGTTCATTACTAAGAGTGAAGAAAATAGGCTTTTATAGAAAACGGGCATCCTTCCTCAAGTTGATTTGTCTAGGGAACCTAGGAAGGTTAATAAATGTCTCCTATGAGTTGTTTTGGCCTTGGCAACCATATACATATTTTATCATGAAAGAAAATAAACCAGTTATTGCTAGTTACATCATCTGTCAGAAATAGTGAGCTGTCACTGAATATGGGATCTTAGTAATAAGGTATATTATGACCAAGGCCCATGGTTGTTGGGGATTTAGTAAGGCCAGCAGAAACTCTTTTGGTTTAACAATCTGGTTCATCACTGTTATATATTGAATTGTACCCCCTCCCGCCCAAAATATGTGTTGTACATCCTAGCCACTATACCTGTGGTTATAATCCCATTTGGGAATGGGGTTTCTTTGTTGTGTTAATGTGGCAGTATTAATATAGGCAGTGTCTGAAATAATTTTCTTTTGAGATATAAAGGAGTAAATTAAGCAGCAAGCAGGCACAGATGGGGAAAGATAGATGCCACACCACATGAGATCACCAAGGAACTGAGAAACAGAAGCTGAAAAAAGACAAGAAGCTTCCCCCAGGGCCACCAGAAAGAGAAAGCCTTCCTCTAGAGTCAGCACCCTAAATGCAGACTTCTAGCATTCACCTAAACTGTGAGAAAATAAATTTCTGTTGGTTGAAGTCACACACTTGTGGTATTTCTGTTATAGCAGCACTAGATAACTAGGACAATCACCTAAGCAAATACTTATATGTTTATATCCTTCTAGAATCCTGAAAACCAGAAGTCTTAACTAGAGCATGAAGATGGGAAGGCTTGTTTTTTAAATTGTACTTTAGATGAAGATTTACAGAACAAATGATTTCTCATTAAACAGTTAGTACACATATTGTTTAATGACATTGGTTAACAACCCCATGACATGTCAACACTCTCCCTTCTCCAACTTGGGTTCACTATTACCAGCTTTCCTGTCCCTTCCTGGCTTCTAGTCCTTGTCCCTGGGCTGTTATGCCCTATTAGTCTCATTTCATTTTATGGGCCTGTCTCATCTTTGGCTGAAGGGTGAACCTCAGGAGTGACTTCATTACTGAGCTAAAAGGTGTCCGGGGGCCATACTCTTGGGGTTTCTCCCATCTCTGTCAGGCCAGTAAGTCTGGTCTTTTTTTGTGAGTTAGAATTTTGTTCTATATTTTTCTCCAGCTCTATCTGGGACTCTCTGTTGTGATCCCTGTCAGAGAAGTCAGTGGTGGTAGCCAGGCACCATCTAGTTTTCCTGAACTCAGTCTGGTGGAGGCCGTGATAGTTGTAGTCCATTAGTCCTTTGGGCTAATCTTTCCCTTGTATCTTGCTTTCTTCTCTCATGGAGAGGGCATTTTTAACATCTTGTCTGACAGGGAACCTTTCAGAAGCAGGTGGAGATTTAGAGGAATGAGGTCAGGGCTTGGTGTAGGAGTTTTGGTATTTTGTTCTAAAATGAGAGCTATGAGATGAATTAAGAGTTCGGTTATAGTGCTGTTTTTTGATAAGGGGACTTCCATGAGGATATTCGGACTTTGTTTACATGATAGGCCACTGGTTCTTTACACTAAGTATCTGGATTGTATATTATATTTGTTGGCTCTTAAACACTGTTTTTGTCAATCAGTGAGTCAGTTTCCATCAATAATCCTTATTTAATGGATGCCTTTTGCTGGACACAAGATAACAATGTGAAGAGGACATGGTTCCTGCCTTGGAGGGGCTCACAGTTCACAGAAGTAGTTTTTGTTGTTATTTTCTGTTTTCTTAACTTTAACATTTCTACTGAAACTTGAAATCAGGGACTGTGGATGCTGTTGTTGGTGTTGTCTGTAGACTGTTTGCAGTTGTTCAGTTTACAGAGATCTGGCACAAGGTGAAAGTTACCTAAAAAAACTGTTGCCATCGCATTGATTCTGACTCACAGCGACCCTGCAGGACAGAGTAGAACTACCCCATAGAGTTTCCAAGGCTGTAATCTTTACAGAAGCAAATGAAAGTTGCCTGGACCCCTCTAAATTGTGTTCCCAGGATTGGAACGTTGTCTTGAGGGTCAGAATGCCTTTTCTCATATGCCATAAGATATCTGGGTTGGAGCATTATACACACATTTTCTTAGTTAACTAATTTCATGGAAAGTTACTGGCTTACTATATTCATCTCGTTAAGTACTCCTGGGAATATTTGGAGTACAGGACAGGCATTCTGACCACAGGATTTTATATTAATATATTTGTTTGCAAATTTGTTAACCAGTGCTTGGTCTATGAAGATGGCAAACCTCTCAAACTTGTCATCAATTCCTGATCTTACTGGTGTATTGCTTATTGGATTAGGATTACTCAGTACCTGGAGACTCTTTTCTTTTAGGCTTCCTGGATGGAGCACAGTGAATATTCCTGCCATGATCCTCAGAGTGATTCTACTACTTCTCTTCTAGAGTCTGTTGACAGCATCATACTTATTGCCCACCTTAGCTACATGTGGGACCACTTGCTTATTACTTTTCACCTAATGTTCTCATATTTCATGAGGGGGGAAAGAGGTCTTATCTCCTTTTTCATATAATATCTTTTCTTTTACTCTTCAGTCTTTTCTTTTCTAGCCAAGGCCACTACTCCTCAGCACATCCTCAAAACCTTTTTCAGCCAGCCCTCCAATTTATCCCCTTCCCCCTTCTCACTATCACTCTCACTCATGGAAATTTCTAACAATGCTACTCTGTTACAGGTTGGTTGAGGTGAATTTTGGGGCTGTAACTGATTTGTTTCTGGTTTGAGGTGGGCTCCCGTTATAATATTGAAACCTCCACAGTGGAGGTGAGTTCAACTGCCTTTAAGTGTCTGATAGGTCTTAGATGATTGCTGGAAGGACTGATTGATCTTTTAGACTTTTAGGGTTAGACAGAACCTCAGGACATCCTAGTCTATGTTTAATCCTGTCTATGGCTCCCCTGCCAACTGACCTTCCAACCTCTATCCAAACACTTCTAGTGACCGAGATACCCTTTCCTTTTATCTTTAATAGCTCCAAGTGTTAGGAAATCCTTTATATCAGATTGAAGTTGGTGTGCATGCTCTCTTCGAATGAGATAGACATCTAATCCCTTAGGTTTAATCCCCTTCAGATCTATGAAGAGAGCTCTCATACTCTTTTAGATATCCTTTCTCTATATGACTGCCTCCTTTCTTTGATGATTTCTTCCTAAACCACTGCCTATTTTTTGTGCCCAAGTCATCTATGATTCTAGGTCTTTCCCACAAAATCAATACTCAGAAATTTTCACTGAATGGCTATTATATACAAAGAAGAGCTGTGCTGGTATAAAGATCCCTGGATTCAGGTTGCTTGTATAATACAGGGAGAAAAGACAGTGGATAACAACAGGAAAGATTCAGACAGAGGCTCTCTTGGTTTTACCTAGCCTTTTTGAGTCAAACCATCTTAGTAAAATGTTTTTTCTTACCTTAAACTGTAGTATGGGGACCACATTTAAAACTGTCCCCCTGGAGTACAGCTTAATCAGTGAGGAAAATTACGTAAATTAAAATAGAAAAAAAAAACTAATAGCACATCAATCATTAAGCATTTAAAAATATCTCTGAAATAGTGTAAATTTTAAGTGTACTATAAATTCTTTATAAGACAACACAGACTCATTCATTTCCATAATCTTGCCCTTAATGGAAATAGTGACCAAGTGCTGGTTTCCTTTACAATATAATGCTGTGATCTTGAAAGCTTATTTGGCCCCTCTTTAGACTCTGTTAACATGTTATGAAAACAAGTAGTTGAAAAGTGAATAGTCCATCATCATTCGGCTTGGTCTGCATAATGTCAGACAATCCATAAGTTTTTTTTTCTTCTTCACTTGAATAGAACACAATTTTGACTGAATTGACTGACTGTTAGAATCCTTGTAGACACAGTCTTAGCAAAGAAAACTAAAAAATTGCTTTTGGGGAAGAAAATTGTAGCTAGTTACTTCTCATAAGACTGTTCTCGTGTTCATTTTCTTGAGGGAATTCTTGTAAATGTATCTTCTAGGGCCAATACGTAAGAGACCTTTTTAATCCTTAAATAAAAGCTCAAAGATTTTCAGTATCAGAGTTCCATCCACTTGTCTTAGTTCTGAAAATAAAATGAAAATTTGTAGCCAAAGGAAATCTTATGTATTAGTTAAATACTAATGTATTTAAACTTATTTTATTTGTTAACATTATGTCTAATACCTATATTTGTCTGGTCTTTGGAAACACAAGGAAACACTATTACATAAGAAGCTTCTTTGATTTTCTAATATATCTTTTTATATCTAAAGCTATGTTTAAACATAATTCCATGATCCTACAGAAGAAGGAGCTATTAATCTTTGAGTTTACATAAAGATATGTTAGGTTTGCAATACATGATTAATTTTATGCCTCTAAAATGTGAATGACATCATTTGGCCTATTAGATAGTAGATTTATTTTAGTGGCAAATCTTTCAGATCAGTCCATAAATGGGAAAGAAATAAATGTGAGTAAACGTTTGTTCTACTTTGGTTTTTGTTTCAGCTAAAATAATTAGAATTCAGCCAGCCAAAAAGAAATTAAATTTGAAATCTAATTCTTGTTAAGAAATTTTGCATGCAGCTGTTCAGCCTATTGTTTTAGAATTGCTGCAGTAAGAAAATAGAACAGTACTTTGGCAAATGTAGTGGTGGGATGGTTGCAGAGCAGAAATGAAGATCCTCAGTGGGTAATAGGAACTCCTGTGCTTTCTGAATATAGTTACCAAATACTTGTAACACAACTGATAAATCAGAAACTGGAGCAAGAAAGTACTCAGTTCTGTGTCAGCATCAGTGATATTATAATATGGTTTATTGGGAAATTGATGAGAAATTAAAGGAAATGCTTTCCGCACAAAGCTAAGAAAAGAATAACTGCTTCTAGATCCACACACACACAAATCTAAAATGGGAAATTTAATATTTAAAGATTCTATTGAAAATCTGTGGGAATATATATATTTTGTAAAACTTGAAGGTTATAGTAAGCATGCTTTTAGGAGTATTGTTTATAATGAAGGAACTCAACTACAGCTTAAATAAACCTTTACATTATGAACACTTCTTTCAGTTTCTTATAAAAAGTACCATAAAATCAGTATTCTTAATGCAGGTGTAAAACGATACCTTACACATATGACATGGGACTTCTCTATACCTGCAAAGAGAAAGTACTATTTTTCCTAAACAGAAAGGTTGTTATTTGCAGATCTACTCCACTGCTGTGTGTCATTGATGGTTCCAGGCTTTATATTTAACTTGAAATGTAAAGCATTTTCTTCCAGGCCTGTAGTTCAATCATTTTGCAAAGTGTATACGTATACATTCTGAGTTTTCTTTGTCTTGCTACAGATACTTGATAAACAGAGTCAAGCATTTGTAGGAGGTGTGTGTGTATGTGTGTGTTAAGTGGCATCGACAGGGCCGAATTAAGGCAGTGAGGACCGTAAACACGGATAATCTCTGGTGCCCCTCCTCTGCTTACTCACACATTCGAATGGGATGTTTGAGTTATATATGTATACATGTATCCTGGCTGGAGTTGCTGGATCGGCAGACGTGGATGTACAAGACAGTTCTCTCAAAATGAATCAGAGGCCTGTTATCTATTAATATAATCCATCCTTGCCCAATAAATGCTCATGTTGGATCCAGTTGCATATTGCATGAATGTAGCAAGAGTTAGACTCAACAGCCCACCCCCACCTCTTGTTTATTAAAAAGAAGTAGTATACTCCCAAGAGACCTGACAAGATAAGGAGTTTCAGTTACATGGGAGGGGACTGTAGGAGACAGATGTCAATGAAGGTGTTAAAGTGGTAGGGACCTCATAGCTTAAACAACCTTGCTCATGGGCGCGCTCGTGACCCTGTGTGAGCTTTATTTCTAGCCAGCACATTCTCATGCACTGGAGCTGATATCAGTTTCATTTAGTGCCAGTTCCCTTCCACTGTGGCTTGCTTTTCCTGGTTTCCTGTCTGCTTGGCATCTATGGGTTTTGCTTTGGACAACTGGTGCCCCTGTTTTGTTGATGCCCTAAGCGTGTGCTTACCTTGCTTACTGAGCAATCTGTCCTTGGACATCAATTGCTTTTTCCTTTCACTGTGCCTCTCTGGAGGGTACTTTTTATATACGTTTCTCCGTGCTCACCATTATGTTTTAATCACAGCAGAAGGATTAATGCCCATCTTTTCCTACCACTTTGAGGAAAGGTCACACTTATTGGGGTGACTTGTTCAGTATTTCTATCTCAAAATCTTAGAATACATTGTACACATTACCTGGATTAAATGCAGGTATAGCTCTTAGGATTTTTGCATCTATTCGCAAGTGATATTTGCCTGTAGAATCTCCCCCTGCCCCCTTCCTTTTTGGAGCACTACCGTGGTCAGAGTTTGGTTATTCTAACTTATTAAAATGTTTCTCTGAAACAGTTTATATGGGAATCATCTGTTCCTTAAAAGTAGGAAAGAACTCTGCTATAAAATTTCATGAGTGAAAATGGTAAGTGCAAGGGAGAAAAATAAAGCAGGGTAAAAGGACAGAGTGAACAGGTCTGCCGTTTTAGATGAGTGGTTAGGAAAGATCTCTCAAAGGAGCAGAAACCACAATGAAGTGAGAGAGCAAGCCATGTAAATATCTGAATGCAGAGCACCATAGGCAGAGGAGGCAGGCAGGGCAAAAGCCTTGGGATGGAAGAGTGCTTGGCATATTCAAGGAACAGCAAGGAGGCTAGTGTATCTAGAGCAATGAAAATTGAGAGGTGGGGAGGGATTGGTCTATTTGGGGCCTTACTGGCAAAATTCAGCAAAACATTCATTTCTTTGTCGTTTCTGTTCGTGCTTTTTAAATTTTGCTCCTTAATCATGCTTTTAAAATTTTTAAGTTTTACCACTAAGGATATTTTTATCCTTTCTTTTTCAGTTTTTAATAAAGGTTTAAGAATGTATATTTTAAGTGCAGCATTGCCTGTATTCTGTGCTTCATGGCCATTGGTCACATGGCTGCCCCTATCTGCAAGGGAGGCCAGAAAATGGTTTTTTTTTTTTTTTCCCCCATGTTTGGGTGTATGTGTGTTTTAGGTGAAAGTTAACCATGCAATTACTTTTTCATTCAAAAGTTTTATACAAATTGTTTTGTAACATAAGTTGCAATCCCTCCAATGTGTCAGCACTTTCCCCCTTTCGCTTTCTACCCTCGGTTCTGTGTCCATTTATCCAGTTTTCCTCTTCCTTCCTGCCTTGGGCAGGTGTTTCCCTTTTGGTCTTGTATATTTGGTTGAACTAAGAAGCGTGTTTCTCACGTGTGTTATTGTTTGTTTTATAGGCCTATGTAATCTTTGGCTGAAAGGTGGACTTCAAGAGTGGCTTCAGTTCTGAGTTAGCGTGATGTCCAGGGGCCATAGTCTCAGGGGTTCCTCCAGTCTCTGTCAGACCAATAAGTTTGGTCTTTTGTGTGTGTGTGTGTGAATTTGAGTTTTGTTCTACATTTTTCTCCCGCTCTGTCCGGAACCCTCTTGTGATCCCTGTCAGAGTGGTCAGTGGTGGTAGCTGGGCACCATCTAGTTCTTCTGGGCTCAGGGAATGTAGGTTATTAATGACCACATTGCTGCCCTGAACAAAATCAGGATTCTTTTAGCAGGGAAGAATGGGAGAATGAGTACTGGAAAAGCTACAAGCTATATCTTTCATAAAATCCTACTGGTCTGGAAGGTTTTCCTATAGATTCCCATTCTCTACAGATTGTTACCAAGCAATGCAAAATGAAAAGATACTCTATTTTATGAGATTAGTCAAAATTTATATTAAAATCTGACAAAGATGGCTGCAAAAGGAAAATTATAAACCAGTTTAATTTATGATAATAACTGAAAATTAAATAAAATACAAATATGTCAATTTTTCAGCACATTAAAAGAATCATCAATTGTGATCAAGTAGGATTCATCCTATAAATGTAAGCCTAATGTTAGGAAAAATTTAAATACAACATATCAAAAGATCCAGTAAGAAAAAATATGATAATCTCTATAGATAAGGATTTGATAAAATTTAGCACCCATTTCTGATTAGAAAGCCAGTCTTAGAGAACTAAGACTAGGAAGATAATTCTTTAATGAAATAAAGTTAACTCACTTCCTGTTCTGATCAAGTTTATTTGGGTTCAGCCTTATCAAACTGAGACTACAAAAATATACTTTTAAAACATATCTGAAATAGTATGACACAAACCTATAATAATGTACTCCCAGTTACTTCTGGTGTTTCTCCAACTACTGCCTTATATGTATTGCAGATCACATTCTCCATTTTCTCAGCTCCAGTCCTTCCAGCTTGCCACCCCACAGCTGCTGATGACCCTAGTTAGACTGCTGGGCATACCTGTTCTAGACTCTAGGAAAAATAACACCTGTTAGTTCCTTTTTTTGCTATATGAGTATAAAAATCAGGATACTTCTAATATTGTCTTGGAACTTCTAAAATTAAATAGTTTTATAAAATCAAATTATCCACTCCTTTGTGAAATGTGTAATAAGAAATTGTACTAATAATAAGTAGGATAAGGTTTAAAATTTGAAACCATAGTAATATATGTTTTAGACCAGTATTTTTGTTCATTTGCTTTTGTTTTTTTTAGTTGTACTTCAGGTGAAGGTTTACAGAACAAATAGTTTCTCATTAAACAGTAGTACACATTGTTTTATGACATTGGTTAACAACCCCATGACACGTCAACCCTCTCCCTTCTTGACCTTTTTTTTTTTTTTTTTTGGTGAAAATATACGTAGCCAAAGATACACCATTTCAAAAATTTCTACATGCACAGTTCAGTGAGATTGACTACGCTCTTCCAATTGTGCTGCTATTCTCACTTTAGATGAAGGTTTACAGAACAAAGTAGTTTCTCATTAAACAGTTAGTACACATGTTGCCCTATGGCAATGGTTAACAACCTCACTACACATGAACACTGTCCTTACTAAACCTTGGGTTCCCTATCACCAGCTTTCCTGTCCCCTTTTGCCTTCTAGCCCTTGTCCCTGGATTGCTGTGCCTCATTAGTCCCATTTTGTTTTATGGGGCTGTCCAGTCCCCGGCTGAACGGTGAACCTCGGAAGTGACTTCACCACTGAGCTAAAAGGGCATCTGGGGGCCATACTCTTGGGGTTTCTCCAGTCTCCTTTAGGTCAGTAAATCTGTTCTTTTTTTTGTGAGTTAGAATTTTGTTCTACATTCTTCTCCAGCTCTGTCCAGGACCCTCTGTTGTGATCCTGGTCAGAGCAGTCAGTGGTGGTAGCTGGGCACCATCTAGCTGTACTGGACTCAGTCTGGTGGAGGCCTTGGTAGCTGTGGTCCATTAGTCCTTTGGACTGATCTTTTCTTTGTATCCTGTTCTCTTCACACTCCCTTGCTCCCGAAGGGATGAGACCAGTGGAGTATCTTAGATGGCTTCTCACAGGCTTTTAAGACCCCAGACACTACTCACCAAGGTAGAATGTAGAACACTGTCTTTATTATAAACTCTGTTATGCCAATTGGGCTAGATGTTCCCCGAGACCATGGTCTCCACAGCCCTCCACCCAGCAGTTCAGTACCTCAGGGAGTTTGGATGTGTCTGTAGAGCTTCCATGACCTTCCGTTGTACAAGTTGTGCTGGTTTCCCCAGTATTGTGTACTGTCTCACCCTTCACCCAAGATACCACTTATCTATTGCCTATTTAGTGTTTCTCCCCTACCCCTCCCATCCCTGGTAACCAACAAAGATTGTTACTTTTTGTGTGTAAACTTTTTCATGGGTTTTTACAATAGAGGTCTCATACAATATTTGTCCTTTTGTGATTGACTTATTTCACTCAGCATAATGTCCTCCAGTTTCATCCATGTTATGAGATGATTCACAGATTCATCATTGTTCTTTCTTGTTGCATAGTACTGCATTGTGTATATGTACCATAGTTTGTTTATCCATTCATCTGTTGATGGGATCTAGGTTGTTTCCATCTTTTTGCTATTGTGAACAATGCTGCCATGAACATAGGTGTGCGTGTGTCTATTCGAGTGAAGACTCTTATTTCTCTAGGATATATTCCTAGTAGTGGAATTGCTAGATCGAATGGTATGTCTATTTCTAGCTTTCTGAAGAAGCGCCATATCATTTTCCAAAATGGTTGTATCATTTTGCATTCCCACGAGCAGTGCATAAGAGTTCCGATCTCCCTGCAGCCCCTCCAACATTTGTTATTTCCAGTGTTTTTGATTCGTGCCAGTAATGGCAGGGTGAGATGGTATCTCATTGTGGTTTTAATTTGCATTTCTCTAATGGCTAGTGATCACGAGCATTTCCTCATGTGTCTGTTGGCCATTTGGATGTCTTCTTTGGTGAAGTGTCTGTTCATTTCCTTTGCCCATTTTTTAATAGGATTATTTGTCTTTTTGTTGTAGAGGTGTTGGATTTTCTTGTAGATGATGGAGATTAGACCTTTGTCTGACTTGTAGTGTCCAAAAATTTTTTCCCAGTCTGTAGGTTCTCTTTTTACTCTTTTGGTGAAGTCTTTTGAAGAGCATAGGTGTTTGATTTTTAGAAGATCCCAGTTATCTAGCTTATCTTCTGGGGTTTGTGTGTTGATGGTTATGGTTTGTATCCTGTTAATGCCGTGTTTTAGGGCCTGTAGCATTGGTCCTATTTTTTCTTCTATGAACTTTATAGTTTTTGGCTTTATATTTAGATCTTTGATCCATTTTGAATTAGTTTTTGTATATTGTGTGAGGTATGGGTCCTGTTTCATTTTTTTTTTTGGATGGATATCCAGTTTTGCCAGCACCATTTGTTAAAAAGACTGTCTTTTCCCTATTTGATGGACTTTGGGCCCTTGTCGAAGATCAGGTGACCGTAGGTGGATGGATTTACATCTGGGTTCTCAATTCTGTTCCATTGGTCAGTGTATCTGTCGTTGTACCAGTACCAGGCTGTTTTGACTACCGTAGCTGTATAGTAGGTTCTGAGGTCAGGTAGTGTGAGTCCTCCAACTTTATTCTTCTTCTTCAGTAGTGCTTTACTTATTCGGGGCTTCTTCCCTTTCCATATAAAGTTAATGATTAGCTTTTCCATCTCTTTGAAGAATGTTGTTAGTATTTGGATTGGGATTGTGTTGTATTTTTAAATTGCTTTGGGTAGAATTGTCATTTTCAAAATGTTGAGTCTACCTGTACATGAGCATGGTACATTTTTCCATTTATGTAGATCCCCTTGGGTTTCTTGCAGTAGTGTTTTGTAGTTTTCTTTGTTTAGGTCTCTTACATCCCTGGGTAGATTTATTCCTAAGTATTTTATCTTTTTAGGGGCTATTGAAAATGGTATGGTTTTCCTGATTTCCTTTTCATCGTTCTCCTTATTGGTGTATAGGAATCCACCTGATTTTTGAATGTTTATCTTGTATCCTGCTACTCTGCTGAATCTTTCTATTAGTTCCAGTAGACTTCTTGTGGAGTCTTTAGGGTTTTCTATGTATAGTATCATATCATCTGCAAACAGGGACAGTTTAACTTCTTCGTTACCAATTTGGATTCCCTTTATTTCTTTTTCTTGCCTTATTGCTCTAGCTAGAACTTCCAGCACAAAGTTAAATAGGAGTGGTGATAAAGGGCATCCTTGTCTTGTTCCTGTTTTCAAGGGGAATGTTTTCAGCCTCTCTTCATTAAGAATGATGTTGGCCATTGGTTTTGCATAGATGCCCTTTATTATGTTTAGAAATTTCCTTTCTATACCTATTTTATTGAGAGTTTTTATCAGGAATGGGTGTTGGACTTTGTCAAATGCCTTTTCTGTGTCAATTGAGATGATCATGTGATTATTTTCTTTCCTTTTATTTATGTGGTGGATTACGTTGATTGATTTTCTGATGCTGAATGCTCCTTGCATACCTGGTATGAATCCTGGCTAGAAGGCGTAGAGGTATTCAGTGCCAGGTATTCAGGGAACAGGAAGAGAAGAAAGGTATAGAGAGATGAGAAACTGAGTAATGAAGAAAGAGAAAGAGGGAAAAGAAACAAAACAAATTTAAAAAACAAGAAAAGCCCCCCAAAAAACAGAAAGAATAAAACAACCCATGAAAAAAGTGTGCTCAGAGATCCCTCTGCGTGTCTGCGCAAGCTGTGGGGGAGGGTCCCAAGCCATGTAGCACTGCCTGGCCAGAATGGGCTCCTGACTTGAGAAAAAAGAAAGAAAACAAACAGTTCAAAACAAACAAAAGCCACAAGATCCCACCATCGTGGCAGCCCAGACCAGGAAGCTGTTCCACACTCAAACGGAGGTCCACAGCGCCTTAGGAAGAAGCAAAGATGACACACAGAGCCAAGTATTTGAGTGAAAGGAGGGGAGGCGGTGATAGGTAAGAAAGAAATCAAAAGCGGAAAAAAACAACACCAGCAGCAAACAAGTGGCACTCAGGGAGCCGGCCAGTGCGGGCAGGTGGAATCCAAGCAGCCGGTGCTTCCCGGACAAGAGACTGTGGCCACGGGCAGCAGAGAAGGCCGAGTGGGGGTGAAGAAGGATGAGGGGTGGGAAAGTGTATATCACAAATTACTGGTTGTTTTGTCTCCTGCTGGAAGCTCAGTGAAGCTGCTTTCTCGTACCCCCTATTTGCTGGTCTCTGATAGGAGTCCAAGATGGCGGATCCGTGCTGCATTAGCTGATAGAGGACCTCTGCGTGAATCTCTCCTCGCTCTCCATTCGCTGTGTTTTCTCACTGCATTTGGTGCTTGGCTGAGTTCCTTATCTCTTCATTTTGATGTTATAGTGTTTCAGGGTTGCTGTTTTCTCTGTTTGGCTTAGTTTTTTGGATCTTTGCTATGGAGGGACAGCGTGATGCTTCTGCCTAGAGTAACGTTTTGCCAGAAGTCCTTCTAGACCAGTACTTTTAAATCTTTTTTTGACCACAACACACATTAAGAAATACATCTTATATTGTGACTAATTACACACATACCTACACTCACATTATCTGCATATATATCTATATAATTAAAAGTTCCACAAAATTTACCAAGGATCTACATAGAATACTCTGTTTTCTCTTCTACTTTGTTTTAAAAAGTTGATATCAACCCTTTAAATTGATTTCATAACCCAAACAGTGCAGTTTTATAAAACACCATGTCTTTCTTCCATGTTATGGTCCTGAACATAGGATGGGTCTTTTAATTGTAAAGTATATAAGATGTCTGGCTTTCAAGAATTCAATTTTGAAAAATGAGAACCGATTAGTTTTTAGGAATGGTATTTCCCAATTTTGTTGTAATTGCCTAGGCAGAATGCTTTTAGTGCTAGTTGCTAGCTTTTCTCTGATTTGTAAGAGGGTAGTAGAATAAGAAAGATAATATTCTAAATGGTGGTTGCTTTTCTTTCTGCAGCTCTCATGCGTGATGATGAATCTCGTACATCATTAACCTAAGGACCTCACCAATTGGAAGTTATTGTTTTTGCCATCAACTTACCTTTTTGGTCTGGCTCTCTTCCTCAAACAGAGGGAACACCTTTCTTTTCAGTTGCATTGTTGCAGAATTAAGCAAATGGCTGATAGTAGTGATTTGGGTAAAAAATCCACAAAATGCCCCACATGTTCATTTGATACTCAGGAAGATACACATTGTGTATGTTCCTGTAAAATAAGGGTTTCTTCAGCTTCGTTGGAGCAAGTGTCACCAATATCAAGTGTTGGTAGTTTAGAACAACTAGCTTCATCAGAAAGAAAAAAAGAAAAAATTACCAGCAGAGACACTGCCTCTGGGAAAGATTTGGTAAATATCAAAGATTCTCCATTTCAGCAAAGTGACATCCCATTCCCTAACCCTATCCCTATCCCATGGGCCCTTGTCAGCTAATTCATTGCCTTCTTAACTATTAAAGGAGCATTTCTTTCTCTCAGAAGAGGTGAGCAAAGTTGGATAGTAACTTCTTTTATGACTATTTTCAACTATTTCCCAGATTAATTATTTCTAAGGATCCTGAATAATTAGGAATGTTATTCAGCTTCTTTTTTTTTTAAATGGCTTATACAGATATGAATTGTTTTTCAAGTTTAATTAAATTTGAATTTTTGAACATTTTCTTCAGCTCATACAGAATGAAATTTATGGTTGTGGTTAAATATAGAGTGGTTATGGTTTTATTATTTAAGATAATTCCTGGTTATCTAGAGGGAATATCAAATATGCTTCACAAAATTAATTTTCATTAGTTGCATCCACCCTGTAACTACTCATTTAGACCGGTTTGGATATATTATTCACTTGTATAGAGAAGAGGCTGTGTGGAATTCTATAGTCAATAGAGTACAACTTTGGAAGGAGAGAGCAATAAGTTCAAGAAAAGTCAGGGTTCTCTGCTCTCAAAGTTGTATCTTTTTCACATATTACCCTCTGCCATTATTTCTCATTTTTATTACTTATGATATAGTCATTGCCATATAGGTGTCTGTGAGTGAGTTGTTAGTATATTAAGTTATTTTGGTTAGAAGCATGTTTTCTGAATGCCTGACCAGTAGTTTTTTTTAACGTGTAACCTATTTAAGATGGTTGTTCCATTTTGAAACAGGGGTGATTGAGAAAACTATGAAATTACCTTCTCTAGTGATTTTAAAGAATTGGGTAAGTTCTGCTGTTCAGGTTATCACATAGACTTGCCTGGATTCAGGTGACTGGAGTGGATGACTTCTTAAGGTCTCTCTTAGTCTAGTGATCTGATGAATTGTATAGGGTTTAGAATTTCAAAAAGATAGCAAACTCTCTTATATACAATAAATATCATGGTATACATTAAAAGTTTATCAGATTGTTTAAATTAGGGGTTTTACTTTGTCAACAAAAATGTTACATTTGCAAGTTAATCTTTTTATTCCTTTTTTGTCCAAGGTCTCAAGAACCTCAAATGTAGAGAGAAAAACATCTCAACAGCAATGGGGTCGGAGTAACTTTACAGAAGGAAAGGTTCCTCACATAAGGATGGATGATGGAGCTGCTATTCAGGTATACAGAAAGCAAACTGAAGTTGTTTTTACTAGCTACTAGAAACTTTTAGGTTTCTTCTAACTAAATGGTTAGTGGAAAAAATTATTCAAAAATAAGTCTCTAAGAAAAGAAAATTAAAAGGGAATTTATAATTTTTAAATATGTCAAAGTTTTTACTAAATATAATGAAGACTAAGTATTTTCTCTGTTCCTAGAGGACCAAATGGACTTAAATTAAAGTAAAAGGCATTTTTGTTAAACAAAATGGAGAACGTTTTTGGTCTTCAGGTCTTGGCTGTTGCTAAAAGCAATCGTGGAGTCATTGTGTTTCTCTCTTGAAGATGCAGAGCCCAGATTAGAACCACTCTTTAAATTAAAATGTGTTCCTTTAACATCAAGCAGAAGATAAAATCTGTTTGCTTTTCAATTGCATTAATGTTAAATCACTTTTAAAATTTGTTTCAAGAGAAATTTGGAGTGATTCGAAAAACTTTGTGAGAAATTCTTAAAAAGTTTAAATCCCCCCTTTAAATAATGGCTTGCATTTTAAACAAACAAACAAAAAACTCCACAAATTTACTAAGTTTTAAATTTATCCATAAGAGCTTTTATACAGAAAGCAAAATGTATTCATTGTGAAAAATTAGGAAAATATAGATAGAAAAGTAAAGACAAAAATAAAAATCATCAGTCAGATATAACCAATTTTAACATCTATTACCTTTCCTTCAGTTTTCTATGCATGTACAAGTTTTATGCTATTTTTTCAATTTTTCCTGTTTTAAATTATGAAATATTTCAAATATATACATATTTTTAAGAAATAACCTTAGCAGTTATAGTTGAAACTTATCTTCCTCCATAAAATGAATACGCTTGTTACAAAAATTTTTAACAGTTCAGAAAAATATAAAAGAAAGATGTTACAGTCATCTAAAATTCTACTACCCAGAGATAACTATTGTTAATATTTAGATGAATATCTTTCCATACATCAGTGTAAGCACCCCCACATAAACAAATTTTTGTAATGGGATCATATCATACATGCTTTTCATAATCTACCCTATGGCATGGACTTCTGTGCCAATAAAATAGATCTACATTGTCACTTTATTGCATCCTCTTAAAATTATTAGAAACAAGAATTCATTTTACTCTTATTTTTTACCACTATGTGATACCAAAGCAATTAGTTGAAGCGTAAAAAGATCAGTTGGGCAGTTGGGCTATTCCTTCACCTTTTCCTCATTTTTAAAACCTGACTTAAATGGATTTTGCCTTTGTTTTCTCCCCATGCTGATCTCAGAAGCCATCCCTTTCAAGCCAACTTTTTCCCTTATTATTCAAGTATTTAGTGAAGAATAGTCTCCAGCTCCAATGGCATATTGTTGTTGTTTTTTTTTTTCCTGGAACTTACGATTTTATGACTTAAGTAATAATTTTATCTCTTTAGTAGATTATAAATTCTGAGAAAACAGGAATTATGTTTTATTCATCCTTATAACCATCAAAGTGTATATAATATCTAAGGAAGGTCTAGCATATTGAAGGCGAACATTTCCCCCATTCACTCAATGTCATGGATTAAATTGTATCCCCACAAAATATCTGTCAGTTTGGCTAGGCCATGATTCCCAGTATTGTGTGATTGTCCACCATTTTGTCATCTGATATGATTTTCCTATGTGTTGTAAGTTCTACCTCTGTGATGTTAATGAGGTGAAATTAGCAGCAGTTATGTTAATGAGGCAGGACTCAATTTACAAGATTAGGTTGTGTTTTAAGACAATCTCTTTTGAGATATAAAAGAGAGAAGCAAACAGAGAGATAGGAGGACCTCATACCACCAAGAAATAAGAGTTAGAATAGCACGTCCTTTGGACCCTGGGTACCTTCACTGAGAAGCTCCTAGTCTAGAGGAAGATTGTTAACAAGGACCTTCCTCCAGAGCTGACAGGGAGAGAAAGCCTCCCCCTGGAGCTGGCACCCAGAATTTGGACTTCTAGCCTCCTAGACTATGAGAGAATAAATTTCTGTTTGTTAAAGCCATCCACTTGTGGTATTTCTGTTATAGCAGCTCTAGATGACTAAGACACTCAGTAAGCATATTTTGCCTACACAGTCTAAGAGGTAGCCCCTTTAAAAGGTACAAAAGAAACAGCTCCTCAACGAGCTTGTAGACCATCTTAAGAGAAGAAAACAAGCCAAAATGTTTATAAGCAAGCAAGTAATAGTAGTGTTTGAGGACCAATGTATACATATTGAAGGAAGTAAAAAAAAGAAGAACAGTCACCATGGTGACTGGATGGAAGCCCTTTATGAAGGAGGTGAGTAGTTGGTCACTGAATCTTCTCTTAAGAAAATAAGAATCTGAGTGGTAGAAAATGGGAGCATTAATAGTTAAGTTACCTGTTGTATGCTGAAGGTGGAAGTGATCACATAGAGACAGAGTAGCATCTCAAGGGAGGACTTTGGCTGGCTGGCTCAACAGAGGCTTCACCCAGTAAATGACATTGCCTCAGCTTGGCTCCTGTGTTCTGGTCTCCATGCTCAGTGGGTCTAGAAACTCATATCTTCTTCATGCTCTGGAGTTGATTTGGATTAGAGAGGCTGACTCTCCCCAACCAAATTCACATGAAATGAAAGTATTAATGAGTTGCCTATTTATTGTTTTACAATACGAACTAGAATGATAGTGTTGACAAGCTTAGTGCATTCTCTTTGTAAGCAGCAGTTAAATTATAAGCAGAAGGAGTCTTGGTCTGGATTGTAGTATTATGAGTGATTTTTGCTTTCTTCTCAGTGATGATCTGTGTGTTATAATTTTTGTCATATATTACTTTTTCTAAAACAAAAGGAATAAGTGATTTTTAATAGAAACAATAAATATAAAGAAAAAGAGTGTTACTTGGTAAGCAGGGAACTACTTGTTCAGTGGTGAATGGGTAGGTGTTGATTTTATAGTATAGCTCTGAGTTTATAGTATAGGTCTCAGAGTTCTTGGAGTAATTTTTTGGGTGAATGCATTGTGTGTGTGTGTATATAAATATTCCATCCCTCCTTTTTCTTATGAAGATGATCTACATTAATATTGTAGTTTGAAAGAGGTTTAATTATTATACTTTTGAACTTTTGTACATTTCTCCATTAGAATCGTTATGATTTTCTTCCAAATGACATTTAATGAAATTCATCAAAACTTATTTTTGGTAAACTAAGATATAATTATTAATATTGTTGCAAACATGTAGTGTCTTCTGTTTGGCTTTACCCTGGAGCAGAACCTCTCTTCCCTGGAGCTGATATCTGTCAGCATTATGTGTTTGTTTTTAATATCTTATGAACAACAAAAGGACTTTTATTTTTCTCCAGGAATTCTATACTTTTGGAAGAATATTGGGACAAGGGAGCTTTGGAATGGTCATTGAAGCTATGAACAAGGAAACAGAAACTAAGTGGGCAATTAAAAAAGTGAATAAAGAAAAGGTAAGGGTTATTAACAGCATCATACAGAGGGCAGTGCAGTTGGGTGTAGGCAGTACAGCTTTTCACACTAACACAAACTGCCTCTGACCCTGAGGGCCAGGCCTGGGTCATTCCCCTGGGGTCTTCTGAGAAGTGACCAGTTCTTGAACTCAAGTAGACAAGTGTTATCTGGAAAAACCAAGTGGAAGGATAAGCTAATACATAACCAATATAACCAAATATAGGTAAATTTTACCAGAGTGAGTTGAAGGTAAGGGCTGTTCATAAGTATGTATAGATGTAGGGTTGTATGCTAAAGATGTCTTAGCTAGTTATAAGCCCTGGTAGTCTCTCCTGATGTTGTTCTGATATACTTTCTCCCATACATGAAGTAGTCATGAGTCAGAATTGACTTGACAACATCTTCTCCTTTCATTTGATTTCCTATTTCCTCATTGTTGGTTAATTCTCTTTTTATTCATCCTACCTGCTTTTTCAGTTTGAACCACTTTTTTCCAAGTATCTTCTGTCCTGTTTTCTTGTATCCGCTGTATTCCTCACAGGATTTCCTCTTGGAGTGAAAAATGATAAGGCTTCTCTTTAAGGTAGAGTCTAAGATTACTCACCTCAGGCTTTACACCTGATCATTTCATCAACTCTTTTTAAAATTTCTGTGCCTGGAAAAAAAAACCATATGGCAACATTCTGGTGTTCTTTCCTTGGATTTTTGATAGTAAATATTACATTTATAAAATGAAACAGAAGATTTTATTGCATTCTTTAAAACAAACCATACAAATTATAGTACAGATCATCTCTACCTAAAGTTTAATAAAGCAATATATAAATCTTAATAAAGGGAGATCCAGAAGCCTTTATAGGATTCTTTAGAATTCTAGAAGCATGGTAATACCTGGGATGTTACTTCCTTTGCCTCTTTGATATCAAGTGGAGTTAGGGATTAAGTTTTAGAGTTTTACAGACAGGGTACCTATGTGCGCTTTAGGAATTGGTAATCTTCCACAGACATATTGATGCTGAAAATTTGTAGGACAGTAAGATAGTAGAATAAATTTACATAGTAAATATATGAATTGGACAACATATTAGTACATTATGTACAGGTCAGGCCATTTGGGAGAAGGAGGAACAGAGAGAGTTGAAATGGAAATGAAGAGAAGTTGTGGGAACTTTACATATCTAGACTACACAGGAATCTACTTTTCACAGTCACTCTTTCTCTTGACCCTGTAGGATAACCTTAAGATACGACTTTTACCCTATATTAGTGGGGCATAGTGGGATGGACAGTATCCTATTCGTTCCTGTGATGGTGATGGTTGAAGGGTAAAGGTAATTGAAAGCAGGGATGGCCCTAGGTAAAATTTTAACTAGGTAAAGTTTGCCTTATGATCCATCCATTTCTACTCTTTTAAGAACCAGTACGTACCCTCCCAAACTTACCACACTGGGGGACTAGGCTCTTCATTATCCCTTTCAGGGATATTTTTATGTGGAAATAAGACCCATAAATGAGGAAAATGCTTATTCTCAAATAATGGCTGTTTAGGTATCAACAGGGGTGCTGATTTGGGGTGTCAGCAGTGGTGGTAAAGGTAGAGAAAGCCCTTCTAAAATTTCTTAGATGACATTGTAGACGATCAATTACCTATTTGCTGAATGAAGACGCTGTGCTCCCTGTGGTATTCCTGCCTTTACCTTTTGCTCTCAGGTATAGTTAAGACTTACATGTTAGGAGATGAAGTTGGGGTTAGGTTAGTCTGAAGCAAGAGCTCTCTCTTTCTCTCTTGAGGTTAATTTTTGAGGTCACGTGGACCAGGAACTGACATAATGCAGGGCCAAGTGTAGGATCTTATTGCCCATGGTTTCTTTTGCATTTTTTGTATGTATCAGAGCAAAGCGAAAGAAAAGAACAAGAAAAGAAAAACATTTTGTTTTTATCTTTTCCAATTGATGGCTGTGGCAAATAGATTTTTGTTGATACAATGCTATCCTCAAAGGATCAACATGATTTTGGAGGAAATATAAAAAAGTATATTAAAAATTATAATAATTTTGATAGGGGACAGGGACTATGTTTAGTTAATTTCTAGAAATAGTCCAAGAAACAGATGTGGTTTGAGGCCAAATCATATATAACTTAGAAATGGGCAAAGGAAAAAAAAGGCATAATTTAATCTGATGATAGGAATAAATTGCATGTTATCACTGAAAAGAAATTGTTTAAGAAAATACGGGAAAAATATATAAAGTAACTTTTATATTGAGGCAAGTAGGAGTGACATTCAAATGTGAAATCTATGTTTCCTCATTAATTAAGGCTGGAAGCTCTGCTGTGAAGTTACTTGAACGGGAGGTGGACATCCTAAAAAGTGTGAAACATGAATACATCATACACCTGGAACAAGTGTTTGAGACACCTAAGGTAAAGCTCTATCAGGTGCTGTATTTTGAAAGTTACTATTACAAAATGAACATTATTGCATTCTGAAGTAATCCCTTTGGGACACAGTTGCTCATATCATTGGCATGAGTCTGACACTGGAGATTGATGAGAGCATTCTGAAGGACTTTAATTATTGATTGTATAATTAGGTCTCTTTAGTGATATTTCTGGGTGGCATGTTGGAAAAAATGTTCAAAGTTGAAACAATTTGACACACAACCAAATAGTGATTAGAGCTTCCCTAGAGGTGGCTTTCATTTGCTTTGCTTTTTAGTTTCTGTTAGAGTCTCTTGGAATGTCATAATTTTGCAAGATTAACTTCATAGTCAAATTAGAATGGGTGTATTAGGCACTGTGGAGAAGGTATTTTGTCATTTTTTCTTAAAAGCATGTTTTATCTTCTTTCTTATAGATGTTATAATTCTTCTCTTTATTTCTCTGTAATTTTCATACAACATTGTTCAGAAGCCTGGGTTATTTACTGTTGTGCCTCCAGATTGTTTAGTGCCTGTAGGCTTGAGTATTCCTCTGCTTGGAGGTAGTATAATGTATTAGTTAAGCATGTGGACTCTAGGGTCAGATTGCCTGTGGGATGGAATCCAGGCTCCACCACTTATTAGCTGTGATACCCTGGACAAGCTACTCAATCTCTCTGTACTTCAGCTTTCTCACCTATAAAATGGGTTTAATGATAATGTCTACCTCATTTGGTTGTTGAAGAGTTAAGTGCAACAATGGATAGAAAGCACCTGTCGCATTAAATGTTAGCTATTGCTCTTTGTTTCTTTTCCAGTCACTAAGAGAATAATAGTCAATCTGAGTTATGCATTTTGCTTGATAAGTATTGAAAACCATGGTTATCCTTCATGGGTTTGGTATATGGCAGTGATGCCAAAAGTCTTCTCTCCCCTTTTCAGCCTTAGAGTTGTAATTTCTTTTATCCCAAATCTAGAATAATTTTCTCTTTATCACTAATTTTAAAGAATTTGATTAGTATGTGACTTGGTGTAGTTTTCTTCATGTTCTTGTACTTGAGGTTCATGGAGCTTCTTGGATCTGTGAGTTTATGATTTTAATCAAATTTAAGAAAATTTTGGCCATTATTTCTTCAAATTTTTTTTCTGTCTTTCCCTCTATGGGGACTTCAAGTACACATGTTAGATTCCTTGATATTATCCACAGCTTACTGATGCTCTGTTTGCTTTTTCAGTCTTTTTCTCTCTGTTTTATTTGTATAGTTTCCACTGCTATGTCTTCAGATTCAATAATCGTTTTTTCTGCACAATCTAATTTGCTGTTAATCCCTTCCAGTGATTTTTTTTTTTTTAAATTGTAGGCATTGTATTTTTCATCTCTAGAAATTTGATTTGGACCTTTTTTTATATCTTCCATGTCTCTACTTAACACACTCAGTCTTTCCTCCTCCTTGTTGAATAAAGTTATAATAACTGTTTAAATGTCCATTTCTACTAATTCTATCATGTGTGTCATTTATAGGTTGATTTCAATGGATTAATTTTTTTTTTTCTCTTCACTATGGATTGTATTTTGCTGCTTCTTTGTATTCTTGTATAAAAATGGCATGGCAGCATCAGACCTCATCTGACTTCACAAGGGGGAAGAGAGAGAATCAAGATCATCAGCCCAAGGCTGATTCCTGTGAGGTGGAGGTTAGATACACCTCCACCCTCCCACCTTTTTTACCAATTCTGACACCAGCCTTTCCTCCCACAGCACTCTCTTCTTCTCTGTTGGGTTTGGTAATTCATTGCATTAGTCACACAGAACTCACGGACCACACTCACAGTTATGGGGTATATTGGAAGTAACAGGTACAATTCAGAATGCAGTTCTTCAATTAGAACAGCTTCTTCTCGGCCATGCTGAGCTCAGCCCCTTGGCCCCTTGGTCCCTTGGCCCTCGGCTCTCTGCTCAGTCTCTGCCCTGCTCAGGCAAGTGTTACAAAGCTCTTTAGCTCTGCCAGTAAGTGCTCAGAGGCATCCCAATCTGCCAGTAGGCCTCAGCCTGAAGGCGCTCAGCTCTCTCACTCTGTGGGTCAGCACGCCCAATGTAGCTGTGGGTTGGCATGCCTGCTGTTTTTCTGCGGCTGGACTCTGCTATGCTTGCTTCCGCTTCTCCCTGTTTCATGCCATTTCTGGTGTTACAGATCTTTGTCTTCCAGGTCAAGGAGGTTCTTTCTCAGCCTAGGGACCCAGGGTCCAAAGGATGTACTCCTCTCCTGGCTCTTCTTGATGGTAGTGAGGCCCCCTCTTTTCTGCCTCTGAGATTGGCTCCCTTTAAGCCTAGTGGATAGCAAAACTGGCCAGTCCCCTCCTTAGGTTTCCATACACATTATTTATATGTTCTCACCGCCACACAGGTTCCATGCCCCTTATTTGCATTATTAGCAAGCTGTCTGTTCCTATTGGTGGACTGTAGGCACCTTATTTGCATAGTCCAAGTCAATCATTTTGTGGGAGTCACAAACACCATGGCTGGAAGAGCTGTATTAAGTAATTCACTGCACTGCAACTTGTTAATTTTTTATTGGATACTAGATGTTGTGAAATTTTTTATTGGATGCTGGATAATTTTATATTCTTATAACTATACCTTGTTCTAGGATACAGTTAAGCTACTTAGAAACAGTTTGATACCTTCAAAGCTTGCTTTAAGCTTCATTGGCTGTAACTAGAGCAGCCTTTAGTCTAGGAATAATTTTCCCCTACTGCTGAGGCAAGACCCTTCTGACTATTCTACCCAGTGTCCCTTGAATAGCAAGATTTTCCACTCTGGTGGGAACACAGACTATTCCTGGCCATGTGTAAGTTCCAGCAATTGATTGTTCCCTCTGCTCCTTTTGCATGGCTCTTTTCCCAGCTTCGGGTAGTTTTCTCATACACATCTGCTAAAAACTTGAGAGGGAACCCTCTGCAAATTTCTGGAGCTTTCTCTCTGTATGTCTTTCTCCTCCTTCATTCTCTGCTCTGTGAACTTTAGTTATCTTGGCCTTCCTGGATTCCCAGCTCCATCCTCAATTCATGGATATTGCTGGACTCTGCTTGGATACCCCCTCTCTGCTCTGTGGCCTGGAAACTCTCCAGACCATAAGCTGGGATAATCGGTAAGCTCACTTCATGTGTCTCCCCTCTATCAGGGATCACAGTCTTCTGCTGCCTGATAGCCAATGTCTGAAAATTGTTGTTTCATATATTTTGTCCATTCTTTAGTTGTTTCAGGTGGGAGTGTAAATCTGGCCTCTGTTATTCCATCTTGGTCACAAGTGGGAGTCCAAATCTAGAATAGTTTTAAGGCAAAGGATATCTTCATCTGTGATTGCTCTTTTTATGTATTGTTTGCCCTTAATTTCACATAGACCAGATCAGCTCTCCCTCACAAATGCATAGACCTCCCATCTTAAGGATTAATGGAAACTGCTGCCTGATTGGTTAGGCCGTGGTGATTCGTGCGGATCATTTAGTCTGACAATGCCGATTTGTTGTGAATCCAAATGTTCTCCAGGTCTACATAGTATTTTCTAATAATTGCAAAAAGAACTTATTTTGTAACTTTTAGTGATATAGCTTTTATCAACTTGTTGATGTTGTGCTATTAGGTGCCGTTGAGTTGATTCCAACTCGTAGCCACCCTGTGTACAACAGAATGAAACACTACCCGTTCCTGTGCCTTCCTCACAATCGTTTTTATGCTTGAACCTGTTGTTACAGCCACTGTGTCAGTCCATCTTGTTGAAGGTCTTCGTCTTTTTTGCTGACCCTATACTTTACTGAGCATGATATCCTTCTCTAGGGACTGATCCCTCCTGATAACATGTCCAAAGTATGTGTGACGAAGTCTTGCTGTCCTTAACTTCTGAGGAGCATTCTGGCTGTACTTCTTCGAAGACAGATTTGTTCATTCTTTTGGCAGTCCATTGTATAATCAATATTCTTCGCCAACACCACAATTCAAAGGCATCAGTTCTTCTTCGGTCTTCCTTATTCATTGTCCAGCTTTCACATGCATATGAGGTGGTTGAAAACACCATGGCTTGTATCAGGTGCACCTTAGTCTTCAAGGTGACATCTTTGCTTTTTAACACTTTAAAGTGGTCTTTTGCAGCAGATTTGCCCAATGTAACGCATCTTTTGATTTCTTGACTACTGCTTCCATGGGCATTAATTGTGGATCCAAGTAAAATGAAATACTTGACAACTTTAGTCTTTTCTTCATTTATCATGATTTTGCTTCTTGATCCAGTTGTGAGGATTTTTGTTTTCTTTATTTTGAGGTGTAATCCATACTGAAGGCTGTAGTCTTTGAGCTTCATCAGTAAGTGCTTCAAGTCCTCTTCATTTTCAGCAAACAGGATTGTGTCATCTGCGTAATTCAGGTTGTTAATGAGTCTTCCTCCAATCCTGATGCCCCGTTCTTCTTCATATAGTCCAGCAGCTTCTTGGATTATTTGCTCAGCATACAGACTGAATAGGTGTGGTGAAATGATACAACCCTGATGCACACTTTTCCTGACTTTAAACCACCCAGTACCCCCTGTCCAAACAACTGCCTCTTGATCTATGTACAGGTTCCTCAGAGCACAATTAAGTGTTCTGGTATTACCATTCTTTGCAATGTTATCCATAATTTGTTATGATCCACATAGTCAAATGCCTTTGCACAGTCAATAAAACACATGTAAACATCTTTCTGGTGTTCTCTGCTTTTAGCCGGGCTACATCTAATTTCAGCATTGATATCCACATAATTGATATTCCACATCCTCTTCTGAATCTAACTCGAATTTCTGGCAGCTCCCTGTTGATGTACTGCTGCAGGCGCTTTTGAATGATCTTTAGCAAAATTTTACTTGCGTGTGATATTGATATTGTTCGATACTTTTTGCATTTGGTTGGATCACCTTTTCTTTGGAATAGGCATAAATATGGATCTCTTCCATCTGGTTGGTCAGGTAACTGACTTACAAATTTTTTGAAATAGACAAGTGTCATGGTTTGAATTATGTCCCCCAAAAAATGTGTGTATCAATTTGGCTAGGCCATGATTCCTGGTACCGTGTGATTTTCCTGTATGTTGTAAACCTACCTCTATGATGTTAATAAGGGAGGATGGGTGGCAGTTGTGTTAGTAAGGCAGAACCTGATCTACAAGACTGGATTGTGTCCTGAGGCAATCTCTTGAGATATAAAAGACAGAAGTAAGCAGAGAGTTGGGGACATCATACCATCAACAAAGCAGTGCCAGGAGCAGAGCGCTTCCTTTGGACCGGGGTCCTGCGTGGAGAAGCTCCTAGTCTTGGGGAACACTGACGAGACGGCCGAGAGAGAGAACCTTCCCCTGGAGCTAACACCCTGAATTTGGACTTTAGCCTACTTTAACTGTGAGGAAGTAAACTTCTCTTCATTAAAACCATCCACTTGTGGTATTTCTGTTATAGCAGCACTAGATGACTAACACAAGTGAGCACTTCCAGCCCTGTGTCTGTTTGTTGAAACATCTCAATTAGTATTGCATCAATTCCTGGAGCCTTGTTTTTCACCACTGCAGCTTCGACCTCTTCCTTCAGTACCATTGGTTCCTGATCGTATGCTACCTCCTGAAATGGTTGAATGTCAACCAGTTCTTTTTGGTGCATTGACTGTGTATTCCTTCCATCTTCTTTTGAAGTTTCCTGCATTGTTTAACATTTTCCCCGTAGAATCCTTCAATATTGCAACTAGGGGCTTGAATTTTTTCTTCAGTTCTTTCAGCTTGAGAAATGCCGTGCGTGTTCTACCTTTTTGGTTTTCTAACTCCAGGTCTTTGCATATGTCATTATAATACTTTGTCTTCTTGAGCTGCCCTTTGAAATCTTCTGTTCAGCTCTTTTACTTCATCGTTTCTTCATTTGCTTTAGCTACTCGACGTTCAAGAGCCAGTTTCAGAGTCTCTTCTGATATCCATTTTGATCTTTTCTTTCTTTCCTCTCTTTTTAATGACCTTTTGCTTTCTTCATGTATGATGTCCTTGATGTCATTCCACAACTCATCTGGTCTTCGGTCAGTGTTCAACATGTCAAATCTGTTCTCGAGATGGTCTCTAAATTCAGGTGGAATATACTCAAGGTCGTACTTTGGCTCTCGTGGACTTGTTCTAATTTTCTTAAGCTTCAGCTTGAACTTGCATATGAGCAATTGATGGTTGGTTCCACAGTTGGCCCCTAGTCTTGTTCTGATGGATGATATTGAGCTTTTGCATTGTCTCTTTCCACAGATGTAGTCGATTGGATTCCTGTGTGTTCCATCTGGTGAGGTCCACGTGTATAGTTACCGTTTATGTTGGTGGAAAAAGGTATTTGAAATGAAGAAGTCATTGGTCTTGCAAAATTCTATCATGCGATCTCTGACATCGTTTCTGTCACTAAGGCCATATTTTCCAACTACTGATCTTTCTTCTTTGTTTCCAACTTTTGTATTCCAATCACCAGTAATTATCAATCCATCCTGATTGCATGTTCGATCAATTTCAGACTGCAGAAGTTGGTAAAAATCTTCAATTTCTTCATCTTTGGCCTTAGTAGTTGGTGCATAAATTTGATTAATAGTTGTATTAACTGGTTTTTCTTGTAGGCGTATGGATATTATCCTATCACTGACAGCTTTGTACTTCAGGATAGATCTTGAAATGTTCTTTTTGACGATGAATTCAACGCCATTCCTCTTCAAGTTGTCATTCCCGGTGTAGTAGACCATATGATTATCTGATTCAAAATGGCCAATCCAGTCCATTTCATCCCACTAATGCCTAGGGTGTTGATATTTATGCATTCCATTTCATTTTTGATGACTTCCAATTTTCCTAGATTCATACTTTGTACATTCCACATTCCCATTATTAATGGATATTTATAGCTGTTCCTTCTCATTTTGAGTCATGCCACATCAGCAAATGAAGGTCCTGAAAGCTTGACCCCCTTCATATCATTAAGGTCGACTCTACTTTGAGGAGGCAGTTCTTCCCCAGTAGTATTTTAAGTGCCTTCCAACATGAGGGGCTTATCTTCCAGCACTATATCAGACGGTGTTCCACTGCTATTTATAAGGTTTTCACTGGCTAAATCTTTTCAGAAGTAGACTGCCAGGTCCTTATTCCTAGTGTGTCTTAGTCTGGAAGCTCAACTGAAACCTGTCTACCATGAGTGACCCTGCTGGTATTTGAGTACTGGTAGCATAGCTTCCAGCATCACAGCAACACACAAGCCCCCACAGTAAGACAAAGTGACAGACTCGTGGGGGTTTATCAACTTACATACTTAAAATTGACATCAGTTTATATCATAAGTACTGCTGATGCAACCTTCCCTTCTAAATATTCCGCTTACCATTTCATGTATCAGTGATCCCTCCAGTGCTGTCAATGGAGAAAATATGGCCTAGTTCAAAAGCTTATTTGCATGGTAGCCTTTGCAGAATTCTAAAGTTACTTGTGAAATTCGAAAGCATATGGAGATTCAGGGAGTCAGAGTTGTGGCTATAGAGGAAAGGTATGAACCTTCTCTTTGTTTTCATGCTTGCTGATTGAACTCAGACATTGCATTAGTAGTTGTAAAAAGAGAATCAGACTCAAATCTTAAAAACAGCAACAGAAGTGTAGCAGCACAGGATAGAATGGAAATGTGGTGGATAGTCTGGACAGTAATAGGTATGAAAACGACTTAGTATTTTAGTTGGCTGTGAATTCTGTTTGACTCAATAGGCGACCTGACTGTTAGAATATCTAAAGTGATCTTAATATGCATCAATAGAAACAGCAAATATGAAAGAGACCTTTCATCCATGACTTCTTACCATTCACATTCAATTAGTTACTAAATCCCACTGTTTCTTCCTTTGAGGTATTTTTCACATCTTTTTGTTCTCCTCCGTTCTTTGCCTTACATCTCCCCTCTATAACTTGTTGGTGTTGTTAGCTGCTGTTGAGTTGGCCCCTGACTCATGGCGATCCCATGTGTTACAGAGTAGAGTTACTCCATAGGGTTTTCTTGGCTATACTCTATATGGAAGCAGTTCCCCAGAACTTTCTTCCATGGAGCTGCTGGGTGGTTTTAAACCATCAACCTGTTAGGTTAGCAATTGATCGCAAACTGATTGCACCATCCAGGCTCCTTCTTCCTGTCAGCACAGTACAGCCTGTTAGCCATATCTGGCCTACTGCCTGTTTTTGTGTGGCCCATGAGCTAAGTATTTTACATTTTAAATGGTTGAAAAAAAATTTAAAAGAATATTTCATGACATGTGAAAATTACATGCAAGTCAAATTTCAAAGCCCATAAATAAAGTTTTGTTAGAACACAGCTATGCTCATTCATTTATTTATATGGTTGCATTTGTACTACAACAGCAGAGTTGAGTAGTTGTGACAGAGACAGAATGGCTAGCAAAACTGAAAAGATTTACTATCTGGCCCTTTACAGAAAAAGTTTGCTGACCACTACTGTACACTACTGTTAGAGTATTCATTCGGAAATGCAAAACTGATAATATCACACACTTCTCTCCCCCATCCTGACACCAGCTTTAAAATCTTCCATGGCTCCTTGTTGCATATGGGAAAAAAAATCCAAACTCGTTAGCATGATATCCAAGACTTTTTCCGTCCTGGCACCAACCTATTCTTTCTAGCCTCGCTTCTCACCACTCCACTCATTTCCTCCCCACCAAGCTCCCAATGCTATTAACACTGAGGTATTTGTTAGTCTTTTAACAGCCAGTGCTGTTTCATGCTTTGGAGTTTTTGCAAGTACCATGTGCTCTGCGTGCTTTTCCCCACATCCTCTGCCCATAAATCCCTATTCAGACATCCAGACCTGGCTCCAGTGTCACCTCCTCAGGGAATGTTCTTCAGGCAGAGGCAACCCTCCTCTGCAGCCCCACGGCATTTTGGGTATGCCTCTTCTATTAGCACAACTGCCACTATACTGTGAGCTCCTTGAAGGCAGAGTCTATGTCTTATGCTTATTTGTTCCTCTAGTATACAACACAGTATCTTGTACAAAACAGACAATAAATATTTTGAATGAATAAATTAATGACTAAGATTGTGGTAAGATTTCCACTATGTATATGTAATACATAACATTTTAAAGATCTCCAACTATATAATTTGTCTTTTTTTTCATATCTATATAATGCCAGCGAATGTACCTTGTGATGGAGCTTTGTGAGGATGGAGAACTCAAAGGAATTCTGGATAGGAAAGGGCATTTCTCTGAGACTGAGACAAGGTGGATCATTCAGAGTCTTGCATCAGCTATAGCATATCTTCACAGGAAGGGTAAGAAGAGGATCATCCAATGCACTGACTCCATGAATGCGGATAACACTTTTATTTAAGAGTAATCGTGTTTAAGATTCATAGTCACATAAGTAATGCCTGATAATATAGATATTATTTTTAAAAACCATATTTAACAATTATTCTAATTGCTTTATATTCTTTAATGTTACTGCTTGCTGCTTTTCCCTATACTCCTCCCTTTTTTTTTCCATTGAAGATTAGTTTGGCCTACATGTGACTTTAGAATTTTCTCATTTTACAAATGAGAAAAAACTTTGTTCCGGACAGGTGATGTGACATGGTTAGGTGTGGCAGAAGTGACAGTGGAATCCGGTGGTTCATTTAGCACACATTCACTAAGCACCTGCTGCATTGTGGTTGGTTCTCGAGCTATCAAGATTAAAAGGCAAGGCCCCTTACTCTCAAGGAATTCAGGCTGTTGAGAGGTTGAGCATGGAAGCTATCATAATTCAACATGATAATTTCTCTAACAGAGAGACATATAAGGTCCAAAGAGCATAAATGACTCATTTGTTTTGGAAAGTCAGGGAAGAATTCACACAGGAAGCAACGATTGAACTGAGGAATACAAACTCAGAAAAAAAAGAGGGAGCTTTCCAGGTAGAGGTAAAATTTTTTTGCAAAGATAGGGAACTGAAAGTTGAGTATTATATTAATGTCATTTCTTCCACATTAAGCTGTAAATTTATTACAATTCCAAACCAAATCTTAACAGAACTTTCATGGAACTTGATAAAGTTATTCTGAAATGGGTGAGAATAGCCAAGAAGACAAGGAAAAAGAAGAACAGTGGAGGCTGGGGCTTCCCCTACCAAGGATCAAAATACAAAGTTATGTTTATGTAAGAAGAGAAAAGCAGAGCAATAGAAACAATAAAGATTACGAAAATAAAGGCCGGGAACTATGTAAGGGAACTACAGACGGTTAGGTATAATTGCCATTCCAGGGCTCATTCAACTACATTTCCCCCAACAATTATACAAATAATGTTTTAAGCTTATGGAAATGTTCCTTATGGATATGAACTGAATTAGTTATTTGCAAAAGAAGTTTGGTACATGATTATTTGCATGTACGTAAAAATCCTACCTGAGCTCTGATGTGTTCAACTGGAGATTTGTGTCTCATGGGTTTTTGTTTCATTGTTTTTTATTTTTAACATATAAAAAGTAGGAAAATGTTTGTTGATGTAGAAAAATATACTGAAATAAGTACTATAGTTTGTGTATGTGTAATCCAGTTGCAGTATGTTAAATGTCCATATTGGCAGCAAACATAAGCACAGAAGTAAAGAAGTAATTGTCTGTTTGAACACCTAGGGATATGGAAAATGTTTCTAGGCTTGTGACTAAGATTATCTCCCTCATCCTGGGAATACCTAACCTTGGGCAGGATCCTTCTCCACACTCACCAGGCCACTCTTCAGGGAGAGCAGGCAGTGGGGCAGCGGGGGAATGGGTAGAGATGAGGGAATCAAAGAAAAATGGCTCTTTCAGGTTAGGGCAGAATTACACTTGGCCCTCCTCAAATTTTCCAACATTGGACATTAATTTGTCAAATATACTTACTTCTTTTATTTGTGTTCCTTCTAATTATTTTCCCATTATTGATTTCATTTGATTTGTTGTTTATTTTCTTGGTAGATATAGTACATAGAGATCTAAAACTGGAAAACATAATGGTTAAAAGCAGCTTTGTTGATGCTAACAATGAAATGAACTTAAACATAAAGGTAAGATATGAGAGATGGTGGTAAATATTTGCCTATAAACAGTCTGATAGCAAAGTCAGAAGGTACATCCTCTTTTTAGATACATATTGTTAGTTTTTGAGCAGTCAGAATATAAATGGTTTCTGTGAAAAGAAATTTCACAAAAGAGGTTGTAACTAATAAGAATAACTTTACAAGTTAAATGGTTTTATTGAATGCTTTTTTAAAGTACATATTCATTTGGATACTTCTAAATCATTAGTTAATAGCAAGCAAACAGATGCTCTGAATTCTAATTAATTTCAAAATTATGCTTGGTAATTTGATGTAAATGTGTTATAGATTTAGAGAAAAGCACACCTACTCTGTGCCTTTGACTGTACTGACGTCTGTATTCCTCACTGAAAAATTTCCTAGGTATTAATATTTATGTCCTAAATACAAGTAATGTGCCAAGTGTTTATTCTTGAAGATTTTATTCAAATTAAATGTTCCTTAATGTCAAATAAATGATAGAATACATTATTTATTACTTAGCACTTTAATAGTGGCTGCTTCAAAATATATGAATGTGTTAATTTGGGAATAAAATGTTGTCTGTGAATAACTCTCTCTATTGCGGTAACTAAATCCCTATGTAATATAAATAGGTTTAATAGCATTGTTGTTTTACCAGAGTAAATGTTCTTGAACAGTTTCATTATAAACTCCATGTGGGTAGGAATTGTGCATATCTTATTCACTGTTGTACCTGGAGTAGTGCCTGGAACATAATATGTGCTTAATTAACATTTGGTGAATGAAGGAATAAATGGTCTCCAGAGAATTTAATTGAATTGTAAAACTTTTTTTTTATCATTGATAGCTGTATAAATTTTCTGTGGAGAAAGATGTATCATAATACTCCAAGTGGAATATTTGTGCAAACTCCTGGAGAAATTGTTTCATCTATTTAGAATAATAGTGACATCATGTGTTAATAGGCACATTTTCTTACTCCATAAGGCACTGGCAACTTTGCGTTTAGTGGCTGTGCACCAAGAGCCTGTCTTTGGTTGTTTGCTCAATAAATGTACCTATTTTTCTGCTTTAAGCCTAAGCCTGTTCCAACTTGGGAGACAAGACCAAGGGCACATACTGAATGTTTAATGACCAAATGTTTAATGATCAGGATTTAGAACTGAGCAGAAAGACTGCAGTTACAGCAGCAGGCCTCCAGTGTATTTGTAACTGTGTGTTTTTTTCCCGTTAATTTGCTTCTCATAGTTTTTAACAGTGTAGTAATTATTGTAATTAGTATGCTCTGGAAACATGAAGGAAATAATAGTAAAGGAAAGATAGTATTTACCAAGCTTAAATAACTATAAAAAATAATGGAATTCAGTGAATACTGACAAAGATAATGATTTGCGTTTTAAGGTGCTTTAAACTGGGACGTAGCTTAAGTATGAGAATAACAGATGATAAACATACTAAGGCAAGAATATATTTTACAATGAAAGAACTTAAAAAACCCAGACTTTATCTGAAAAAAGTTAAATGCCTTCTTTCAAGATGCTACTTTCTATGCTGAACTGATGCATTTAATTAGAGGGCATGAACGATCAATCTCATGAGTATTTTCTCAAGATTTGAGGAACGAAGCTTCCCTTTACCAAGTTTCTTCTCGACACAGAGGGGTGAGTGGAGAGGGAAAAGCCAGGTCCTTATTAGTAACACATGTAAAGAAACTCTCCTCTCCTCAAGAATCCCTGCATTAAATACAATTATGATGTGGTGAAAATCCTATCATGAGAATGAGTGAGCTCTGGGATATGAAAACATTGACTATGCCTGAGTTTCTTCTTCTAGGTGACTGATTTTGGCTTAGCAGTGAAGAAGCAAGGTAGGAGTGAAGCCATGCTGCAGACCACATGTGGGACTCCTATCTATATGGGTAAGTTAGTAGACTTAAACAATGATTTTTTTTTTATGTATAAAAGTTGTTATTATTGTTGGGTGCCATCGAGTTGATTTTCGACTCATAGTGACTCCATGTGACAGAGTGGAACTGCCCCATAGGGTTTTCGAGGCTGTTGGAGCCCTGGTGGTGCAGTGGTTAAGAGCTCAGCTGCTAACCAAAAGGTCAGCAGTTCGAATCCACCTTGCCACTCCTTGGAAACCCTATGGGGCAGTTCTACTTTGTCCTGTAGGGTTACAATGAGTCAGAATCGACTCAACAGCAATGCATTTAATCTTTATGGGAATAGATTGCCAGGTCTTTCTCCTGTGGAGCCACTGGGTGGGTTCAAACCGCCAGCCTTTCGGTCAGCAGCGGAGTGCTTAACTGTTGTGCTGCCAGGGCTCCTTACATATAAAAGTAGAACAACTAATATGGATTAAAACTTGAGCAATTTTATTTTGGTGTCATGACTTAATGGCTCTGATTGAGCTACTTTTTCTTTTCTTAGTTCAGATGATTTCAGTTGTTTTGGTGTTTTTCTCAGAGCTTCTATAGTCAAAGATTTTTGTAATCTTTATTGTTTCTCTGAGCTCTTCTTAAAGTTGTTTCTGTCTCTTAGTTAATCATACCACAAGCTTAATTGTTGTTTTTGTTAATTTATGCAAAAATCATGTGTGTATTCTGTTTCTTTGCCATCAAACAATATTTCATAGAGTACTGATTATATTTTGTAAAGTAACAGTTTCTAAATGTGTTTTTAACAGCTTTATTGAGGCATAATTTAAATACCATAAAAGGGTATAATTAGATGATTTTTTAGTACATTTACAGAGTTGTACAGCCATTATCACAATCCAGTTTTAGAACTTGTCCACGTTAAAAAGTTTCCTTAAGCCCATTGGCACTCAGTCCTGTTCCCATCCCAGACCCAAGGAACCAATAATCTGCTTTTTATCTCTCTAAATTTACCTTTTCTGGACATTTTATATAAATGGAATCACATCTGATTTCTTTCACTTAGCATAATGTTTTTGAGGTGCATCCATGTTGTAGCATGTATCAGGAGTTGGTTCATAGTTTTTATTGTAAGAATGTGCCACATTTTGTTTATCCGTTCACCAACTGATGGACATGTGGATTATTTTCAGTTTGAAGCTGTTAGGAATAATGCTGCTATGGACACTTGTGTACAAGTCTTTGTATAGACACATTTTCATTTTTCTTGGGTAGCTACCTAGGAGTGAAATTGCTGGGTCATATGGTAAGTTTATGTTTAACTTTTTAAAGAAACTGTCAAACTATTTTCCAAAGTGACTGCAAGATTTTTACCTTCCCACCAGCAATGTATGAGAGTTCTAGTTTCTTCACATCCTTATCAACAGTTGATATTACTTATCTTTTTTATTATAGTTATTCTCATGGGTATCTCATTTTGGTTTTTAATTTTCATTTTCTTGATGGCTAATGAAGTTGATTATCTTTTCATATGCTTATTAGTCATTTGTATATCTTTTTTCAAAAATTTTTATTATTGTACTTTAGATGAAGGTTTACAGAACAAACAGTTTCTCATGAAACAGTCAGTACATATGTTGTTTTATGACATTGGTTACAACTCCACGACATGTCAATACTCTCCCTTCTCGACCTTGAGGCCCTTTTTTTTGGTGAAAATATACATAGCCAAAGTTACACCATTTCGAAAGTTTCTACATGTACAATTCAGTGACACTGATTACATTCTTCCAGTTGTGCTGCTATTCTCACTATCCTTTTCCAAATTATTCCATTACCATTATCTTCAACTCACTGTCCCCTAGGCTTCCCATCAAATCTTTTGAGTTGCTGTTGTCAATTTGATCTCACATAGATAATTCTTTTTTTTTTTTGTACCTTAGATAAAGGTTTGCAGAACAAATAATTTCTCATTGAAGAGTTAGTACACATATTGCCCTATGACAATGCTTAACAACCCGACAATATGTCAACACTGTCCCTTCTCAACCTTGGGTTCCCTGTCACCAGCTTTCCTGTCCCCTCCTGCCTTCTAGTCCTTGTCTCTGGACTGCTGTGCCTCATTAGTTCCATTTTGTTTTATGAGGCTGTCCAGTCCCCAGCTGAATGGTGAACTTCAGGAGGGGCTTCACCGCTGAGCTAAAATGGGTGTCCGGGAGCCATACTCTCGGGATTTCTCCAGTCTGTCAGGCCAGTAAATCTGGTCTTTTTTTTGTGAGTTAGAATTATGTTCTACATCCTTCTCCAGCTCTGTCCAGAACCCTCTGTTGTGATCCTGGTCAGAGCAGTCAGTGGTGGTAGCCGGGCACCATCTAGCTGTACTGGACTCAGTCCGGTGGAGGCCTTGGTAGCTGTGGACCATTAGTCCTTTGGACTAATCTTTTCCTTGTATCCTGTTCTCTTCATTCTCCCTTGCTTCTGAAGAGGTAAGACCAATGGAGTATCTTAGATGGCTGCTCACAGGCTTTTAAGACCCCAGACGCTACTCACCAAGGTAGAATGTAGAACATTGTCTTTATAAACTGTGTTATGCCAGTTGAGCTAGATGTTCCCTGAGACCATGGTCCCCACAGCCCTCCTCCCAGCAATTCAGTCCCTCAGGGAGTTTGGAAGTGTCTATGGAGCTTCCGTGACCTTTCCTTGTACAAGCTGGTTTCCCCAGTACTGTGTACTGTCTTACCCTTCACCAAAGTTACCACGTATCTATTTAGTATTTCCCCCACACCCCTCCCATCCCTCGTAACCAACAAAGATTGTTACTTTTTGTGTGTAAACTTTTACATGAGTTATACAGTAGAGGCCTCATACAATATTTGTCCTTTTGTGATTGACTTATTTCACTCAGCATAATGTCCTCCAGTTTCATCCATGTTATGAGATGCTTCACAGATTCATCATTGTTCTTTATCTTTGTATAATACTCCATTATGTGTATGTACCATAGTTTGTTTATCCATTCATCTGTTGATGGGCATCTAGGTTGTTTCCATCTTTTTGCTATTGTGAACAGTGCTTCAATGAATATGGGTGTGCATATGTCTATTAGTGTGATGGCTCTTATTTCTCTAGGATATATTCCTAAGAGTGGGATTGCATTCTGTAGTGGTTTTTTTTGTGGTGCTGCCGTTTTCTTTGTTCCTCTTACTCTCCTGTGCTGAGTTCCTTTTGTTTGTGGAATTTTTTTTTCATTTCTTTTGTTTTTGTAGGTTTTGTTTTTACTGAGACTTTATGTTTTTCTTCTTTATTTTGATGAGTAGGGTTGTTAACTTTATTTTTGGTTAACTTGAAATTTATCCTTATCTTCCTAGATTTGAACCAGTCTATTATTACTTGGTATCGCTTGACTTCCTCTCCATTAGAAGGTTCTATACTAACACCGTTTATTCCCTCTTTTATTGTTCTGATGCTGTTGTCATTTAAAGATTAACCTCTCTGGTTCCCTTTTGTAATTCTTTTGGTTTTGCATAGTCCTTAGGAGTTCATTTCCTAGGTTGGTATCTGGCTAATACAATCCTGTGTCCTGTATTCAGCCTGTGGTCTGATGTTGTTTGTTCTCAGATCAAAGGACTTCCTTTAATAAGTCTCTTAAGTTTGGTTTGGTTTTTACATAGTCCCTTAATTTCTGTTTATCTGGAAATGACCCAATTTCACCATCATATTTGAACAAGAGTTTTGCAGGATATATTATTCTTGGCTAGCAACTTTTTTTCTTTCAAGGGTTTATATATGTCATTCCATTACCTTCTTGCCTGCATGGTTTCTGCTGAATAATCCGAACTTAGTCTTATTTTGTTTCTCCTCTATATGTGACTTTTTGTTTTTGTTAAGCAGCTCTCAGGATTCTTTGTTTGTCTTTGGTTTTAGCGAGTATGATTATGATATGCCTTGGTGATTTTCTTTTGGGGTCTATCCTATATGGGGTTTGTTGAGTTTCTTGGATGGTCAGCTTTTCATCTTTCATGATATTGGGGAAGTTTTCTGTCAGCAGTTCTTCAGTGATCCTCTCTGTGTTTTCTGTTTTCTCCCCCTGTTCTGGAACTCTGATAATTCGAATATTTTTGCTTTTGATTGTATCCCACATAATTCTCAGGATTTCTTCATTTTTCTTCGTTCTTTTTTCTGATTTTTCCTCAAACAGAGTTGTAGCCAAGTGTTTTGTCTTCAGTTTCTCTGATTCTGTCTTCCATTATTTCAAACCTGCTCCTCAGCCCTTCTATGACACTGTCGATTTCTGAAATCTTGTTGTTTATCTTTTGGATTTCTAATTGTTGTTTTTGTATGATTTATAGTTGTGAATTTATTTTAGCATTTTGTTCGTGTATTATTTTCTTGAATTCTTCCATTTTTTGTCTGTATTTTCCATGAATTTGTCTGCCTTTTCCATGAATTTGTCTGTTTTTTCCTCATTTTTGTCTGTTTTTTGCTTCAACTCTTGGATAATTCTGAATATTAGAGATTTGAATTCCCTGTAAGTTAGGTCTAGTGTCTTTTCTTCTACTGGAAGGTCATCTGGTGTTTTATTTTGGATGCCTACCGGACCATCCCATCCTGTTTTTGTAAATGTTTTGATATTGTCTGCTGTCTTCAGGGCATTCAGTGGTTATTTTCCTTGTTTATTGATTGTAGATTTGTTTGTTTCATCCTGCTTTTTTGTTTTATTTGGTTATGTCTGAGAAGGTGGGCTGTGTGTTCTTTGTTATTTGCCCATCTGTGGGCACGATACTTTTCACCTCCTTCTCCAGTGGGCTGGGTCAGTCACTCAGGTATGGTACAGCAGGGCAGGTCCAGCTGACGGGGAGTTGCTGGGATAGGTTTTTTGTGGCACGTACCATGGCAGACAGTGCGGACCAGGAGTCAGTGCAGGGCAGGTTCCAGTAGGCCCTGCCTGTGCTGCTTGGGAGTGTTATGTTCAGCGCACAGTGCAGAAAGGCAGGAAGAAGGGTGCAGATTGTGATGTGTAGAGCTAGGATGGGTATGGGGAAGATGAGAGAGAGGAGAGAGGAACAGGAGCCAAACACATACACACAAACAAAAAAGAGTGCTAAGCGAGCTTGCTATTAGAGTGGAGAGATGAGAGGTTGAGAAATGGGGAAAAACAAACTAAAGAAAAGAAAAAGTGTAAAAGAAAAAAATGAATAAATTGAGAAGCTGGAAATGAAGAAAGACAAAAAGGGAATAAGAGAGAGAAGAAAACTAAACAAATAATTGAAAAAAAAAAGCCAAAAACAAACAAACAAAAAACAAGAAAAAAGAAATGCCCCCAGGGATGTTCCTGTGTGTCTGCGCAGAGTAAGAGACTAGCTTCCAAGCTGCGTGGTACTGCCTGGCTAGAAGGGGCTTCCAAGCTGAGAAAAGAAAAAGAAAACAAACAAACAAATCAAAACAGAACAAATCAGAGCAAACAAACAAAAAAGCCCTGGGGGTCCCACCAGTATGGCGGCACGGGCCGGGAAGCAGTTTCCCAGTTGAGCCATGTTTTGCAGCCTTTCGGGAAGAAGCAAAGATGGCACATGGAGCCAGGTATTTGAGAGAAAGGAGGGAGAGGTGGTGAGAGGTAAGGAAGAGATCTAAAGACGTGGAAAAAAGCAACACCAGCAGCCAACAAATGGCACTCATGGAGCTGACCAGAGCAGGCTGGTGGAATCCAAGTGGCACTGGGGGAAAGCTCATGCTTCCCAGCCAATAGACTGTGGCTGCAGGAAGCAGAGGAGGCTAAGTTGGGGTGAAGAAGGGTGGAAGGTGGGAAGGCCTATATTGTGGGTTACCAGTTGTTCTGTCTCCTGCTGGGAGCTCTGTGAAGCTGCTTTCTCATACCTCCCGTTCGCTGATCTCCGATACGAGGCGAAGATGGTGGATCCATGCTGCGGTAGCTGATAGGGGACCTCTGTATGTATCTCTGCCTGCTGTCTGTTCTCAGTCAGTTTCTTATTCCATTCGGTGCTTGGCTGAGTTCTTTATCTCTTCATTTGATGCTTAGGGTTTCAGGATTGACGTGTGACTGTTTGACTTAGTTTTTCTGATCTTTGCTGTGGAGGGATGGCATGGTGCTTCTGATTATAGCACCATGTTGCCCAGAAGTCCATTTGTATATCTTTTTTGGTAAAATGTCTGTTCAAATCTGTACGTATTGAGATGATCATATACTTTTTTCTCTTTAAATTTATTAATGAAGTAATTATATTAATAGAGATTTTAATGTTGAACTATCCTCGCATTTTGGGATTAAACCTTCCTTGGTTTATTATACTTCTGTATTTAGTTTGTCACCACTTTATTTAGTATATTTGACTGTAACTTTTTATTTCTTTTGTGCTACACTTGTCTGTTTTAATGTTAAGGATATACTGTGATGGTGGTGTTGTTAGTGGTCGAGTCATTTCTAACTTACGGTGACCCTATCTGTGCAGAGTAGAACTCTCCATAAGGTTTTCAAGTCTGTGACCTTTTGGAAGCAGATTGCCAGACCTGTCTTCTGAGGAACCTCTGAGTGGGTTTGAGCCACCAACCTTTTGGCTAGTAGTCAAGCACTTAACCATTTGTGCCACCCAGGGATCTAGGGTTATGCTAGCCCCATTAAAAAAATTAGAAAGTTTTCACTTTTTCTATGCTCATGAACTATTTAAATAATGCTGTTGTTGTTATTTGCCATTGAATCAGCCCCTAATTCATGGTGACCCCAGGCACAACAGAATGAAACACTGTCAGCTCCTGTGCCATCCCCATGATTTACTGCATATTGGACCGTTGTGAGCCATAGGGTTTCCATCGGCTGAATTTTGAAAGTAGATCACCAGGCCTTCTTTTGTAGTCCATCTTAGTCTGGAAGCTCCATTGAAACCTCTTCAGCATCATAGTAACACACAGGCCTCCACTGACAGATGAGTAATGGCTGCGTGTGTGAGGTGCATTGGCTAGGAATCAAACTTGGGTCTCCTGCATGGAAGAGGAGAAATCTACCAATAAGCCACCACTTCAATATTAGAAACCACCATTTAAGTAATAGAAATCATCTATGCCTTAGTGATTTGGTGAAATCTCCCCTTAAATTTTTTTTTTTTTTTGGTTGTACCCTTTTAGGGATAGAGTTTTTATTATGTTTTTAGTTTATACTAGGTAATTGAAGTTTTCTACATACATTTTCATGAATCAATTTGAGAATTTATATATTCCTAACAGATTGTTCTTTACATTGAGATTTTAAATTTTATTGGTGTATATATGCATATTGTATTCACTTATAATTTTCAGATTCTACTCTATACCTGTGATTATATTCCCCTATTAATTTCTAAAATTTTAGAAGGCAGTATGATGTGGTGTTAGCAATATGGTCTCTGAAGTCACCTGCTAACTCAGGAATCCAGCTCTGCCAGTTACTAGCTGGGTAACCCTGGGCAAACAGCTTAACTGCTTTTGTGGCAGTTTCTCCATCTGTGTAGTAGGAATTACGTCATTCATTTATAGAATGTTTTTTTGAGGGCCTGCTTTGTGTCAGACACTATTCTAGGTATTAGGGATACAACAGTGACAAAACAAGATAAAAAAGTAAAATATCTCATATGTTAGAGATCAGTGTTAAGGAAGAAAAATAAACAGGGGAGTGGATAGGAAGTATTGACAATGGTAATATCAACTTTCTTGTTAGGTTAATGAGAGAATTAAATGAGAAGATATACGTGAAGTGTTTAGCATAGTGCTTGGCACTTGGTGCTCAATTTTTGCTTTTGTAGTTGTAGAAATAATTTTCTCTTGATCAGATTTGTTAGTGATTAGTATAGTTCATTGGGCTTTTCAAACAACCAGCTCAAGTGTAATGTTATTTGGTTTGCTTGTTCATTAATTTCTACTTTTATCTTTCTAAATTCCTGCTTTCTTTTGGTTTATTTTTTGACTTCATAAGTTGAATGTTTATTTATTTTTAGCCTTCTGGTTTCTTAATAAATGCATTTAAGGCTGTATATTTTTCTTCTTTGACCATTTCTTTTGCTAGACAGTGTTCTAATTGACATTCGTTTCTTAATAGGCTATAATTTTAGTTTTAGCCTTCTTCTTTAACCAAAAGATTATTTAGAAGTGCTTTTGAATTTTTGTAGATAGTTGGGTTGAGTCTGAGTATGGGCTCTTGTGAATGTGTGCTAGTTTTCCCTAACCTTTTGTGTTTTCTATCTGGTCATCTTCATTGTAGTGGGTAATTGTGGCTTATAGGTTTCCAACTTTCAGGAATTGATCGACGTTTTCTCTGTTATTGATCGATTTTTATAAATATTGAGTATTCAAAAAGTATGTATATTCTTGTTTTATTGACCGTAAAAATTTCTGCATGCCATCCAAACTCCCTGAGGGACTGAATTGCTGGGCAGAGGGCTGTGGGGACCATGGTCTCGGGGAACATCTAGCTCAATTGGCATAACAGAGTTTATAAAGACAATGTTCTACATTCTACCTTGGTGAGTAGCGTCTGGGGTCTTAAAAGCCTGTGAGCAGCCATCTAAGATACTCCACTGGTCTCATCCCTTCGGGAGCAAGGGAGAATGAAGAGAACAGGATACAAGGAAAAGATTAGTCCAAAGGACTAATGGTCCACAGCTACCAAGGCCTCCACCAGACTGAGTCCAGTACAGCTAGATGGTGCCCGGCTACCACCACTGACTGCTCTGACCAGGATCACAACAGAGGGTTCTGGACAGAGCTGGAGAAGGATGTAGAACATAATTCTAACTCACAAAAAAAAAGACCAGATTTACTGGCCTAAAGGAGACTGGAGAAACACCAAGAGTATGGCCCCCAGACACCCTTTTAGCTTAGTGGTGAAGTCACTTCCAGGGTTCACCGTTCAGCCATGGATTGGACAGCCCCATAAAACAAACCAGGACTAATGAGGCACAGCAGTCCAGGGACAAGGACTAGAAGGCAGGAGGGGACAGGAAACCTGGTGTTAGGGAATCCAAGGTTGAGTAAGGACAGTGTTGATGTGTAGTGGGGTTGTTATCCATTGTCATAGGGCAACATGTGTACTAACTGTTTAATGAGAAACTATTTTGTTCTATAAACCTTCATCTAAAGTGAGAATAGCAGCATAACTGGAAGAGCGTAGTCGATGTCACTGAACTGTGCATGTAGAAATTTTTGAAATGATGTATTTTTGCCTATGTATATTTTCACCAAAAAAAAAGAAAAAGTCAAGAAGGAAGAGGGTTGACATGTTGTGGGGTTGTTAACCAATGTCATAAAGCAATATGTGTACTACTATTTAATGAGAAACTATTTGTTCTGTAAACCTTCACCTGAAGTACAATAAAAAAAAGAAAAAAAAATCCAGTCATTATTAAAAAAAAGAAAAAAAGAAAAAAAATGTAGTTAAAAAATGAGATACCTTGAGAAGTTTGTTCACTTTTTTCTCAGCGTAATTTGTGCTACCTTGAGAAGGTTGTTTAAAGGAATCCGATTGTGATCACTTTGTAAAGCTAGGAGCACAGAATAGGGGAGTCAGGAGTAGTACATGGACCCTAGTCCTTACCCTGTGACTAACTGGCTTTTTGATCCACTCGTGTTGTAGGAGCTCTCTCTTTGTCTTGGTTTCTCATTTAGAAAATGTGGAAAATAATTCATATTCTGTCATAGGAGTACTGTGATGTTATTATTGTTAGTCTTTTGCTAAAGTGATTTATAACCATTTATCTTAGTTTTTCTGTGAATCCAGATTTCCACATATTGAGCTTGCTTTAAATTATATCCACTTAAGGCATTCATTCAGTTCTATTTTTGGAAAAGGACTGAGGTATTGTTGTCTTCTACACAATCTTTGCAAAATCATTTCTTAACAATTTCAAAGGAATAAAGAGTAGCACATTTAGTTACACAGTTTATGCCATCGTTCCATTAGAACCTAAATGATAGGAGTGAGAATACAGTGACATCAGTTGTTAAGGCCTGTGCATTACTCATTTAACATCTACTGTTGCTTCTTTTTTTCCCTGTAGGGGAATAAATTACAGCATATCAGCACATTTTTCATACTTTGTGTTTAAGCATTTAGAAGTCCTTTATTATTAATATTATTTTATTTCTGCTTGTTTGGCAGCCCCTGAAGTTATCAATGCCCACGACTATAGCCAGCAGTGTGACATTTGGAGCATAGGCGTCATTATGTACATGTTGTAAGTAGCCTGCTAAATGTACAGTTTAAAATGAATGGATAGTCCTAACAGTAGAATTACGTAGATGTTAAATTAAAACTGACCAATACATTTTTAAAAAATTGATTTTAAAACCAATTGGGAAGTGATTCTAAAAGCTCTTATTAGTTGTCAGGTACATCTATTAGGTATTTTTTTTAAATACTGTAAATTAATGACTTGCAGCTTTACTCTTCTATGCATCTATAAATGCAACAATGCACTGTATGGTAAGAGTAAAGGGAAGACCTTTCCCCAATGCCTTCCTGATCTCTTGCTACAACTCAAAACCTTCTGTGTTTTTTCTCAAGAGATTCATTCATAGCCCGTCAGGTAGAGGGAGGGCCTGAGACCTGTCACTAGAGCTACTCCTGTGGATGGGGCATATGTGGGGAGTGGGCATCAACTAGATAGAGGTGCAGCCCAGGATCTAGGGAGTATTTAGAGTTCCTAATTCTCTTAATGCTACTGAAAACCTCAGTCATCCTTGCTCTTCCTTCTCCCTCAGGCTCAAGATACAGTTAAGCCTCATGTCCTGTTCATTTTTCCTTTGAAATGGCCTCACCTGTTGTTTCATTTCTCTTCACCCTTATCATTTCTCCTTATGGTCCTTTTTCTAGAATATTTCAGTGCCTTTCTTACGGTTCTCCCTGCCTCCAGTCACCCTCCCCAGTCTGTCCTTCACACTGCTGTCAGAGTTGTCTTTCTTAATCACAAATATTTATACTACTTTCCTTAATCACAAATATATATTCTACTTTTCTGATTAAAAACCTTTGATAATTCCCCCTTGCTACAGAAAAAAGTCAAAGCATTCTGGCATAGCATGGCATACCAAGTCTTTTGTGACCCAGCTCCAGCATGCCTTTCCAGTATTCGGGTTGGACTTGTGTTCTCATGCACCAGCCCTGTGCTGTGGCCACTCTAGGCTACCTTCGTTATGCAAACACACCTCCATTACATGCCTCTGGGTCTTTGCTAATGCAGTTCCTTCTACTTAGAATGTTCTTTTTCTTTTCTAAAAACCTGTCTCCTGGATGGGACCAGCTCATATGTTAACCTCTTCTATTTCCCTAACTCCTACCCCACCCCAGCAGAATTACTATGTTAGTATGTCCTTCCCACACTCCGTAGAGGATTTAAGGAAGCATTAAAAAATGGGTATAACGTAATAACATTCAAAGAAAAACAAAGTAATAAACAAGATGAGAGGATATTTAACCAGGAAGATTTGCACATATGTAAATTTGATAGAATTAATTTCCCACTTTTCTGTGTTCTCATAGCGCTTGTTTTAACTGGATTATAATTTTGTAATATAATTATGTGTATTGTGTCTGTTTTCTTTGCTCTAAATTTCATGAAGGGCAGAGATCTTGCATTATTCATCTTTGTTCCCTAGTATCTGGTGGGCATGTAGTCAGTGCTCAGTATATATTTGTTAAATTGAATTAAAGCGAATTGTCTAAGAGATATTCTGAAAAGTTAGTGACCATTGTTCTGCCTCATGGTGAATATGCACATTTTTATGTTGATGCAACATTAGTTTTATGGTCATATTGAAGATTTCACTATACACTACCTTTTCCAGATCATTTCTGAATATTGACATTACAGTAGTTACATTTTCACAGTTCTGTGAAATGGAATACACAGGCAGTAGAAATTGGGTGATGTGACTCTAGCTGTAACTCAGCTGGTCCACACACATCACTGCTTAGATTGCATAAAGTATAAATGTACTCCCAAAATTTTTGATCATTGGTTTGTGCTGATTAGAATTATAACACGCATCTGAGCCTTAGTCTTTAATTAAAGTATAACTGTTTTAAATTAGTATTTTATAATCTCAAGGCATTCTAGACGACACAAGTCAAATATAATATGTGCAGTCTAATATGACACATTCATGTGATGTTTGCCACCTTCTGCTTAGTTTGAATCTGATAGTGTATTACATAGTCTAAAAACCTTTCTAAGGATATAAGTTTAATTTCTTCTGCTTCAGAGCATCATAATGACATCTTCTTTTCTTTACAGTAGACCTTTACTTAGCTAATCCGTATGCATTTGTTAATCTGTCTAAGCCCAGTGGTTTTACAGATAATTTCCTTCACCAAGAGCACAAACATAATTACCTTCTTGGGGGGTGAGGGGGTTATTTGCTTGTTTACCAGTTATCCCTGATTCATTTCTACTTAATCAGACAATGATAACATACTTTCTCAAGGTGAAATTAACATAAATACTCTTTATGGTTACTCTCTTCTGCTGTTTTGATTCCTATGGATGCAACAGAAAATAATAGGAAGGCTTTAAGAGGTATTTTTCATGTCTTGGTTCCCTTTTCTGGATGTGCAGAGAATTGTTGTCATAAAATTTTATATTCTGCTGATTGACCAACCATTAGATACATTTATGAGTAAGTAAAATTGCAAAGGAAAGAAAAAAGTGGAATTTCAAAAACGTAGCCCTTAAGCTATAGTTGCATGGTAGGCAATGCAGGAGCAGCTAAGAAATTGGTAGATGTGCATATCCCTGGTTGATAACAGGCTCAATGAGCTGGGCTTTTGCTGGCCTGTACTTGTTAGAATAGATAGTAATTGTCCATAAGGTCATTTTTCTGGCTTTTTTTTTTTTTTAACTGCATTTTAAAACTAAACAATAGTGAAGCAAGTAAGATGAGAAGAGGGTTAGAATGTGCTAGAGAAATAAAAATACAGTATTAGAATATGCGTTTGTAGAACAGTTTGATAAATACTGCTCCCATAACAAGAACCTATTGGTAATTGAAAAGCTTTATTGTCCAGCCTCATTTGAGAAACTAGTAGGATGAAAGCAACTTTTTTCCCTAAAGAAAGTTATCACTATCATCATTATCATGAAAAATATTTATCAAATTTAGACTTATTCAGAAAATGTTCATGGGACAGATTTTTAGAGAACTTAAGGAAAAATATAACCAAAGAAAATCAGTAAAAAATTAACTTTTAAAAGACTTAGAGATCACTATACTTATGTATACAATATACTAGCAGTTTGGGCAGTGTAGTTGAGTAATGCCATTTTATTCTTTCAATAATAAAATGGAAAAAAATATAATCCTGTGAGCTGAGGAAAAGACGTGCAGAGTTGCCTCTGTGGTGAGTCCAAGTCCAACTTCTGTCTGGTGGTCATTGGAAAAATGTTGTGTGTACAGGGTTGCCCTCAGATGTAGGGTTGGCAATAATGGTGATGGCTAACACTCATTGAATGTATGTATTATGAAGAAGTGAACTAAGCTTTTAAGTACATCCTTGTAGTTTGGCGTGGATCACCTATTGAAGAAGTAGTTGTCACAGGCTTGCCATGCTCTTTATGAAGTACAGTATAGTACTTTCTTTGAAAAGATTTTAAAGCACAGAATTCCTGTATTATAGAATATACAAAGAAGTCTGTGGCTACTCTATATGCACTACTCATTGTTCTACCTATGTTGGCCATTATGTATACTTAGATTTTTAGTCTTCCAGACTGAAGAGTCAAATCCTTCATCTGATTTTCCTTATCTCGATCTTTATTTTATATACCACATTTAAGGAATATTAATGGCTTTTGGCTAAGACTCAGAGCCTATAGACATTCCCAGGGTTATTCTTGGTTTATTCTTATTATTACTAACACTTGTATAGTATTTTACAGTTGGTAAAACTCCTACATGGTCGTGGTTTCATTAGACTCTGGTAACTCCGTGTATTTTTCCATTAATCCAGTTTGAATTATGTACCTTAAGGCATTACCTTGCCTTTGCTCATAATGAAGTATATCTCTTCTATTATCTGCCACTGTTACTGTGTACTTAAACTTACACAACTTCCTGTATCTTAACCCCATGTAAATTTAGTGTTTCCCTACCTGGAAGAATTTTGGGTCTTTTGAAAATCTGGAGGTTTCAATGTATAAATTTATACTGCCTCAACTAGATCATCTCTCCCAGTGTTGAGATAAGAGCCTAGCACTGATTTTAGAAAACTCTACTGCTTCCATTTCTACATCCAGAGAAGTACCCATCTCTTCCTGTCTTTTACTTAAATTTGAAGCACCTCTACCTCCAAGTCCTGTAGAAACTTAATTAAAAAAAAAGAAATTTTATTGTGTTTTAGGTGAAAGTTTACACAACAATTTAGGTTCCCCTTTAGCAATTTTTATACAAGTTGATCCGTGCCATTAGTTACAATTTTTAAAACGTGTCAGCATTCCCGTTGTTTCCATTCTCTTTGTTCTGTTTTCATTGATCTAGCATCCTTTCCGCTCCTTGCCTTCTCATCTTTGCTTTTGGGTAAATGTTGACTGTTTGATCTCATATAATTACTCACAGCTGATATTGTTTATTTTATAAGCCCATCTGTTATTTGACTGAAAGGTGACTATAGAAATAGCTTCAAATCAAGGTTGAAAGGTTACCTTAGGGTGATAGTCTCAGGGGTTCCTCTAGTCTCTATCGGTCCAGTAGGTCTGGCCATTTTTAGGAATTTGAATTTTGTTCTACATTTTTCTCCCATTCTATCTGGGACTTTCTATTGTGTTGCTGGTCAGAACAGTCAGTAATGGTAGCTGGGTACCATCTAGTTCTTCTGGTCTTAGGTCAGAGGAGGCTGGAGTTTGTGTGGGCAGTTAGTCCTGTGGACTAGTTTCCTCTTTGAGCCCTTGATTTCCTTCATTATCTTTTGCTCTATATGAGTAGAGACCAATAGTTGTATCTTAAATGGCTGTTTGCAAGCTTTTAAGACCCCAGATGCTAGTCACCAGTCTAGGATGTAGAACGTTATCTTTGTGAACTATGTTATGCCAGTTGACTAAGTTATCCCCCAAGACTTTGGTCTCAAGCCTTCTAACCCAGTAAACCAATTCCACAAGTTGTTTGGATATGTCTAGGAAGCCTCTATATCTGTGCCCCTATGTGGTTTGTTACGTGTGTGAATATATATGTAGCACACGCATATGCCTGAAGCTTAATTTTTTTTCCTTTTTTTAAATTTTTTTATTGTACTTCAGGTGAAGGCTTACAGAACAAATAGTTTCTCATGAAACAGTAGTACACATATTGTTTTATGACATTGGTTAACAACCCCACAACATGTCAACCCCTTTTTTTTTTTTTTGGTGAAATACTCATAGCCAAAGATACACCATTTCAAAAATTTCTACATGCACAGTTCAGTGACATTGACTACACTCTTCCAATTGTGCTGTTATTCTCACTTAAGATGAAGGCTTACAGAACAAAATAGTTTCTCATTTAACAGTTACTACAAATGTTGCCCTATGACAATGGTTAACAACCTCACAACACATCAACCCTATCCTTACTCAACCTTGGGTTCCCTATCACCAGCTTCCTTGTCCCCTTCTGCCTTCTGGCCCTTGTCACTGGACTACTGTACCTCATTAGTCTCATTTGGTTTTATGGGGCTGTCCACTCCCAGGCTGAACGGTGAACCTCGGAGATAACTTCACCACTGAGCTAAAAGGGTGTCTGGAGGCCATACTCTTGGGGTTTCTCCAGTCTCCTTTAGGCCAGTAAATCTGGTCTTTTTTTTGTGAGTTAGAATTATGCTCTACATTCTTCTCCAGCTCTGTCCAGAACCCTCTGTTGTGATCGTGGTCAGAGCAGTCAGTGGTGGTAGCCGGGCACCATCTAGCTGTACTGGACTCAGTCCGGTGGAGGCCTTGGTAGCTGTGGACTATTAGTCCTTCGGACTAATCTTTTCCTTGTATCCTGTTCTCTTCATTCTCCCTTGCTCCCGAAGGGATGAGACCAGTGGAGTATCTTAGATGGCTGCTCTCAGGCTTTTAAGACCCCAGACACTACTCACCAAGGTAGAATGTAGAGCATTGTCTTTAGAAGCTGTGTTATGGCAATTGAGCTAGATGTTCCCTGAGACCATGGTCCCCAGAGCCCTCCGCCCAGCAATTCAGTCCTTTAGGGGGTTTGGATGTGTCTGTGGGGCTTCCATGACCTTTCCTTGTACAAGTTGTGCTAGTTTCCCTTGTATTGTGTACTGTCTCACCCTTCACTGAGGATACCACTTATCTATTGCCTATTTAGTATTTCCCCCCCACCCCTCCCATCCCTGGTAACCAACAAAGATTGTTACATTTTGGGTGTGAACTTTTTCATGGGTTTTTACGATACAGGTCTCATACAATATTTGTCCTTTTGTGATTGAGTTATTTCACTCAGCATAATGTCCTCCAGTTTCGTCCATGTTATGAGATGGTTCACAGATTCATTGTTGTTCTTTCTCGTTGCATAGTACTCCATTGTGTGTATGTACCATAGCTTGTTTATCCATTCATCTGTTGATGGGCATCTAGGTTGTTTCCATCGTTTTGCTATTGTGAACAATGCTGCCATGAACATAGGTGTGCATATGTCTGTTCAAGTGACGACTCTTATTTCTCTAGGATATATTTCTAGGAGTGGGATTGCTGGGATCGAATGGTATGTCTATTCCTAGCTTTCTGAAGAAGCGCCATATCATTTTCCAAAATGGTTGTATCATTTTGCATTCCCACCAGCAGTGCATAAGAGTTCCGATCTCCCCACAGCCCATCCAACATTTGTTATTTCCAGTGTTTTTGATTCGTGCCAGTAATGCCGAGGTGAGATGGTATCTCATTGTGGTTTTAATTTGCATTTCTCTAGTGGCTAGTGATCGAAAGCATTTCCTCATGTGTCTGTTGGCCATTTGAATGTCTTCTTTGGTGAAGTGTCTGTTCATTTCCTTTGCCCATTTTTTAATAGGATTATTTGTCTTTTTGTTGTAGAGGTGTTGGATTTTCTTGTAGATGATGGAGATTAGACCTTTGTCTGACTTGTAGTGTCCAAAAATTTTTTCCCAGTCTGTAGGTTCTCTTTTTACTCTTTTGATGAAGTCTTCTGAAGAGCATAGGTGTTTGATTTTTAGAAGATCCCAGTTATCTAGCTTATCTTCTGGGGTTTGTGTGTTGATGGTTATGGTTTGTATCCTGTTAATGCCATGTATTAGGGCCTGTAGCATTGGTCCTATTTTTTCTTCTATGAACTTTATAGTTTTTGGCTTTATATTTAGGTCTTTGATCCATTTTGAATTAGTTTTTGTATATGGTGTGAGGTATGGGTCCTGTTTCATTTTTTTTTTTTTTTTTTTTGGATGGATATCCAGTTTTGCCAGCACCATTTGTTAAAAAGACTGTCTTTTCCCCATTTGATGGACCTCGGGCCCGTGTCGAAGATCAGGTGACCGTAGGTGGATGGATTTACATCTGGGTTCTCAATTCTGTTCCATTGGTCAGTGTTAGTGTATCTGTCGTTGTACCAGTACCAGGCTGTTTTGACTACTGTAGCTCCAGCTGTATAGTAGGTTCTGAAGTCAGGTAGTGTGAGTCCTCCAACTTTCTTCTTCTTCTTTAGTAGTGCTTTACTTATTTGGGGCTTCTTACCTTTCCATACAAAGTTAGTGATTAGTTTTTCCATCTCTTTGAAGAATGTTGTTGGTATTTGGATCAGGATTGCATTGTATTTATAAATTGCTTGGGGTAGAATTGTCATTTTCACAATGTTGAGTCTGCCTATCCATGAGCATGATATGTTTTTCCATTTATGTAGATCCCTTTGGGTTTCATGCAGTAGTGTTTTGTAGTTTTCTTTGTATAGGTCTTTTACATCCCTGGTCAGATTTATTCCTAAGTATTTTATCTTTTTAGGGGCTATTGAAAATGGTATTGTTTTCCTGATTTCCTTTTCATCGTTCTCCTTATTGGTGTATAGGAATCCACCTGATTTTTGAATGTTTATCTTGTATCCTGCTACTCTACTGAATCTTTCTATTAGTTCCAGTAGATTTCTTGTGGAGTCTTTAGGGTTTTCTATGTATAGTATCATATCATCTGCAAACAGGGACAGTTTAACTTCTTCATTACCAATTTAGATGCTCTTTATTTCTTTTTCTTGCCTTATTGCTCTAGCTAGAACTTCCAGCACAAAGTTAAATAGGAGTGGTGATAAAGGGCATCCTTGTCTTGTTCCTGTTTTCAAGGGGAATGTTTTCAGCCTCTCTCCATTAAGAATGATGTTGGCCATTGGTTTTGCATAGATGCCCTTTATTATGTTTAGAAATTTCCTTTCTATACCTATTTTATTGAGAGTTTTAATCAGGAATGGGTGTTGGACTTTATCAAATGCCTTTTCTGTGTCAATTGAGATGATCATGTGATTCTTTCCTTTCCTTTTATTTATGTGGTGGATTACATTGATTGATTTTCTAATGTTGAACCATCCTTGCATACCTGATATGAATCCTACTTGGTTGTGGTGTATTATTTTTTTGATATGATGCTGAATTCTGTTGGCTAGAGTTTTGTTCAGAATTTTTGCATCTATATTCATGAGAGATACTGGTCTGTAATTTTCTTTCTTTGTGGTGTCTTTGCCTGGTTTTGGTATCAGCATTATGCTGGCTTCATAGAATGAATTTGGAAGTGTTGCTGAAACTTAATTTTAATTAGCCTAATTTGATTATTAATCAAAAAAAAAAAAAAAACCCATTGCCGTAAGTCGAATCCGACTTATTCTGTATTTTTAATTTTAAAAAATTGTTGCCCTTGTTGTAGATTATGTGGAGAGCCACCCTTTTTGGCAAACTCAGAAGATAAACTTTTTGAGTTAATAAGAAAGGGAGAACTACGTTTTGGAGATCCAGTCTGGGATTCCATAAGTGACTGTGGTAAGTACAGATTTCTGTTTCTATTTACTAATGCAAATATAAATAATATAAGAAACTCAGTCAATAATTCAAATATTTAAAATCTCTGTATAGTCATTAAATTTACTTGTGGAAATAAAGCAAACACTATTTACTTGTGGCAATAATGTTATCTTCACTGTGATTCTTTATAGTCAGAACTTTCAACAAAAACAAACTATGTATTAAAAATTGAAGTGGAAATTTGCTGATAATCTAACTGATTTTTACTCTAGACCATTATTAGATAATACAGTTAATAAAACCTTACTGTAGGCCTTCAGCTTTATTTATTAGCTGTCTATACTGATGACGTTTATTTTATAATTGGCATCTTTCCTTCATGTCATACAAACCTCATCCTAAGTAAATTGGAAAATGTGTCCTATTAATTGTAATTAAGATGAATAAGACTTTCAGGATTTTCCCTTGTTTGCAGCTAAAAGTGCTTTGAAACAACTTATGAAAGTTGATCCTGCTCACAGAATCACAGCTAAGGAACTGCTAGATACTCAGTGGATAACAGTGAGTTGCAGTATCACTTCTTTCTTTTCTTTCTGACATGTTACTATTGCTTATTTCTTTTTAACTGGCCTTATGGTTTTGTATTTCTTCCTAGAGCAGTCAGTTGTTTTATTATCTGACAAGTTAAAAAATTGAGTCTTGGCACATTTCTGAAGTGGGCATTTTCAAACTGTTACTGCTGTTACTAGAGTTGTTTATATATGTTTATGTATTTAAATGATCTTTGCTTTGCTCAATGTCATGAATTGTCATGTACAATAGAATAGACCTAAGAAATGCCCATTATTAAAGCTGTGGAATATTGAAATAGTCTGTATCATTCAGTGATGTAAAGCACTGGAACCATGAACCTCTCTTCGGATTCAGGGTATTTTTGAGGACTTAAAGCAAGGTCTTCAAACAGTAGTTGTTACCTCATTTGAAATCTTAAATAATTACCATTTGCATGTTGCTTTCCCGTATTAGACTAACTGCCTCAAGCATAGACCCTGTATCTTACTGATCTTTGTATCCTTGCACCCAGAATTTTACCTGGAACTTTGGAAGAGGTTGCTACTTTCCTCCCAATATTCTCTATCTTCTGTGGTTAAAAGGATCCTGACCTTTAGCTAGAAACGTGGCTATCTAGTTAAAAGACTTTGTTCCCCAGCCTTCTTTTCTCAGCTAGTTATCGTGATGGTCAATGATACATAACTGGAAGTGTGTGCTTTCTGGGAAGTGTCCTTAAATGAAGGAGGTACGCATTCCTCATGCCCTTCCTCCTTCTTGGTAACTGGGATGCAGATGTGGTAGCTGGCGTTTGAGAAGCCATGTTAGACCATAAAGTGGAATCCATACGTTGAAGATGGCAGAGAATTAATATGCAAGGGACCAGGGCTCTTAGCTCACAGAGTGACTGTGCTAGCCTGGTACTGCCTACCTCTAGACTTTTTTATGTTTAAGACACTGCAAAATATGCAGCTGAACTTAATCCCAATTAATACAGTACTCAATAAATGATTTAGTAAATGAATAGGTCTGTATGTATCTCAGAAAGTGTCTGAGAACTCAGATTGGAGATTTCTAGAGATACTTGGGAATATTACTAAGCAGCATTCATCTATGAAAAGAATTATTGAACGTCTGTTAATTATTTATGTTAGATGCATGATATGATTACATCCTAAATGTAAATTAGCATATGATTACATTCTTAAAAGATCACTCTAGCTGTTGGGGTGGGGAATGGCTTGGAAATAGGGAATTAGACAACTCTTTGTTGTATTGTTGAGCGATGATGATGGCTTGTATAGTGTGGTAGCAATAGAAATACAGAAATAAATATGAGATATATTTTAGAGGTATTATTGACTGGGCTTGGTGATGGATTAGAGGGGGGATGGAGACAACAGAAGAATTAAAGATGACTTTTAGATTTTGCCTTAACAACTGGTTTGATGGTGGTGTCACTTACTGAGATGTGAAAGACTGAGAGAAATCAATTTTTTTCTACTGGGGTGGGGTGTGAATCAAGAGTTCCATATTAGGTGTGCTAAGTTGGAGATACCTATTAGATGTCCAAGTGGAGTTATGAAATAGGTAATTGAATACATGAGTCTGCAATGAAGGAGAAGTCTGAGCTAGAGATATAAATTTGGGAATCATTAATATGTAGATGCCATATAAAGCTAATGGGATGAAGAGATAAATTAGGAAGAAAGTACTGATAGAGAGAAGAGGTCCTTGGACCATGCCTTCAGGCACTATAACATTTAGAGGAGGAGGAGCTAGTAATGGAGGCTGAGAGGTATAGCTAATGAAGAAGTAGGAAAATTAGGAGAGTGGTGCCAGGGAAGTTAAGTGAGAACAATGTTTGATAAAGTGAGAGCAGTCAGCTCCCAGGTACATGCTGCTGAGAGGTCAAGATGGGAAATGAGAAGTTTCCATCAGACTGGCCAACAGAGAGGTTGATAGTGACCTTTGAAGGCTCAGATAAGCTAGATACCATGAATTTATAGTGACATCACTCTTGTTTTAAATTTTCCAACTTTCCTTTGGCATTTTATAATCATTTCTTTGAATAACAATTTTTTTACTTTAAGGGCTAAAAAAATAGTCTTCTCTTAAGAATGGGTTATATTTGCCGTCTTCTTTGAGTGTTGATTTCTGAAAGGATTCTGTGCAATTAGTTTTTCTGGTCTAAAGTAAATGTGCAAGTAAACTAGCAGCTAGATCATTGCAAAATTATACTGAGCAGATATGTAGTACAGCAAAATAAAAGCTGTAAGACAGATGGTCTGCCTTAGAAATTTATCTCTTTTCAGCATCACACAATGTTTGGGTTTGGCCATTTAATTGTTTTCTAATTAGCACAACTTTATTTCTGGCTTTGGTCATTTTTCCAGAAGTCTCCATTTCTGAGCCTCTGTAACATTTCTCTATGAAGTCTTTGCCAAATGGATGGAGAAGTGATAGTGTGTACTAAATCGAACCTAAGGAGTTTAATGGGTGAAGTTTTGAAGAATACTGGCATTTTACAAACTTCTAAGAGGCAAAATTCTTTTCTTCTTAGCTACTTGAAGTCTTACTTCCTATAATTCAGAGCTTCTGTTTGAAATAATCTAAAGAAAACATGGTAGTTCTCTCAGTGCCTTGCTGCTTTATAACCAGAGCTTATCTTTTGCAATACCGAACACATAGTAGCATTTTTTTTTCCCAAAGAGCTTTATTGAATAAAAAGTTACTGTCATTTAGCCTATGTATTGTACATTTGGAAATATGGTTCATATCTGAAAAGTATTCTGAGAAAAATATTAATTGCTTCTCAGTGTCCATTTAGGTGATTGGGATTTAAAGTAAACACATACTGTCATCCTGATTTCAAAAGTCAAATGTTAGATATAAGGAAAACCAGCCAAGAAATGACTTTTCTACAAAGGAAGAGTTTGATGATGACTCCCATTGCCAGGAAAAGTGCCTGTTACTCTCTTTCATCCCTTTTCTTCCTTTGTGTTCCCTTTACTGTCAGCCATGGTCCAGGAGATTATCGCTTCTTATTAGGTAATTATGTTGCCTTTTGGTATCCCTTCAATCCCCTGATGACAACTAATACCAGGAATCTGCATTTTTAACAAGTTTTCTAGGTATTTCCTATATCCCAGGTATTTCTTATGCCCACTGCTGTAAATGAAGGAAATCATTTTTCTTGAATGGCTTGCCAAAAGGTAGTTTCCATATTTGAACTGTATTGACACTATTCATACATTCAGTAATTCCTTCAATATAATTTTTTTTTTTTTTTTTTGGTGCCATGTGCCGGGCCGTGTGCTAAGTAATAAAAATAAAAGCATAAAAGACATGGTCTCTAACATAGGCACTTAAAATCTAGTAAGGGAAACAAGCTGTGTATAAGATACAATGCAAGGGAGAAAATGATAAATGACATAAGAAATTTCTAAACAACCACCGGTATAAAGCCAAGCAAGTGTGGAATCAGGGAAGTTCAATTTGACTGGCACGTAAGATGGCTGAAGGAAAGAAGTGGGACATGAGACAAGAAAAGGAAAGAAAATTATAACACTAAAAATGAAAAGAAAATTGAGAGGGGACTTGAATCCCAGGCTAAGGAATTTTAACTTCTTTCCATAGATAGTGAAGAGCAATTGTATGCTCTTTGAAATGAAAAAAAAAAAAAAAAAATTATGGTTATAGTGCATCTGTCTTCCAAGGTGGCTGAATTAAAATGAGACAACAGTCATTTAAATGTCTGTGTTAATTTTAACAAGTATCTTTTGATCTGATCCATCAGATACTATGGTGGGGGGAAGCGTAAAGATAAGTAAAACACAGTTCCTCTCCTTGAGTAATTTACCACAAGTTACAGTCTTACTTGGCTTTACAATCACATTTTGCAAAGCCACTTGTAATCAAGGTGTTGGGTCTAATTTCAGAACAATCTTCTTTCCAATGCGTGAACAGAGCCTTTGTTCATTAATTTACAAATTGTTTTTCAGGTTTTGGTCATTAGCTTTAGACCTTTGGCCTTAATGTGTGCACTCTATGTAAGAGGATGGAAATTTTCTGATGCCTAACTAACTGCTGGCCGTTAGTTTTTCCCTCTTGTATATATTCATCTTAAATCTGTTAGTATTCTTACCTTTATTTTACTATATTTAGTTCTTAAATTCTGAATTTCCTCATGTATGTGAATATGCTGTTGAATCTCTGTTTAATGAAGGATTTTATAAAGATTATGTTCGGAAGAAGTTCATGAGCCAGGACACTTGGGGATGTATTTGTGATTCTGCTGGATATTCAGTAATTCAAAAAATACTTATTGAATAACTACTGTGTGCTGTGGTGGACACAAGGATAGTCTGGTGTAGTCCCTGCCCTCAGGTTGCCCACAGCCCAGGCACTGCAACATTCGGAGAAGCAGCAGCAGTCTGTGCTAATTCAGTATGTTGGCAGGACCCAGATCTTCCTCACAAAAATTACCAGGCAGAGAATGATAAGTTCACAGGGATGTAAATGTAGTAGTACTATTGAATTTCCAAGAAGAGAGCTATTAGTCCCCTTAGGGGGTTACCAAAAAAAAAAAAAACCTTAAATGTGGGTGTAATATGTGATCTAGCTCTAAACGAATAGGTAAAAGTAGAAATTAATGTTGGAGTCAATGTGTAAGAAGGAGGGGAGTTCTAGTCGGAAGGAACTTCGCAAAGAGACAGAAAAACTATGAAATATATTCAGAGAATAGTTAGTGCTTCTGTTTTTCTAGAACCATGGAAGTCATGTAGGGGAGTAGTGGGAAATGTAGCTAAAAGGCAGGTTAGAGCTATTTTATTCTTGACCTTGACTAACATGGATGGAAAGGACATTATACTTAACTCATTTGGCAGTGAGTTGCCAGTGAAAGACACAGAAGTGCCATGGTCGTAGCTGTACTGGTGTGAGTTTTTTTCCTTCCTCCCTCCTACCCTTACAGGAATCTGGGTGGACTTGGATGGAGTCTATGGGCTAGAGGTAGGGACTGGGTTCTGAGGGAGAGCCCTAATTCTATTAGAGTCTCCTACCTGAGATAGATTGCTGCAGGAAGAACCCTAGGAATAAATTTGAGTCAAGGTTTTAAGGGAGTCTCATACACAGGTCAAGGCCATAGCGTAGAAGCAGGGTCTAATGGTAAGACAGAACCAGGAATCAGGGACTAAATGAAAACAAGATGAGCATTGGAGCAGATTGGGAACAAGTAGGAAGTATCTGAGGTTCTTCAAAGGTCAGCTGTACCAGTAGTGTGTTGGTGGACATACTGCTGGCCAGGACAAACTGAACTTCAGAAAGTTTAATCTGGTAACTGTGTGGTGTGGTTTGCATGGGCTAGCAGAAAAGGGAGCGGTGAAAGAGGACTGGGTTGAGATAATGAAGACTGTAACTAGGGCAACGATAATGAGAACAGAGAAGAGGGGAGAAATTAGACAATAGAAAGAGAAAGAACAGAATTTTACAACCAAGAAGTTTTAGGTAAGAGAGGAGTTAAAGCTGTTTTTCAGGTGACTGCGAAAATGGTGTAAGTCAAAAGAAAGTCTAGAAGAATTCCTGGTTTGGTAGATGGGAAAAAGAATGAGGTGTTTTTTTTGAACAGTATATTCAAACATTTTTTGCTTGAGTAATTCCCAAAAGAATTCTGAAAAATGGTGAATCCTCTCTGATGTTTTTAGTTTGAGCTCTAAAATTTTCCATCATAAATTTAATTAGTTGTAAAGGATAAAATTTTATACATATTATAAATATTTTGAATAATTAAAAAATAAGTTGTATTGTTATTTTACATCTCACATTTTAATTTACATTTAAAATTTGGTTTTATTTTCTGTGACCATATGTCTCTAAATGGTTAAACATTATTCAAGATTGATTTATCATTATGATTATTATTAGTACATAATTGATTAAAACAACATGCTAGTAATTTAAAAATAATTATGAAATGTAACAAGTAAAATTACACTGGAAATACACCTCTTAGTGGATAGGTAGGGCTGCTTTTCTCCCCAGTTAGTTCATCTACTCTTGATTATTACTTACTGTTAGAATGAGACTGGGTTCAGCATCAATTCTGTTGTTTTTCATTTTTATATATATAGGTACTTAAAACCTTACATAAATAAGTAGGTAGAACGAAGTATTGTGATAGCAGTGCCACTCAGTTCTTTAAATCCTTTTGAGTTATATGTCAAAAGCCACATAGTGCAGGGCCAGCTGGAGGAGGCTCTGGTTCCTACCAGCATACTCAGTTAGCACAGACTGCTGGATCTGCTCTAAGACTAAAGCTTGAGTAACTTTACAGAGAAGCTTTATGATACCAGGATTCAGAGAACAATGTGAGAAACCCCTGGGAAGATAAAGAGGTATTTTGAGCTGTTAGTATGTATGATCGGTGAGGCTGCAGCCTAGACAGTAAGTTAAAATAAGAAGACAAAAACAACCTAAGGTCCCCTTTTGCTTCTCTTCCTTTGCCTTGGGACATTGATGCCTTTCCCTTCACACGCATCTGAAATAGTAAAATCAGAGTAGCACTGAAGCCTTGCTTGACTGAGAAGCTAAGGAAAATGGGTAGAAGTGACTGGTTTTAGGCATTGGCTTCTTACCTTTTGGCCTCCAAACTCTAGAACTGGTGGGTTATACCTTTAGGAATACCTCAGCCTAATGTTTCTTCATGGGGGAGGGGGCTGGTAAGGGTTAAGTCCTGAACTGAGGAGTCACTTGGTGAGTCAGTTTCTGAGTGCTTGGGGTTCTTTCCCTTACCCTTCCTTGGTCTCCTGGGGCTAAGGGCCTACTTCTGGCCTCAGAACTGTGCTCTGTCCTCCTGGAGGAATATGAGCTCACAGTCCACGTTTCAAACACCATTAGAAGAAGGGAGTTTACAATAGGCAGTCTAAGAGTTTAAAGTTAACAAAGTGAACATACTAATTGAAATAAGATGTAAACAGTATTAAACAAGGATATGAAATGATAAAACAGAACCAAGTAGAACCACTTAGGTATGAAAAATATAATAGTCGAAGTATAGGATGAAATACTGTAGAATAAATAGTCAAATGTGTGCAGCTGAAGAATGAATTAAAAAACTAGATGATCAGACTGCAGAACTTTTCAGAAGGAAGTAGGAGAGGATAAACAAATCGGAAATATAAAAAAAGAGTTAAGGTATATGGAGTTAAAAGTAAGAAGTGCTAAAATTCATATAATAGGAGTCTCAGAAGGAGAGAAAAATAGAAAGGGAGTGGAGGAAATCTTTTAAGAAATAATGGAGATAAATTCATTGGAATTAAAGAAGAAAGACCTCAGATTTAAACAGACGATAGACTACCCAATAGGAGAGATAAGGAAAAACTTACAAGTAGACATGATGAAATTTAAGAACATCAGAAACAGAGAAAATTCTAAAAGTTCCCAGAGAGGAAGAGCAAATTATATAAAACAAAACAAGAATCACATTGACATCCCACTTTTCATCAGCAACATTGGATGCAAGCATAAATGAAATAATATTTTAAATGTATTAAAGGAAAAGGAACTTTAAACTAGAATTTTATGTACATCCAAATTGTCATTCAAATGTTTAAGGACATGATAACATATTTTGAAAAATACAAGGCCTCAAAATTTACCACACAGAGTCCTACTCTTAAAACATTTGGTAGATAAATAAGAGGAAATACAGATCCAGTGGATGTTGCAAGAGATAGGGGAAGTGAGGGTCTTTAAATACCTTGGTGAAGTTTGTTGGTATCTTAAAAAAAAAAAATGACCAGAGAAGATAAAATATATTCATAGTAACTCAGAATTAAAATTTTAGATAACATCAAAATGAGAGTGTACGAAAGGGGAAGATACAGATATTAGAATTTTTAAAGTAGGAAAGGATTAAAAAGAAACATATAAAGAGTGGGACAAATTGAAATAATAAACCTAGATGGTAGAAAGAAGTCCAGATATAGAAATAATACAATACAAGTAAATGGATTAAAATTTTATATTAAGAGACAGATCGTCAGATTGAATTTTTAAAATTCTACCTGCCTATATGTTGTTTACAAGAAGCATACTTGAAGCATAAGGATACATAAATATTGAAAGAAAAAAAATGGAAAAGGAAATACCATACAAACATTAACCAAAGAAATTGATATTAATATCATTTAAACATACCTTAAGATAAATAAAGCATCATTAGGGATAAAGAAGGTCGTTTTATAATGATAAAGGATTCAACTAAAAAAGATTATGTAATAATTTCTTACATATTTTGAGGTTCTTTTGTTGGTAAAGGTATATATATCAAAAATTGACAAAATTACAGGGAGAAATTGGCAAATTCACCATCATAGTGGGAGATTTTAGCATTTTTCTCAGTTATTGATATGTCAAGCAAACAGACAAAAACAAGGATATAGAAGATTTGCACAACACAGTTAACAAGCTTAGTCTTGTGGATACATATGCAATTCTGAATCCAACAAGTAGAGAATATATATTTTTCTCAAGCACATGCAGAACATTTACCAAAATTAATACCATACTAGGTAGGCCATGAAGCAAGCCTCAACAAATTTCACACAGATCATATTCTCTAACAACACACAATTAAGTTAAATGTCAGTAACATTAAGATGAAAATCTGCATATCTCTGGAAATTAAATTGCATGCTGTAAATAACTCATGGGTTAAAGAAGAAACCCTACTGAGAATTTTTTTTCAAAATCCCTAGCACTGAATGATAATGAAAATACAGCATATCAAAACTTATGGAATGTAGCAAAAGTGATGCTTTTACGGAAATCTACAGTCTAAAATACTTATATGAGAAAAGAAAAACCTGTTGCCATCGAGTCGATTCCAACTCATAGTGACCCTATAGGACAGAGTAGAACTGCCCATAGGGTTTCCAAGGAGCGGCTGGTGGATTTGTACTGCTGACCTTTTGGTTAGCAGTCTGAAAATCAGTGAGCTTAATATCCAACTTAAAATTTCAGGAAAAGAAAAGAAAACAACACAACACAACAGAATAAACCCAGATAAAGTAGTAGGAAAGCTAAAACTAAAAGTGAAAATCAATGGAATAGAATAGAGACACTCAACAAAACCAACATTCAGTTCTTTGAAAAGACCAACAAAATAGATAAATGTTTGGCAAAATTAATCAAAAAGAAATAGAGAAAACAAAAATAAATATTACATACGAAAAAGGGAATACAGGCACAGGTAAGGCAAAGATACAGATATGTGATTAAAAAGACAAGAGAATACTACCAACAACTATATACTAACAAATTTGAAAACTTAATCAAAATGGACAAAACTTCTTTTCCTAGAAAAAATATAATTTCACAAAACTGTCTCTCAAGAATAAACAGAAACCTTGAATTGTCCTGCAATTATTAAAGGAATTGAAGCAGTAGTTAAAAATCTCCCACAAGGAAAATACCAGGCACAGATGATTTTACAGATTTTTAGAGGACTTCAGCTTTTTGATGGTTGCTGTCTCTGAGCCTCCACCTTTGCTTTGCTTGTGTTTTATTTGCAGTATCTTGAGAGGAATACTGGGATGCCTGGCAGAGATGACTCAAATTGAGCCTTGAAGGAAATGTAGTTGATGGGTTGGCAGAAAGGCATGGGAAGGGCATTCTAGGAGTGTAAGTGGATAGAGGATAGATGGGTGCAACCAGAGTAAGCTGCAGGTAGGATGCTATGAAAGGCAGTAAGGAAATTGACCTTAAAACAGGGAGAAATAGAAGAACCACAGGGAATTAATTGCATAATGATCCTCATATAGTTATCACAGTTCCATACTTAGTGTTTGTCTGTGTCCTTAACCAAACTCAAAAAATCATTAATAGTGTACTCAGTTGGCTGCCCTTAAAGTGCCCCATCTCATAGTTTTCTGTGTCACTGATGATTATCACTTCAACCCATCCACATACCAAATTACAATCACTCCCTAATTGTGCCCACACCTGAATTCCCATTTGAATCTAAATGTGATCTGAGCTTCGTGTCCAAACTTTTTCTAACAGTCTGAGTTAGGAACAAAAATATTTAAGGCAAGAAGGAGCCCAGGTGGCACAATGGTTCAGCGCTCAGCTGCTAACTGAAAGTTTTGAACCTACTCAGCGGCTCCACGAGAGAAAGACCCAGAGATCTGCTCCTGTAAAGATTACAGTCTAAGAAACCCTATGGGGCAGTTCTACTCTGTCATGAGAGGTTCCTGTGAGTCAGAATTGACTCGATGGCACCCATCAACGACAACAACAAGCCTAGCAGGAGCCATTTGAGCCTGCATTCATGTATTTCTTATCACATTAAATGGAGCATTATACTTGGGAATAATATAGTTAATATAAAGTAGTCAATTTTGGCATGATCCAGTCATATCTGGAATAAGAACAGTTCACTGAATGAGCTATAATCAAATTACCACATTATGTCTAAAATCTTCCAGCCAGCAAATCAGACATCTATATTCTTGAACACAGTGCTTGACTAATTGACTGAATTCAGATTTTTACTTAGACATTTTGATATTATATAGATTTCCTCCTAGTGTTGAACCCACTAGACTTGGGCAACTCCTTTTATTCTTTCAGTCTCTCTGTCAGCTTTCTCAGAACAACACTTGAAGAGGTGTATGCTCTTAGGTTCCAGGAATTGCCCTGTATGTGTCCTTTGCACAAACATGCTGCATTGTTCTTTCAAGCCTAAATATTTCCATTCCCCTCAAACTTTGGCATATTGTAGTAGTAGTATTCAAGAGTTGTGAGGCACATTAGTACAGGGAGTATGTCCAAAGGACATCAGAAGTTTTGCTATTTGTTCAGCATTGTAATTTTTCCATGTGACTATTACTAAATCTGGGGGAATATATTACTGAAAGATTTAAGAATCTGTTCCATTATCCAAACTATTTTAACACCAAAAATTCATTTGTTAATAATAGGGCAATACACTGTCTTCGGCAAGACCAATCAATGTATTAGAAATGATGAAGGAATGGAAAAATAACCTAGGAAGTGATGAGGAAAACACAGTGGATCAAAAGAAGAGCAGTTGGTCCATTCAAGAAAAGTTGGAAGATTGCACACCCGGTGTAAATGTCCACAGTGTCAGTAACACTTCACTGGAAGAGGAGGAAAAACAGGTAGGAAGAACCAGCAAAACAAATGGGAAGAACAATTTGTTGCACTCCTCCAAAATGTAAAATACCCCGCAACACCTGGAACATTTTTTGTAACTGTGACTTTTTTGTTGTTACTTTGTAACGAAGGACCTGAATTATAGAGCAAGTAAGATTCTTTCCTGCCTTTTAGCCTTCCATGATTCAGCTGTGGCCTACCTGTTTATTTTAAGATCAGTGATTTTGTAGAGTAGAGGTCTGCAAGCTCTTTGAGTAAAGGAACAGATAGTAAATATTTTAGGCTTCGTGGGTCATATAGTCTCTGTCATAATCCACTCAACTCTGATGTTATAGTGTGAAAATATCCATAGATAATAAATGCATTGGCATGGCTGTGTTTTACAAACCAATAAACTATTTACAAAAACAAATAGCATGCCAGGTTTGACCTGTGGGCCGTAGTTTGCCAACTCCTGATACAGAGTGATTTGCCTAGATTTAAGGTAATTAAGACCTTATTCAATGTTATTGGCTTATGATTGAAATTATTGTATTTTAACAGGCCATACAACTTGGAACAGTTTCATGTATTATCTAGAAAAAGACTTATTATATTATCCAGTTATTTGTTTCCAAGCTATCATGACCAAAACCCTTTAAATAGGTTTATCACCCCATTTTACCTTATTAAATATGAATACAGTTTTATCCTTTTTTGATGACTGGAATTTGATAAAATTTTGATTAATTCCAGATTATGGTCTATTAATTGGATATCCTGGCAAAATTTACCCAAATCTTTTTTTTTTCTTCTGTTTCTGTTTGTGGAACATTTTTCTGTATGTATTTGTTCTTCTTGTCTCCAAGTCTAATGAACTTATTTTAGCTCTCCTTTAATAATTGAGGATTCTGCCACAGAGGCAGTGTTCACCTTAAGGCAACCCAGACTTCTTGTGAGGAGTTACTAGTTTTTGATTCTCTGAAGCCTAGGCCTAGATATAGGCAGAGTGGAGAGAGAGACTGACAGGATAAATCCTGAGCCAAACCCAGGAAGGTGTGCTGTTGCTGAAGGGGACTTGGTAGAGTTGGTTAATTTTCATTTACTGTTTAAGAACTTCCTCATTTACTTGATAACAAATGTCTGGATAATAAGTTTAACATTTAATGATTCATATATTTAGAAGTAATCATACTTTTATCGTAATACAAACATAGCTTATTAAATTCCCTTCTTCCTCTCTAGTTTGTTAACAATTTCTGCAATGCTTAGTAGCTGTATTTTATATTCTTTCTAAAAATAATATCCTAAAAACCCGTGTTGGCATTTCCTTATTGAACATAGTTTGAAGATTTTTTCTATTAGTTGACCTTGCATTTTATACACATATACACATACATATGCACATACATACATACACACACATATTCACACACACATATATATACTCACACACACTCATTTATATATGCAAACATAGATACACGCATGCCTCTATACATCTCACGTATAGACATACACACATGTATATACACATGCACGTGCACTCAAACATTTTCTTTCATAGTCTCAGATTGTATCTGTGTTTGTCATTGAACCTGACCTGAAATACCCTTGTGAACCATAAATGCTTATAATGGTTCTGTCTTCCATCTTCTTTTCCATTACTCTGTCACCTCTCACCCAGTCACAGAGTGATAGGACTTGTGCTATGAGTTGCATTGTGTCTTCCAAAAAAATATGTTGAAACCCTAACTCTGGTACGTGTGAATGTGACCTTGTTTGGAAATAAGGTCTTTGAAGATTTTGTTCATAAACATGAGGTCGTACTGGAATTGTGTGGGCCCTAATCCAGTCTGGGTGGTGTCTGTATAAAAGAAGAGAAGAGAGACAAAGGAATAAGGACCATGTAAAGATCCATCTACAAGCCTAGGAACACTTGGCTATCAAAAGCTGCTTGAGACAAGAAAGGATCTTCCCCTAGAGACTTCAGAGAGATCGTGACCTAGCTGACACACTGATTTGGATTTCTAGCATCCAGAAATGTGAGACATTAAATTTCTGTTCTTATAGGCCACTCAGTTTATAGTATTTTGTTTTGGCAGCCCTAGGAAACTAATACAGCTTGCCACGCTGTTCTCAAGTTATTTCCAACTAGAGAACAGGAGGATTGGAATTTGATTTGCTCATGGATGCTACAGCTATAACCCAAATCAAAAAAAAAAAAAAAAAAAAGAAACCCAAACCCATTGCCGTTGAGTTGATTCTGACTCATAGCAACCCTATAGGACAGAATAGAACTGCCCCATAGGGTTTCCAGGGAGCAGCTGGTGGATCAGAACTATCAGCCTCTTGGTTAGCAGCTGAGCTTTTAACCACTGCACCACCAGGGCTCCACAGCTATAACCAATAGTTTGAAATTTTAAGAATATAAATTCCTACTCACCAACCAGAAGAACTTTTCTGCAATTAGAACTCACCAGCTGGGCCATGGGTAGTAACCCCCCACCTCCCAATTATTGAAAGTATTCAAGCAGACTCTGAAAAGCTACTTGTTATAAATGCTGTAGCAGGAATTCCTGAAAACTGCATAGGAGTTTGCCCTACATATCCTCTAAGGAATTTTCCCATGCTTAGGTATTGGCTATGATATCTTGGGAAGAATAGCTTACCTATTTGGAAATTTTTCTGAAAAATATTTCCCCTTAAAAGGAACAGACAGAAAATTACTTCTCATGCATTTACCATATTAAGTTTTTTCATGAATTTTTCTGAATAAATAACTTTATTAATTGTACTGAAGTTGAGTTTATGTTAAGAAATTATTTCTGGAAGAATTCTGGGAAGATGGCATAAACAGACCATCATCTTGACCATTCCCCACAAATACAAAAAGAAGTGCAACAAGGAAAAGGTGCTTGGCCTCGAGAGACTCTGAGTTGGGGAACAGAGGACAACAGCTGGGAACTGCAGACAGACAAGAGTCAAGGAATCAACAACGAGTCACATGCTGTAGGAAAATTGCTTCTCCCACCATCTCTGCCCCTCCCCCCAGCCACTTGGGCGCCAGCTGCTGTGAACTGGGGAAGTGGCCCCAGCAAAACAGCCTGATTCCCCTAACTACTACACCACCTGCCTGCACAGAAACAGGACCCCAAGCTTCTGCTCTAAAATCAACAAGACAGACCTCCCCAGGGGTCTATTCAGAGCCTGCCAACACTTCCCCAACCTGGTAACTGTCAACTGCAAGGCTCTGCAAGGCTGATGCATATTGCTACAGAGGCCCCCTGCAGTGGAGTCTGCCCCCATAGTAAACACTTTACCTGCATCTCTGCACATTCATAGCTCAGGCCTCTATAACCAACAGGACAGACCTCCCTGGAGGTCACTTTGGGTCTGTCTGCTTCCCTTTCTGGTCAGTGCTGAGGACTGCTTATTGAGGCTGCTGTGTGCTAGGAAGCAGGCGTCTTGATTGGAGGCTAGCGTACTACAGAGGGGGATCTGATCGCAACAAGGCAAACCTCCCTGGAGGTGTGTTTGGAGCATGACAGCCCCTTCCCAACCTAGTTATGGCCAGCTGCAAGGTTGCTGCAAATTGCTACAGAAGGCACTTTGCAGCGGAGTCTGCTCCTGGTCAGCGCTCTACCTGCCTCCCTGTACACCCCATAGCTCAGGTCTCTGGAACTAACAGAACAGACCTCCCTGAGGGTCAATTTTGGTTAGTCTGTCCCCACTTCTGGTCAGTGATGAGGACTGCTAACTGAGGGCACTATGTGCTATGAAGCAGGTCTTTTGAGTGGGTGTCTGCACTTATAGCCAACAGGCTACCAAGGGGCTCTGATAGCAGCAGAGCAGACCTCCATTGGGATCTGATTGGAGTGTTACACCCTTCCCCCACCTGGTAACTGTTGGTTGCCAGGCTGCTGCAAATTGCTACAGAAGGCCCCTGCAGTGGAGTCTGCTTCCATAGGCAGCACTCCACCTGCCTCCCTGTACACCCCATAGCTCAGGCCTCCAAAACCAACAGGACAGACCTTCCTGGGGGTCAGTTTGGGCCTATCTGTTCCCCACTTCCAGTTGATGCTGAGGACTACTAACTGAGGCTGCTGTGTGCTAGGAAACAAACATATTGAGTGGAGGCTGCACTCACAGACAGCAGTCTACCAGGGGCACTCTGGTAGCAACAGTGCAGACCTCCCTAGGATCCAATAGGAACGTGACAGCCCCCTCCCACTTGATCATGGGCAGCTGCAAGGTTGCTGTAAATTGCTATAGAAAGCACCATGCAGCAGAGTCTGCTCCCATAGTAAGCACTCTGTCTGCCTCTCTGCACACTCCATAGCTCAGGCCTCTGTAACCAACAGGACAGACCTCCCTAAGGGTCAGTTTCCGGTCTGTCTGTGGCCCCTTCTGGTCAGTGTTGAAGAATGCTGACTGAGGCTGCTGTGCGCTAGGAAGCAAGCATATTGAGTGGAGGTTACATCCACAGCCGACATACTACAGTGGAGGAGCTGATGACAACAAGGCAGACCTCCCTGGGGTCTGTTTGGAGTGTGACAGCCCCTCCCCGACCTGGTAACTTTTGGCTCCTGGACTGATACAAACTCCTACAGAAGATTCCCTACAGTGGAGCCAGGAGGTAGGTCACCTAAGTGGAGACTGCTTTCCCTACCACCACAGGGCCCCTGGGGCTCTGAAACCAAAAAGACATATCTCTCGGAGGTCCTTCTGGAGAATGCCAGGCCCTTCTTGTCCTGAAATGGAAGAAAGTCTGCCTGTACTTCCCCTAAATGCCAGGTCAGTTATAAGCAGCCCACACAGAGCAGGGAAGAAAGCCTTGGGCAAAACCAAAGGCTACTACGCAGCTCCCAAGGGGGCTCACAAACCAGAAAACCAAACCCATTGCCATTGAGTTGATTCTGACTCATAGCGACCCTATAGGGCAGAGTAGAATTGCCTCATAAGGTTTGTAAGGAGCGGCTGGTGGATTTGAACTGCCAACCTTTTGGTTAGCAGACGAGCTCTTAACCACTGTGTCACCAGGATTCCAAGGGGACTTACTAGGTGTGAGTTTTTGTAACTGAAAATGTGGTTGCAGAAACAGAGAAGGGAAGGGAGTAATAACCAGAGAGAGAGAGAGGATTGCGCCCCTTGGTGGACAGATTGATTAGTGCGTGATATCTCACCTGAGTGGCGGTGCTGACAGATTGACCACAGCGTGTTCTCTGTCGTGTTTCAGAGACATTGAAAGTTGAAAATCGAGATCTAGAACTTTCAAACTCTAATTAAACCAGAGAGGGAGAAGGAGCTATCACAGAGAGGGAGCCAAAGGCTCTGCCCTCCTGAGAGTTTTTTCAGAAAGTAGTGTTAGCAAAAAACACCAAATACTGAGGAGAACTGAGAAAGTTAGCACCCTCAAAGGACTTATATAATGAAAATTATAAAACACTGCTGAAAGATTAAAGAGGACTTAAATGGAAAGATGTTCCCTGTTCATGGATTGGAAGAGTTAATATTGTTAAGATGTCAGTACCACCCAAAGTGATCTGTAGATTCGTTGCAGTCCCAATCAAAATTCCAACAGCCTTCTTTACAGAAATGGAAAAAGCATTTCTCAACTGCATATGGAATGGCAAGACACCCCAAATAGCTAAAGCAGTGTTGAAAGAGAAGAAAAAAGTAGGAGGACTCACACTTCCTGATTTTAAAACATATTATACAGCTACACTAATCAAAACAGCCTGCTACTGGCATAGTCCGATGGCATAGACTTGAGAGTCCAGAAATAAACTCACACATCTGTGGCCAACTGATTTTTGACAAGGTTCTAAGTCTACTCAATGGGGAAAGACGAGTCTCTTCAGTAAATGGTGGGGCGTTGGGAAAATTGGATTTCCAATTGTGGAAAAATGAAATAGGATCCATGCCTCACACCATTACATAGAAACATATTTAAAATGGATTAAAAACCTAAATGTGAAAACTAAAGTCATAAAATTCCTAGAAGAAAAATGCAGGGGCAACACTGTCAGGCCTAGTTTTTAACAATGGATTATCTAATATAATAAAAGCACAAACAGCAAAAGAATAAATAAATAAATGGGACCTTGTAAAAATTTAAAAGTTTGTTCATCAGAAGACTTTATCAAAAAAGTGAAAAGACAAGATACCAACTGGGAGAATATCTTGGGAAACTGTATATCCAATAAGAATCTAATAACCAAAATATATAAAAAACTTAACAACTAAAAGACAAATAACCCAGTCATAAAATGAGCGAAGGACTTGAGTAGACATTTCACTAAAGAAGACATTCAAACGACCACCAAACACATGAAAAGATGTTCAACGTCATTAGCCATCAGAGATGCAAATCAGTACCACAAAGAGATACCATTTCACTCCCACTAGGATGGTTAAGATTTAAAAAAAAAAAAAAAGAGTAACAAATGTTGGTGTGGATGTAGGGAAATTGGAACGCTTATCCACTGCTGGTGAAAATGCAAAATGGCATAGCTGCATAGCCATTGTGGAAAACAGTGTGGTGGTTCCTCAAAAAGCATAAATAAAAATAGAACTACTGTATGACCTAGCAATTCCACTCCTAGGTATATACTCAAAAGACTTGAAAGCAGATACTCAGACAGATACTTGCACACAATGTTCATTGCCGCACTATTCACAATAGCCAAAAGGTGGAAACAATTTAAATGCCTGTCAACAGATGAATGGATTAAAAAATGTGGTATGTACATACAATGAAATACTACTCAGCCTGTAAGAGAAGTGAAGCATTGACACATGCTACAATATGGATGGAGCTTGACATTATACTGAGTGAAATAAGTCAGTCACAAAGGACAAATATTGTATGACCTCACTTGTATAAAAAGACAAGAACAGGCAGATGTATAGAGACCAAAGCTTCTTAGTGGTTACCAAGGATGGGAGGGAAGGGGAAAAGGGAATTATTGCTTATGGAGTACTGAGTTTCAGCTTATGGTGATGGAAAAAATCACATTGATTAAAGGTAGGTTTGCACATCCAATTAATGTAATTGCTGTCAATTAGTTGTACACCTGTAAAAAGTTGAATTGGCAAAAGTAGTATGATATGGAATTGACAACAAAAACATAGATAAATAAATAAATAAAAGAGAAGTTGCTGAGACTGCTTATGCATAACCAAACACCTTATGGAATTTGGTTCCTTGGTTTGGAGGTTTAGGGTCATGGTTTCATGGGACATCCCAGTTAATTAGCCTAATAATGTGTTCAGTGCTTCTATCTCCCAGTTTTTTGTGTAGTGACTGGGGTCTTAAAAGCTTGCAAGCGGCCATCCAGGGTACAGCAATTAGTCTCTATTTGCCTGGAGCAACAGAGGAAGAAGGAGAGTCAGGAATAGGAGGAGGAAATGGAATGTCTGGCTAATTGCTTCCATGAAAACTGCCCTCTTTGCCATGAAACCAGAAGAACTGGATGGTGCCTGGCTACCACTACTGAACATTTTGATCAGAGACTCTGTAGAAGAATCCTGATCAAAAGGGGGGAAATGCGGAATAGAATTTTAAATTCTCATGGAATCCTGGTTTTTTGGAGTCATGGAGGCTGGATGAACCCCTAAACGATTGCCCTGAGATATCGTTTAAACCTTAAACTTTATACCAGAAATAGCCCCTGAAATCTTCTTAAAACCAAATAGTACTTTAACTTAACTAGTAAAAAATGTCTGCCTTGAGCATTATGCCCTTTTATGGTTTATGCATATGGGATCAAATTGACAACAGCAACTCAAAAGTTTAGATAGGAAACTTTGGGAGCAGTGAATTTATATTAAAGAGGAGGAACAGCTTGGGAAAGGAGGGTGAGAATGGTTGCAAAACTCAAAGAATGTAATCAGTGTCATTGAATTATACATGTAGAAATTGTGGAATTGGTGTATGTTCTGCTGTGTATATTCTCAACAACAACAAAAATTAAAGAACAATTGCTTCTGTTCTTTCAAATCTTTGTTAACAGTACATGGTCGAGTATAAAATTATGAAGTGATAACTAGAAATAGGATTGGCCATTTACCCTTGAGGCCACACAGGATTCTTATATAAATTAATATTCTTAAGAGTGAAATATTAATTTTTATTAAAATTTCTCTGAATATTGAAATATTTTTCATGGGAAAAGTTTTGTTCGTTAAAACTAGATTACATGGGAAATTTGATGTGAGAATATAAATATTTTACAACAACTAAGGAATGGCGAGAGTTCATCTCATGTACTTTGGACACGTTATCAGGAGGGACCAATCCCTGTAGATGGGCATCATGCTTGCTAAAGTAGAGGGTCAGTGAAAAAGATGAAGACCCTCAACGAGATGGATTGACACAGTGGCTTCAACAAGGGGCTCAAACATAACAACGATTTTGAGGATGGCGCAAGACTGGGCATTGTTTCCTTCTGTTAAGCATAGGGTCGCTATCAGTCAGAACTGACTCAACAGTACCTAACAAAAACAACAGTAAACTAAAGAAATATGTATAATTCCTTTTCCATTTAAAATATTTGAAATTTGGCTTTTACTTATATGGAAATCTCCCAACAGTTCCTGCTTTCCATTGTATTACTGTTTTCTCTTCTGGAAAATCTCGTAAATTCATTTAGAGCTCCTGATTTTATATTTTTTGCAAGCCAAGACAATCACATGTTTTCAATAATAGCAGAGCTCATGGAAAACTAGCAGAGAGAGTAAATGACGATTTGTTAAAAAATGAAACACTTGAACTAAGCACCTTCACCTTTCCCTGAATAACACTTAATTCCAAATGCCTTGGACATTATGGAAAAATACAGTCTGCAGATCCTTGTTGTTCATGTTTGGATTAAGGTAACGCACTACAGTTTTTTAGACTTGTTTTCAAATAGTTGGCACTTGGTAATGCCTCCTCCCCTTTTTTTTTATTTCCACCTTTTAGCCAATTTAGGTAATGGTGCTCCATGAGGATAAAAATGTTCTCTCATGTAGTATATCTGTTTTTATAGGCCAAGTACATCTAGATAATGTTTTGTGTTATTAGTAACCCTCTAAATTTCCTACACTGGGTTCTTAGTCTCCTCTATCAGATAGACCCAAGACTTTAAATCCTAGAACAGCATTTACCCATCTTCAAGTGAGACACTTGGCAGACCATTGCTTATTGCAGTAGCATACGTTCTAACATTTTTTAGTGATTTCTTATAAATAGTAAAATAGTTTCATTATTCAGTAAGCTCAGATATAAATAAGTCTGTAATTAAAATGCACCTCCCATAACCACGGAGAGAGGGACTAGTACCTCTGGATGTGGTAGAAGTAGGTTTGGATAACAGAATTCTTGCTTCATAAATGGAGAGTCTTCTTAGTTATTTATTGAACAGTCTCGAATGAACTTGTTTAATGAAAATGGAAGATTTTTGTGTTTATTTGCTTTTATGATAATTTCTTTGCTGAAAACATGGGCTTTTACGGTATCGTAGGAGATAGTACATGTAGCAGATACTTTATCTAGGCTAGAATGTAGAAACACAAAGTGGCTTAGAAACTTAAAAAAGTTATTTTGATAATGAAATGTACTCATGCAGTGTTTTTCAAAGACAAATGATGTTTAAATTTAAACAACACTGAAAGTAAATAGTTTAACTATGGTACACTAATATGTTTCTATCAGAAAAGGCTAGATTTTCTTGGTATTTTAGTTGAGCAGGATAAAAATGTTCCTTTCTTGACAAATTAAATTTTAGCTCTCAGAGCCCATGTGAATAATGTGCAAATTTGGCATGCTTCCACAATTTTGACACACTCTTACATCCTAATATGGAAGCTTTGCAGTATGGCATGCATACCCAAGCACATAGGTATTATGGATCCACATAGCACTTAAAATATCATAATGAGTAAAAGAATAATCTCTGAATCTAGGTCACCTGGATTCAAATCCTGGCTATATCACTTGCAAACTTTGTGACCCTGGGGAATTTTCTAGGCCTAAGTTTCCTCATCTGTAAAATGGGAATAATAATGGCATCAACTTCAATATTTTGTTACAAGGATGAAATGGAACATTGCATATAGCACCTTTGGCACATTGTAAGCACTTATCAATGTTAGCTATTATTGCTTTATTGTTATATTGCTAAAAAATTTGCATATAATATTACTAAAATCACATATGTTTTATCCTGGCTGCTTCAAGGCTCCTTTGCGTATAGACATGGCAGTAGACTAATAAACCAAGACGTATCATTTTCAGTGATGATAAAGTGATGCTTCCAACTTCATTTGCCCTCTGAGTTTGGTGAGCTCCCTAGGGTACTGTGGGAGATTGGATTATTGTTTTCAATTCTTTAATCCCTCCTTGTGAGAGATTTATATATTCATACCCATGAAATGTGACTTTGCAGTTCTCTCTACTAAAATGGATGAAGGATATTTCTGCACCCTGCTAATGTTGGTCTTGGCCATGTGACTTGCTTTGACTGATGAAATTTTATGCGGTGTGATGTAGGCAGAGACCTTAAAAGTGTTTGCATGATTTAGATTGCTCTCTTGTATTTCTGTCACCTGCCATAAGAAAAACATGCCCTAGAGAGCCTCTGGGCCCAGAATTATGAAGATTTGTGGAGCAGACCTGAACCTAATCCAAAGCCTGAAACCTAGCCCACCACAGGCCAGCACTGGAGCTGACTGAGAAAAATAAATGTTTGTTGTTGTAAGATACTGAGATTTCTGCTGTTGTTTGTTATGTAGCTGTGCAGAAAAGAGTTAAAACCCTGCCTGCAAGGTTGGCCCTTGACTGACACCTGGGAACTTTGTTTTCAGGAGGGTTCTTACCAGTAACTGATATGAGTGGCTCGCTGTGCCTATACTGTTTGTGCCAACAATGTGGTTATGCTGAACACCTGCTTTCTTTCTGGGAGTCTGGAATTTTGTTACATGATAGGCAGAGGCTGCCTACAGGACCATCACTCAGTAAAAACCTTGGGTGCTGAGTCTCTAACAAGCTTCCCTGGTTGGCAACATTTCACATATTTTGTCACAACTCATTGCTGAGGGCATTAAGCACATCCTGTGTGACTCCACTGGAGAGGACCCTTGGAAGTTTGCCCCTGCTTTTCCCCATGTACCTCTTCTCTTTGCTGATTGTGTTTTGTATCTTTTAGCTGTAATAGATCATAGCAATGAGTGTGACTATATGCTGAGGCCTGTGATTCCTCCTAGCAGATAATCAACCTAAGGGTGGTCTTGAAGACCTCCCAAACATAGTAACATAATTGCAGCAGTAGCTAATACAGACACAAATAATTAAATGTGCTAATATGAATCTTGACCTGTTGTTGTTTGAGCCAATGCTGTTTGTGATGCAAGTTGATGTTTTGGATTGATAGGCCTCCATAAACAACAAGGCTTTTGTTTTAAAAGAGACCTTTTGTCCCTACTTCTACTCCTACACAAGAGCCTCCTGTGTGAGGCTTAGGTTTCACCACAGACTTAACCAGACTCCCATAGTTGAGGGGATATATCAGTGCATCTTTTTCAAATCATTTCCCTGTCCTCCCTGGCTTGGCTTTTGCTCGGCTCCTTTTAGGGACTATAGCTGTGTGGGTATGCTGTATATATCCTTTCTTTATGGAGAACCAACCCACTGGGTTGGGTTACAACAAGTATTGCTTCATTTCCAAATCTATTAATTTGGTTCTATCCATCTCTAACACTTCCTGTATGCTATAATTGTCATGTATTTTGCCTGTGTAATTATAAACCCCACAAAACCATGTTATAATTTTTGCTTTACAGTGATATGTATTTTGAAGAAATTAAGAGGAACAATAGTCTTTTATATCTATACAGATATTTACCATTTATGATGAACTTCTTTCTTTCCTGAAAACCCAAGTTTCCACCTAATATCATTTCCCTGTAGCCTGATGAACTTCCCTTTGTATTTTGTGTTTTGCAGATCTGTTGGTGATGAATTCTCTGTCTTCTTTTATCTTAAAATGTTTTTATTTTGCCTCAATTTTTGAAGGCTTTTTTTCTGTTTATAGAATTCTGGGTTGGCAGGTTTTTTGTTGTTGTTGTTCACATTTTAAAGATGTTGTTTCAGTGCCGTCTAGCCTTCAGTTTTTTCTGATGAGAAGTCAGTGGTCATTGGAAGTATTATTTCCCTGTACTAGTGTGTCCGTTTTCTCTGACTGCTTTCAAGATTTTCTTTTTATCTTTTTTTCAATGTTAGACAGTGATATTCCTGGGCATATTCTTCTTTTATATTTATCCTGCTTGGGGTTTTCTGAGCTTTGTGAATCTGCAAATTTATGTCTTTTGGGAAATTTTCAATTATTATTTTTTCTGAGACTCCAGTTACTCACATGTTAGACCTTTTGATATTATCCCATAGTCCCTGTCTTAGTTACCTAGTGCTGCTATAACAGAAATACCACACGTGGATGACTTTAACAAAGAGAAATTTATTTACTCATAGTTTAGGAGGCTAGAAGTCCAAATTCAGAGCATCAGCTCCAGGGGAAGGCTTTCTCTCTCTCTAGGCTCTTGGGGAATGTCCCTGTCATCAATCTTCCCCTGGTCTAGGAGCTTCTCAGTTCAGGGACCCCAGTTCCAAAGGATGAGCTCCACTCCTTTTTGCTTGGTGGTGATGAGGTCCCTATCTCTCTGCTTTTTTCTCTCTGGTAAGATAAAAGGTGATGCAGGCCACACCCCAGGGAAACTCCCCTTATATCAAATCAGGGCTGTGACCTGAGTAAGAGTGTTGCATCCCACCCTAATCCTCTTTAACATAACCTAATCTTGCCTTATTAACCACAGGCAGAGATTAGAATTTACAGCACATGGGAAAATTACATCAGATCACAAAATGGAGGACCACTACACAATACTGGGAATCATGGCCTAGCCAAGTTGAAATACATTTTGGGGGATACAGTTCAATCCAAAACAGTCCCCAGTGGTCTATTCATTTTTTTCCAATATTTTTCTATCTGTTCTTTAGATTGGATAATTTCTACTGACTTATCTTCAGATTTACTGAATTTTTCCTCGGTTATCTCCATTTTCCTGATAGACCTATATGGTGAATTTTTAATTTCAGATACTATATTTAAGTTCTGTAATTTCCATTTGGTTCTCTTTTATTGTTTCTATTTCTCTGTTGAGACCTTCTTCATTCATTACATGAATTTTTTTTCTTTATGTCATTGTTAATAGTTATAATAACTGCTTTAAATTTCTTGTTTGCTAATTCCAACATCTGGGTTATTTTGAGGTCTGTCTCTATGGTTGTCATTTTTGTTGAGTAATCTGGATCATATCCTGAACATTGTGAGTGAGTTGGTTGTGCAGACCCTGGATTCTGTTATGTGCCTTCAGAAGGTATTAATGTTTTTGTCTTAGCAGGAAATTAATTGGTTGGACTCCAACTGAAAGTTGTTTCTCGGCTAATGGTTCAAATCTCAATTCAGTTCATTGATCTTTAGCTGAGCAGAATTTGGGTTTTCCCTCTCTGGCTCTTTCATTTCAGAGAGTCCCTCATTACTTTCTGGTGACTGTGGTTTCTCTGAACTCTGTCCTCTGATTCTTCCAACTAGAAAGAGAAAGTTATTAAAGCATCCAGAGAACAAAAAGACATATTACCTTAAAAGGAGCAACATCTAACATAGCAACAGAAATAATGGAAGCCAGAAGACAGTGGAATTACATGCTTAAAGTGCTGAACAGGGGGAAAAAAAAAAACCAAAAAACCTGCCAACCTAGAATTCTATACTTAGTGAAAGATCCTTTAAAGAATAAAGATAAAATAGAGATGTTTTCAGGTACATAAAAGATGAGAGGGTTTGTCACCAGCAAAACTACAAAAACTACAAAAGTTTTAAAATAAATTCTTTAGGGTGGAAGAAAATGATCCCAGATGGATATACTGAACTTCACAAAGGACAGAAGAACATCAGCAACAGTATGTGGGTAAATATACAAGTATCTTGACTGTTTAAAATAATAGCAATAATGAAAATCAGTGATCCAAGTTTTCATCTCAGTAAGGTAGAAAAAGAACAGAAAATTAACACCCCCCCCCCCCCAGCAAAAATAGAAGAAAGGAAATGATTAAAAAAGACAAGAGGATTTTGTGAATAAGTTAATGCCAATAAATTGGATGGGTAGTAGACCGAAATATTAAAGCTAAACTATAGAGCTCTTAGGAGAAAACAGGAGAATATCATCTGACTCGGGGGGGTAGTCAAGGATTTCTTAGAACATAGAAAGTACTAAAAAAAAACCTAATAAAATGGACTTCATAAAAATTAAACATATTTGCTCACCAAAAGCATATTAAGAAAATGAATAGGCCAACCACAGGCAGGGAGAAAATATTCACAATAAATACATCTGACAAAGGTCTTGGCGTCTGTAATACAGAAACAATTTCTATAACTCAGTAACAATAAGGCAAACAACTCAATTTTAAAAATGGGTATAAGATTTGAACCAGCACTTCAGATAGGAAGATATACAACTACTCAATAAGCATAGGAAAAAGTGCTCAACATCACTAGTCATCAGGAAAATGCAAATTAAAACCACATTGAGATATTGCTACATACTAGAATGTATGGCCATAATTAAAATAGACTGGCAAATCCAAATATTGGGAAAGATATAGAGCAATGGAATTTTCCTGCATTGCTGGTGGCAGTACAAAATGGTATAGTCCCCTTGGAATAGTGTGGTAGTTATTTATAAGGGTAAGTATTCACTTACCATTTACTCAGCAATCCCAAATGTAAGTTCTCAAAAAAAACTTGTGGAAAATATTTGTAGCAGCTTTATACCAGTCAAAAACTGAAACAACCCAAATGTCCGTTAACAGAAGAATGAATAAACAAATTGTGGTATATCCATACAATGGAATACTACTAAGGAATAAAAAAGAAAGATTTTGGATAAATCTCAAAAATATTTTACAACACGTTACAATTATCTCAAGTAAAAATTCCATCAAAAAAAGTAGGTTAAGCAAAGGAAGTAGGATACAAGAGTGCCTACTGTATGATTTTATTTATCTGAAGTTTTAGAAAAGGCAAAACTAATGTATGTTGAAAAATATCAGAATAGCTGTGGTCCCAGGATGAGAGCGGGCTGACTGGGATGTGGCACGACGGACTTTTCTGGGGAATTGTTCTATTTCGTGATTGGGATGCTGGTTGTACAGGTCTGTGCATTCATCAAAACTCATCAAATTGTATACTCAATATTTGTATATCCTATTGTGTATAAATTATATTTTAATTACAAATAAAAGAAAGGTATCTGCATATTTCTTTAATTTGCAAGTTAGATTTTATTTTCTTTAACTCTGTATAAGGCCCAGCACTTCATGTGCATAACCTTATGAAAGAAATCTGTATATTTGGAAGTTGATTTCTCTTCTTTCCCTTGCCTTTCTTCCTCCTCTTCTTCTGAAAACCACAGGAATGTGACAGAAGGTGGGTGACCACTGTAAGCAGAACTATAGCAGAAAACTTGTATCAGAATATTCTGTCACTTAGAGCTTGTGCAGGCCTGTAATTTGAATGTGTGACTCTAGAAATGGTTGCTATGGTGATAAACCACTTTACTTAAATAGCATGTATTTTACTCAAAATTCAAAGAAATGCTAACAGTTTCTGGTAATCATTCACTGGTATTAACTTGCAGTGATATGCCTAGAGCTTACAGGTTTTGCATCCATTATCACAAGATGAGTTCATCAGGTTAAAGTTATGCTAGTGAATAATGAAATATGTATGTTTAGCCCAATTTTCTTGTTACATATCTCCCTTTGCACACATGGAGTCCCTTTTCAGATTAATAATATAAGCTAGAAAAATCAGGTCAAGTGTACTGAATTACAAAAAAATGTGACTGGAGAAAACTTGTGAGGTCATCTTTTCTATCATGTTGCTTCCGTAGGATGGACTATTACTTGAAGTGTCCCAAACAGTAAGAGTCTAGCAAGGATGAAGAGTAATTAAGATGCTGCTTGGGGCAGCATAACTGTCCTCTGACCGTAGCACTCAGAGATGCCACCTAGCTCCAGAGTGCTGAGATTTGCCCCCTTTTTCATTTTATAGATTTTAAGTACATATCCTCATATTCTTTACCTTTTTAGACTGAAGAGCTCTCTTACAGAGAAATCTCCACCACTTTGTCATTTTTGTAGCCTGTCTGTAAACCTTGTCTGGTCCCTTTATATCTATTCACGCTGGTTGTAATGTTTCAGGGATGAATTCATCATGATTTTATATAAGGATAGAAGAATTTTTTTCTTTAACTTCTAAAATGCTTTTTGATGATACCCAGGTTTTCTTGATCATTGTGCAGTGGTATATTAGGCCAGTATCTTCAGAGAACGGTCTGTAATGATTTTTAGATACTCTCCTGGATTGATAATGGATGGCCAACAGTCTAATGATAGCTTAGAATTTTCCCCCTAGAACTGAATATTGAAACTCCTCTGTCATCTTTCTCCCTGTTTGTACAATCTTATGGGAACTCATCACCTTCTATTTACTTTTCATGACTGAAGGTCTTAGTGACGCCCGTAGCTTTGGCAATTTCACCTTTCATTTCTCTATCCTATTACTTACAAAACTATAAAATTGTATCAGTGACAGCATAGATCCCTGAGGAATCCCACCAGCTGTGAGAGAAGAAAAGGAGAAACTCAGAAGTTAGATAATCTACAGTCTACAAAAGAAATTAAGATTTGTTCATGTTCCTAGAAAAAAGCCTGGAAGCTGGAATTTGTCTTGGCCAGGTATGTTCCAAAGAGATGACAGACTTGGCTCTTGGTGAAGAAAGCTACACTTTGGCCTGAAGGTCACCATGGTGGCCAGCCTGCATCCTTGTTCTGTTAACATCAGAGAACAATTTGAATTTGGGACCATTTGTGAGAGGAGACCCAGAGGGTCTTTTCGGAAAACTCTTTACTATTCAGATTCCTAAACAAAGGCATTCTAACTGAATGCAGCTGGGAATTAGAAAAGAGAAATAGTATTTTACAAGGTATACACACACACACACACACACACACACACACACACACACACACACACACACACACACACACACACACACACAAGGTACACACATACCCTTAGAAGGTCCTAAGCATTTACAATAAACATCCATGTAAAAAGTAAGTAGATTTGGATGTTACCAGGGAATGAAGGAAAAAATATTATGATTTATTTCAGTGCAACAAGTTTTAGGCTGATTGTGGGGCTCAGTTAAAATATGGTTGACTATTTAGCTTTAACATATATGAAACACCAAATTGACAAAGAAATAAGAAATCAGCATTTTATATGCTGCTGGTAGAGTTATATGTTGGTACAACTGTAATGGAGGGCAATATGGTGAAATTATACATCCATATACCTTTTGACCCAGGAGTTTCACTTCTAAAATATATATCTGGTAGATATACATGTGCAAAATGATGCAAGTATAAGATTATTCGTGTAGTATTACATGCACTAGTAAAAGATTGGAAACGACCCAAATGGCCATTCTGAAGGAACTGATTATTTAGATAGGTTATGGTGCATCCAAACATGAGAATGCTGCACAGCCAGAAAAAAAGGACAAGGTATCTTTTATGTACGGATATAGAATGATCTTTAAGATAATTGTTAGTTGAAAACTAGGTGTAAAGAGTGCTTATATTTGACTACCATTTGTGTAAAAGGAGGATGAAAGTGCACTGAGAGATGAAATCGAACAGTATGAAATTGACATTATTGGACTGTTTTTGACCTACAAAAATGACAACCAATTCTACTTGGTTCAACCTAGTATTTGCTTAAAACCAAGCCAAACCCATTGCTGTCGAGTCGATTCAGACTCATAGCAACGCTAAAGAACAGAATAGAACTTCCCCATAGGGTTTCCAAAGAGCGGCTGGTGGATTTGAACTGCCAAACTTTTGGTTACAAGTCAAGCTCTTAACCACTGCACCACCAGGGCTCCAGTAGTTGCTTAAGGATGCATAAAATATCTCTGGAAGTGTATAATTTAAATTGATAATATTGGCTGTTTTTGGTGGGGTGCAGAACTAAGTTAACTAAGGGGCAGGGATGAGATTTTGTACATTTTGAATATTAAATCATGTTGTTGTTGTTAGGTGCCATCTAGTCAGTTCTGACTCATAGAGACCCTATGTCCAACAGAATGAATCAATGCCGGGTCCTGCGCCCTCCTCACAATCGTTATGCTTGAGCCCACTGCTGCAGCCATTCTGTCAGTCCATCTTGTTGAGGATCTTCTTTTTCACTGGCTGTCTGCTTACCAAGTATGATGTCCTTCTCCAGGGAGTAGTCCCTCTTGATAATATGTCCAAAGTATGTGAGACAAAGTCTCGCTGTCCTTGCTTTCTAAGGAGCATTCTGGTTTGTCATGGATTGAACTGTGTCCCCCAAAAAATGTGTATAGCAACTTGGCTAGGTCATGATTCCTAGTATTGTATGATTGTGTTATCTGATGTGATGTCCTTATGTGTTGTAAACTCTACCACTATGATGAGATTATATGTGATCTCCTCATGTGTTGTATATTCTGTCACTGTGATGAGGTTATACTGATGAGGATGACAAGATCAGTGTCTTAATGCAATGTCTTTTGAGATATAAAAGAGAGAAGCAAGCAGAGGAACATGGGAACCTCATACCACCAAGAAAGCAGTGCTGGGAGCAGAGCGCGTCCTTTGGACATGAGGTTCCTGTGCGGAGGAGCTCCCAGACCAAAGGAAGACTGATGAGATGGACTTTCCTCCAGAGCCAATGGAGAAAGCGTTCCCTTGGAGCTGATGCCCTGAATTTGGACTTCTAGCCTACTGGACTGTGAGAGAATAAATTTCTCTTGTTAAAACCATCCACTTGTATTTCTGTTGGAGCAGCACTAGATGACTGAGACATGGTTGTACTTCCTCCAAGACAGATTTGTTCATTCTTCTGGCAGTCCATGGTATATTCAATATTCTTTGCCTACACAATAACCCAAAGCCATCAATTCTTCTTCGGTCTTCCTTACTCCTTATTCATTGTCCAGGAGTCATAGGAATGTATTAAACCCAAACGTACTGCCATCGAGTTGATTCTGACTTACAGTGACCCTATTGGACAGAGTAGAACTGCCCCCATAGGGTTTCCAAGACTGTACATCTTTGTGGAAGCAGACTGCTACATCTTATAAATCACTAAAATTGTATATAGAGAGGTAAATGTATGTGGTTGAGGAATATCATTTTCTCTTCTTGCTATAGAATGAAACTGAGAAATGTCATGTTTCTACACTGAAACAACCAAACATTTTGGTTTAGTTTCTTCTTTCCTTCCACATTTCCAGAAAATTCTGAGAATTAAGATATCCAAGAAGAAGAAAATACAGAACCTCTAGTGTTTTTGGAAAAAAGAAAAAAAAGTCTAATACTGCCTTCTGAATATTTCTTTCTTCTAAATCTACTAATGATTCAAGCATTTTAAAAAATGGAACAGTGAAGAAGAGTGGAAAAGCCAGATATGAACATGAGCCCATTAAAAATAAAATAACTAAATCTCTATTCCTATTCTGTAGAATATTAGTTGTAGTGGACATGTTTGAAAAACATTTGCTATACTACTTGGATAATAACTAAAGAGGTGGAAATGTCAAAGGAGAGAGGGCTATGTTTAGATCCACCTTTTAATAGGACTTGGATATACGTAAAGTGAACTAAATTTTTGTGAATTGAAATTTCCAAGATAGGTTTCATATCTTAGTGATCAGTACTGTATCAAACAAAGCAACTTGTCCTCAGCGAGATACTAGGTAGAACCTCAGGGGTGTTGTATTCTTACCCTCTCGCTGAACACTTAATTCCAGAACACTTAGTTGTGCTCGTGAGGAACCCGTACATAGATCAAGAGGCCATCATTCAAACAGAACAAGGGGATATTGCATGGTTTAAAGTCAGGAAAGGTGTATGTCAGGTTTGTATCCATTCACCATACTTAATTCAATCTATGTGCTGAGCACATAATCCAAGAAGCTGGACTATATGAAGAAGAACCGAGGCATCAGGATTGGAGGAAGGCTCATTAACAACCTGGGTTATGCAGATGACACAACCTTGCTTGCTAAAATGAAGAGGACTTGAAGCACTTACTGATGAAGATCAGAGACCACAGCCTTCAGTATAGATTACACCTCAACATAAAACAAAAATCCTCACAACTGGACCAGTAAGCAACATCATGATAAAGGGAGAAAAGATTGATGTTGTCAAGGATTTTATTTTACTTGGATCCACAGTCAACACCCATGGAGCCATTCTCCCAGCTTTGAAGTGGGAAAAAATTAACAAACAGGAAAAAGTAATCTGCCAGCTCCCCTAAGCCAGGAACTCAGGGCAGGCACAGCTCCTTTGCCTAGGCACAGGCATAGGGGGTCCACGGACTTTGAATGCCTTTCACCCCTGCATAGACCTGTGTGGGCCCATTTCAACAGCGTAGGCCCTCATTAGCACAGTACAATAGGGTCTATTCCTGAAGCCTAATTTCAGCTGTATCTGCTATATGGTGGAGTGGCAGGTTTGTGACATTTGACACCACCCTGCTCATTAAACAGTGTCCTCACCTACCCACATGAGGGGCCTTAGGACTGGTGGCTCCACCCATGCCACCTAGCCACCTGTGACAGAGGTCCAAGAGTAAGTGGTGTCTCCCAGTCCTTACAGTCAACAGCACTCAGTCCGGCTCATGGGTGCTCATAGTCCGGCTGCAAAATCCACCCACCTACATGCTCTATGGAACAGGGACATGCTTTCCTCTCAGACATTCAGGGGCAGCCATCAGCCCTCTGCCTTGCTCAGCACATGACCCCCACTATAGCCAGATACCTGTGCCTACTCCAATCACCCCTGCCTGTCTAGGACTGTAGGTGAGAGCCTGCACCACATACTTGGTGACTAAATAACTGGACACCTGAGCTGAATCTATACAAGAAAAGTAAACAATGTCCTGGGCTCACATACCTAGTAACAACTCTAACTACCTGGTGACGGGACGTGAGAGCTTCAAAGGCACCAGTAATCAAAGTAGCTTACATGAGCAGCCTATTTGGGCATATGAAAACAAAACAAGAAGCTAGGACAGATTAAGCAAGCATAAAATATATAAATGTTGTAACTTATTGATGGCTTGGAGACAACAGTCAATATCAAGTCACATAAAGAGGCAGACCATGATGGCTTCAGCAAGTACCCAAAACAAAGAATCAAGAAATCTTCCAGAGGAGGAGAACTTCTTGGAATTACCACAGGTAGAATTCAAAAGATTAATATACAGAGCTCTTCAAGATATCAGGAAGGAGATCATTCAAAACGCAGAGCAAGCCAAGGAACATACAGACAAAGCAATAGAAGAACTCAAGAAGGCTATGCAAGAGCATAATGACAAATTTAACAGGCTGCAAGAGTCAATAGAGGCAGCAAACAAATCCAAAAGATTAACAATAAAATTTCAGAATTAGGCAACTCAATAGAAAGTCATAGGAACAGAACTGAGGTGATGGAAGTCAGAATTAGTGAGATTGAAGATAAAGTGCTTGACACCAACTTATTTGAGGAAAAATCAGATAAAATAATTCTAAAAAATGAAGAAACCCTAATAATTATGTAGAACTCTATCAAGAGGAATAATCTCTTAGTGATTGGAGTACCACAATGGGGGGGATAACAGAAAATACAGAGAGAATGGTTGAAGATTTGTTGGCAGAAAACTTCCCTGATATCATGAAAGATAAGAAAATATCTATCCAAGATGCTCATCAAACCTCACACAAGGTAGATCCCAAAAGATAGTCACCAAGACATAATCAAGCTTGCCAAAATCAAAGATAAAGAGGGAATTTTAAGAGAGGCTAGGGATAAATGAAAAATCATCTGCAAAGGACAGTCAATAAGATTAAGCTTGGACTACTCAGCAGAAACCATGCAGACAAGAAGGCAGTGGGATGACATATATAAAGCCTTGAAGGAAAAAAGTTTGCCTACCAAGAATTATATATCCAGCAAAACTGTCTCTCAAATATGATGGCAAAATTAGGGTATTTCCAGATAAACAGAAGTTTAGGGAATTTGTAAATAACAAACCAAAATTACAAGAAATACTTAAAGGGAGTCCTCTGGTTAGAAAATCAATAACATCAGATAACAACCCAAGACTAGAACACAGGACAGAACAACCAGATATCAACCCAGATAGGAAAGTCACAAAAATAAATCAAAGCTAAAACACTGAAAATAGGGAAACAGATGTCGTGTGTAAAAAATGACAACATTAGAATAAAAAAGAGGGACTAAATAATGTAGTCATAAATCTTTCATATGGAGAGGAAGTCAAGGCAATATAAAGAAATAAAAGAGTGGTTTAAACTTAGAAAAATAGAGGTAAATATCAAGGTAACCACAAAGGAAACTAATAGTCCTACACATCAAAATAAAAAACAGGAAAACATGAAGACTCAGCAAATACAAAATCAACAACAACAAAAAGTATGGAAAGAAAATACTTGAAGAAAAACAACTCAGCACAGAAAATTAAGTGGAACAAAGAAACTGTCAGCAACACACACAGACACAAAAACATCAAAATGACAGCAACTAAACTCATACCAATTGATAATTACGCTGAATGTAAATGGACTAAATGCACCAATAAAGAGACAGAGAGTGGCAGAATGGATAAAAAACCCGATCCATCTATGTGCTGTCTACAAGAGACACATCTTAGACCTAAAGACACAAACTAAAACTCAAAGGATGGAAAAATATGTATCAAGCAAACAAAAATTAAAAAATAGCAGGAGTGGCAATATTAATCTCTGACAAAATAGACTTTAAAGTAAAATCAACTGCAAAGGATAAAGAAGGACACTATATAATGATTAAAGGGTCAGTACACCAGGAGGACATAACCATAATAAATATTTACACACCCAACAATAGGGCTCCTAAATACATGAAACAAACTCTAACAGCATTGAAAAGAGAAATAGACAGCTCCACAATAACAGTAGGAAACTTTGACACTCCACTTTCGGTGAAGGACAGAACACCCAGAAAGAAGGTCAGTAAAGACACGGAAGATCTAAATGCCACAATCAGCCAACTTGATCTCATAGACATATACAGAACACTTCACCTAACAACAGCCAAGTATACTTTCTTTTCCAACACACATGGACCATTCTCCAGAGTAGACCACATATTAGGCCATAAAGCAAGCCTTAACAGAATCCAAAGCATTGAAATATTACAAAGCATCTTTTCTGACCACAAAGCCATAAAAGTAGAAATCAATAACAGAAAAAGCAGGGAAACAAATCAAACACATGGAAACTGAACAACACCTTGCTCAAAAACTACTGGGTTATAGAAGTAATTAAGGGCGGAATAAAGAAATTCACAGAATCAAATGAGAATGAAAACACATCCTACCAGAGCCTTTGGGACACAACAAAAGCAGTGCTCAGAGGTCAATTTATAGCAATATATGCACACACCCAAAAAGAAGAAAGGGCCAAAATCAAAACATTAACCCTGCAACTGGAACAAGCCCTTGGGTGCCAGAAGAAAGGGAATAATAAGAATTAGAGCAGAATGAAATGAAATAGATAATAGAAAAACAGTTGAAGGAGTTAACAAGACCAAAAGCTGGTTCTTTGAAAAGATCAACAAAATTGATAAACCATTGACCAAATGACAAAAGAAAAACAGGAGAGGAAGCAAATAACCCGAATAAGAAATGAAATGGGTGATATCACAACAGACCCAACTGAAATTAAAAGAATCATAACAGAATACTATGAAAAATTGTACTCTAACAAATTTGAAAACCTAGAGGAAATGGACAAATTTCTAGAAACACACTACGTACCTAAACTAACACAATCAACACCCATGGAAGCATCAGTCAAGAAATCAAAAGATGCATTGCATCGGACAAATCTGCTTCAAAAGATTTCTTTAAAGTGTTAAAAAGCAAAGATGTCATCTTGAAGACTGAGGTGTGCCTGACTCAAGCCATGGTGTTTTCAGTCACTTCATATGCATGCGAAAGATGGACAAGGAATAAGGAAGACCGAAGAAGAATTAATGCCTTTGAATTGTGGTGTTGGTGAAGAATATTGAATATACCATGGACTGCCAAAAGAATGAACAAATCTGTCTTGGAAGAAGTGCAAGAATGCTCCTTAGAAGCAAGGATGGCTTACTTGATGTATGTGTCACATACTTTGGACGTGTTATCAGGAAGGATCAGTCGCTGGAGAAGGACATCATGCTTGGTAAAATAGTGGGTCAGTGAAAAAGAGAAAGACCCTCAAGATGGATTGACACAGCGCCTGCAACAATGGGCTCAAGCACAACAAGATTGTGAGGATGGCGCAGGACTGGGCAGTGTTTCGTTCTGTTGTTCGTAGAGTCGCTATGAGTCAGGACCAACTTGATGGCACCTAACAACAACAACAAGCTGAACATAAGGAGTCTTCAATGAGAGAATACAACTGCATCAGTGAATGCTAAATAACTGTAAATATTTTCTACTTCTTGAAAGAGTACAAAGAGAAGCAACCCAGAAATTTCCTTGTGGAAAAAAAAATCTATAGAGAAAAAAACCTTTTTTACATTTCAAAATTTATACAAATTGATTTTCAATGTACAAAATGATTTTTAAATATTACCAGCTCAAGAATTAGCATGCACTGTTATAAAGTCATGGAGCCCTGGTGGTGCACTGGTTAAGAGCTATGGCTGCTAACCAATAGGTCACCAGTTCAAATCCACCAGCCGTCCCTTGGAAGCTCTATGGGGCAATTCTACTCTGTTCTGTAGGATCACTATGAGTTGGAATCAACTCAATGGCAATGGATTTGAGGGGTTTTTTTTGTTTTTTGTTTTTTTTTTTGGTTATAAAGTCAGACATAAGTGATGTTCTTCTGAACAGGCACATATTTAAGGGCTGCCTGCAATGAGCAAACAAATGTCAGGTAAATTCTCTCTTGTAATACAGGTACCACAAAGCCTAAATTACCTGAAGTTTTGCTGCAGTCCTGGGAGGTCATTTATTCCTTGAACAAATTATATACGAAGTTCTTACTACTGTGTATAAAACGTGGTCACTTTTATCAGTGAGCACTTGAATGATCAAAGAAGCACCGTGTTCATTTGTTTTGTGTCACATGTAATCCTTTCACGTTCTTTGAAAATTGTTAACGCGCATGCTTCATGACTCTCAGGTAACCAGAGTATTAAACTTGTGAGGCTGTTCACAGAACTGCCTAAATGAGAGCTTGCCAATGCTATACCCCCACATCCTGGCTCCTGCCCTGCTTGTGTAGGTCTCCTCAGATATTCTCTGCTCTGGTACAACCCTGTGCTCAGCTGAATTTAATTAGAAGTGATCACTTTTAAAATGGGTCTGAGGTCAAAATGGACTCTGCTTCCCTCATGACATCAGGGTTAGGGGAGGTGACCTGGGAAAATACTTGCCTATTAAAATCTCTTCGACTTGTTTTGTGCTTTAAAGCTCACACAGTACTTTCCTGGCCACTACCTTTATTCTTGTAGTAAGCTCATGGATTAAACAGTGCAAATACTGTTTTCCCCATTTAACAGTGAGGAATTCAAGACTCCCAGAGGTCTACATACCTGCCCAAGTCGTGTGACTGGGATTAGAAGCCAGTCCCTGGAATTAATGCCAGGAAAACAATGAGAATGTATTGGGTGGGCCGTATGCAGCAGCTTTGTACCCAGGTTAGAAAGAATGATCATGCTGTACTTGTCAGGGTAATTGTACAAGTGTCAAAGCTTGTTTAGAAGTCTGTAAAGATGAAATGAGATGAGTACAATTAAGTCCAAGTGGACTTTCCTATGCAAATGTTACCATTTACTTTCCTTTTACGTGGCAGAGGATTTGAAATTGAGCCTATACAGTTTGCCCTACATCAAACACTAAATAATTCCATTTTCTTGAGTGTGCTAAAGGAACTTTATTTGTCATTTAATAATTTATAATGTGACTACTTTATGTTCCATATCTGGAAAAGGTTCCATCTTGCAAATTCTGGGCAACTTTGTGGTTTCTTGCTTCTTTGAATTGCTGTATTGCTTTGTGTCTGAGAATTCATCCAGGCCTTCTCTTTTATTTCTAGCTCACTGCTTGTGACAAGATACTTCCTGTGACCAGTAAGAAAGCAAATGTGGACAGTTTGGACATGTTCTCTTCAGGTACCACATCTAGCAGACTTCTTCCAGTTGGACTCAAGGAGGAACTAGAGAAAGCCCCTATAACTTCAAGCCAACAAATAGCAGGCAAATTCACTAATAAATCTATTGGCCTGTCTAGAACCAAAAAGAAACTCTAAGATTTCCTCCAACACAGAATAGTACAAGAACAAGGCTGCTCTTTCTAGTGCTAAAATGAGAAGATGGGGGCGGGGAAAGGATAGGACTATGCCGAGCCCCTAGCCTTTTAGCTCCGCTGAGCCCTGTCACGTGTTCGAATCAGTTTAAAAATGAAGCTAGTTATCTCAAAGCAGCACGAGCTGCATATGATGTTAAAGAACAGCCATCAGTAGGCTCCATGGTGGTCTGTGGCTGAAATCAACTTAAGATGTATACAAGGGTTGTTTAGACTGGATAGCCCTCAAGGCAGCAGGGCCAGTTGGGAAGCCTTTGGGGCATACTTGCTTAGTTTCACTTCACATTCTTATGTTTAGTCACAGTTATAGGGGAAAATGAGAGGCCAAATATAGTAATGGAGGTTCCAAATAATTATGTGCACTTTGCACTAGAAGACTTTGTTAGGAAATTGCTAATAAACTTGCCATAGGCATTATAACAAGTGCTTCTGTCATTCACATGTGTTCTTGTGATTTTAGGTTGCTATAGATTGCTTTAGACAACTTATTTTAAAAGTGTAAAAAATAGGAGATTTTGTAACTACTTGCTATTAACTTGCTGCTAAATTCCCAATGTATTGATTGAATCAATAAAAGATAGATGTTGCTCATGCAAGTTAATTCTTATGTTAACAAGAGGTGAATATAGTACGGTTCTCTAAAGCCTTATGGAAATCATAAACTTAGTCTGCTGCCACAAAGGTAAGCACACATCTTTGGGGAAGTCATGGGGGTGGACACGGGAAAATACATCATTACACTGAGTGTTACAAGTATCTTCTTTCCACCTGGGTAAATAGTTTTTTGAGTTTGTGTGTGTGTGTGTGTGTTTTAGGTGAAAGTTTACAGCAGAAATTACTTTCTTATTCAAAGATTTATACACAGATTGTTTCGTGATGTTGGTTGCAATCCTCACAATGTGTCAGCATTCTCCCCCTTTCACTTTCCATCCCAGGTTCTCCGTGTCCATTCGTCGGGTTTTCCTGTCCCTTCCTGCCTGCTTATCTTTGCTGTTGGGCAATTTGTTACCCATTTGGTCTCGCATACTTGATTGAACCAAGAAGCATGTTCCTCACGTGTTTTATTGTTTGTTTTATAGGCCTGTCTAATCTTGGCTGAAAGCTGATATTCAGGAGTGGCTTCAGTTCTGAGTTAGTAGGGTGTCCGGTAGTCATAGTCTAGGGGGTTCCTCCAGTCTCTGTCAGACCAATAAGCCTAGTCTTTTTTTGTGAATTTGAATTTTGCTCTACATTTTTTTCCTGCTCTGTCTGGGACCCTTTATTGTGATCCCTGTCAAAGCAGTTGGTGGTGGTAGCTGGACACCATCTAGTTCTTCTGGGCTCAGGCTGGTGGAAGCTGTGGATCATGTGGTCCTTTAATCCTTCGGACTAATGTTTTCCTTGTGTCTTTGATTTTTTTTTTTAATCTCCTTTGCTCCAGACGGGATGGGACCAATAGATTTATCTTAGATGATTGCTTGCAAGCTTTTAAGACCCCAGACACTACTCACCAAAGTAGAATGTAGAACATTTTCTTTATGAACTGTGTTATGCCATTGACCTAGATGTCCCCCAAGACTATGGTCCCCAGCCCTCAGCCCCAGTAACTTGGTCCCTCAAGGTGTCTGAATGTGTCTAGGAAGTTTCTATGACTTTGCCTTGGTCAGGTTGTGCTGACTTCCCCTATATTGTGTGTTGTCTTTCCCTTCACCAAAGTTAACAGTTGTCTACTATCTAGTTAATGATTTCTCCTCCTCACCCCTCCTCTCCCTTGTAACTATCAGAAATTGTTTTTTTCTGTGTGTAAACCTTTTCTTGAGTTTTTATAATAGTGGTTTTATACAATATTTGTCCTTTTGTAATTGACTTATTTCACTCAGCGTAATGCCCTCTAGATTCATCCATGTTGTGAGATTTTTCCCAGATTCATCATTGTTCTTTATTGTTGCATTGTATTCCATTGTGTGTATGTACCATAGTTTATCCATTCATCTGCTGATGGACACTTAGGTTGTTTCCATCTTTTTGCTGTTGTGAATAATGCTCCAGTGAACATGGGTGTGCATATGTCTATTCATGTGATGCCTCTTACTTCTCTAGGATATATTCCTAGGAGTGGAATAGTATGCTATTCCTATTCCTAGCTTTTTAAGGAGGTGCCATATTGTTTTCCATAGTGATTGTACCATTTTACATTCCTACTAGCAGTGCGTAAAAGTTCTAGTCTCACTGCAACTTCTCCAACATTTGTTATTTTCTGTTTTTTTGATTAGTCCCAGTAATGTTGGGATGAGATGGTATCTCATTGTAGTTTTGATTTGCATTTCCTCTAATGGCTAATGATCACAAGCATTTCCTCATGTATCTGTTAGCTGCCTGAATGTCTTCTTTGTTGAAGTGTCTGTTCATATCCTTTGCCCATTTTTTAATTGGGTTATTTGTCTTTTTGCTGTTGAGGTGTTGAAGTATTTTATAGATTTTAGAGATTAGACCCTTGTAGGATATGTCATAGCCAATTTTTTTTCTCAGTCTATAGTTTCTCTTTTTATACTTTTGGTATAGTCTTTTGATGAGCATAAGTGTTTAATTTTTAGGAGCTCTCAGTCATCTAGTTTATATTCTGATGTTTGTGCATTCTTAGTTATGGTTTGTATTGTATTATGCCATGTATTAGGGCCCCTTGCGTTGTCCCTATTTTTTCTTCCATGATTGTGTAAATAGTTTTGCATTCAAGGTCAAACTGGGGGAATAAATACTTCCCTTGGCCTCCTAAACAAATTCTAATGAAACAATTTGCAGTAGCTTTATCTTTTATAAAGTGGTAACTTAATTTCATTCCAAACCCCCATGGAATTGTCAATTAGGCCTCTAAATGACCCACACCTGGCCAGTTGAGCATTTACTAGTTGCATATAAATTCACTTAGTGGCTAAAGGTAGTAGATGTGCTTCTTACAGTTAATTTAGGAGAGACTGTTGTGGTTCTGAATGGGTCAAAGATAACACTGCCATGTGTTGCCCATGGCTGAGTGGTTTGGCCTTCAGTGTGCTTCCCTTGGGGGAGCCTGCCAGCCAAAGTATGTCTAGTCTAGATGGTTATTTTAAAATTGGGGTTGACAACACTTTTTCAAAGTCTTTCTCTTTTCCTGATTATTGCTTCCAGCCCCAACAGTTTACTTGGCAGCCTGCAGGCCATCTCCTGAGCTTTAAGCATTCTCTCAGGATTTAGTGAGCCTGTCTTTAAGGAGTATGTTCTATTTGCCTGATGAGAAGCCTGGCCTCATCAGCTAAGCAGATGATAGAACTCCCTTCCCTGACAATCCTCCCGGAGGAGGCAGAGGTGAGAGCTGCAGTCCTCTCACCTCTGGCAGGGAGGAGCCCTGGAGGGGCAGAACCTCGGACGTGAGAGAGAGCTGTCTGCTGCTCTCCTTGCAGAAAAGCCAGCTGAGTCGATGGCATTGATCTGCCCATTCCCTGGGCCTGAAAATGGAATATTCCCTGCATTCAAGATGCTCTTTTCACAGTGGTGTCATTTTTTAGGATTGGAGAATACTGTTGTTAAATTAAATACTATCCAAACACCCTGTTTCTCTTTGGTTCTGAATTAGTGATTCTGCTCAGTAAGCTTGAGCAAAGGTCCAGAACTAAAAAGTGAAGTCATTTTATGACGTTTCAGTGTGCCAGCATCCTTTCCCACCCCAGCACCAGGTAAGGCCAACTGTCCTTCCTACCATAAGATGCATTCTGCTAGCTCTCCTCAATCTAGACCTTTTTATTTGTGTAGAATCATTCTGATAGAAACTTAGCTTACTTTTTCTAGAGAGAACTTCCATATTATTTTCTTTTGTTATTTTATCACATGAAACACGCTTGGACTGGACCGTATCTGAGCTTTATTTTTCAACTGTTGTACCTCTTTAATATCTGGGGATGTATGGTCTTGCTTTCTCCATTTGCTTTCATGGTTGTGAAAAAGTAGCTCTTCCATTTCATATTGGCTTTCAGTGGCTGGTAGGCCAACTCCAAGGCATTAATTGCAATTACCCTGACACTTCTGCGCTCCACAGCATGCAGAGTTGGGCTTTGCTATGACCCAGAGAGACACTCTCTGTCTAGGAGAGTACAGAGCAGGTGTTATTTCCAAGGAATACAAATACTGATCAACATTCTGACTTCAGTAACAGATAAACCAAGGCAGGAGGAATATGATAAAAAGAAATAAATGCAGGCTGGGGCCTGGGAAGAACATCAGCTAAGGAGAATAGAAGATTAAATCAGACACAGGTTGAAATCCTAGAAGAAAGGCAGACAAGTTGTGGATGGGGGGAACAAAATCAAAGTAAAGTATAATTAATAAAAAAAACATTGGTTGTGCCAAACATGGAAGCTGGAGTCAGAAGAGGGAAGCTTTGCTCGTGGAGTAGTCGGTTGCTGTAGATCAGTCTGAGGTAAAATTAGCGCCTCACATGGCCTGTACACAAGCAAACCTAGGTAGAGACACAGGCTGAAGAAACAAAAGCCTGGGGAATGGAAGCTGAGAAAGGCTGTTATTTTAAGAGTCGGCCGCAGAATAGTCCTTACATTTTGGGTAGGAATATTGTGTAGTGTTGGGGGGTGGGGGTGGGGAGATTAAAAAAAAAAAATCAAAACATTTTGTCCTTATCACTGAAATGTTTTGTTTAAATAATTCTATTTGACTTGAAAATGTAAGTTCCAGGTTAGACAGATCAAAAGCAGCCAGTCTTGAAAATGAAGCTTTTCAAATTCCAGTCCTGCTGTTGGAATACAGAATAAAGGCTTTGTTCAAACATGCATTCCCAGCAGTAAGGAGTGCTTTGAAATTGGCCTGGGAAGTGGTGCCCTGTGATTGCTGCACTTGGCTGGAGACCAAGAAGCTGTGGCCTTTGGGAAATGACCCTGTGCTAGATGCTTCCCACCTGCCCCTTCAGAACCACTCTGTGCTGTGTTCCACCCTCTCTGCTGGGAGCAGCTCACCTTTAGGGACTGCCTCTGGATTTGTTTGGATTCAGTCCATGTGAGGCACCAACAGGAAATGAGAGGGTGGAAGAGCAAGGCCCAGATGCTGGGCTACTGGGAATTAGCCATATTCTCTGTCTATAGGCCACAGCTCCTGCTGGGCAGCTCTCCCTTCTCCTTCAGGCCAAGCCCAAGGGCACTTGCCCTAGGATGCGGAATCTTCCTTTGTGGATTTCACTAATACCCTATCAGCCTCTCCCCACCTCCATACCTTTATAAATAGTCATTGTTAAACTCTCAATTACTCCATTTGAGTGTACCATCTTTTCCTTAGTGAGGCCCAAAGTGTTGCGTTCTAGACCCTTTCCTTGTCAGTTCAGATCATTCTTGGCCCAGGCAGTTTTGTCTCTGGTTGCCAGTCCCCACCACATAACAGTAAAGTGAAGAACCAAGGAGCTCTTCCTGAAAAAACAGAGGATGCATCTGGGTGGTCAATGGGGGCTGGGGAGGGTGTGACAGGCAAGACCATCCTGATGTTGGAACCTGGGCCAAGCACCGTAAATCTAGCATTGCCAAACTAAAACGGAAATCTTGAATTGTCTAGACCCGGGATGTTTGCATTTAACTCCAACTGTGGCCTTTTGGAGCTGAAAAGAAGCAACACCTTACTTGTAATAGCAGAGAGGACCTACGGGCTTGTAAGGAGAGCTTCCCCGTTGCTGTCTCCCTGGTTGTGGACTTCCTGGCATGGCAGAACCTGTAGTATCCAGAAAACACAGGCAACCTGAAGACAAGATGTTTCCCTGTGCTTTGCATATGCTTCATCTGAGCAATAAAAATCACTTACAAAAGCATTTTAAAGTAAAATTTTCACTATTCAAAAAGTCTCACATAGTTCAGTTGTACTCCTCAGGATCCTGTATTTTTCTGCATATCCTGTCTTCAAATTGATTCTGATTTCTGTTCAGTACATTGTTATCACTTAATTCGCATTGGTGAGCCCATTTTCTTTGCCTTTGTTCTTCAAAGGAAGGCCATATTCAGTGTCTGTTCTTGAATTTTTTGTGGCTGCCTTCCTCGGTCACTAGTACAATCAACTCAACTCTGTTCTCTGTCAATTCTACACATTTCCCTAAATTATCTGGAGCAGCCCTCAGCAGGAGTAGTAGGAGTTCCCTCCACTTCCCCATTTGCCTCACTTCAAGCAGCACAGTTGACAGTGGGACATTGGGAAGATTGAGCCATTGCAAGGTCACCACTGGCTGTCTCAGAGACCTGCCCCTCCCTATTGCCTGTGCTATTCCAGAAATCTCAGCTGGACCCAGAGAACACAGGGTAGATACCTCAGAGGACGTCCTCCCCACACATGCAGTGGTTCCTGACCTTGTGCCAGAGAACGTGGTCACAGTGCAGCCCCTCCCCCCATAAAGACTTCTGAGTATCCCTTTCCTAACCAGACTCTGAAATGTCTCCGGGCCATATCCTTGGCATTGGAGCAGAGATTATCTAAGTCTGTTTGCCCTTAGGGGGACCCAAGACCCAATCTTTGACCTTCTCACCCTTATAGGGCTCTACAGACAAGATCCTGAAACTAAGCCATTGTTTAGGAAAGAATTTCCTCGTCAGCACAGAAAGTTTTCTCTGTCCCCAGGGACAATTGCAGTGTCCCAGGAGTCAGCATTCCAATATCTGACCAAGGGACAAGGCAGGTCAAATGGAAGATGGAGAGCAACTAACACTCTCCCCAGATCCTGAGGAAGAAGTCCTTGTGTGGAGGTGGCAACTTATATTTCACGGTCCAGTCATTGGTTTACATGGAATTACCTAGAAATCAAAGTCCTATTGTAAGCTGAACTTTGAGCTGTATTAGTGGAAGGGAGCTCTGTGTTTTAAATAAAGCCCTTCTTTGTGGTCATGGTACAGCACTCACATACCATCACATGGCAGTCTCCATTCTAAGTACTTTACACATATTAATTATTTTAATTTTTACAACCACCCTATGAGGCAGGCACTATCATTATCTCTACAGGGGAATAAATTTAGGCACAGAGAGAGGTTAAGAAACTTGTCCAAGGTCACACTGCTAAGAATTAGCAGGACCAGGATTTGAACCCAGCTGCCAGGCTCAGGTGGGTCACCATTGCATTACATGCCCCTCAAGACACGTGGTCTTAGTTTCATATCATTTAGGCCAGAGACTGCTATAAAGTTTGATCTCAGAGCCCTAAAATGTCAAGTGGTTCATAACCCCCTCTATACCCCGGAGAGAGCCTAGAGTGGTAATTTTGGCAAGTTTAGAGTTTGAGGTTTCGGAAGGGAGTGAGATTATTTTGCATGTTGACAAATTTGGCTAAAACCCAAACATACCATACCAGAGAAAGCTGCACTCTGAAGGACTTTGCATGACAACATAAATTCTGAATTCTTTAAATAGTCATTGTGAGAAACAGTGTTTAGAAGCCTTTGGGTATGTTTTTAACTGAAGAGAGAAAAGAGGCCCCATTGCCTCCTCAGGTATTCACAAGGACAGTCCTTTCTGTGTAGATACGGTAGATTGATACTTACCAGGAGCAAAGTGTTGTAATTCCCATTGCAGGGCAGTTGAGGGCTAAGACTCACTATAATGTTTTGATTTCCCATATTTTTTCATCAGGGTAGCATGTGTAGCTGTGCAGCTGAAAATATGGAGTTCAGAAGTCAGTGGCTGGAGCATTTTGCCACTTTGCCTCTCTTGCATACCTTTAGCTTTTGCCGTCACTTATTGCTTTAGTATAATGTTAATGGAGTGATTTTTTTTCCCTCTATAATTACCGACGGCATCCTGCTTCAAGGAGCACAGATTGTTTCTGTAGGCTCAGACATATTCCGTGGTGCAACTTGGGGAAAACTTCTGCTTTTGCATGTTGCCCAGCAGCCAAGGATGATGCCTCCTCCGCCAGGCTCCCCATCTCTCAATCTCCCTGCTACTTGGTCCCGGGAGAACAGAGGAAGTTTTTAGTCTCAACCCTCATTGCTGGTTTGGAACTTTGGAAGAAAAGGCTCCTAGTAAGAAAATTCCTAAAGCCTATTCAAATGGTTTTTACAAGAGTTAATTTTCCTCTAGAAGCCATTACCTGCCTGTAGCTTGACACCATTATCCCATCAGTTTGCAGCAATAGCTCAGCCACTTACTTTCAGTTCACTGATTTTTTTTTGGGGGGGGGGGGAGGGGGGTACCAGTCTCTGACCATAACACTGTTATGTATGCTACCCCATATTAAATCTTGGTAGGAAACTCTTTCCTGCAATACATTCTACTTGCTTGGGAGGGGAACAACAAGTCTGCCCACTGCTAAAATCTCCTTCCTCCAGGATGAAACAGCACCATACTCTGTGATACTAGTGTGAGATGCACAAAGAATATTCACCAAGTGGAATTGGATTGAGAGACTCAGTCATTCATTCAGTAAACATTTTATTGACCATTGACTCTGTGCCAGGCACAGTGATAGGCACTGGACAAATGATGTAAAAGACAGTCAAGGTCATTGCACTTAAGGAGAAATGGTAGACCAGGCACTTTACTGAAACCTAAATTTGCAGAATAATGGACTGTTGCTTGTAGCTTGGGGGTAGGGGACAGTCACAGTCTATACAAATATGTAAAATAAGTATGTGTTGTGATTAGAGCTAGGAAGGAAATAAACAAGGTTCTACAATAGAAAATAACAGCAGAAGAACCTTCTTGGGAGAGCCTTTCTGAGGAAGCTTGAAGGCCAAAGTGAAGCCAGCCATGGGAAGAGCCAGGGGAAGAATGTTTTAGGCAGAAGGAACAGAAAAAGAGTTTGGTGGATTCCAGGACTTGATCTAAAGGCCAGGATAATGCCAGAGGGAGAGGGGCAGGGACCAGGACCTGCAGGGCCTTTGGGACCAGGGGAAGGAACTCAGATGTTATTCTAAACGTAGTGGAAGTCATTGACAGGTTTTAAGCTGGAGAATGACATCTTATTATGTGTTCAAAGGATCACTGTCTTCTGTATAGGGAATGATTCCAAGTGGGGCAAGAGGGGAAGTAGGAAGGTTGGTTAGAGGACATGGGAGTAAGATGATGGCAGAGAAGATGGAGAGAAATTGGGTAGATATGAAATATATTTTGGAGATAGTGATAGGACCCAATGATGAATTAGATGTGAGTGGTGAAGAAAAGGGGGGGGGGGGTTGGGGGGGGGTGGATCAAGAATGACTGTTGATTTTATTAACCAGACTAATGGTGGTTTCACTTACTGGGGAAGACCAAGTTGAGGGGTGGGCAGTGGAATGAAGAGTTCCATTTGGTCATATTAAGTTTGAGACACCTATCAGACCTAAAGTGGAGATGGCTACTTGAGGTGGATTTAAAGGCTAGGGTGGATCAAGGTAGATGGAAAAAAGAAAAAAGCAACCTAGGGTGGGGAGAAGAATGTAAAGAGAGACCCAGATTTAGTAGTGAGGTTGTATACAGGGCTTCTGGGCACTCGAGAGACCCAAGCATCAAGGTACTGTCTTGGTTCACCCACCAGCTGTGTCTCACTCATTCAAGGACTGAACAGTGACTGTACCTTGGCAGGAACGAGAATGGAATGGAATGACAAGAAATGTCGCTTGGAGAAATGGCCCTAAGAGATATGGTCATACCTCCTTATAGCTTGATTATTCAAAACTGGACAGTGATAGGTAACAAGCCCTCAGTAGCTAAATCATAATTGCATAGCCTCCCATCAGCAGTAATTCAGGAAATGGTGGACTAGATACTTTACTGAAACCCAAATTTGCAGAATCATGAACTGTTTGAACTGTTCTTTCAACCCAACTCTACCTGTGCAGGGACCCCACCCACAGCATCCTCCATTGAAATCCCACCTCAGCCTCTGATGACACACTCCCTGGAAAGGGGAATACCCTACCTCCTAGGCAGATAAAACTATATTCTGGGACCACTGAAATGCTAGAAAGTTTATCGTATTAACTGAAATTTGCTCCTCGTTGGCCTGTCTGGGACTGTTTAAAGTCCACTCCTTCCATGACAAAATGTCACCTCCAGGATTTAAAGTCAATCCCCACAGCCCTCTGCACCTTCTCCAGTCTAAACACCCCCACTTCTCGTGGACTCCTCCTCCTCAGGTGACTTGTTTCTAGGCCCATCGTTTAATTTGTCTCAGTCTTTTTCCTAAGTGAACCCAGGCATCCAAGTGTGGCCCATCATCCCACTCATCTGGACACCCTGTCTCTGCCCAAGTAGCCCATTGGGCAACTATTCTTGAGCAATCTGGTTTGAGTTTAATAGAACAGGCTTTAATGACAATGCGTCCCTGAAGCACATTTATTTTCCTGTCGATATCCTTGTGGCATGCTCTCAGTGACCACTAAAGAGCCCTTTTCAGTGTGATGCCTGCAGGAGTAACAGAGAGTGTGTTGACGTGCCTGGGTTGGGTCTGAGTCACAGAGCCCTGAGATTACCCTGGAAGACAGACTCATTTTCCTTAAGTGTCTGTCTTGCTAATTATCCACTGAGATATATGGAGAGGGAAGAAGGCACAAACTGAATTATAGGCCTGTTTGCCAGAGAATGCATTAGTGGCTTAGCTGCTGCTGCTGTTTCAGTGAGAAACAGAGAAGAATGGCAACCTCATACTGGACCCATCTGAACCCTCCAAACAGAACAAGCAGGAGGTGTTGTCTTTGTCTTGGTGACCTGAATGTCCTGTCCTCCAAGCCTCCCACCAATGGGCACGAGTGAGGGCATATTAACATCTCTGCCTAAATTAAATGGCTTCCCCCACATCAAGGCTTCTTTAAGGGATTCCCTCCCCAAATACATCTGAGAACTCCCAGAAGTGCTCACACACATCCTTGTTCACCTGCTGCTCTCAGCCTGGAAGCAGCTGTGACCCCCAAAACCAAAGTATAATTTCTGATGACCTTGCTCCTCACTTTTATTCCCAGGACTTTTGTTAAACCAGGCACCATGACAGCCACTGCCCAGAAAGATGCCAGGTGTCCCAAGTGATGAGAGCCAGGCCCAATTCTCAAGTGTCCCACCCAGACAAGACCCTGACAGAGCAGCCCAGGCCGTCAGCTCCTTGCTGTGGGGCCAACCTTTGGTACAGACCCAGTGTAGATTTGACCTTGTGTGGTGGAGTGGATGTGAGTGATAGGGGAGTGTTAAGGTGTATATGATATAGGATGTGGGATGTCAGGCTGGAATATGTGGGAAGAGATGTCATGTGGGAAATGCATGGTGTGTATTGGAGGGAGCACACAGGGGTACATGGGTGGGAGGGCCTTGGAGATCTGCCAGGCCTTCCCTGACTCCACTCCTGGGTCTCAGAAGCTGCCCAGGTAATTATGTTACACAACAGGTTTGCTTCCTGAGTCCCAAAGGAAGCAATAGGACTTTGCAGGCTATTTTAAGATTTCAAGAGACATAATGGAAAGAGTATATCGGCCTGTGAGACAGTTCAGGCCACACGTCGAACATGAAGTTTTTAGGAGACAAAATTTTCCAAAACACTGAACTCACAATAGGAATAATAAAAAGGGGTCTTTGGAGGTGCAGAGGGTGTTCTGAGTTGTAGGTGGCCCACTGGAGTTAGGCAGGGTGTTGGGCTGGCAGTGGGCTGCTAGAAGCTGGGTGTTCTCTCTGGGTCTCCTCTTTCAGGATGACCCCTCTGGGGTGAACCTTTTGGATCCCCATGGGGTCTAGGGCACGCACAGGCTCCTTTGGCTTAGTCAGCCACAGCTCTAGCAGTGGTTCTCTGCACCATTTCCTCACCCAGCAGCTGTCCCCACCTCCATTCTCCATGGGCAGCAGCAGGAGCCCTAACCCTTAGCGGCTGCAGAAGGGTGGAAGTGGGCAGCGAACAAAACTGTTAGCTGGCCTGGATTTCTTGGAATACCCTTTATCAACAATTTAGGGGTTCCCCTGGCTGCCTTTGGGGGCTAAGAGATTTAAAACATGGTGTGGACAGTTTTAGGGGGTGTTTGGAACCAAGGTGAAGATTGAGCTGCCTGCAGTGCCCCCGCAGACACCCAAGACAGCAGCATTAACCTGCAGACTATAGGGGTGTCTGTTGGTCATTCTTGGTTAGTGAGGACACCATCTCAAAAGCTTTTAGTTTTTGCTTTTGCTGTAAAGTGGCTAAAGAAAATTGGAGGATTTTACAAGGTACAAAGAGGCACAGTCAGGTTACTGGTTTTGCTAATGGACCAATTTAAGCAGGAGATAGGATGCCAAGGAGGATAGAACTGCACTAGGAAGACAGCTTCAGATTCTGTCTCAGAAGTTGGGTGGAGGTGGGAGCTGCCTCAGAGGAGCCTTTCCTGCCCTGTCAGACTGCTGGGAACTTCAGGTTTCAGGCTGTACCTGGGATAGCAGGAGCCAGCATATGGCAGCCGGAAGATGTGATGTCACTTATTTAAAAGGAATGCATAATAAAGCCAGGACAAGGCTTTACTGCAAATGCTGCTCCGTTCCAGAGATCAGAGCTGATGAGTAAAGAGCCCAGGCAAGATGGGAGGAAGAAGGGCTCAGAAAGCCGAACCCGGCCTCCAGCGTCCTGCCTTCTCCTGGCTTGGGCAGAAGGTTCTAAATAAGGACCCCCACCCAACACACAACGTGTGAACACACATGTGTGCGACTTTGACCTTCACTACTGCAGGGGAAAGATTTGATCTTGCCCACATGATATGCTTAGACACACATAAAATTCATATTCACTTGGTTCCCTAAGGCCCAACCAAGACCCCTGTTTCCAAGAGCCCTACCCCTGCTGGGTACTGCTCAGTGGTGCCTGGGTTAGAACCACCAGTTCCCCTGGGGCCTCATAGCAATTTCCATGGATGCTGTCTCTGAAAGAAAGAAGGAAGGAGGTGAAGGGAAGCATTATGGGAGAGGTGTGATATCACTTGTCCTGTTGGAAGTCTGAAAACTCTAAGTAGCCTGTGTGCCTGGGGACTAGGCTATATTCTCCAAAGCTGAATTTCCCAAACTCTCCTGACTAGGGTCCCTGATCCCCAAGGTTGGCCTATCTGCTTCTCCTTTCTAGGGAAAAAGAATTGGCAAAAAAATAGGTTGCAGATAGCTCACTGCTGGAAACATGTATGAACTGCTTATTTACTGTTTTAAAAAAGAATATAAACTTATTAACACATTATAAAAGAATGCTCTGTGAACTTGAAAGTAACCCAATAGCTCTTTTATTTTTACCTCAATGACGTGTTGCTAGTTACTTAAATAACAAACATTCTGAGAATACATCACCAGTAATGAGTTTCTTTCCGTACAAGCAGTAGGAGGAAGAGGTAGCAGCTCTAGTATACCTCAGAGGTAGCCATAGGATAGAAATGTTTTACATTTGAACCAACAGGAATGCCTACCTTAAAGTCTAGTTGTTGGAAAATACACTTGAAACTTCGTTGTTGCAAATATGTGTCACTACGTTGTAGGCTTAACTGTTATCAACTAAATGGATAATGATGAAGCTAAATTAACAGTGGTCTGTAGTTAAACAGCAAAAATAGCAGCTAATTAAAACCACAACCACTCAAGATAACGTCTCTTCCAAATGCTGCAAGTATGCGTTTCTGTGGGAGTTCCACAGCATCAGTGATGGCCAGGCTTCTTAGGAGGACGTCAGAATTCTCTGCAAACTCCATTCATAAATTTAGTTTCTGTTACATGATGGAGAAAACATGATTTGTTAAAATGCTTCCTGGGAGGGGAACTATATTTCTTTGCAAAAAATCCCTTGCTGTGTCCTTGGGCCAGAAGATGGGACAGCCCACAGGCCTGAATCTGGTGGAACTGTTGAGTGGGAGGCAGGGACATTTCTGTCCATTGCTCCGGGGGAGAGGAAGAGAGGGAGGAGCCTCAAGGTCGTTGAGATCCTCCATTTGCAGCATGGTGTCTCCATGAGCATCCCCTACCCCTGCCAACCTCCCCACCACCTGCTCTTTAGCAAAGTCACAGCTCGCAGGGTGCTAGGTGCAAAGGGCTTGGGGGCAGGAGCCAGAGAAGGGACTGGCCTCTGTGCTCTGATTAACCCTTGGGTAGCTGGAGGCAGACCCGAGGGCAGTGTGAGAGGTGTGGGGAGCCCAGAGGCAGAGAGAAGCACCAGAAAGTTAGCCGGGAACTCAGACATCTTTCAGAGGACTGGACTCGCACACACCGGGTAACTGGATTTTGAGGAAGCAGGGGCCTGAGCTTAAGTATAAAGTGCTAAGTACCTTTGATGCTTACATAGCTGGTTATTGGCAAGGAGGCCTGAGATGAGGGAAGACTGGGAATTGCATGTAATTTGGGATTAAGTGCCCAGAAAACACTCGCACACTCCTTGTCAATGGCTGAGGATCCTCCAGACCTCTGAGAGCTGCAGCCTCACCCCCGATTTGGGATCACTAACAGGGCTTTGAACTGGTTCTTTCTGGTTTGAACCCCTGCTGAGAATCTGCATTTCTAACAAGTTCCCAGGTGATGCCAATGCTGCTGGTTAGGGACCAATTCTGAGAACCACTAGTAGAGCAGTGGTTCTCAAAATTTATTAAACATAAGAATCACCTGGGGATCTTGTTAAACTGTAGATTCTGATTCAGTATATCTGGGGTGGAAATGCAAATTCTCAGCAGGGGTTCAAACCAGAATGAACGGGTTCGAAACCCTGCTGTTCAAAGGCGAGAGTTCCTGGGAGGGGCCCCTTGGAAGGAACTAGCTCTGAAGTTTCCAGCTCACTGACAGCTTGCTCTTCCAGGAGCCCCAGGCTCTTTTTCTGCTGCCCCGCCTCTCTCTCTGGGATGGGCCCATCCCTGAAGAGGTCTGCTTATGGCTGGGTCTGTCCCATGGCAGAGGAGCCAGCATGATGCAGGTGCTGCTGAGAGCTGGCAGAGACATCTGGGCCTGACACTGTCGTAGGCTCCCAGTGTGGGACACCTCCTGCCCATTCCCTGAGTCTCTTCCATCTTGTTCTTCCCAGCCCTACGTGGCCCTAGCCCCACCCTCACACACCCACCCCACCTTCTTCCTTTCAGGCTCCCAGGAGACCACACCAGGCGCTGCTGCCATCCCTTCAGCCCAGTAGCTCCCAGTAGGGGTAGCGGTAGTGACGTGTTGTACCAAAATCACCTGGGAAGTATGTGGCTGTGCTCTCCCTGTGGCTTCCACAGCCCTAGAACAATGTAACCTTGCAGCTCCTCTGCTCAAGACCTGGAATCTATTTCCCCACCCTGGAACCTGGGCTGGCCTTGTGACTTGCTTTGAACAATGAAATGCAGTGGCAGTGATGTGGTGCTGGTTCTGAGCTTAAGCCTCAAGAGGCCTCCTATGCTTCTGCTCTCTCTGGCGCCTCTGCCTTTACCATTAGAGCAAGCCCAGATTAGTCTCCCGAAGAATGAGAGGCCAGTGGCATGCAGCCCAGCCATCCCAGCTAAGGCCCCAGACATGAAAGAGCCCATATGAGTACAACAGGAGCTGTCACCTCCCTATAAGGGGATGGAGGGTCAGTGGGCTCTGGGCTGCCACAAGCACTATACTAACCCTCCCTCCCTGCTCAATGGGCCATTCTTCCTAGATGACCTTTGGGTCCCTGATTAACCCTGCCTAGCTACCTTCATAACAGCCTTGCCTTCCTGAGGGCTGAGCAGGGCTCCTCAGAGAGACTGGCCAGTGGGAGTTTCCCAGAGCCCCTGGGTATCTGTGTGCTCAGCCTCATGGACAGGCGTGGGGTCTGCAGCTACCAGAGCAAGCTCATTCAGATATGCCCTCCGTCTGCCTTTTCCAGAGGAAAGTTGTACAAGTGAAGACGAGCTGACTGCCCTTGATGCAGTCTAAATGGCCTGCGTTGGCAAAACCTCAGGTTAGGATACTCAGGGAGGTGATTCTCATGTCTGAGTCTGCTCTGGGTAGAAGGCATGGCTGTGAAGTATGAAGAGCCCTTTGACCAGGCCTTCAGCAGCTGCAGGGTACATGTGGTAGGCTGTGTGAGGAGCAGGCCCCTAACCCAAAACCCCAAACACCAAAGGCACACTGGCCCTAGATGCCTCTTCTAAGTGCCTGCTAGTTTCTTATTGGGAAATTGAGCTCTCAAGGGTTTTCCTCACAGACTAGGGGCGTCTCATGCTCAGAAGGCACCCAGGTAGGGTGAGGCTCGTAAGAAGGCACCCAGGTAGGGTGAGGCTCGTAAGAAGGCACCCAGGTAGGGTGAGGCTCGTAAGAAGGCACCCAGGTAGGGTGAGGCTCGTAAGAAGGCACACAGGTAGGGTGAGGCTCGTAAGTTTGGAGCCGTTTTCTCACCCCTCTCCCTCTCCTTCTTCAGGCCCGGGGCCAGCCCAGGTTAGAAACACAGGATCTTAGACTGAAAGGTCCACATGGGCCACCTGAAGTCCCCTTCTTTCCAGAGCAGGACTCTGCCACCCCCACAATGGCCTAATCGTGGTCCCAGAGCTTGGCCTGAGCCCTTGCAGCAACGGGGAGCTTATTATCTTACAGAATGGTCTGCTTCTCTATGTGATTCCAGCTGTTAGAAAACTTGTCTTCTTGTTGAGCTGAAACCTTTCTCCCATCCTTTCTTCCTATATTAGATTCCTAGGACTGCCGTAATAAATAACCACAAAATTGGGTGGCTTAAAACAACAAAAATGTATTCTCTCACAGTTCAGGAAGCCAGAAGTCCAAATCCAGGTTTCAGCAGGCCACGCTCCCGGCGAAGGCTCTAGAGGAAGATCCTTCCTGCCTCTTCCAGCTTCTGGTGGCTCTTGGTGTTCCTTGGCTTGTGACTGTATAACTCCAGTCTCTGCCTCCATCTGCACTTGCCTTCTCTGTGTGCCTGTGTCTTCTCTTCTGTCTCTTATAAGGATACCAGTCACTGGCTTTAGGGCCCACCCTAAATCCAGGATGATTTCATCTCAAGATCCTTAACTAATTACACATGCAAAGACCTAGTAGTTCCAAATTAGGTCACATCTTGAGGTTCTGAGTGGACGTGGGTTTTGGGGGGACAGTGTTCAATCCACTACACTCCCCATTGTCTCTCCTCTGTCCCCAGGACCCCTACTGAACACAGGTGCTCCTCCTGCCCCCAGCAGTCCTCCAGAGATCTGAAAACATCACTGTGCTCCTCAGCTTTGTTTCAGGACATACAGCCCCACTCCTTCTATAGCTCATCCCAATTCATAGCTTCCAAACATCACTATCCCTGTTCATCACACTCTGGACTGCCCAGTCTGTCGATGTCCCTCATAAAACATAGCCCTTGAAACTGAGTCCATGACTCAAGTCATGGCTGAGCAGTGTGGGAAAGAACCAAACTTCCTTGCCACCTCCTGTGGCCTGGACTCCTGATACAGCGGCCTAGTCTAGCACTGGCATTTAATTCCTGTGGTCACAACACACTTGGCCGAGGTCCTGTAAGCCTTTCCCCAACCTCTGTTTTTCACATGAGCTTCCTCTTCTCCTCCATCTTCAACTTTGGCAGGTGATTTTTTTTTACCCCAATTCAGGATGTTGCATTTACCCCCATGAGATCCTGTCTTGGTGGTCTAGACCCAGTACTTCTGGCCTTGGGAATCGAGAATTTTTGGCACCAGTATTGCCTGATGCCTCTCCCTTAAGACCCTGCTTGGGGAAAGCACCAGGGAGCTATGTAAAACCTCAGTTTGAGGCCTTGGGCTTGAATCACATTTTTCCTGCTCTCTTGGTATTAATTGTAAGCACAGTACCTGCTCCAGTCATCCCAAGTCAACTCCAGCTCCAGACCTGGCCCACCTGCCAGGTGGGCGGCCCCTTAGGCCCTGGGCCGGTTTCTTCCTGCCTTTGCTCGCAGCTGCAGCTGGAGCACCAGAGCGAGGCTGTTCTTGAAAGCTGAAGGGCCACTGAGTCAGCAGCTTAGAGAACATGGACATCTGGCCTCTTATTTGGGTTTCCCTGTCCAGGGTTGAGTCCACATTGAAGAAAACAGGCACACACACTCAAGTACTAGGTGTGCAAGTCTGCCCATGGCACTCTGCAGGCTGGTCCCTTGGGCTAAAGCCCCAGGTTCTCAGCCCTAAGTGAGGAGGAAAGCCAGGAAGATCAGCCCCAGGGCCCTGAGCCCCCAGCTGTCCAGAGGGCAGTTTGCATCTGCCCAGGCCCTGGGGCCTTGCTGGGGCCCAGCCTCTAAGGAGCTCCCCAGGCGCTGAGTTCAGACAAATGAAGAGACTGAGGTGAACAGAGTCAGGGGCAAATGAGGATGGTAAGTCAGCCCTGCTTATCTCCAGACCTGGGGCTTTTCCCTCCACACATACAGCCATAGCCTCACACTGGTTGTAGAAGTAGAATAAACCAAAAAAAAAAGCAAACCCATTGCTGTCCAGTCAATTCCAACTCAACGACCCTCTAGGACAGAGTAGAATGGCCCCATAGAATTTCCAAGGCCCTGGTGGAGCAGTGGTTAAGAACTCAGCTGCTAACCAAAAGGTCTGCAGTTTGAATCTACCAGCAGCTCCTTGGAAACCCTATGGGGCAGTTCTGCTCTGTCCTTCCTATAGGTTCACCATGAGTTGGAATTGACTCAATGGCAACGAGTTGGGTTTTGGTTTAATCCTTATGGAAGCAGGCAGCCACATTTTTCTCCCGTGGAACAGCTGGTGGGTTCAAAGCACCAACCTTTCGGTTAGCAGCCAAGTGCTTTTAACCCGTGCTACCAGGGCTCCTCAGAAGTAGAATAAAAAACCAAACCAAACCCGTTGCCGTTGAGTTGATTCCGATTCATAGCTACCCTATAGGATAGAGTAGAACTGCCCTGTAGGATTTCCAAGGAGCCATTGATGGATCCGAACTGCTGACCTTTTGGTTAGCAGCTGAGTACTTAACCGTTGCACCACTAGAGCTCCTCAGAAGTAGAGTAAGATAGGAGATAAAAACAAACCCACTGCTGTTGTGTAGATTTTATGTAAATATCATAGCAACCCCGTGTGTTACAGAGTAGAACTGCTTCATAGGGTTTTCACGGCTGTAAATCTTTTTTTTTTTTTATTGTTGTAATTAAATGTTTACATTTCAAGTTAGTCTCCCATACAGAACTTTTTTTTTTTAAACATACATTGTTATGAGACCCCAACTGCTTACCCCATTCCGCAACAGCACACTTCTCCCCTCCGTCCCTGATTCCCCATGAACATTCAACCAGCTCCTAACTCTCTCTGCCTTCCCCTCTCACCTCTGGACAGAAGCTGCCCCTTTGGTCTCTTATATCTACTTGTCTAAGAGGCACATTCTTCACAAGTATCGCTTTATGTTCCACAGTCCAGTCCAATCCCTGTCTGAAGAGTTGGCCTCGGAAATTGTTTTAGTTCTGGGGTGATGGAGAGACCAGGGGCCATGCTTTCTGGGGCACCTCCAGTCTCAGACCATTAAGTCTAGTCTTCTTACTAGAATTTGAGTTCTGCATCCCATTGTTCTACTGCTCCATCAGGGACTCTCTGTTGTGTTCCCTGTCAGGACGTTCATTGGTGGTAGCCGGGCACCATCTAGTTCTTCTGGTCTCAGGCTGATGAAGTCTCTGGTTTATGTGGCCCATTCTCTCTTGGGCCAATACTTTCCTTGTGTCTTTGGTGTTCTTTGTTCTCCTTTACTCCAAGTGGTTGGGACCAATTGATGCATCTTAGTGGCCGCTTGCAAGTTTTAAGACCCCAGGTGCCACTGACCAAAGTAGGATGCAGAACATTTTCTTAATAAGCTTTGTTATGCCAGTTGACATAGATGTCACCTCAAAGCATGGTCCCCAGACCCCGCATCCCTGCTACTCTGTCTCTGAAAGTATTTGTATTGAGGAAGCTTCTTCACATTGGTTTAGTCCAGTTGTGCTGGCTTCCCCTGTAGTGTGTGCTGTCCTTACCTTCACCTAAGATCATTCTTATCTACTATCTAGTTAGTGAATAACCCTCACCCTCCCTCCCCACCCCCGTAACCATCAAAGCATGTTTTCTTCTGTGTTTAAACCTTTTCTTGAGTTCTTATAATAGTGGTCTTATATAGTATTTGTCCTTCTGTGCCTGATTAAATTTACTCGGCATAAGAAGTTCAAGCTTCCACCAAGTTATACGATGTTTCACAGCTTCATCATTGTTCTTTATCATTGTGTAATATTCCATTGTGTGGATATACCATAGTTTGTTTATCCATTTGTCCTTCGATGGGCACTTAGCTTGCTTCCATCTTTTGGCTATTGTGAACAGTGCTGCGATGAACATGGGTGTGCATATATCTATTCGTGTGACGGTTCTTGTTTCTCTAGGATATAGTCTAAGAAGTGGGATAGCTGGATTGTATGGTACTTCTGTTTCTAGCTTTTTAAGGAAGCACCAAATCAATTTCCAAAGTGGTTTTACCATTTTACATTCCCACCAACTGTGTATAAGTGTGCCAGTCTCTCCACAACCTCTCCAGCATTTGTTATTTTGTGTTTTATGGATTAATGCTAGCCTTGTTGGGGTGAGATGATATCTCGTTGTAGTTTTGATCTGCATTTCTCTGATGGCTAATGATCATGAGCATTTCTTCATGTGTCTGTTAGCTGCCTGAATATCTTCTTTGGTGAAGTGCCTGTTCATATCCTTTGCCCATTTTTTAACTGGGTTATTTGTCCTTTTGCTGTTGAGGTTTTGGAGTGTCTTGTAGATTTTAGAGATTAAATGCTGATCGGATTTGTCGTAGCCAAAACTTTTTTCCCAGTCTGTAGGTTGTCTTTTCACTCTTTTGGTGAAGTCTTTGGATGAGCATAAGTGTTTGATTTTTAGGAGCTTCCATTTATCTCGTCTCTCTTCTGGTGCTTGTGCATTACTTATGGTTTATATTGTGTTTATGCCATGTATTAGGGCTCCTAGCATCCCTAATTTTTCTTCCATGATCTTTATCGTTTTTGATTTTATGTTTAAGTCTTTGATTCATTTTGAGTTAGTTTTTGTACATGGTGTGAGATATGGGTCTTGTTCCAGTTTTTTGCATTTAGATATCCAATTATGCCAGCACCATTTGTTAAAGAGACTGTCTTTTCCCCAATTAATGGACTTTGGCCCTTTGTCAAATATTAGCTGCTCACAGGTGGATGAGCTTATATCTGGGTTCTCAACTCTGTTCCATTGGTCCATGTATCTATTATTGTACCAGTACCAGGCTGTCTTGACTACCGTGGCAGTATAATAGGTCCTAAAATCAGGTAGTGTAAGGGCTCCCCCTTTGTTCTTCTTCTTGAGTAGTGCTTTATTTATCCAGGGCCTCTTGCCTTTCCATATGAAGTTGGTGATTTGTTTCTCCATCTCATTAAAAATGCTGCTGGAATTTAGATCGGGATTGCATTGTATCTGTAGATTGCTTTGGGTAGAATTGACATTTTCACTATGTTGAGTCTACCTACCTATCCATGAGCAAGGTATATTTTTCCACTTATGCAGGTCTCTTTTAGTTTCTTGCAGTAGTGTCTTGTAGTTTTCTCTGTAAAGATCTTTTACATCTCTGGTTAGATTTATTCTTAAGTATTTGATCTTCTTGGGGGCTATTGTAAATGGTATTTGATTTGGTGACTTCCTCTTCAAGGTTCTCTTTGTTGGTGTAAAGGAATCCAATTGATTTTTGCATGTTTATCTTGTATCCTGAAACTTTGCTGAAATCTTCTATTAGTTCCAATAGTTTTCTTGTGGATTTCTTCGGGTTTTCTGTGTTTAAGATCATATCATCTGCAAATAGAGATACTTTGACTTCTTCCCTACCTATTATTTCTTTTTCTAGCCTAACTGCTCTGGCTAGGACCTCCAGCACAATGTTGAATAATAGTGGTGATAAAGGGCATCCTTGTCTGGTTCCTGTTCTCCACAGGAATGCTTTCAAAGTCTCTCCATTCACGATGATGTTGGCTGTTGGTTTTGTATAAATGCCCTTAATTATACTGAGGAATTTCCCTTCTATTCCTATTTTGTTCAGAGTTTTTATAATGAATGGGTGTCAGACTTTGTCAAATGCCTTTTCTGCATCAATTGATAAGATCATGTGGTTCTTGTCGTTTGTTTTATTTGTGTGATGGATTACATTGATTGTTTTTCTAATGTTGAACCATCCCTGCATACCTGGTATAAATCCCACTTGGTCATAGTGAATTATTTTTTTGATATGTTGCTGAATTCTATTGGCTAAAATTTTGTTGAGGATTTTGTGTCAATGTTCACGGGCGATATCGGTCTGTGATTTTCTTTTTTTGTGGTGTCTTTACCTGGTTTTGGTATCAGGGTTATGCTGGCTTCATAGAATGAGTTTGGGAGTATTCCATCCTTTCCTGTGCTCTGAAATACCTTTAGTAGAAGTGGTGTGATCTCTTCTCTGAAAGTTTGGTAGAATTCTCCAGTGAAGCCATCTGGGCCAGGGCTTTTTTTGTTGGCAGTTTTTTAATAACCTTTTCAATCTCTTCTTTTGTTATGGGTTTATTTAGTTGTTCTACCTCTGTTTGTGTTAATTTAGGTAGGTAGTGAGTTTCTAGAAATTTGTCCATTTCCTCTAGGTTTTCAAATTTGTCAGAGTACAATTTTTCATAGTAATCTGTTATGCTTCTTTTAATTTCAGTTGGGTCTGTTGTGATATCACCCTTCTCACTTCTTATATGGGTTATCTGCTTCCTCTCCAGTTTTTCTTTTGTCAGTTTGGCCAATGGTTTATCAATTTTGTTGATCTTTTCAAAGAACCAGCTTTTGGACTTGTTAACTCTTTGTATTGTTTTTCTGTTCTCCAATTCATGTAATTCTGCTCTAATTCTTCTTATTTCCTTCCTTCTGGCACCTGTAAGCTTCTTTTGCTGCTCTCTTTCTACTTGTTCCAGTTGTAGGGTTAATGCTTTGATTATGAGCCTTTCTTTTTTTGGATGTGTGCATTTATTGCTGCAAACTGACCTCTGAGCACTGCTTTTGCTGTGTCCCAAAGGTTCTGGTAGGATGTGTTTTCATTCTCGTTTGATTCTATGAATTTCTTTATTCCATCCTTAATTTCTTCTATAACCCAGTAGTTTTTGAGCAAGGTGTTGTTCAGTTTCCATGTGTTTGATTTTTTTTCCTTGCTTTTTCTGTTGTTGATTTCCACTTTTATGGCTTTATGGTCAGAAAAGATGCTTTGCAATATTTCCATGTTTTGGATTTTGCTAAGGCTTGCTTTATGGCCTAATATGTGGTCTATTCTGGAGAATGTTCCATGTGAGTTGGAAAAGAAAGTACACTTGACTGTTGTTGGGTGCAGTGTTTGGTATATGTCTGTGAGATCAAGTTGGTTGATTGTAGCATTTAGCTCTTCTGTGTCTTTGTTGAGCTTCTTTCTGGATGTTCTGTCCTTCACCAAAAGTGGCATGTTGAAGTCTCCTACTACTATTGTGGAGCTGTCTATCTCTCTTTTCAGAGCTGTTGGAGTTTTTTTTATATATTTTGGAGCCCTGTTGTTGGGTGCATAAATATTTATTATAGTTATGCCCTCCCGGTGTATTGACCCATTATCATTATATAGTGGCCTTCCGTATCCTTTGTGGTGGATTTTCTTTAGTCTATTTTGTCAGAGATTAATATTGCCACTCCTGCTCTTTTTTGAGTGTTGTTTGCTTGATATATTTTTTTCCATCTTTGAGTGTTAGCCTGTTTGTGTTTTTAAGTCTAAGGTGCATCTCTTGTAGGCAGCATATAGATGGATCATGCTTTTTTATCCAATCTGTCACTCTCTGTCTCTTTATTGGTGCATTTAGTCTGTTTACATTCAGTGTAATTATTGATAGGTATGAGTTTACTGCTGTCATCCTGATATCTCTTTTTGTGTGTTGTTCACAGTTTCTTTGTTCTCCTCAATTTTCTGTGCTGAGTCATTTTTCTTTTATGTATTTTTTTTATCTTTTTCTTTGTTGTAGATTTTGTGTTTGTTGGGTCTTTATGTTTTTCTACTTTTTTATTTTGATTTGTAGGATTGTTAGATCCCTTTGTGGTTACCTTAATATTTACCCCTATTTTTCTAAGTTTATACCGTCTTTTATTACTTTATATCACCTTAACTTTCCCTCCATATAGAAAATCAATGTCTGCATTTTTTAAGTTCCTCTTTTTTTTTTTTAATATTATCCTTTTTTACGTATTGATATCTGTTTCCCTATTTTCAATGTTTTAGCTTTGATATATTTTCGATTTCCATATCTGAGTCAATATCTTGTTGCGCTGTCCTGTGTTCTAGTCTTGCATCGTTAGCTGGTGTTATTGATTATCTAACCGTAGGACTCCCTTTAGTATTTCTTGTAATTTTGCTTTGGTTTTTGCAAATTCCCTGAACTTCTGTTTATCTGGAAATGCCCTAATTTCACCATCATATTTGAGAGACAGTTTTGCTGGATATATAATTCTTGGCTGACAGTTATTTTCCTTCAAGGCTTTAAATATGTCATCCCATTTATCTTCTAGTCTACATGGTTTCTGCTGAGTAGTCTGAGCTTATTCTAATTGGCTCTCCTTTGTAGATGGCTTTTCTTTTATCCCTAGCCGCTCTTAAAATTCTCTCTTTATCTTTGGTTTTGGTAAGTTTGATTATAATATGTCTTGGTGACTTTCTTTTGGGATCTACCTTATGTGGGGTTTGATGAGCATCTTGGATAGATATCTTCTCATCTTTCATGATATCAGGGAAGTTTTCTGTCAACAAATCTTCAACAATTTTCTCTGTATTTTCTGTTATCCCCCCTGTTCTGGTACTCCAATCACTCATAGGTTATTTCTCTTGATAGAGTCCCACATGACTCTTAGAGTTTCTTCATTCTTTTTAATTCTTTTATCTGATTTTTCCTCAAACAAGTTGGCATCAAGCACTTTATCTTCAGTGTCACTAATTCTAACTTCTACTGCCTCAATTCTGCTCCTATGACTTTCTATTGAGTTGTCTAATTCTGAAATTTTATTGTTAATCTTCTGGATTTCTGATTGCTGTCTCTCTATGGATTCTGGCAGCCTATTAAATTTGGCATTACGTTCTTGAATAGTTTTTTTAAGTTCCACTACTACTGTGTCAGTATGTTGCCTGGCTGTTCCTGCGTTCTGTCGAATTTCCTTTCATATTTCTAGAAGAGTTCTGTATATTAATCTTTTGTATTCTGTCTCTGGTAATTCCAAGAAGTTCTCTTCCTCCAGAGAATTTATTGATTCTTTTTTTTGGGGGGAGCTTGCTGAAGCCATCATGAACTGCCTCTTTATGTGACTTGATACTGACTGTTGTCTCTGAGCCATCAATAATTTATTATAAGTTTATTTTGTATTTCCTTAGTGACACCTAGCTTCTTATTTTGTTTTGTTTTATATGCCCACATAGGCTACTCATGTGCACTAGTTTGATTTTTGACACCTTTGGATCTCTAACGTCCTGTCACCAGGTAGTTAGTTCTGTAACTAAGTACTTGCACACAGGAGTCCGTTAAATTTTCCTATATGGGTTCAGCTCGGGTGTTCAGGCAGTCAGTCACCAAGTGTGTGATGCAGGCTCTCCCCCCCAGTCCTAGAGAGGCATGGGTGATTGGTGCAGGCACTGGACTCTGGCTGTGGTAGGGGATCACGTGCTGAGCCAGGCAGGCGGCTGATGGCTGCCCCTGACATTCTGAAAGAAAAGCGTGTCCCTATTCTCTAGGGTAAATAGGTAGGTGAGTTTTGCAGCCAGGCTAAGAGCACCCCACTATGTTGGCTGCAAAGACTTGAGGGCACCACTTTTTCTTGAACTCCTGTAGCAGGTGACTAGGCACTTTAGGAGCTACCACCAGTCCTCAGGACCCTGATGCAGATCGATAAAAGTGCCTACTTTAGGGGCAGGGCTGTTTCAAGGATCACAAATCTGCCCTTTCACAGCAGAAGCAGTTGAAGTTAAACTTCAGATGTTTGCCTTGTTGTACTGTGGTAGTGAGGGCTGTACTGTTGAGATGGGTCCCCACAAGTCTATACAGGGGTATATGGCACTCAGAGTCTGAGGACCTCTGATTTCTATGGCCAGCAAAGGAGCTGTGCCAACCCTGTGTTTCTGTCCTAGGGGACGCAGCAGCTTATTTGTTCCCTCTCCAAGGCCAGGAGAAGGGGTCAGGGCGCCTTTTGAGATCTACTTCCGGCCTAGTGGACTCCTGATGCAGAGCGGGGAGGGAGGAGATAAAAGGGAGAGAGGTTTTTTCCAAATCCGGTGCAGAGCGCAGAGGTAGGAGGTAAAAGGGAGAGAGGTTTTTCCCAAATGCGTTTTTTTTTTGGTTTTTTTTTTTTAAATCACCGCGAAAGCGTGCGTCCATGTACTTATCCTAGCCTCCTGGGAGCTGCTCTTCACTGGTTCAGAGTGTCCAAGCAGAATTTCTGCTGCCGGGTCTCTCTCGTTGTGGAAACTGCTTCTCCAGCATGCGCATAGCACAGCTGTTTGCCTGCTTCACCACAGCCCGGCATGGCTGTGTCTCTGCAGTTTCGCCGCTGCGGCTCTAGTGCTCCTCACCTCTTCCAAACGGTCTTCCTCTCCGGTCTGACTCTGATGGATTTCTTAACCTTGCCTTGTTCAGGGCTGCCAGATGTTCACAGAGAATCAAATCACTTGTTTTTCCAGGTCTTTGTTGTAAGAGGGATATAGGAAGCGTCTAACTAGTCCGCCATGTTGACCACGCCTCCTCTTGGCTGTATTCTTTATGGAAGCAGATCACCAGGCTGAAAGCAGATCACTAGGCCTTTCTCCCACAGAGCTGCTGGGTGGATTCAAACCACCAACCTTTAGGTTAGTAGTAGAGGGCAAACCGTTTGTGCCACCAAAGGACCTTAAGAGAGGAGGAAGAGAGAAAAGAGAGTCAAGATGCTGCCAGCTCCCTATCGCTGTTCTCAAGCCCCCTTTTTCCTCCCCAAACCCTTAATCCACCCCCTACTCTCTGTAAATAATCTTGCTTTCCACAGAAATGAGAAATGGTTTTATCAGCAGGACTTCCTCAGCTTCCCTCTCTCACTTGAAACTCCTCTATTGCCACCCCTTTGGTCAGAAGATCCAACCAGCCCCTCCCGCTGCCCCTGGGGCTCCCTGGATTGCCACTTCTCTACCCACTTCCAGTCAGTGTGGAAACGGCCTTGGTTCCTCCCAGCAAGTTAGCATACCTCAACTGAATTTTCTGATTATATATAAAATATACGTGTGTGTGTTGTAAAAAAATATAAATGCTACAGAGAAGTACAAAAAAGGGAGTAAAAAAAAAAATCACCTGAGATTTCACCACCAAGAGTTCATAACTGCTAATATTTTGGTGACTTCAAAACGTCTGTCTCTTGTGCTTGCTTTTCTCGCAATGAATATAAGTTTTATGTAAATGTCATATTATAAATGCACTTTAGTAACCTGCAGCTTTGCCAAAACAGTGTATAAAGAATATTTTTCCATGTCAATAAATATTGATTTATGTCACTGTTACTTTGTGACTGCCCAGTAGTACTGTTTGCCCATGGTAAGCAGCCCCACTGTGAGGGACACAGACCATTTACAACGTTTTGCTGTGGTAAGCAACTCTGAGATGCCTGTTACTCTGCATGATGCTTGTTTGTGTGATTGGCTCTTTTCCATAAATCCCTAGATGTGGAATGGAAGGTGAAAGGGCGTGTATATTTCATGTCTTGATCTGACTGCCCCGTATCTGGGGGGGCTGGGGACCGTAGTAAGTTTTTGCATATCTCGAGATGAATGGGAAGGCCCTGGTGTGTTTTTAAGCAGGGAAGTAAGACCAACTAGACTGGGGCTCCTTGAGGGTAGGAACCAGGCTCCTATTCACAGGGGAGCAGAAACACAGCCACTCGGGCAGGGCTTGGGAATTGGAGGGGTTAAAGATGGATTGAGAAATCTATAAACACCCAGAAATGATTGACATGTGCTAATTTCTTCTTTAGTATTCACAATGGCTTTCTGTTAATTAAGAAGAGAGGGAGCCCAGGGGAGAGGCGGCCAGCACGGCGTTCTGGCACTGGCAGCCGGGCAGGCTGCTCATCCTGGGCCTTCTAAGCACAAGGGGCAGCCAGGGCACAGTGTGACCTTGAGAATGCAGGCCAGGGACAGCCTGGCCCTCAAGGAGCCTCCTTGGACAAGAGGCAGCATTGCCAAAGGGACAGGCAGCACCTTTAGGTTTCTTAGTTTTGAACCTAGGTGGCTGCTGGCCCTCAAGGGGACTGGGGACATATAAGGTCTGGTGGGGATGGAGGCTAGATGTGGGCAGGAGCAGGGCGGGCACCATTTTGCCCGTTTAGCTAATGGAGAAAATGAGGTTTCCACAGTGGATCCACTTATTTGGGCCCAGTGGGTAGGAGGATCCTGCCCTCTGCTTCTTGGGCCATAGGGGGTAGGGTGACAAGATGGAGACCTCTCTCGGGCACCTCCCTCCCTGGACCACCTTCATCTCATGCCCACTGTGTCTCCCCCAAAGAAGGTAGGGCTGAGCCCTACATTATGAGTCCAGAGCTCTGGCCTGGGTCACTCTGGACAGATGGTGACAACTGGAGACAGCCTGGGTATGGTCATGTGTACACATGTATGTGTATAAATGTGTGCCCAGTGTGTGTGTGATGATGAGTGTGTATCCATTTCTTTGTCTGCATATGCATTGTGTATATAATTGTGTGTATGCATGTGAGTGAATGTTTGAATCCTGGTTGTACCGTTTTCAAGATATGTGCCTTTGGGCAAGCCACTAAACATCTCTGTGACTCATTTTCCTCATTCCCATAAAATGGCAATAGGAATAAAAATCATACTCCATAGGGTTGCTGCAAAGATTATATGAAGATATGTAACACATTTAGAACATTGTCTGGTACGTGATAAGTATGATACAAGTGCTTGCTATTACTTTTCTTGCTTAAGCAGCATTTTTAACCTGAAATCCCCTTCCCTCGTCTACTACTCTGTTTGCTTGGTGAACTCTTACTCATCCTTCAAGACCCAGATGAAGGTCAGGCAGCATCAAGTCCATATCAGAGTGCAAGAAAATCTACCCTTAGGATCCTGGACTCAAGGGCTGAACCCCAGTCCCCAAAGAATCAGAGATGAGTCTGTGCACCCTCCTTACACACACCCCCGACACACACTGAGCTGCTCTGGGCCCCTCACAGTCAGGACACAAATGTGCAAGTAAACACACATCCACATGGGCATGTTTTGAACACATCTGTACAACGATGCATAGACATAGATCATATACCCACATACCCACACACAACCGGCGTGGATACAGGAGGTACAAATACTTTGTGTCCTCAGCATTCACAGACATAGGATTCACACACAAAAACTTTGGACATGCACAATGCACACAGATGTAAACCCTTCGCTGTATACAAACAATATAGAGGCATAATGTATATACACTTTGTACACACATAAGGCACACAGGACACACATACTGTGTATGCACATATATACAAGACTTACACTTTGTACACCTAAACACTTGGTATGCACACAATGCACACGTACACAAAATGCCCACATGGTGTATACCAGTAAAGGATGAACATATTCTTCATACATAAGGCAACACAAGGATAATGAATACATAAGCTTGTGTGGGTATGCACATATGCACACATGCACATGCACACACACACGCGCACATACACACTGTACAACCCCAAATGCAAGGCCTCCAACCCTCACAAGCCACACAGACAGGCCCATAACTGTCATCCCTGGGGAAAACCCACCCTGAGCCAGTTCCCCTCCCTTTAACCTTCAGCACTGAAGGTTGCATTGGGCCTACAGATGGGGAATTAATTGGTGTCATTAACTTGTGGAGATGATAATGACTTCCCATCGATCCCTGTGGCAGACAGCTGGCCACCCTGGGGTGGAGCTTGGAGCACAGGGACTAGGGTCCAGGCCTCCCTTGCTGAGCCCTGACCTTTGGTGGCCGTGCCTGAAGCCCCCATCCCTCCACCCAGGCCATGGAGAGGCCTGACCTTGCATGATTCCCCATAGGGCACAGAGAGGAAACGGAGAGGGAAGTTAGGGGGGTTAAGCAACTTGCCCAAGGTCCCCTGGTCTGCTGGACTCCAGCCCCTCCTGCTGGTCTCCTGTTCCTCTCTGCCTCTCCCATCCCCTTCTGGAGAACAGCTCTGTCTCTCTCCACCCCTCCACGCTCTAGCTGTCTCCTATAGGCTGGCTGTGTTCCAAGTCTTTGCTCACTGCCTCTGGGCCCTTCCATGGGGTCACAAGAAGTGACGGAGACTAGCAGGGGCAGAAGCAGTGGGCATCGAGAAGGACACAGGCCCAGAGGCGGGCCTAGGGAAGATAGACAGATGGCGCCTCCTGTTCCTCCTCCTAGATACTGCCTCCTCTTGGAAGCCTCCTTAGAAAGCTCCACCCCAGGCCTAGCTGGGGTCCCCTCTTTTGATGCTTCTGCAACCCTTTGCTTTTACCCTATCTTAACCATCACCACACAGATTCTAATTGTCTGTTTATTCCTCTCCTTCCCCACTGTATCTTTGTAACTGCTTTAGACTTAGACCAGAAGTGGCAAAGTGTGGGTAGGTACCTAATGAATGTTAAATAAATGGAGATAGACTAAGACAGACAGGCAGACACCAGAGCTGGAGGGACAAACAGGGAGAGGAATGTTGGGGTGTGAGCTCCGAGAACAAGTGTGGGGGGTGGGGGCAGGCAAGCACATCAACCCCACAGACTTGGCCCTGGTGGCCAGTGCTGGGCAGAGTCTGGGCTCTCTAGGGACCCCTGGAGGCTTTGGGGTGCCCCCTCCTATCTTGGAGCCAGGCTACCTCCTTCGCCATGGTCCTCTTATGAGAGGAGCCAAAGAATGGGTAGCTGAGGGCCCTGAGCTGGGGATGGGACTGGAGGGTGGCAGCAGGCAGGTGGTGGTGGGGAAGAGGGCATTTTAATGGGATCCAAGGAATAGGATTCAAACTCAGAGGTTTCAGACATGGGCATAGAGACTGAGCTTCTTCCCACCAGCCCCCCGGAAGCCCAGCCTCAGTCAGCGCCCTGGGGACACCCCTAGACTGCCTGCCTGCACTGAATTTGTTACTGTCACTGCATTTCCAGGGCTTCTAATGAGGTGCTAATGAGGTGGCAGCTAATTATGAGAATTAAATGGGGCAGCCAGTCTAGGCTGAGTTTTGCTGAAAGCTTCTGGGGTATTAGGAGGAGTGAACGTTCCTATTGGCCTGCAGACTCCCACACACCTGATAAGCCTTCAGCCCCATCTGGGTGGGGTGGGTGGAATATTTACCCTTGGAAACAGAGAGAAGAACCCCCAGCAGCCCCAGAGTAAAGCCAGCTCCAACCCCATAGCTGGGAGGAGCTGCACCTGAGGGTAGTCATTGCAGGACAGTCAGACTTCCAGGGGGACAACACGAAGGACTGGCTCTCTGTTCAACTTTAAGCAAGGCCCTCTGAGTCTAGAGTCTGCCTACCTGTCTGTAAAATGGGTCTGAAGGAGGGGGAGGCCCTTTCTCCCGTCTCAGTCTGTTTGTGACCCTATGAATCCTCACTTTACAGATGTGGCTCAGATGTCCTCAGCTCTGAGAGGGTAGGGGCGTGCCTGGGACCACATGAAATAATTGGTGAACCTGAGCAGTGAAATCTTTACCCAGTGGAAGTAAGCGCATATGTTGACAAAGACAGGTACAAGAATGTTCACAGCAGCTTTATTTATAATAGTGCCGAGGTGGAAACAACTGAAATGTCCATCAACAGAAGAAGGGATAAGTAAATTGTGACATTCATACAATATGGAATAGTATGCAGCAGTGAAAAAATAACACATTGTGTATACAGGTTGTCTTTATTTTACGTGGTTCTGATATGCACGAATCTCAGTTACCATGGCTTAGTTAAATAATACTAGTCTCCCTACAGTGTGGTTCAAATTTCAGTTACCATGGTATATTAACTATGAGTAAAAGTGCAAACGTCCCATTAGTCCACATATCACTACCTAAATAACAGATGTGCATCATGATCAATGACCAGTTATTTCACTTCTTTCAAAGTCTGTCAGTGACTTATCGCTGGCAACTTGCTATTCAGTTCATGCACAGACAGCAGAGTGTGTAGTTGTGTTGCCTCCTTGTCTCACAGTAGTAAACTCATGTGACATTTTATAAAAATCAATACTTGAAAGAGGAAATTGATTAACAAAGATGAAAATACAGCAAAGAAACAGGAAGTGCTAACTGGAAGCAAAATTCAAATCAAACATAAATGGAATTACAGAAGAAGTAAGTGACCATAGGAATGTTGACACTGACACAGTTCAAGAGGCTCTAAGATATGCAACCGGAAGAACTGAGTGAAGGTGAACTTATTAGTATGAATGAAGAAAGTGGTTGTGATGGAAAGGATGAAGATGTCCCAGAGGAAATGATGCCCATGAAAAACGCCACATTAAAGGAACTTTCAAAGATATTTCATAGCATTGAAAACACAAAAGAAAACATGTTGGAAGTTGATCCAAACTTAGGAAGCAGTATGATGATTCACCATAACATAGAAAAGTGCTCGCTCTGTATTGTAAATTATATGACAAGAAGGTGGCAAGCACTGTCAAACTACTCTTGATAACATTTTTGCAAAGAAATAAAATGCTTTATTTACTACACCCACTCAATTATCAACTATCTCATTATTTGGCATTTTGCATTTACGACAATAGTAAAAAATCTATCCGACTATTTTGTGCATCAGCGATGTACGTCTGGCAGTAATGAACGCTGAGGTAAGAGGTGAGAGTAATGCTGGCTGTCATGGTTAAGAATATGTGTCAATTTGTCTGGGCCGTGATTCTCAGTGATTTGGCAGTTATGTAATGGTGCAGTCATCCTCCATTTTGTGATCTGACGTGAACAGCCAATCAGTTGAAAAGGGAGTTTCCTTGGGGGTGTGGCTTGCACCTTAATTTTCACATGACACTGAATTCTGTGTAACAACCTGGTCTTTGGAACCTAACTATGTTGATAAGTGAGAATTATACATAAAAAATGTATAATTTTCACTATACATTTATAAATGTAGAAATATTTTTTTATATATTTATAATGTATAAATGCATTTATAAATGTTGTAAATGATACATTCATAACCAACAATAAGAATTTTTAATGTTTTGACAAAAATTTTTAAAGGTCACGAAAGATTCATAATTTTCCCCAGTGATTAAGATTGCTTTACATGATTTCAACCTGCACAGCCATTGTTTTGGTCCCACACTATGGTGCAAAGTGAGGACCTTCAGTGTATGCAGCAGCCTGGATGAATCGCACAGCCACAATATTGAGGGAAAGAAGGCAAACACAAAAAGGTGCATACTTTATGATTCTACTTATATGAAGTTCAAAAACAGACAAAACTAATCTATGAGAATAGAGGCCAGAATAGTGATTACCTTGAGGGGAAATGGGGGTATTGACTGGGAGGGGCCATGAGGAGTCCCCCTGGGGTGCTGGAAATATATCTATATCTTGATTTGGGTGGTGATTACAGGTGTATATAAATTTGTAAAAAGTCACCAAGCTGTACACTTCAGATTTTTGCCCTTGACTGTATGTAAAATAGTCCTCAATAAATACATTTTTTTTTAAGTGGAGAAATTCTGTGAATGCTTTGGGACTTTATGCAACTTTATCTGGAACCTGACAGTGTTTGACATGGCTGGCTGGCCTTTCTTACCTTGGAACTCTTTCTTCACCTGACTCTGTGGCCCAGCCCCCCTGGTTGTCCTCCCTTCTCTCTGGTGGCTCCTAAGTTTCCTGTACCTGGCTTCTAAGTGTTACTCTTCACCTTCACCCCCCTTGCTCATCACGTGCTGTGCTTGTCCTACCCCAGGGGTATTACCCTCTGCCCTGGAGCCCAGAACCCTCCCTGCCCTCCCTTCACCCATATATGGTCAGTGATTTTACCTTGTCACTCCTATCTCGTATCCTTTCTCCAGACCCTTCCTCGATCCTCAGGTGTGGGCACCGGTACCTCAAATGCCACAGACATTGAGTAGATGAGGTCTGAGGAGGGGTTTGGTCCCATGAAGGCTGGAATTGGGGGAGATGCTGGGGGTTAGCTGGATATGGAGACAAGAGGGTGCTTTTCCAGCTGCCACCCTTTCCTGAGCTGGTACTGTCCTGTTAGGCAAGGACCCCCACTCTCAGAGTTCCCCAGAAAAAAGTCAGCTTTGATAGTGGGAAGGTGCATGGAGGGGAGCCAGCATATTCCTGGGAACTTCACTGTTAGTCCAAAGTCTTCCCTGCGTGTCTGCGGGGCAGCTGTGGGGTTTGGGCTCCGAGGGCCAGGGATTGGTCAAGGGCTGGCAAAGTTCAAAGCCCAGCCACAGTCACAGCCACTGTCTGCTTCAACCCCACAACAGGCAGATAGAGCTGGGCCTGATAAATGGGTTTTATGAATGGGGAATCTGAGGCCTGAGCAGAGATGTGACTTGCCCCAGGTCACGTTAAGAAGTAGGTTACAGAGCTGGAACTGGAGCTCAGAGCATGAGTCCTAATTGAGGGCTCTATCTGCAGCCTAGATGTGTACCCTCAAAGCAGGGCTCTGTCCTCAGTCCAAGATCCTACCTTTTACCTGGGGCATCCAGGTGATCTCCCCACCCTGCCCCCAGTGATCCATTAGAAATGCAAATCCAATTAGTCATGCCCCTGTTCAAATCCCTTCTATGGCTCCCCATCACTACTTGGAAAAGCCGAAGTGCTTACATGGCCCACGAGGATGTCCATCTTCTGGCCCTGCAGCCCTTGCCAACCTCTTCTCTTGCCACCCTTGCCTTTAGCCTACCCGCTTCCACCGACTCAGCAGCAATTCTGCACATGCCATGCTGCCTCTTACCTCTCGGCTTTTGTTCACGCCGTCACTTCAACTCTGCCTGGAATACACCTACCCCTCCCCCTGGCTATCTTCAGTTATCCTTGAAGACATAATGCTTGTGCCTCTTCATCCAAGAAGCCCTCCCTGGTTTCTCTCTCCTCTCAGATCAAATAGGACCTGGACCTATTTCTAGGAGTACATTTACACCAGCTTTTAAGTTTGCCTGCTTCCGTATCTGCTTCCACCAGTAGATAATGAGCTCCTAGAGGGTGTGGCTGGTAGCATTTTGTGCTGCTGCCTGGCACAAAACAGACTAAATGTTTGCTGTGTAAATAAATACTGTATTAGTTCTCTATTGCTGCTGCAACAGATTGCCACACACTTGGTGGCTTAAAACAGCACAGAAGTATTATCTTACACTTCTGGACACCAGAAGTCTAAAATGGGTCTCACTGGGCTAAAATCAAGGTGTTGGCAGGGCTGTGTTCCTTTCTGGAGGCTTGAGGGGAAAACCCATTTTATTGCTTTTTCCGGCTTCTAGAAGATGCCCACTTTCCTTGGCTTATGGCCCCCTTCCTCCATCTTCAAAGCCAGCAAGAGAGAGTTGGGTCCTTCTCACATCTCATCACTCTGACCTCTTCTGCCTCCCTCTTCCACATTTAAAGACCCTTATGATTACATTGGGCCTGTCTGGATAATCCAGGATAATCTCCCTATTTCAAAGTCAACTGATTAGCAACCTTAATCCCATCTGCAGCCTTAATTCCCACTTGTCATGCAACAGAGCATATTCACAGATTCTGAGGATTGGGATATGGACATCTTTGGAGTCATTATTCTGCCTACCACACGTAGATCAGTGAATAGTCTTAGAATGTAAACCTGACTTTGCCTCTCAGTGCTTTGAAGCCATTCTTATCTCCCTGCTGGCCCTGCACTGAGTCCCAGCTTCTCAGCCTCTGTTCCAGTCCCTCATGAACTGACCTTGGTTGCTCTTCCCGTACTTGTCCCCTCAACTCCCCTTCATGATGCTCCAGTCATCCTGAGCAGCCTGATGTTGCAGAAACAAGCCCTGGGCTCTCCTGGTGCCACATGTTTCTCTCCCCATCTCCATCTTTGCCTTCCCAGCCCAACTCATATGCCCCCCACCAGATAGGCTTGCTCCTTGATCTGGGTGTCCAGAGCCCTCTGCCTGCACCTCTCTTTGGAATTCCTTCCTCCAGGAAGCCATGTCCCTGCAGCTTTGGGCTCTGGCTGGTAGAGCGCAGGGTGGGGGCCCTGACCCACCCAGCCCTGATCCTCATGGCTCTAGTACAGGCATGGAACTCAGTGCATGAGCAAATGAGTGAGGATATAAATGTGAGAGAATGAATTCAGGAGAGTGATGACTGTGAACCCATCTTCTTGGTCCCTACTCTTATCTCACCTTTCCCAACCAGCTCCTTGGCCCCCAGCAGTCACTGTCTGCTCAGGAGAGGCTCAGGTGTGGGCAGAGCAGCCTCTGCTACCTGGGCTTCATCCTGCCCAGCCTTGGCCTATGGCTGCCTTTGCCCCCTCCCCATGTCCTTCCTGCTGGGGATGATGGCTGGAGCAGAGGGGTGTTTCCAGCATGGTGGCCGTGAAGCTTCTAGCAAGTGTGAGCTGGTGCCACACTGGTTGGCTGCATGGATGCTCACAACTGTGAAGGTGGCAGTGCCAGCGTCCTGGTTCAGGCTGTGTCCCCAGCAGAGATGACTTCCTGCCTTGCAAAATGCCCAAGTTCCAGGGGTCACAAGAAAGGGGAGGAGGAAAAGTGTGGGCACAGTCAGGCTGCGAGGAAGAGGTGGTTTCGCAGAAAGGTCATGTGTAGCTGGGGCTGCTCAGGGAGGATTTGGGCCTGATCCTGGCTCGAGAGAAGTGATGCCCCATTAATGCCTTCTTCTCGGCCCCCTGACGCACCTCCCTGATGAAGCCTGGAACTCCACACTATTAGCCACAAATGGCATTCTGAAATGACTTTTTTTTTTGGGGGGGGTACCCAAAAGACATTGCTAAGATTTACATTTTCAAATATATGCTGACCTTTTTTTCCTATTTCTTTGAGTTCATTTGTCATCAGTGTATAATTGAATCTATATATTTCCCGATCAGCCCCAAGATTGAATAAGGTCACGGGGAGCCGTGTGTGGGCATTAGACATCATTATTTCACTCTGAATGAGCGGCCATGGCACGGAGCATTCCGGGCGCCAAATGAAATTCTATTAGATTCTATTACACTTTTACAATTATAGAGACATTCCAATATTACAAGGGGAAATGAAGTCATAATAAAAAAGCCCAGAGGTGTATTACAGAGAAATGGGCACACTATTTTTCTAGTTAAAAACTTGATGGAAGGAGCTCGACTGGTGCTCAGTTGCCGAGATATGACCTTGTTCTCAAAGCTCCTCAAGCCACTCTGCCCGGCCCTCCCTTCCTGAGCCCCTGCCGGACAGAATGTCTCAAGTCGGAGTTCCGGAAGCCTGACCCTCTCTGCTCAACTGAGCCCAGCTCCTGGGCCCCAGGGAGGCACAGGCCTGCTCCAAAAAGAGGTCACACCAAGGGAAACAGAGGCAGCGGCTCGAGTCCCAGAGTGTGTAAGAAGACAGCAAAGTAGCCTGAGTGGGCATGTGAGGGGGTGGGCGTGGGACTACGGGGGTGCTGTGGGATTGTGAGGATGCTGTGGGGGTTCTTTGGGAACATGGGGATCCTGTAGACCATGAGGTGCTGTGAGACTGTGGGAGTGCTTTTGAACTGTGGAGTACTGTTGGGACTGTGGGGTGCTGTGGACCGTGGGGGTGCCATGGGACCATTGGGGTGTGGGCGTGGGGGCAGCTCCCCCTGCTGGCCTCCTTTCTATAGGGCAGGGCATTTAACAGTCACATGGGGCAACATTGGTATTTGGGATGCTCACTCCCTATCATGAGACACCCCCACATACCACTGTGCTACGGTGGGCCAGGGCTCCCTTCATCCCTGTCCTGACCCCTTCCAGAGGGAGTTCCATCCGGCCCTAGAGCAGAGATAAGACAGGGCCCTGGGGGAGTAGTCTTAGAGGGGAGTAGATGAACTAGGCCTTGAAGATTGGTAGGAGTCATATAAAGGGGTAAGAGAAGAAGAGCTCTAGAGCTCAGAGGGGAGGACAGAAGAGAGGGATGAAAGACGTGGAGGTTGGCATGAGCCTGGTACATTGGGCAGCAGGATAAGGGAGGGCGATATAGAGACCAAATACTGGAGAATGCTGTGGTGGACTTTTTTGTCTTTTGGCCTAGAGCACTTCAGGCATCAGCTCATTGTATCCTTATACCCACCTGGGTTCTGCATGCCCTGTCTATTGGAGTCACCTCCTGAAGTCCCTGTGCCCTGCCAGGCAGTCTTCTTGGATGAGGTTCTTCCAAGAAAGCTGGAGCCCTGTGACCTTTCCCTTCTCCTAGGGACATGCTCACCTTTGCCCACCCATACTTTGCCAGCGCAGAGTCCCTCAGAGTGGTGGGTTCTCTTCTCTGTGCAGCACAGACAGCTCCACCTGGCCTCTGGCCTTCACACTTACCAGGAAGGTGTCAGGCTCCTGCCCCCAAAACTCAGGGGACACGGGCCACATTTTCTTAAGAACCCCTTGGATTATGCCCTGGCAGCCTGAGGTGGGGAGGAAGTCGTCTTTCCCACTGCTGAGGGAAGGGAGGGGAGAAGAGCAGCACATGACCTCTCCAGAGAATTCCTTTCTCCCCAATCTCTTTCTTCCATCTCTGGCTTCTCTTGCCTACGGCTGGAGGTGAGCACCTGGGTAAGGGGCACGGGGCCAACTGGGGCCTCCTCTTCACAAGCCTGGCATGGAACATCCAGCTCTTTTAGAAAATAGAGGTCTGTACTTTTATTTTTCCTGGCTTTGGGCCTCAATCCAGACTAGGAAAAGCCCCCCTCACCACCTTTTTTTTTCATCTGAAACAACCTCAACTTTACAGAAAAGTTGCAAGTATAGTAGAAGGAAGTTTTTTTTTTTCCCCTGAACCATTTGAGAATCAATTGCCAACTCGATGTCCCATCACCCCCCGTGCTTTAGGATGTATTTCCTACAAAGAAGGACATATTTCTACGTAGCATCAAAGATCCAGGCATCAAAGTCAGTAAATTAAATGAACATAACAGCCATTTAATCTTCACATCCCATTCAAGTTTTTACCATTTGTCCCAGTAATGTCCTTTATAGCAAAAGGATCCAGTTTGGAATCATGGGTCTCATTTGGTTCCTTCAACATGGAACAGTTCCTATGTCTCACCTTGTCTCTCATGGCCTTGTCACTTTTGAGGATTTTGTTGTTGCTAGTTGCCGTGGAGTTGGCTCCAACTCATAGTGACCTTAAGTATAACAGAAGGAAATGTTGTCCGGTCCTGCACCATCTTCATGATCAGTTGTATGTTTGAGTCCGTTGTTGCTATTGTCAGTCTATCTCACTGAGGATATTACAGGTCATTTATTTTGTAGAGGAGCCCTGGTGGCACACTGGTTAAGAGCTCCACTGCTAACCAAAAGGTTGGCAATTCGAATCCATCAGCCGCTCCTTGGAAACCCTATGGGGGCAGTTCTACTCTGTCCTATAGGGTCACCATGAGTCAGAATGTAGTCACCGGCAGTGGGTTTGATTTGGGTTTGGTATTTAGTAGAATGTCCCTCAATTTGGATTGCAAACAGTTAATGTGTTTGCCTGCTAACTGAACAGTTGGAGGTTTGAGTCCACCCAGTGGCACCTTGGAAGAAAGGCCTGGTTATCTACTGCCAAAAAAATCAGCCATTGAAAACCCTGTGGAGCACAGCTCTACTCTGGCACCTGTGGGGCCAACGTGAGTCAGAACTGACATGCTAGCGACCGGTTTTTAATGTTTCAAGACCCAATTCAGGCTGTGCATTTTGGGCAGGGCTATGACAGATCCTATCAGGTGGTGCACAGTTTTGATTTGTTTCATTACTGATGCTCACTTTGATCACTTGGGTAAGGTGGTGTCTACCAGGCTCCTGCACTGTAAAATTACTCCTTTTCCTTTTGTAATTAATAAGTATGTGAGAAGGTACTTTGAGACTATGTAAATACCCCATTCTTCATTAAATTTTCAATTTATTCATTTATGTCAGTATGGATTCATGGTTTCCTATTTTATTCAATGGATTATAAACTGTTACTATCATTATTTATTTTGATGTTCAGATTGCCCCAGATTTTGCCAGTGGGAGCCCTTTCGAGCTGGCTTCTGTTTCCTGTTGATATATCCCATGGTCTGCAGAGCAATGGGGAATGGAGATGGCTGAGCGGTGGCCCTGTCATAAAAGAGGACATCTGGGCAGAGTCTGGGGAGTCAAGAGAGGGCTGCTTTGAGCCAGAGCTAGGGAGAGAGGCTGAGTGACATCAGGAGCCCTGGTGGAGAGGGGCTGGAGTGCCTCTGGCCACGCAGGCTAGGCCCCGGGAAGCTGGACTTCAGAGTGGAGGGGAGCCGAGGAAGGTTTTATGGCTGGGCCGAGAATCTGAAGTGTTCTGGCTTTGGTTCCCACTGGCCTCCAGACATTTCCCAGTGTGGAGCTCTGGTTACAGACTAGGGGTGAGCTCCTCTGAGCTGGCATCCCGAGATAGAGTTTCCCCAGCTTTCAGGAGCAGTGTGCATGGTTGAGACTTCACTCTAGGGGCCCACCTGAAGAATGCAATTCTCCCTAGTTCTGCAGGGCTCCCTGGAGGGAGACTGCCAGCCCCATTTCCCCTCCAGCCTTCTCCTGGTGGGGAGGGGGGTCTCAGGCAGAAGGACCCTGGGGTGTGTGAAGCCTTCCCTGCGGGGCGGCCTCTGCCCTTCCCATGGGTCCTGAGCCCAGGTTGTGGCTGCACAGAGGCCTGCAGCTGAAGGCTAATTGTGAATTAGGGGCCCAATTATGCCCTGCACAATTGGATCCACGCTGCCTCCTCTTCCCGACAGACATGTATATTAATAGTTGGCACTTATTGAACCAAATATGAATATTCATCTTCATTTATATTTCAAGGCCTTTCCTCCTAGAGGCCCACGGGGCTGCGACCAGCTCCAGCCCCATCATGGAGCTGACAGCTCACACTCCTGGGCCCTGACTCCTGGCTCCGCAGGGTGGCCGGGCGGGTGGATCTGGCGGGCACCCCGCTCCCAGATGTCCACAAACACTCATTAGGGGGGCTGTACCCAGCGAGCTGCGGAGAATGTGTAATCGCGCCGAGCGCTGCTAATTAGGGAGCTGATGGGGCATTGAGGGCGAGAGGACGAATTCTTTAAACAGGGGACAGGAAACTTGAAGAGCTATAATTACTTGGAGCAGAGTTCATTTCAGAACTTGGGAGCCAATGAGTCTGATGACAGCCCTGCTCGGAGGAGGGGTGTGAGGGGATGGCAGTGAAAAGTGGGGGTGAGCATCAAGGGCCCTGCGCACCCTGGACTCCAGGCCTCCACAATTCCTGGTGGGCAATGCCCCTACTTTTATTTTGTTCAGTGCAATCCGGCTGTGTGACCTTCCCCTCACCTCCCAGGGCCAGCTTCCTCCACCTCAGCCGTAAACTTGGGGTCAGGCTCCTGTCTGTTTTGGATCGTCAGCTCCAGGGTGCTCCCCTCACATCACAGGTCATTGCTGGGTGCTCCCAGCTCCACCAAGGGCCTTACGTCTCCAGTTACAGTCCCCACTGCGCAGAATGTTGGGTCACAGTCCAGCTATGTGACAGCTGATGCCCCTCTTTTCTGGAGTCAGCAGAGAGGTGGCCTTCAGGCTTCCCAGACTCCTGGGCTGGGACTAATGGAATTATGATGCACAGGGGGATGTTCAGAGCTCTTGCCAATGGGTCTTTCTCCAGAATCCCCAGGCATGTCACCTAAAGCCATCGGTCTTTATAGAAAGGGGGTGACTCCTAGGTGCAGGACACTGAGTTTGGAGCAGCTTGGGACCTCCCACTCCTCCACCCTTCTACTTACCCATCCCTGCCGCGTAAGGCCTTATGTCCCCCCAGGTCTCTCAGGACAGCTGTGGGCAAGAAGAGCTCCAGGCCCATAATCAACAGTGGACATGGGGCCTGCTAGGTGAGTTTTCTTGTCTCTGTTCCCAGTATGGTGGGTGATCTTCATGCCTGTAACTAATTAGTTCCTGTAACTAATGGACTGATTCCATTAAACACGTGCACACCTCCCCCCGCCTCTGCACTGTTTTCACCTATCCTCTGAAAGGACGTACCTCCTCAGTTGGCAGGGTGTATTGCCTTCTCCCTACCTTATTGGGTGTTGTTGTGTGCTTTTGGGTCTATTCTGATTTATAGTGACCCCATGTGGCAGAGTAGAACTGCCCCATAGGTTTTTCTTGGTTGTAATCTTTATGGATTCAAGCCGGGTTCAAAAGAGGACATGGAATGAGGGATATCATTGCTGATGTCAGATGGATCTTGGCTGAAAGCAGAGAATACCAGAAAGATGTTTACCTGTGTTTTATTGACCATGCAAAGGCACTCAACTGTGTGGATCATAACAGATTATGGATTATATTGGGAAGAATGGGAATTCCAGAACACGTGATTTGTTCATGAGGAACCTGTACATAGACCAAGAGGCAGTCATTCAGATGGAAGAAGGGGATACTGCGTGGTTTAAAATCAGGAAGGATGTGGGTAAGGGTTGTATCCTTTCACCCTACTTATTCAATCTGTATGCTGAGCAAATATTCCAAGAACTGGACTATATGAAGAAGGATTGGAGGAAGACTCATTAACAACGTGTGATATGCAGATGACACAACCTTGCTTACTGAAAGCAAAGAGGGCTTGCACTTACTGATAAAGATCAAAGACTACAGCCTTCCCTGTGGATTGGACCTCAGCATAAACAAAACAAAAATCCTCACAACTGGACCAATAAGCAACATCATGATAAATGAAGAAAATATTGAAGTTGTCAAGGATTTCATTTTACTTGGACCCACAATCAACACCCATGGAAGCAGCAGTCAAGAAATCAAACAACGTATTGCATTGGGCAAATCCGCTGCAAAAGACCTCTCTCTAGTGGTAAAAGCAAAGATGTCACTTTGAGGACTAAGGTGCGCCTGACCCAAGCCATGGTATTTTCAGTAGCCTCATATGCATGCAAAAGCTGGACAATGAATAAGGAAGACAAGAGAAGAACTGATGCCTTTGAATTATGGTGCGGGCAAAGAATATTGAATATACGATGAACTGCCAGAAGAACGAACACATCTGCCTTGGAAGAAGTACAGCGAGAATGCTCCTTGGAAGCAAGGATGGCAACACTTCAACGCACGTACTTTGGACAAGGACATCATGCTTGGTAAGGTAGAGGGTGACCAAAAAGAGGACATCCCTCAACAAGATGGACTGACACAGTGGCTGCAACAATGGGCTCAAACATAGCAACAATTGTAAGGATGGCGGGACCAGGCAGTGTTTCGTGCTGTTGTACGTAGGGTTGCTGTGAGTCGGAACTGGCTTGACGGCACCTAACAACAACAACCTTTATGGAACCAGATCACCAAGTCTTTCCCCCCCAGTCTCCCACAGAATTGCTGGGTGGGTTCAAACTGCTCACCTTTCAGTTAGCAGCCAAGTGCTTAACTGTTGAGCCACCAGGGCTCTTCCTTAGAGCAGTGTTTGGTTTCTTTCCCGGCCTGGGACCTGTCGGCCTTTGCTCTGTTACTCAAGGGGAAACTCCTAACTCAAACTGCCTTTTTAAGGTCTATAGTTTCCCTCCAGAAGAGAATTGCCTCTGCTTCCTTCTTTATCTAGCTACTGTTTATTGCGAGCTAACTAATGGTGATGATAGCAACAAAAGCCAACGTTTCTGAGCATTTCCTATGTGCCAGCAGGCACTGGTCCAAGTGCTTCACATGCATTAATTCATTCAGTCCTTACAGTAACCCTAATGGTTATTGTTATTATCCCCATTTTACAGATGGGGAAATGGAGGTTCAGAAAAGCAGAGATTCAGAAAAGCTTGGCAGCTTGTTGGTAAGTGGCAGAGCAGGGATTTGAACTCAAGTCCTTCTGGCTTCAGAGGCTGTGCTGCTAACATCAATCCTCGGCTGCTCCTAAAAGTCCAGGTGAGCAGGGTTTGGGGTTCCTGCGGCAGAGACCCAGAAGAGACATGGAGGGGAAGAAAAGCTGTATTTCTGTGGGGGGAGGAAGGGGCCAGAGGACAGTCAGAGCATTCCTCAAGTCTCGGGGAATTCCAGGTAGCATTTTTCTCGCCTTCTGTCTAGATCTACTTTGTCCACGACCACAGTCACTGGCCACATGTAGCTACTTAAATCAGTTAAAATGAGGTAAGATTACAAATCCAGTCCCTTGGTCGCCCCAGTCACATTTCCATGTTCCATAGTCACAAGTGGAGTATTAACCTCTGCCATTAGCAACACTCCATACTGAACGCCAGTGGCCTTCCCAGCCCCGGTAGAACTTTGAGTTAAAAACCTTCAGGAATCATCTCCCCAGCCCCCTTCAGGGCTTCAAGCACTGCACACCTGGCACTTAGGGTGGAGAAGGGACTCTGTGGGAAAGCTGGGGAGAGCCCCATCCTCAAACCTGCCTCCATGTCCCTGATGCTTTAATTAGCCGGCAGCCATGGCCACTGGAACCTGTTGTCCCCCTCCTCCCGGAGGCCGGGCAGCTCATAGCAGCTTTACTCTTTTTCCTGCAAGAAGTGATCAGAAGTAGAAGCATTCAGGCTGCGCCTGGCGCTCTCCTCTCTCGGTGTGAAGTCTGTGCCGGACCCTGCCAGGCTCAGCTTCCAATTAGAAAAGTGAGGCTTCAGCCACAGAGGGGCCGGCGCCCAGCCAGCAGCCCACCTGGGCCCCTCCCCGCTAATCAGGGCCTAATTGATGCTGTGGCTTGCTCAGTAGTGCTCCTTGCTTCTGCAGGCCCCAGCTGCTGCTCTGGGGGAGGGACTCGGGCTTTGTCCCAGCAAGTTTGCAACCATCTGGACAGAAGGTGGCAGCCCTGTGTTCACAGCATTCTGGACTGTCTCCATGCCCCTGAGCAGAATGCTGGGAGAGCAGACTCGAAACACTTCCCCAATACTCCCTCTGATTCTCCCTCCTCTGCCTACTGGGAAAGGGGTCCCAAAGGCTCAGACCCATGTCTGAGCCTTGCTGGGGCTCTGAGTAGGGTGCAGGGTTCTGAGGGGTTGTGTTCATGCACAAGGGTCTGTAGACTCATGTTTCAGGGTGTTGGTCAGCTAAGAAATTAGGATTCAAGCTCTGGGCATGAGCACATGAGTTCATCCCTGGACATGTAGGTGCCCCTATTAGGCCTGTGCTTTAGGATATTTTTGCTGGGGAAGCAAGAATGGGGTAGTGGTTAAGAAGGGAGATGAGCCCTGAGGGTGAGAGTAGTGGTGGGGGTGGGGGCGGGGGTGGGAGGATTCCAAGACGCAGATCAGGTGGGGCCTGGCAGGGGTGTTTCCTCCCTGATGCCACCTTGTCCTGGGGAGCTGATCCATAATGGAGGACACTCTTATTGTGGCATCTCGCTCTACAGTTTGCAAAGTGCTTCCTCTTGGCTTGTCTCCGCAGCTTTGTGAGGCAAGCAGGACAGGACTGTAATTCCCATTCTGCAGAAGGGGAAACTGAGGCCCACAGAGGAGACTGATTTGCCCAAGGCACACAGGGTCAGAGGTGGAGCTGGAACCCAACCCTTGCTCCTCAGCCCAGGGCTCCATCACAGGGCTGTGGCCCATGGCCAACAACAGAAATGTTGAACTGTAACTTGGCTTAGGGAATTTTATTGCTGTAGTGGTCACATTTGGTTCCAGATGATCTGATTTGGGGCTGTGGCTGATGTTTTATTTGCAGTTTTAGGAAAAATGACACAGATGAGAGAGTTCAAGTTAGTTCAATGCAACTTTGAAAACTACGCCAGAAGAATTTGGTCCAGGTGCAAATGGTTAAGCACTCGATTATTAGTTGAAAGTTTGGCTGTTCGAACCTACCCAGAGGAGCCTCGGGAGCGAGGCCTGATGCTCTGCTTCTGAAAGGTCACAGCCCTGAAACCCCTATGGAGCAGTTCTGCTCTGCACATATGGGGTCGCCATGAGTGGGAATCAACTTGACAGCAAGTAACAACAACAGCAGGACTAAGAGGCACCCTAGCCTCCTTTCAGGCCCCCAAAGAAGACCCCTTCTGTCTGAGACAGTCAGAACACAATTAAGGGAGGGAGAATTGTGGACATGGATTAACCTCTGGAAGGGGATTTCACTTTGGGCTTCAATTTCTCTGTAGGAGTTTAATGGTGGGAGAAGGATGTGAGTTCAAATTTGGTGGAATTTTTCTGTTGCTGCTTTGTCTTCTCTGGTGTATGTTGTCTAAGGTGTTCCTTGTACACTCCTCTGAACTGGATGAACTGTGGCTGGTTATAATTTAAGGTGGGGAAGTAGACCAAACCAAAAAAACCAAACCTATTGCCATCAAGATGATTTTGACTCATGGCAACCCCATGTGTTACAGAGTATAGCTGCTGCCATAGCGTTTTCTTGGCTGTAATCTTTACAGCAACAGATTGACAGGCCTTTTTTCCACAGTGCCACTGGATGTGTTTGAATGAACAACCTTTAGATTAGTAGCCGAGGGTAAACTGCTTGTGCCACCCAGAGACCTTGGGGAGAGTGGTAGGAATTTTTGGCCTAAGTGCATAGGACAGCCTTGGACTTAGTGAATGTCCTATTCTAACCCATCTCATGGCCTTCTGGGGTGGCAGCTGTTCTGCTCATGTCACTGGTTCCAGAAGAACAGCAGTAGGTATTGATGGTGGGGTCTTACCTATCTAGGAACAGAACTGCAGGATGTACCACTGATTGTTCCTCAAAGGAGGCAGCCCACTCCTGTGAGACCTACCAGAAAGGCAGGAGAGAACAAAAACTAGGTGATTGTAGAGAAGGAGAGGCTTTGCTCCCCCTTCCCATGCCAGACCTTTCCCTGACCACTATCCTCCCAGCTCCTTACCAAGGGGGCCTTTGCTAACCTGCTAGGTCATAACCCAAGACACTGACTGGGCCATGGTCTTCGTCTTGTTAGGTGCTGTTGAGTTGGTTCTGATTCATAGTGACCCTGTGTACAACAGAACAAAACACTGCCCCATCCTCACAATTGTTGCCATGCTTGAGGCCATCATTGCAGCCACTTTGTCAGTCCATCTTGTTGAGGGTTGTCTTAGTCATCTAGTGCTGTTCCAACAGAAATGCCACATAAGGAGATCACATATAATCTTATCATAGTGATAGAGTTTACAACTCGTAAGGAAATCATACCATATAACACAACCATACAATACTGGGAATCATGACCTAGCCAAGTTGCTACACACATTTTTGGGGGACACAATTCAACCCATGACAAGGGTCTTCCTCTCTTTTTCTGATGCTCTACTTTACCAGGCATGATGCCCTTTTCCAGGGACTTGTCCTTCCTGATAACATGTCCAAAGTATGTGAGATGAAGTCTCGCTATCCTTGCTTCCAAGAAGAATTCTGGCCGTGCTTCTTCCAACACAGACGTGTTTGTTCTTCTGGCAGTCCATGGTACATTCAATATTCTTTGCCAATGCCATAATTCAAAGGCGTCCGTTCTTCTTTGGTCTTCCTTAATCATTGTCCAGATTTTGCATGCATACGAAATGACTGAAAATACCATGGCTTGAGTCAGGCACACCTGAGTCCTCAAAGTGACATACTTGCTTTTTACCACTTGAGAGAGGTCTTTTGCAGCAGATTTGCCCAATGCAGTGCCTCATTTGATTTCTTGACTGATGCTTTCATGGGCATTGATTGTGGATCCAAGTAAAATGAAATCCATGACAACTTTGATCTTTTCTTCATTTATCATGATGTTGCGTATTGGTCCAGTTGTGAGGATTTCTGTTTTCTTTATGTAGAGGTGTAATCCATACTGAAGGCTCTAGTTTTTTATCTTTATCAGTAAGCGCTTCAAGTCTTCATCCCTTTCAGCAAGCAAGGTTGTGTCATCTGCATTTCGCAGGTTGTTAGTGAATCTTCCTCCAATTCTGATGCCGCTTTCTTCTTCATATAGTCTAGTTTCTTGGATTATTTGCTCAGCGTACAGATTGAATAAGTATGGTGAAAGGATGCAACCTTCATGCACACTTTTCCTGATTTTAAACCATGCAATATCCCCTTGTTCTGTTTGAATGACTGCCTCTTTGTCTATGTACAGGTTCCACATGAGCACAATTAAGTGTTCTGGAATTCCCATTCTTCGCAATGTCATCCATACTTTGTTATGATCCACACAGTCAAGTGCCTTTGCATAGTCAATAAAAGACAGATAAACATCTTTCTGGTATTCTCTGCTTTCAGCCAAGATCCATCTGACATCAGCAATGATATCCATCATTCCACATCCTCTTCTGAATCCAGCTTGAATTTCTGGCAGTTCCCTATCAATATACTGCTGCGACCCCTTTTGAATGATCTTCAGCAGTTTTACTTGCATGTGATATTAATGATATTGTTCCATAATTTCCACATTCTGTTGGATCACCTTTCTTTGGAATAGGCACACATATGGATCTCTTCCAGTCAGTTGGCCAGGTAACTGTCTTCCAAATTTCTCAGCATAGATGAGTGAGTGTTGCATCTGTTTGTTGAAACATCTCAATTGGCTCAGTTCCTGGATCCTTGTTTTTCTCCAATGCCTTCAGTGCAGCTTGGCCTTCTTCCTTCAATACCATCAGTTCTTTATCATATGCTACCTTCTGAAATGATTGAACATTGATCAAATCTTTTTGGTACAGTGACTTTGTATATTCCTCCCATCTTCTTTTGATGCTTCCTGCATTGTTCAATATTTTGCCCATAGAATCCTTCAATATTACAATTCGAGGCTTGAATTTTTTCTTCAGTTCTTTCAGCTTGAGAAATACCAAGCATGTTCTCCCCTTTTGGTTTTCTAACTACAGGTTTTTGCACATTTCATTATAATACTTTACTTTGTCTTCTCGAGCTGCCCTTTGAAATCTTCTGTTCAGCTCTTTTACTTTATCATTTCTTCCATTTGCTTTAGCTGCTCTATGTTCAAGAGCATGTTTCTGAGTCTCTTCTTACGTCCATTTTGGTCTTTTCTTTCTTTCTTGTCTTTTTAATGATCTTTTGCTTTCGTCATGAATGATGTCCTTGATGTCATTCCATAACTCATCTGATCTTTGGTCATTAGTGTTCAATGTGTCAAATCTATTCTTGAGGTGGTCTCTAAATTCAGGTGGGATATACTCAAGTTCATGTTTTGGCTCTTGTGGACTTGTTTTAATTTTCTTCAACTTCAACTTAATCTTGCGTGTGAGTAATTGATGGTCTGTTTCGAAGTCAGCCCCTGGCCTTGTTCTGATTGATGATATTGAGCTTCTCCATAGTCTTTTTCCACAGACATAGTCAATTTGATTCCTGTGTATTCCATCCAACGAGATCCATGTGTATAGTTGCTGTTTATGTTGTTGAAAAAAGGTATACCCAATCAATAGGTCATTGGTCTTGCAAAATTCTATCATGTGATCTCTGGCATCATTTCTGTCACCAAGGCCATATTTTCCAACTACCAATCCTTCTTCTTTGTTTCCGACTTTACATTCCAATCACCAATAATTAGCAATGCATCTTGATTGCATGTTTGATCAATTTCAGACTGCAGAAGTTGATAAAAATCTTCAATTTCATCATCTTTGCATTAGTGGTTAGTGCTTAAATTTGAATAAGAGTCATATTAATTGGTCTTCCTTTCAGGCGAATGGATATTAGCCTATCACTGACAGCGCTGTACTTCAGGATAGATCTTGAAATGTTCTTTTTGATGATGAATGTGATGCCATTCTTTTTCAATTTTTAATTCCTGGCATAATAAACCAGATGATTGTCGAATTCAAAATAGCCAATACCAGTCCATTTCAGCTCACTAATGCCTAGGGTATTGATCTTTATGTATTCCATTTCATTTTTGATGACTTCCAATTTTCCTAGATTCATACTTCATACATTCCACATTCCGATTATTAATGGATGTTTGCATCTGTTCCTTCTAATTTTGAGTCGTGCCGCATCAGCTAAAGAAGGTCCCAGAAGCTTGACTCCATCCACGTCATTAAGGTCAACTCTGCTTTGAGGAGGCAGCTCTTCCCTGGTTGTATTTTGAGTGCCTTCCTACCTGAGAGGCTCATCTTCCGGCACTATATCAGATAATGTTCTACTGCTATTCATAAGGTTTTCACTGGCCAATTTTTTCAAAACCAGACCACCAAGTCTTTGTTCCTAGTCTATGTTAGTCTTGAAGCTCAGCTGAAACCTGTCCACCATGGGCCACCCTGCTGGTATTTGAAATACCGGTGGCATAGCTTCCAGCATTGCCGCAACACACTAGCCACCACAGTACAACAAACTGACAGACGAGTGGTGGGTCTTGGCCTTAGTGGACACCAACTCAGGCTCATTGCCTCTTGCTTGTCCTGCTTCCACAAGGCAAGCTGACCTAGGCCAGGGTGACCCCTGAGGCCTGTGGCCAGCTCTCCTCTGTTCATCCTTCTTGGTTCCACATGGCTGTGGGAGAAGTGGACTAAACCTCTCCAGGGAGTTCTGTCTTTCTTCCAGGAACACTCAAGGTGCTGATGCCATATTTAGATTCAGGAGAAGTGATGAGCCCCACGGAAGACCTTAAACCGATGCTCCACATGCCCCAGCCCAGATGTTCAGAGCACTCTGTACTGGGCATTAGGCACTCACCTTGATATTAATAGAGCACGGCTCTGATTTCCACTCTGCTATTGTTCCCTCAGGAGCCCCACTGGGAAGGGTGGTGTCAGGCAGGTAGAATATGGGCATTCCTGGGTCCCTGACAGAAATCATCTCTAACAGCAGAAGGTTTGAGTCACCCTTAACCTAGAATGGTTATTAACATATTAATTAATTAATAATTAATTAATTATTAATATTTAAAAACTCATTATGCCTTGATGATGGCTTCCTTAAGCTGCTTTTATATTAATTGCAGTCACCCAGGAGTAATAACCATACTTATGTGGCAAAATAGAGTCATTCTACTTAATTACTGAGGAGGTTTTACAGGCAGTCTTCAAAGCCCACAAACAAGCAGAGAATTGATGTGGTGTCTTCTTTTTAGATTTTCTTTTAAACTGGATGCTGTGATGGTTAGAAAATTGTTTCTTATATTGAGATGAAATGTCCCCACCAACATGCTCCTCTCCATTAGCCAGGCATAGGGCCACAGGGAGCTTGTCCTGAGGCTGTGGACCTTGAGGGTGAGGGTGCTGCTCTAACACCCACCCTGTGGCTTGGGGCTGCCACCCTGGGAGAACACCCACAGGCTGAGATTCCAGGGCCTGGAAAACCCTTCCCTCTCCTCTTGGTTGGGTTCTGCTAAAACCCTAGAGCTCTGTCCATGGTTAATGCCTGTCTCTGGGTGGGCTGTGCCTTCAACCTTTTCAGTTACCTGGTGCGCTGGTCCTGCCAGGCTCTGTCCTCAGCATCTCTCCTCCCTGTTACTTGCAGGCTTGTTCCTGAATCAGTCCCCTCAAACCAGTGCCCAGCTCTGCAATGGGCCATGCAGCAGCTGCCCACCAGCATTGCCCACTGCCCATGGTGTCCTCTGAAGCTGCCGGGGGGCAGCTCCTGTCCATTCTGTTGCAAACGGTGAAGGTGTTGGGAGTGAGGCCTCTTCAGGCCCTGCTTATATCCCTCCTGCCTGTGTGGGCAGGTCCCAGTCCTCGGTCATAGGCTGAGGCCCAGCTGGGGCAGGGGCCCCGGTGGCACTTGCCTCACCTGCCTCCTTCAGGCTGCAAGGTAATGGAGGTGCTCATGGTGGTGCCAAGGCCTCCGAGAGCCAGGAGTGCTGAGGCCAGGCAGAGGGCCTGGCGTGACATCTGCTTGGAGGCCAGCAGGAAGTGTGAGTGCTGATGCAGTGTGCCTGTCAGCTCTGCAGAACAAGTGTGTGCTTGGCCCATCCCTTCTGGGACCCGGTTCGAGGAGCCCGCAGGGGCAAGGACAGAGTCAAATGGTGTCGAGAGATGGAATCAGCGTACTGTGCTTTAGAAATTATGGTGACATGACAGGCAGGGAAATTGGTGAATCCCTCCCACGGTGCCGATAACACCAGAGCTCATCCATCACCTGCGCAGGGACAGCCAGAACCAGTCAGAGGCCTGGCTGCTCTGAGGTGTCCCTTGTGGCCCTCAGAACGGGGCAGGCAGAGGCTGGCGGTGGCCAGGTGCCCAGCATGCTCCTAAGGAGGCCTTAGGCAGGACCTGCCTAAGGCAGGACCAAGGTCACGGGGCGGGGGGGGGGGGGGGGGCAGGAAAGGGGTGAAGGGAGGCAGATGGGTTAAAGGTAGGGGCAGGGTTAGAGTGAAGTTCACAGTTTGGTGTGGGGTCACAGTTAGGATAGATTTTAGGGGAGGGTTGGATTCAGCTCAGGGGTCAAGTGGGGCTTCCAGCTGAGGTTAGGAGAGGGGTCAGAATTAGAGAATAGAATTGGAGTTTGTTTTCAGAGGAAGGCATTTTGTTTTGGATGAGGGTTTGCTTGGGGACATGTGTGTGTGTGTGTGTGTGTGTGTGTGTGTGTGTGTGTGTGTGTGTTGGGATGTGGATGTTGCTCATTTAAGGGTACTGTCTGCAGGCCCAACAGAGGACAAGACCAGGCATTCATCCCCAGGGTTTGCTCCAGATGCCCTGCAGGAAACACCATGAGATCTCTCCCCTTGTTTCCAGCCCAGTGCCCTGTGCTTTCTTTCCCAAGTGTGTCCTGGGGCCCTTTCCTGTCTCAACCATTCCAGGGGGCACGTGGGTGTCAGGGGCAGGCGACCCTGTGGAAATCCCCCAAACTGAAGGGCCTCAGTCACTTATTTTGCTGCCAGTATGGGCAGTGTGGTGCCATCTCCAAAGGACAGTGATTCTTTGACTTTCCCCTTCTCTCTTCCCTCCGTTCCCACAGCCGTGGCCACCAGCCCACACCTGCCATTTAGTTGCAAACCCTATCCCCACCCTGGTAGAGGCCCAGGTCCAGATCTTAGGAGGGGAACTCAGGACTCCTGTGTCGGCTGCACTTGACTTAAAGCCACTCCTGTGGCCACCCAGGGCTTACGTATAAGCTTCTCTGTGACAGCCGGCCCTGGGTACACCTAGTCTTGGCTCATCCATCCCTAATCCCACCTGCCAGGGAGGCCTGTGCTTATTCCCTCAGCTCCCTCACCAGAGGCTAGAGCAGGGCCTTCCCTCTCCCCAGTTCAGATGCAAACATATCCAGCAGGGGCTGTCTCCAAACTTAACCCAGGGCCCTCTCTAGCAGACCCTTCTGCTCTAGTGTCCCACACAGGCCTATCCCTTCCTCCCTGAAGGCCAGAGTCATTCTGAGAGTCTTCTAGTGAAAGATGAAGGTGGCTAGGATGAGGCGAGTGGCATGGAAGAGGCCAAAGTCCCTGTAAGGGAGTGGTGAGATGTGAGTTGTAGCCCCTTGAGCTTCCCTGGTGTGTGTGCCTCTGTGTTTGTGTGTGTGAGAGAGAGAGAGAGAGAGAGAGAGTGGGGGGTGGGGGAGGGAGCAGTCTATGGTCTGACCTTTCTCTGTTTTAGTGCCTGTGGGCCAGCTCAGCCCAGCCCATTCCCAATCCCATGTATTGGCTGGGGTCTGCCTCTCTACCCATATCCACTGTGAGCTCTGTCTTGCTCTTCCCATGAGTCTCCAGAAAGGATCTTGCTCTTCCCGCACACTAGCTGTCTTGTCTCCTGCTTTGGGAATCCGTGTCCTGTCCATACTCACTGTGCATCTGGGGGTAGAGAGGTGGAGAGGGGAGCACGGGCCACAGAGTCCCACAGTCCTAGATTCAAATTGTGCCTCACTACTTACCAGCTGGATGACCTTGAGTGCATCACTTTAGTGCTGTAAGCCTCAGTTTCCTCATCTATAAAACGAGAATAATAATGTGTCCTATCTGGCAGTGTGGTCCTGAGGAGTATGTGAGATAAGGCATGTGAAGTGTAATGCACCCAACAGGGACTCAATAAACAGCTAATACTCTTAGCCTTCCCTGTGCATGGTCACAGCTTGGTGGGGGGCTGGGCGCGGGGCTGTGGTTGTCAGGGGAGGGGTCCATCAGAAGCAGACCCTGAGATGAGGATGCAAAACAAGGGACTTTGTTTTGGCAGTCATTAGTACTTGGTTTGCCAAGTATTATGGTCTCTTCCTGGCATAGGGTAGGATTGAGCTTCTGGCTCCTTGGGGGAGTGTATGTCATGACTACTTCTGTTCAGACAGTTGTGAGCAGAAGTGACATGTGCCTCTTCCAGGGCGGAACTTTTAACTGCTGATGTGAAACCCTCCAGAGCTCTTCTTTCCTGCTGCTTTAATCACTCACAATGCTCCAGACAGTGCTGCTTCATCAGTCTGGGCCCTGGAGTAAGGACAGTGATGACTTGTGATGGACATGTAGACAAGCAAGAAGTAAACCTTTATTGCACATCACTGAGGTTGGGGATTACTTGTTGTCACAGCGTAACCTAGCTTATAGTGACTAATCCAGACTTCATGACCAGAGGCTAGGCTTCAAGGACCCAGCTCCTCAGTGGGCACAGCATATGAACCCCAGGAGCTGGTCCAGGTGTGCCACACTCACTGTCTCTGACCCATGAAGTCCCAAAGAGCAGCACATAGGCCTGATGCCATTCCCCTTGGCCACCGTGAGAGGTGTGAGCTTCCCTACATTCAGCCACCATCTTATGAAGGAAGATGTATTGAAAGGGGAGAGAAACAGTCTTAATAGGGAGTTTAAATTTTGAAAGACTGAGTATTTATGCAAAAGATGTTGATTAACCTGAAAGAGACTGTTTTAAACTAGAAAAGGCTGAATTATCTTTAACTGGCGAGTTAAAGTATCTCCCCTACTCCTTTCCCAGTCATCTGTGGGAATAGGAGCTCAAGAGCAAGAGGAGATGAATTTTAGAAAATAAAGATGTATTATTTTACACATCTGAATGTATAAAATGTTGTAGTTTTGTGCCTGCCACACCCAGGTCTGTCAGGCTTTACTGTACCTTACTTCCCCGGATAGCTCATGTTCCTGAAAATACTACCCCCTCTCCCATGGAAGAAGGGGCTCCAAGGGGCCATGTGCCTGACCCAGAGTTGTGGCAGCAGATAAGATGAGAGTTGGCAGGGGGTGGGGAGGCCACGTCATGCAGCCGATAAATCCTTTGTTTTAGAAATAAGGAGATAGAGGGCAAGATGAGACATTTCCCAGGGTCACAGAGCCAGTGAGGGGCATGGGGAGCCACGGGGTGGAAGCAGATATCCTGCCCTCCTTTCTTTTTGACTTCATCTCACAGCATAGCACCACACTCTGCTACCAACGCCCATGCTGGAAACCTGGGTCACCCTTGACCCCTCTCTCTTGCATCACCCCTGCATTCAGGACCCAAGCCCTCTAGCCTTCACCACTGTGCTGGACTCTCCAGGCCTGCCCTTCTCCCTGCCCTACGCCCCAGGGGGCTGACTAGCATGGGCGGCCTTCCTGTTGTTGTTGCTCTTCTCCCAGCTCCCCCTCCCTGCAGGGTCACCATGGGCTCGCCGTGCCCCTCAACTGATGGATGGCTCCTCCTATATGGCACCACAAGGCTCTCCCTCTCTCTGGGTTCCAGTAGCTCCTTCCCCCCCCATCTCCTGTCAGGCCCAGGGGTGGTAGTGGCTCCCCACTGTCCCTAGCTCTAGGGTACAACACCCTTCTTTATAGTTTTTCTTAACCCTGCTCACACTTTTGAAAATAGTCCATTGATGAACTGCTTCTCATATTAGTCGGTTTGAGAGTGCCATCTATTTTCTGCAAGATTGCGACTGATATAACCTCCCTTGAAGGATTTCTGTAAAGATTGGAGATAATGGATGTAAATCACAAAGATCAAACACCTAGTACACAGTTGTCCCTCAGGAAATGAAACTTTTTCACCACCGCCACTACCAGTTGCTGTCGAGTCGATTCCTACTCATGGAGGACCCATGTGTGTCAGAGTAGAAGAGTGTTCCGTAGGGTTTTCAATGGCTGATTTTTTCAGAAATAAATCGCCAGGCTTTTCTTCCATGGCACTTCTGGGTGGACTCGAACCACCAACCTTTCAGTCAACAGCTGAGCTTGTTAACTGTTTGCATCACACAGGGACTCTAATTAACTGTTACCTCCTGTCATGGATTGAATTGTGTCCCCCAAAAATATCTGTCATCTTGGCTGGGTCATGATTCCTAGTATTGTATGATTGTGTACCATTTTGTAATCTGATGTGATTTCCCTGTGTTGTAAACGCTATCACTATGATGTAATAAGATGGATTAGCGGCAGTTATACTGATGAGGTGTACAAGCTTAGGTAGTGTCTTAAGCCAATCTCTTTTGAGATATAAAAGAGAGAAGCGAGCAGAGACACGGGAACCTCATACTACCAAGAAAGCAGTGCCGGGAGCAGAGCGCATCCTTTGGACCTGAGGTTCCTGGACTGAGAAGCTCCCAGAACAAGGGAAGACTGATGACAAGGACCTTCCTCCAGAGCCAACAGAGAAAGCCTTCCCCTGGAGCTGACGCCCTGAATTTGGACTTGTAACTACTAGACTGTGAGAGAATAAATTTCTCTTTGTTGAAGCTAGCCACTTGTGGTACTTCTGTTATAGCAGCACTAGATGACTAAAACGCCCCTAAATAGTGCTTGAAGTATCATTTATCTCCATTCAGTGGCCACGCTCCTAGGAAAAGTCTCATTCTCTTTCTCCTGGACCATTTTAATTGTCCTCTTTGGTCTCTTTGCCTCCAGTCTCACTCCATTCCTCGCTGCCAGAGTGACCCTGCTGTCGCTCACATCTGACCACAGTGCTCCCTTACACAGGTAGCAGCTTGGTGGAGTCCAGGCTCCTCAGCCTGCCCCGAAGGCCCTTCCTGATCATCCCTGCTCTTCACATATGCAGATAAGGAAGCCTTCTTTGACTCCCTCCTGGTCAGGGGGCTGTGTTCCCCAACCCCCTGGGCTTCCCTCTCCAGCATCGTGCTATGGATAGGTTTTTCTGTCCATCTGTCTCACTAGACTGTTAACGGCCGTGAAGATTAATATTCTGTCTTTTGACATTTTCCAGGCATCCAGCATACGTCTTGGCCCACAGTGAGTGCTCAGTACACATTTGTAGAAGGAAAGAAGGGAGGAAGGGAGGAAGGGATCAAGGGAGGGAGGGAAGGAAGGAGGGAAGGAGGGAGGGAGGAAGGAAGGAAGGCTCAAGATTAATGGTAAATTCCCTGAGCCAGGCCCTGGGTACATTATCTTCTGTTTGTGTAAGAGTTCCTGGCTTTTAACAGTGCTAATATAGACATGAAGGAGCCCGGGTGACGCAATGGTTAAGCACTCGGCTGTTTACGCGAAGGTGGGCAGTTGGAATCCACCAGCCACTCCGTTGGAGAAAGAAGTGGCAGTCAGCTTCCATAAAGATTACAGTCTTGGAAACTTTATGGGGCGGTTCTATTCTGTCTTATAAGGTTGCTCAGAGTTGGGATCGACTGGACGGCAATGGGTAAATATAGACACAGTGCTTTTATGACTAATATGAGCCAGAACTTCCTAAATAATGTTAACATCAGAAGGCTGGGATTGTCAACATTTGGAATTTGGACTACAGTAGGACAATAGATTTTAACTTGGATTTTGCAAGACGGCCTGAGGGCCGGGGAGCTCTGAAGACGCCTAGAGTCCTGGGACTCTGACCTCACCTTTCTCTGGAGCTAAACATGGAGGAAGATGGGCAGTAACAGGGAGTAGAGGCAATTGGAGGGGTAAGACCTGCCCAACCGGGGGGTCTTTGCGAGGCAAGGGAGAGGCAGCTCCAGAGGCACGTGGAAAACGTTAGGAAAACCCAGATGCTGGGAGAGATGCTTGGAGACTGAAGGTAGTGCCTGTGGGAGGGTCTACGCCTGACAGAATGATCCTAATGATGCAGTAGGGCCTCGGGGGCTGGGAGCAGAGGCCCTCCCTCCAGGGTGATCAGTCAACTATGGGACTTGGTCCCATTCTCAGGCAAAGGGGGATGAATAAAATATACATTGATACACATACCCCTTCCTACCCTGCCTCAAAAAAAAAAAAAAAAAAAAAAGCAAACCTATAACTGACACCCAAAACTATGAGTACAAAATAATGGTTAAGTCTCTGGAGTCAGGCTGTCTGGGTTTGAATATCAGTTCTGCTCCTTACTAGTTGTGTGACCTTGGGCACATTACTTAACCTCTCTGTGCTCAGTCTTCTAATATGTAAAAGGGGATGATATACTATATATCTCATACAGTTGTTGTAAGGATGAAAGGAGTTAATGGTACAGAGCTCTTGGAATAGTGCTGATACTTGTTGTGTGCCATTGACTCTGCAGGACCGAGCAGAACTTTCCCATGGGAATTCCTAGGCTGTCATTTTTATGTGAGCAGATGTCCAGGTTTTTCCTTCTGCGGAGCTGCCGGTGGGTTAGCAGTTGAGCGCTTAACCACTGCACCACCAGGGCTCCTGCTATAGAAGTGTTTGTTGTTTCTATGTTATTGCCTGGGAGCTCAAAAGAGGAAGAAAGGGGACTGGAACGGGCTGCATGGAAGAAGGGGCAATGAATTGGGGCCTTGAAGAATTAATACGATTTACTGTGGAGGAGAAGACAGTGGAAGGGCATTCAAAGCTGAGGGCATGCTTCAGTTCATAATTAGATTGCCCTTTGGGAGAATGGTAACGGGAGATGAAGCCAGGCTGAGGGGCTCAGAGGCCACCTGAGAGCTGTTACCCGGGTCAAGGCACAGTCAGAACTGTGTTCTGTAATAATCAGGCTGGGGCAGTGGGGAAGACGGAGCTGTTGGGTGGAGGGCGCGTAGAGTGGGAACAGAAACAGAGGCCACTTATGAGATTCAAGCCCCAGCCCTAGTAAGGAGTCAAGGGGCATGTAGGGAAGGGGGTAGGTAGGGGACCCAGAAGAATGCAGTCCTCTGAGCTATGATTGAAAGGGTGCCTTCCCTGGGGCATGCCCCATGACCCAGCCACTCATCTGGGGAGCCACCCTCACCTGCTCTGCTTCTGGGCGTTCTTCCCCTTCCTGGGTGCTAAGTGAGAAACCATCTGTTTCCAGCATACATTTGCTTTCTTTCCTTCCCAGAACAGGAACCCCTTCTCAGTCTGCTATGAGGGATTTCCTGCAGAGGAGCAGAAACCACAGCCCAGAAAGAGACAGGTGCTTATAGCACGGACAAGTGAGGTGCCCAACTGGGGAGGAGAAAAAAAAAAAAAAAAGAAGAGAATGAATGAGCACATTTCAAGAGTGTTTCCAATTTAATGTCCTGTAAGCTTTACTTTGGAGCCCTGGTGGCACAGTGGTTAGGAGCTACGCTGCTAACCAAAAGGTCAGTAGTTCGAATCCGCCAGCTGCTCCTTGGAGACCCCGTGGGGCAGTTCTACTCTGTTTTATAGGGTTGCTGTGAGTCGGAATTGACTAGACAGCAACAGGTTTGACTTTTTTTTTTTTTTTTTTTTTGCTAAGCTTTACTTTGCTGAAGTAAGCTTGTGAGAAGCAACTGAGAAGGGGGCACCTGTCGTCTCCAGAGAGTGGGTTCTTAAGAAACAGTATTTATTGAACACCATTTCAGGTCAGCCACTGTTCTAGGCAGTTGGGACATATCAGTGAACAAAAGCAATAATTCCTGCCCTCGTGTTGTTGTGTGTCGTAGAGTCCATTTTCAACTCGTAGTGACCCCATGTGACAAAGTGGAACTGCCCCATAGGGTTTTCTAGGCGGTAATCTTTACGGGAGCAGATCCCCAGGTCCCAAGGAGCAGCTGGGTGGGTTCAAACCGCCAACCCTTCAGTTAGCAGCTGAGCCCTTAACCTTTGCACCACCAGGGATCCTTTCGTCCTTTCCTGCCCTCATAGAGCCCACATTAGGCCAAGGATGGACTTCTAGGCATTGAGCAGTACTATACCTAGAACTAAGAGATCTTGCATTTTAAAGGAAACCAAGTGGGAATCTTTTCGTAAACCAAGGCAAGCCCTTTCATTTCTCTCCTGAAAAAAGACCCCAGTTTTTATAAATTAAGTTTGTTTAAAATGAAGCGATCAGAGACCAGCCAGTTTCCAGGCTGTTCGAAGGGCTCATTTGCATATGGATATGCTATTTATAAACGCACTTCTATTCATTAAAGCAGGTTCCCTAAGGCCCTCAGCTGCTCCAAGTTGCAGACTGCCCGTGTTCGCCTTCTGTGTGAAAGGCGTTCCTGCCCCAAGCCCTCCAGCGCTGCACAACCTCACCAGCGCCAGCGAAAAGATCCCCAGGTCTGGTCAGGGGCCAGGCGGGGCCAGGGGAACCTGAAATGAGGAAAGTTTTGGCGGAGGGGCAGGGCGGGGCAGGGCGGGGCGAGCCGAGGAAGGCGGGGCGAAAAGAGGAGGAGACTTGGGCTCCAGGGCTGGTGAGTGGCAGCACCAAGGAGGCGCTGGGGAAGCGTCAGCCCTCTCTTCTGGCCCTTCGCCCAGTAACAGCCTCATGCCCATCCCTAACCCGGTCCTTGCAGCTCCTCCTGTAGAGAAAGTCAGGGCTAATCCCTGTGGCTGTGCCCTAGTCAGCCCGGGAGACTCCCGCTAGTCAAGAGCAGGGCGACCACCCCCTCCTCTCTGCACAACTCCCTCCACGTTCTAAGCGCACATCTTTCTAATGGGATTAGGCTTCACACGGGTCAGGGAACAATTTATTATTCTGCCGGCTAGAGCCAAGTTCCCCTTTGAAAAATGGTTACTCCCACAGTCGGCAATTACTTCAAAATAAATTTACCAAAGACAAAATTGTGCCTCTTGGGTCAGTAAACGACTTGCCTGTTTGGGGCTGAGGAGACAAGGTGTTTATTAAGGACCGTCTTCGTTTCCTGTGCAGGTTTTTCAGTTTGAATAATTGTCCAATTAAATACAATTTGGAAGTCGGTGCTAACCCAGTGCCTGGATTGCAGGAGGAAGAATCACACCAAGACGTGCATTAATAAATCCCTCAGAGCCCCATCGGTCCCCAAGCCCCTCCTTTGGTTTAATTTTGAGAAATTTTTTTGTCTTCCCACGGCCTACATGCCTCCCATTTAGAAATGAGCTTTCTTCCCCCAAAGAATTCCTAAGCCTTGCTTGCTTCCATCTGTCTGTCCGCTCCTCGCCAACAAGCAGATGCGTGGGGTTTCTCAGCTGAGACAGGTACCCTGGTGCTGGAGCCACTGGGCCCACCTGTTTATAGGCCTGTGAACTGATGGTGTGTTCATTTTCATTCATTCTTTCAACGAATACCTGCTGAGAACTTACTGAGCCGGCTGTGGGCTGGATAAATAGAAAAATCCAGGCCCTCAAAGGTTAGTTGGTATCCTGAGATGGACACATAAGTAGGCCATTATAGTGCAACGTAGTTAGTACTGTGTGAGGGTGAGCCCAGGGGGCCATGGGAACAGAGGAGACCCCTCAGCCAGCTTGGTTGGGGGACATGTACCTAGAGAAGGTGACAGCCAATGAGGCCTGGAAGGACAGGAGGGAGACAGGCATAGGAGGCATATCAGGAATGTGCAAAAACCCAGAGGTCAGAGAGCATTGAAGGAAGAAAATTCCAGGTGGTTTGGTGTGGCTAAGGTGAAAGGTGCAGGTGGGGTTTGGTAGAAGACAAGGCAGGAAAGGGCCAGGGCTGGGGTGTGGCAGTGCCTGGAGCCGAGTCTAGGAATCTGGATTTTATTTTAAGCTTTTAAGGGTAGTGGACCTGGAGGGCCTGGAGGGTGCATCATGAGATGGGAATGCACAGCCTGCATGGCCTGTGCTCTGAGATGAAGCCTGTTGGGGATAGATGGCAGGAGGCAGCCACACTCCCTGCAGCTCAGCTGAGTGAGAAGGCTGGCAGGGCAGAGGGCAGCATGCCCACTTGGGGTTGGAGGTCTGGGCTGGGCCTGGAGTCAGGATTAGATTCAGTGACAGAGCCAGGCTTAGGGCTTGGTATGGGACTAGGGCTCAGTCTGGGCCCAAATCAAGACTTAACAGATTCTCCTCAGCACGTTCAATTGAGAAGGGGTCATGAGCCCTGAGTCAGAGACCCCTGGCCACCACCCCTTCACTCCCTGAAGAACTTTATCAATGTAAAGTCTCCTCAAGGGCTGAGGTCTGGTTTGGTGCAGGTGGGGAAACTGAGGTCGGAAGACAGAAGGAGAGTGACTCGGAGGCACACAGAAAGTGACTGGCAGAGCTAAGGCTAGCCCTAGGTCTCCTGCTAGCCAACCAGGATGGTTTATATAGTAATTATTATACCCACCCAGCCTAGGGGTGTCGTGAGGGAGGTGGGAGGGGATCTTCGTACCCCCACAAGAGGCTCCATCTTCTGGGAGCTGCTTGGGAAGGAAAGCTGAGGGTCCAGAGCATTTGCATGCCACTGTCATGGCCAGCTGGATCTGGTGGGGGGTGAAACACTCCCACACAAGGGGCCCGTTAACAGTAGGAGAAGGCTCATGGGATCAGAGACATCATCCTGAGCATAGAAGTCATCCGTCCTGAGGCCAAAGCTGGAAAGACAGGGTCCAAGCCAAGCCGCAGGCCTAAGGAAGGACCTGGACATTTTTCTGGGAGCTTGAGATAACCAGAGTGGAGAATCCAGTCTGGAAATCCTGTGTGGCACCCTGTGGAGTCTGGTGAGTGGAAAAAGCACCTTTCTGGGTCACAGAAGAAGGGGTGCTGGCATTGGCTGTGCCCCTATACGGCTTGTCATAGTTGTTTGTGCACTGAACAACTGTTTATTGAGCACCTCTATAAACTAAGGAGTCCCTGGGTGGTACGAATGGCTAATGTGCCCATTTGCTAACCCAAAGGTTGGAAGTTTGAGTCCACCCAGAGATGCCTTGGAAGAAAGGCCCAGTGATCTACTTCTGAAACATTGGCCATTGAAAACTCTATGGAGCACAGTCCTGCTCTGACAGACGTGGGGCCACCATGAGTTAGAAATGACTCAATGGAAACTGGCTTTTTATATACTAAACACTGTTCTAGGTACTGGGGACACTGTAGTGAACAAAATAGGAATCAATTCCTGCTGACATAGAGCTTAGATTTTAGTAGGGGAAGACAGGAAACCAACATAACCAGTAAAATATATAATATGTCAAATTGTGTTAAGTGTGGTGGAAGGGGTTAGGGAGTACAGGGGCGTGAGTTGAATTTTAGATGAGGTGCTCCGGGAAGTTTCACTGAGAAGATGATCTTTGAGTGAAGACTTCAGGGAGGTGAGGGAGTGAGCCTTGAGGATATCTGGATGAAGAGCATTCCGGGGTTGGGAACAGCAAATGCTAAGGCCCTGAGGTAGGCATGTATGCGGTATGTTCGGCAAGGAGGTAAGGCAGCCAGAGGGCTGGAATGAAGCCAGCAAAGTAGCCAGGGCTCGGGGCGGGAGAAGTCACAGAGGAAGAGGCAGGAGGAGGCATAAGAACTGAGGGAACTGAGCGCAGAAGTGAGTGAGATCAAGGGTCCCTGGGAGTTGTTTTCCAGCCCCAGGGAGGGCTGACTAGGCCCCGGTCTGCTGGACTCAAAGCTTCAGGCTGCCAAAGCCAACCTGAGGGTCCACAGTGGTCTCCCCTGGCTCCACTGAGGAAGTGCTGCTCTGGGAAGGCACAGAGAGGGTGGTGAGGACGGTGGTGCTTCCCCCACCGAGCTGGGCCCCTCCAGCTGCCACCTCCATTCTTCCTCAGCCCCACAGGGAAGGAAGGACAGTATTTGTCTGCCATATTCACAGCGATGGAGGTGATCCAGGTTGAAAGAAAATCAATAAGATGTGTCCATTTATGTGGCACAAAGGAAGAAAGGTCTGCAGACAGAAATAGGCCGGGATTCACAAGCAGGCAACTTAATAAGACTTTTCCCCAGTTTGAAGAGGACGGTAATTTAGATTTGCCTTTGAACGTCTCCTTTTTTGTGCCTCAATAACTCTCAGGATCGGCCTGCTTAGGAAGCAAGGAAAAGGAGATTGGCCGCCTTCTTAGAAGACAAGCCCGTTTGGGAAGGCGGCTTGCTTGGAGAAGTTCAAACGCCAGGCTTGAGAAAAGATGAAAGTGCTGTGTCAGCACATCCTCGGCCCATTGATCATGATTGAGGCCTGGGCCTGGTGTATTTGGGCGGCAGCAGGACAATGAGAACAAGGCCAGGCTGCCAGGAGGCCTCCTCTGAGCCACGGTGGTGCAGGAGACGCTCATTACCTGCACCAGGGCTTAGTGGCCAGATGGGGCAACAGGCAGCTAGGCCCTACCTGCAGAGCACAGGGCCCTGCAGGCAGCCGCCCAACCTTAGCCCAGGGCTCCTACCGTGGGTCATGGCTTCCTGGCTTTGGTGAGCAGGACTCAGGCCACCTCTCCTGCCCAAGCTCAGTCCAAGGGCTGACCCAGTTCATCCGTTCACACAAAGAACTGCCAGAGAAGTCTGGAATGCCTGCAAGTAAGAAGGGAAGGGCTGGCTCCTTGGAGATCTCCTGAGGAGTTGCACAGCGTCAGCCCACTTTGTGCTACTTGCGTGGGCTCTCCTCACCTGGGCTGTTCACCCTGACAGGGAGAGCTGGGGCCTGGGCTTTTAGGAACCCGGGTGCAGAAAGAGACCTCTGAGGAGGTGTTTGGTCCCACCTTCCAGACCCAGCTCAAGTATCGCTTTTCCCAATTTCCTATGAAAGGCCCCCATAGTGCCCTAGGCTTTCCCCATGGTAGCCCTTATCACATTGTGCTGTCCCTGCCCCACCCTGGACCGGAAGCTCCTCCAGAGTGAGCGTGGTGGCCCCAGCACATGACGTGGTGCCTGGCCCAGAGCAGGTGCTGTCAATGTCTGCTGCTATGGCATGTTTTCATTTGATCTCCTTCCATAGTCTGCAGGGCAACAAGGCAGCACTGGGTGAGAGCCCTGTTTCCAGTGCAGTTCCGTGATCTGCCTAAGCTCACATGCAGGTAGGCTCACAGCAGACCGAGCACGTGATGCCAGCCTCTGACTCCAGCCCAGGATTTTTTCTGCTCAGGGCCCTGAACACCCTCACGCTCCAGCAGGGCAGTGGGAGGGCTGGGAGCTGGAGTCAGGGGACTTAAACCCACAGTCCGATTTGCATGTGACCCTGAGCAAGTCCATTCCCCTCCTTCCCAGTTTTTTCCTTTGTAGAGCCAGAGTGTTGGTCACTGTGCTATCCAGCATGGTAGCCACTAGCCCCATGTGCCATCGAGCTCTTGAAATGTGATGTGCTGTAAGTGTGAGACACACACCAGATTTCTAAGACTTATTATGAAAAGAATGTAAAATATCCCAGTAAGTTTTACACTGATTACATGTTGAAATGATAACATTTTGGATATTTTGGGTTGTACAAAATATAGTATTAAAATTAGTTTCACCTTTTATAAATGTGACTACTAAAACCCATTGCCATCAAGTCGATTCTGACTCATAGCGACCCCATAGGGTTTCCAAGGCTGTAATCTTTATGGAAGCAGATTGCCACATCTTTCTCCCGTGGAGCAGCTGATGGGTTTTAACTGACAACTTTTTGGTGGAAACTTTAAAATTACATATGTGGCTGGCGTTGTGTTTCTGCTGGACGACACTGGTCTACTTGGTCTCTGACATGAAAGTTCTAGGAGTCTGTGACATGGGAATGTGCTTTGAACAGAGCCAGTTTTACAGAGATAATACTGCAGTCAAGAGAGACCAGACCTGCCTTGGGAAGGTTTAGCATCCAAAACTGGGTCTTTTGGAAATCTTCTTCAGGCTTTTCTAGTACCAGGAACCAATGACTGTTGTCCTGGATGAGGTAATGCTTTCAGAAGTCTCTCTCACTGGTGGCTGGTGTTGTCACTGGGGAGCAGAGGAGAGATCCTTTGGGTACTTCCTTCTTTCCCTCTCTGAAGTTTATATACCAGACTCTGTACTGTCCAATACTGTTACCAGAACAAGACCACCTGGTCTTCATAAAGCCCCAGCTAATGATCAGGAAGGGGTATCAGAACTGCCTGAGCTATGAGTCTGGGTCTTCCCTCATTCCAAGGCTCTTCTGGCCTCCTTGCATTTATACACACTGTTCCCTTTGTTCCTTTGCCCACCTGGTGACTTCCTACTGAAGCTTTGAGACCCAGCTCACTGGCATCTCCTCTGGGATCCCCCAGATGGAGTTCTCTGATCCCTCTGTCAAAGGCCTACAGCCTTTATAATTGACCTGCTAATCAGCTTGTGTCCCCCATTTGGCTGGAACCTTCTCAAGTATGGTCTGGCCCCTGTGCTCTGGTGCCCAGCATGCAGTCTGGCACAGAGCAGGTATACACACTGAAGGAGTGTGAGTGAATGGACAGAATCTGGTTTTGGATCAACCTTGGAGGGAGGCAGAGGGGTCAGTGAAGACTGGGAAGGTAGGAGGGATGGATGGAGCATGGGGGTGATGCAGATAAATAGTGTGAGTGTATCGGGGGAGAGGGGTAAGGGGAAGACCGAGGGTCCCAGGAACTTCCATGACCCCTGCACTGGCAGTCTTGAAGTGTGAGGTCCTTCCTGCAGGAGGTGATAACAGGCTTGGGGCAGCCCGGCCAAGGGAAGCAAGCGGGGACCTTGTGCCTACTGATGGGTCCTGCTACCTGGTAGCCCAACAGCCCAGAGCAAGTGGGGGAGTTGGCCTAGGAGCCAATGTGAGGCCAGGGAACCCTGCAGGCCCCTGAGGGGTTTCAGAAAGGAAGGGGCTACAGAAACTGGGAGGAAGAGCATCCTGTTTGGAGATGGATGACTTCTCCTGGCCAGGGAATCTGGAATCTGGAACAGGAAGCTGGGACTCTTGGGGAAAGAAAATGCCAGGATGTCTCTGGTTAGAGAGGATTAGAGAGGGATGGGCTCCTGGGGTGGGTTGCCCTGTGCGGTGGAGTAAGGCAGAGTGAGGCTGGGCTGGGTTGAACTGTCCAGCAAACGGAGAAGTCGGGCCTGGGTGGAGGGTCACTGGGTTCCAGAGGAGAGGCCGCTGGAACCCACGGGCAGCGTTAGGACCCTGCGGCAGCTCCCAGATGCAGCTATGATGGGGGCAGCTATTTGGCAAGGCAGCTGGGCTCCATACTTTGCCACTCACCTGCCTTCCAGGATACCTGCCAGCATCTCCAAGCAGAGAACACCACTGCAGCCTTCGGGCTGAGCGGGAACCCCACCCTGAGATACAGACCACCCTGGGGTGCCAAGACCTGGCTTCAGCTGCTGCTGGGTCTCCGATGCCCTGGGAGACCACTGCCCTCCCTAAGCCTTGGACTCCTCATCTGCAGTCCTTTGGGGCAGCATCCACTTCCCGTCCACCCTGGAGGGCCCAGCCTCTGCCCCTTTGTGGAGAGGGAGTTCAGCATCTCAGCCTCCAGGGACAGATCCCAAGAGTTCCTCAAGGTGGGCAGATGAAAGGTGCTCACCCCCACCTCCATCCCCCAGCCTCCCAGCCAGTCGCTTCACCTCTCTTCCTTTCCTCAGCAGAACTGTAAGAATTATTATCTTTTAAATCCTCATTGGAATGCTAATTTTGATTTTGAGAGTCTGTCATGGGCTCTTTGAAGTTTTTCAGACAAAATAAGTATCTCCTTAACAGAGGGGATTAGCGCCTACTTGTTTAGGATCCTCTGACTGAGAGTGACAACCAATTTCAGAATCTGTGGGGTTTATGGAGGCTGTGGGAGGAGGGGCCGCCTTCCTCCCTGGTGGTCAGCTTTCCATAAATGGCTTAATGGGGTTAGAGTTTAACCCCTCAAAGAGGGATCAGAAACCCCAGCTAGAAAGCCAATGAGCAGCGAGGCAGATCTTGCTATTTAAATCCAGCAGGACTTGGTTAGAGCTCTTTTATTCTCTGGAGTTTAAAGAAAACAAACCCACTTTCCCTGCAGAATTGAGGGCCAGCTCCAGCCAGCTGCCCTCGTGGACCTTCTCCCTAAAATGCATGCCTTTGCTCCACAGGTAATTCATGGCCCTGGCTCAGCCCAGGCTGGGATGCTCCTGGCTTTATGATTCTGTTCCATTCGGGAGTGCTAATGGGGCAATTTGTAAAGAAAGAAATATAAGGAGTTATCACAAAGCCCAGCAAGGACTCGACAAACCGGGTACTTCCCATCCATCAAGCATCCTAGCGTGGTCGCAGAGCAGCAGTGCCAGAAATCTTGTGAGGCCCCTGGGAACGCAGCCTTTCCCCGGCCCGGACGTGCACAAACGGCAGCCACTGCCACTGCAGTTTCTTCCCCGCTTTGCTCCATCCCCCAAATCATGGTCCTCAAGGGCCAGCATGGCTGGAGATGATCTGGGGTGCATGTGGGGTGCATGGAGGTAAAGGGGGGATATTTAATTTATTTCCTGAAGCAAAATTACCATGCATGCTATTTTTAAGAACGGCATTATTACCATGGGAGGGGGCGCCCCAGTGGGCTGCGGCATTTCCCTAGGACTCCAGCCCATGCCTAGGGAGCTTGGTCTGTCATTAAGTCTCAGGTCACGGATGATGCTGGGCAGCCAAATCCATCCAGTTTGTCCCATGAAGCCCAACTCCACCCATCCCAGACCTATGAGTGGGGTTGTGGGTTCTCCTCTGCAGAGAAGAGAGGACATGTTGTATCCACTCCACTGAACTAGCAGGCCAGGAACTTGAACCATAGCTCCGTAGGCAGAGAGTCTTAGAGTCGCGTCCCCCAAACCCCCACACTCCTATTCTTTTTACAGATGTGCAAAATGAGGTCCAGAAGGGAGAAGTGAATTGCCAGAGGACTCACAGTAAGGCAGTGGCAGCTTGTCACACAGTGTACATGATAGTCCAGGACAGAGAGTGTGGTTGAGGCTGAGTAGAAACAAGGGCAGGGGGGAGGGCTGGGCCTAGAGTCAAGGCCTCTGGGCCCAGTGCTGGCCCAGCTTGCTCATCCTTCACTCTGGGATACCTGGAGTGGCCCCTTCTTCTTGCCCTGGGATAGCTCAGGCTGGGAATTTGGAAAACAGAGACCTTGGCCAGCCTGGGAAGGAGGGCTGGCCCATGCAGAGGGTCTCTCTGGGCTCAGTTGCCCCTGTGTTCTCTCCTCTGCCCTCCAGCCTCCACTGCTTCCACAGCTGCCCTGAACCCTGGGGATCTGCCCTGCCAGGCACCTCAGAAGGCCCCTTGAGAAAGCCATAGGTTGTGGGATGTCCCCGCCATGGGCACAGGGGACAGGGAGAGGTCTGGCCACTGTGGGGACTGCTTGATCCCCAAACACAGTATGATGTGGTCCTGAATGGTTCTCAGCATGGTTCTAGGGGTCCTTGTCCCACCCCCTTAGATCCTGCCTTCTTTCCTCCTGTTCTTATAGGTGCCCTGTGATGCCCCAAGCCCAGGGAACGTCAACTCCCTGCTGGCAACTCAGAGCTGGCAGGTCTCCCAGAGAGGGCCACTTCATCTCCTTCATAAGGATAATAAGTAATAATAACTAGCATTGCTATTAAGGAGCCCTGGTGGCTCAGTTGTTAAGTGCTTGGCTGCTAATTGAAAGGTTGGCAGTTCAAACCCATCCAGCTGCTCCAAGGGAGAAAGACCTGGAGATCTGCTTCCATAAAAATTACAGCCCAAAAAACCCCACAGGGCAGTTCTACTCTGTCACATGGGGTCACTATGAGTTGAAATCAACTCGACAGCACCTAACAACAAAGTCGCATAGCTAGTGCTTACTGTATGCCAGGCATGATTCTGAAAGCTGTGTTAATTAACGCTCTAGAGCCTCATAACAATACTATGATGCAGATATTACTGTTTTTATTCTCATTTTACAGATTTGGAAACTGAGGCATAGAGAGGCTAAATAACTTACTCAAGGTCACCCAGCTAGTAAATGGACAGAGCAAGGCTTCAAACCCAGCTGGCCTGCCTCCAGAGTCAGTACTCTTAGTGGCCACTGATGCTCTGAGTCCAGCAGATGCCTGCGGTCTGACCTTGACACCCCACCATAAGGTGAGGTTGAGTGGAAGAGAGGCAGATTCCTGGACAGAGGGATTCTCCTGGAAGGAACCAGGCCTGGAGAGCCTGTTGGGTCTTCAGGCCAGAGGCTGAGGTTTCCCCCGAGTTGTGAGGGACGAGGGGCAGGGAGAGGGCAGTGTACACAGGGCATTGACTTGGGTTTGGGGAGATCCCAAAGAGCATGGAGTGGAGCTGATCTGATAAATACCTGCCGTATGCTAGATACTGTGCTTGGCACTTCACCCACAGTATCTCACTAAAGTCTCCCAGCATCCCTGTTGTTGTTAGGTGGAAGACAGTCCTACCTGGGAGAGCACTGATGGCTATTCTCCAAAGTCTCTGCCTCCACATCACCCCAGCTTTCCTATCCCCCAGGGGCTTCACCATTGCTTCAGTGCCCTCCCGCATCCTTTGTGTCCTCACACCCTGGTTCTCATGACCCCTGGCCACCACTCCCTGTGCCTGGGTTCCCCCGTCCCACGGCCTATCCTGGGAGCGGAAGGGTTACGGCTTCTGCAGCTGAGTGGAGGCTGCTGTTCCCCAGTGTTAAGCAGCTTTAGTGTCTCCTACCCCAACCCTGATTTAAAATTCATAAATGCTAATCCTTCATAATTTACGGTTTAAAAGCAGCCCCACTCCCAGGCCCCGTGGCTACAGCTCTGTCAGAGTAATTATGCCGCCAAGCTGAAATTGGACTACTAACTGAGATATTAAACAGGGTGGGGGGAATCTTCGCGCTGGCAGCCGACCCAATTATTCCAAATAAGCAAACAGATTAGTGAGTAATTTTCCAGTTAAATTTGGTGATTGGTGCCAGAATTGTATGTTAAATATTCAGAAGTAAATAGATTAAAGATGAAATGTGCCCCCCTCCCTTTTTCTGGGCTTAATTTACTGTGTATATTAAAACTTTTTCATGAGGAGGAAAAAAAGTAAAATGATAATTAAAAAATCCAAATAAACCCCTCTAGGCCTCCCAGTGCAGCTCGGAGAGGCCGTAGCTGGGTGCAGGCCCCCTCCAGCCTCCTTAACTCCCCCCCTTTCCTGGGCAGAACCAGCCACCTCCCCTAGACCCAAACTCCAGCCTCCCTGGGGAGAGGGGAGGAGTATAAGATTCTGGGCATATAGGGTGGGCTGCGGAGGGAGTCTCTCAGCCCTGGTCCTCTGGGGTTGTATTTCTTCACAAACAGACGTCTCTAATCTATTAGTCCTAAAGTCAGGCAGAGCTCAGAAAACCAAAACAGGAGTGGAGAAGGGAGGAGAGAGGAGGGGAATTAATGGGCTCCTCCAGGCACAGAGCTCTCTCCAGTTACTAGGTCCCAGTGCCAGGGGCTGTGTCCCAGGCAACTGTGCCCATCAGCCTTAATTTCCGGGTCCGGCTCTGGCCACTGGGTCTGCTGTTCTAGGGGTGGGCAGGGGCTGAGCCATGGCTGCCCCCTCGTAGCTTCCTGTGCACCCCCTGTCCCCAGCACACACACTTGGCGGGTCCTCCCGACCGTTTTTTCTCCTACACTCTTTCCTGGCAGCCTGAGCACTCGCTTCTCCAACTTCCTTCTTGGATTCTCTGCAGGGGCTCTGCCCGCGGCTGTGTGTCTCTCATGGAGGGGGCCTGTGAGTCTTCTCTCCAATAAGCAAATATAAAAATGGAGGCCCAGAGAGGGGCAGCGGATTGTCCCAAGGCACCCGACAGGGGCAGAAACGAAATCTAGAACAGGGAAATCTTCGGGTGCTCAGCCTGCGCGCTCTCTGCCGCCCCCTAGAGGACCTGGGCTTCTGGCACAGGCTTACCCTGGGCAGGTGCGCAGAGCTGCGGAGGAAATCAGTGGAAAGAACCAGGAGTGAGCTGCCTGGGTCTGCAGGGAAGACACTGGGTGGAGAGAGAGCAGACTATCAGCTCAGTCTAAGACGGCAAGGCCCGGGAGCTGGAAGAAGGTGTTCTGCGGAGAGAGGTCCGTGGGTAGACGGGGACAGTAAAGCCTGTAGGCTCTGGGAAGGAAGGACAGAGTCCTGGGGCCAGGTATCCTGTTTGATTCCTTCCCCCTCTACCCACCAGCATCCAGTACCCGGCCTGGGACCAACCTTAGCCACAGCCTCCCTTTGTCTCAGAAAGCTTCTTCCTCCAGGTTCCAAACCTCAAAGCGCTGGGAGGGTGGATGGGGGGAAAGTGGGAAACTCAAGGGGCTCTATTACACTCCAGAGGCCCCCTTCCCTTTCCCTGATCTGTGAGAGGTTATCTCTGTGGCCCAAGCCTTGCTGGGAATACTACCTGTCCTTCTGAGTTTGAAGAATGCTTCAAAACCAAACCCATTGCAGTAGAATCGATTCCAATTCATAGTGAGTCCCCTTTTAGGTCTTTCAGACTCTGAGGGGCACACCTGAGGATAGGGGGCTGGGGTGGGAGCAACGGAGGGGGCGGGGCTCCAACACTTCTTGCCATCACGGACATGCTAAGGCTAATAAGAAGGCCTAGCCCAGCCCAAGGCAGTGCCCCATGTGAACACCGGATGGGCAGGGAGGCATTTGCGGCTCATAGCCCTGCCAGAGGAGATGGTGTTGGGAGACAGAAAGGATGATCTGCCCCATCCTTGGGACCTGTCCTGGCTCAGCCTTCTCTGTCCCTCTAGGCTACTATTTCTCAAATAAGGCATATTGGAAAGGCCTGAGAATCTTTTACAAAGTACATACAACACTCCCCTGTGTGTGGAATCCCTTAAGGGTTACTAACCAAACTACTCAGTGAATATTGCTGCTCTTAGGTCAATGATTTGCTTTTTTTTTTTAAGTAGCTGAACCCTTTCTTCAAACATTATGCAAAGCAGAGAACATCATGCAAATCACAGAACAGCAGTCGGCTCATGTTAAATGTTTTCTTGCCACTCCCCTACCCCCGCAACATCCTGAGTCACCTGGGGAAAACCCCTAGAATTCCACCGGAGGGCAATGCCCCCAGGCACCAGGAAGCAGAACCTCCAGTTTGCAGATCTCCCCATGAGGGGCTTTCTTTTCAGTGGGTACGGCCAGCTGAATGTGGTTGCTCTGCCCCCAGATCGTCAGGGAGGCGGAAGACAGAGCCCAGTCCATCCAAGGACAGCTGCTCTGGCCAGGAGGGCTGGTATAGCCATTGTGGTCAGCTGTGGCCCCGCTCTCTTTCTTGAAAAATTTATAACCAGCTTTTCTGACAGTTTCCAAGAAAGAGGGGGTCAGTTAGGAATAGAGAGTGAGTGAGGCGTGGCCTGAGGTCTCTACCCTCCTGGCCACCCCTTCTGCAGGTAGAGGCCTTTGCTTGGTTTCTATTCCTTGTGGTCTGTGCAACAAAGTCCTTTCCTCTCAGCCTTCGGGGAAGATGGGAGAAGGTGCCTGATCATTATTTGCACATCCTGGGCTCTGACAAGGGTCCAGGGGCCCAAGGTATGCAGATAGCCTCAATTTTTTTTTTTTCTTCCTTCTCTGTCCAGAAAAAAAGGAGGAGGAGGAGGAGGAAATGAAAAAGGAGGAGCTAAGACCAGACCAGTTACAGTCACATCTACTCCAGCTCACAGCAACCCCATCATCAGAGTAGAGCTGTGCTCCAGAGGGTTTTCAATGGCCTTTCTTCCAAGGCACCTCTGGGGGGACTTGAATCGCCAACCTTTCGGTTAGCAGCTGATTGTTAACTGTTTGCACCACCCAGGGACTCTGGAGAAGGAGGCCTCAAATAAAAAACAACAAAAAACAATTATTAAGCACCAATTGTGTGCAAGGTCAGCATGGAGGAAATGACAAAATTTCACTCTCCGCTGCAGTGGGGAACTCGAAGCCCTTACCACATGGGTAGTTCTGGTTGTCTGCACACCGTCCTGCCAGTCCCTGTTCTGAAACACGCAGATATCCACAGACAGACAGACACGCACACACACACACATACACCATGCATACGGATGTTTACAGAGACACCCATAAGAGCAAACACATGCATGCACACATGTACACACACACACACACACACACACACACACGCACACACACACACACACACACACACACATGCCCCAGGCAACCCTTCTAGGCCATAGCAAGCAGGGCTCCAGGCAGTGGTGTACTAGTAAAGCGACTCTCCAGGAGAAAAAAGGAGGGGAGTGGGCCTCCTCGGGCTGCTTCCACCCAGCTCCGCCTCTCCTGATTTTCCTCCAGAGCCCTGGCTCTCCAGAAGGGGGCTTCCCAGGATGATCCCAGGGGTCTGATCTTCCAGTGCTCAGGAGGCAAGTTCTCAGCTGTGAGGCCACAAAAGGATGGATGTATGTATTGATGAGTATGGGAGAATGTGTAATCATGTGAAGGAAAAATAATTTTTAAAAATAGAAAAATAACAAGTATCATCTTATTGAGCACTTATTTCAACAAACAAGGCAGAATAGTACCATGGTATGGACACAGATCCTGGAGCCAGGCTTCCTGAGGTCATAAGCCTGCTTCCTCCATTTAACAGTTGTGTGATTAATCTTAATCAATCTCTCTGTGCCTCAGTTTTCCCATCTGTAAAATGAGCATAAAATAGTTCATACCTTACGCAGTTGCAATGAGAACTAAGTGGATTAATATATTAAAATTGTACTTGGCACAAAGTAAGTACAAGTGTTAGCTATTATTATTTCTCAATAGCCTCTTCAACGTCAGACACTGTACTCAGCAAATTTTTAAATCTATTTTATTTAATCCTCACAACAACACCACGAAGTTGGTACTATTATCATCCCCTTTTTCAGGTGAGGGGTCTGAAGTTCAGAGAGGTTAAGTATCTTACCCAAGGTCACACGGGGTAAGCAGCAGAACCAAACCTCCAACTCTTACTTCCTAGAGGCATCTTACTGAAGGTCCTATTAGCAACTAAGCAATGGCAGGGCACAACCCTTTTTGAACAGAGAAATCCACAAGAACCGAGCCCACAGAGACCCCCTCACCCCAAAAATCTGCAATAAGTAGCAGTGATATATCTCTTGGTCACCCCATGGTGGCCACACAGCACAGGAGAAGTCAGACCAAATGGTGCCACAGTCAGGAAAGGACCTGCCTTGATTTCTGACCTTCGTGACCCTCCTTGTGCAAACTAAAAAGCCCCTTTGCCACCTGAGAACTCATGCCAGCACCCTGTTCCCACCGGGATTGCATGAACCCTGATCGCACTCCCTAAATATTCAGACTCTCCAATCTCACTCCTACATTGTCTTCATTGGACCCTGGCTGACTTCTCCTCTCTAACTACTATGACCTCACCTCTCCGTACAGCGACCCCATCCTGACTTCACTCCTGCCTACTTTTCTTCTTCTGTCTCCCTCACCTCTGCAGCTCTGCCCCCAGCCACCGTATTTCTTAATGCTCACTCCCGACAGAGCACCACTTCATGCCTTCAAGGTTTTGAGCCAAATGCGGGGCTCAAAGCGTTGACTTTAAATACCAGTAGACATTTATACTTCCATTCATTCACTCAACAGTCATTTTATGAGTTTGTTTTGCTCCAAGCACTGTATGGGAAATGCAGTGGTGAAAATCCAAAGGCCCTGACCTGAAGGAGCTCACTGTGCACTGGGGGAGACAGACAGAGGAGAGTAGGTGAGTCCAGGATAAGGGAGAGTCACCAAAGACATCAAATGAGATTGTGACGAGATCCAGATTTGTTTTAGATGCTGGCCTTGAAGGCAGTCAGGGTGTTATGGATTGAATTGTGTCCCCCCAAAATATATGTTCAAGTCTTAACCCCTGTAGCTGTGAATGTGACCCTGTTTGGAAATAGGGGTTTCTTTTTGTTACATTAGCGAGGCTGTTCCAGAGTAGGGTGGGTCCTAAACCTAATCCCTTTCCAGTGGTGTCTTAAAAAAAAAAAAAAAAAAAGCAGAATAGACACAGTGGCACTTCACACAGAGGGAAGACACCATGTGGAGATTTCTCTATAAGTCAGGAAATGCCAAGGAATGCCTGGGGCTACTGACAAGGAAGGACCTTCCCTGGAGCCAATGCCCTAATTTGGACTTCCAGCCTCCAAAACTGTGGGACAATAATGTTTTGTTCTTTAAAGCCACCCACTTGTGATATTTGTGTTACAGCATCACTAGCTACCTCAGAAGGAGGGCAAGAGTGGATCTGGGGAGGCCAGTAAGAAGCTACTGCAATAGTCCAAGAGAGAAATCATAGTGTCTGGATCAGAGAAGGGGTAATGGGAATGGAGGGATGTTTAGAAAGTGGAGTGGGCAGGACTGGGTGACTAATTAAGTATGGGATGAGAGAGAGGAGTCTAGGATGACTCCAAGGCTTCTGCTTTGGGCAACTGAGGGGAAGGTGGTACAGACATGGGCCTCAGCTCTGCTGTTGGTCCTTGGTTTGTATTATTATTATTGTTGTTGTTTTAGCTAACAATCATGAGCACATACTAGAGCCAAGCTGGTCCTAAGTGCTTTACATGTTTTATCTGACTAAATCCTTACAATAAACTCCTGAGGTGACAACTATTATCCCCATCGTACAAATGGGGGATACTGAGGCTCAGGAAAGTTGAATAATTTGCCTGGGTTCGCATGTGGTAAATGAAGGAGACAGGATGCCAGTCCAGCCTGCCTGACTCCAAAGACCCTTGTCTAAACAGCTGTATTATATCACCTCCCCAACTGGTAGGGAGATGGGGCTTTGCGGGGCTGGGCTGCCACGCTACCTGCTGAGCTTCAGTGCAGGTTCTACCTCCTTTTTCTGATTCCTGCTCCTGGATTCCTATACAGTCAGGCTCAGATGCTGGGGGCTCATTTGGATGCCTGGAGGCAGTGGGTGATCGGTGGGGGTAGGGACCTAGGGTGGCGACAGTAGCCCAGCATGTGGGCAGTGGCCTGACTTATCCTCACACATACCAGAGCCAAGAGCTGTGCCCTCCCAGGCCTCTTTTGCCCCATCATCACCTTCCCTGCCCCTCCCTGAGCTACGCCACAGGGACAAGGCACAACTCACCCGAGCTCACAAAGGCAGGATTGGGGAAGCTGGACCCTGTGGAGCTCAGGAGTAAGGCAGGCAGGGGGCGCCACAAACCCTTCGGACTCTCCAACATGAGTGGATGGGGCTGTGAGGTTGCACCTGATGAGCTCTCCTGAGCAGCCAAGCACTGGAAAATCAATACTGTTTTCCAGTTTCAGTGCCAGGTGACTCGCTTTCATTATGTCTCATGCTTCCTCTGTGCTGCTGGGGACAGAGACAGTTCTCTGGCCATGGTCCCAGCCCTAATCTCTGCACTGGCGAACACACCTGGGTAACACATGGCTCTAGGACCTGTGGTCCGTTTCACACTACCTCTCCCTCTTAGTTACACCCATCCCTGCCTCCCTTCTCACACACACACACCCCAGCATCACTCACATGTACCTCCCCCCACACACCTCCACACGTATACCTACACACACACACCTCCACACACACCCCAACACTGTACACATACACCTCCATACACACACATACCTCCATACACATACACCCCAACACTACACACATATACCTCCACACACATACACCTCCGCACACACACCCAAACACCACACACATATACCTCCACATACACACACATGCCTACACACACCCCTACACACATACACCTACACACACACACACTCAATACCACACACATACACCTACACACACACACCTACACACACATGCAACACCACACACATGCCCCTACACACACACACACACTCCAACACCACACACACACTCCAACACCACACACACACACTCCAACACCACACACATGCCCCTACACACACACACTCCAACACCACACACATACGCCTACACACACACCCCTACACACACATGCAACACCACACACATGCCCCTATACACACACACACACACACACTCCAACACCACACACATGCCCCTACACACACACACACACACTCCAACACCACACACACACACACACTCCAACACCACACACATACGCACACCCACACCCACACACACCTACACACACACATGCACACGCCATTCAGCCTTCAGGGAATGAGTTTTTCAAGTCACCAGCATTTTCCAGATAGTGGAATTTGTGGCCATTTAAACATCCACACTTTATTTTTAACCCTTTTGGATGAAAATCTTCCCCAAATGTTTTCAAATCTCCCCTGGCATTAAAAAATCTGTATCTTTATTTCTTAGTAAAATAATAAATATTTGTTATACAAAGTTTGGCAACTATAGGCCATTATGAGGAGAAATTATCTCATTCAGGAATTATTAATGAGGAAAAAAATGTGCGCAGGTGTGCCTGCACGTAGGGTCTGTAAAGCTCTGTATATATGAACTAAGGGGGTGTGTGTTTATCTCAGCTCAAACATCACCTCCTCAAAGAATGAAGGAGACTCACCCTGCCCCCAGTCAACTTCTGTTTCATAGAATCAACTTCTTTCTTCATAGAAGTTATCCCTTTCTGGAATTACCTGATTTCTTTGTTGTCTATCTCTCAGGGCTGCCATGTTGCACAATTCCAGGGAGTGCTGTTCACATCATTGTCTTCATGTATGGCACAGAGTTTCCTCGAGTTGTGCAGTGCACAACCTGTGTGACCATACACAGCAGCCCTGCTGCTTCCCTTCATTAAAATGTAAACTCCATGGAAACCGGGAACTGTGATCCACAGTGCCCAGAATAGTGTCTTGCATATAAACCAGTTGCCATTGAGTCGATTCCAACTCATGCCAACTCCATGGTGTCAGTAGAACTGTGCTCTATAGGGTTTTTCAATGGCTGATTTTTTTTTTTTTTATTGTACTTCAGGTGGAGGTTTACAGAACAAAAAGTTTCTCATGAAACAGTAGTTCACATACAGTTTTATGACATTGGTTAACAACCCCACAACATGTCAACCCTCTAACTTCTCAACCTTTTTTTTTGGTGAAAAATACACATAGCCAAAGATACACCATTTCAAAAATTTCTACATGCACAGTTCAGTGACGTTGACTATGCTCTTCCAATTGTGCTGCTATTCTCACTTAAGATGAAGGCTTACAGAACAAAATAGTTTCTCATTTAACAGTTACTACACATTTTGCCCTGTAACAATGGTTAACAGTCTCACAACACATCAACAATATCCTTACTCAACCTTGGGTTCCCTATCACCAGCTTTCCTGTCCCCTTCTGCCTTCTGGCCCTTGTCACTGGACTACTGTACCTCATTAGTCCCATTTGGTTTTACGGGCTGTCCACTCCCAGGCTGAACGGTGAACCTCGGAGATAACTTCACTACTGAGCTAAAAGGGTGTCTGGGGGCCATACTCTTGGGGTTTCTCCAGTCTCCTTTAGGCCAGTAAATCTGGTCTTTAATGGCTGATTTTTTGAAGTAGATTGCCAGGCCTTTCTTCCAAGGCACCTCTAGGTGAACTCAAATCTCCAACATTTTGGTTAGAAGTTGAACACGTTAACTGTTTGCACCACCCAGGGACTCCACCTAACATATATCCCAAACTCAACCCACTGCTATTGAGTTGATTCCGACTCACAGCAACTCCATAGGACAGAGTAGAACTGCCCCACCACCAAGGCTCCTACCTAGCATATACTAGGTGCCTAATATATACAGTGGAGCCCTGGTGGCACAGTGGTTAAGAGCTACAACTACTAACCAAAAAAGGTCAGCAGTTCAAATCCACCAGCTGCTTTCTGGAAACTCTATGGGGGCAGTTCTACTCTGTCCTACAGGGTCAACTCAATGCCAATTTTTTTTTTTTTATTTTGCTTTAATATATACAGTGTTTGTTGAACAAATTAATGAATATGCTTCTGCATAAGGGCACAGCTTCTCATAGCCTCTATCTAGACCTGTCCTAGTTCCAACTCAACTGAGAATCAGGAAGGAAGCAACAGTGGGCTCTGAGTAAAATACATGTCCCAAGCTACCTTCAGGAGAGTTCCCATGCTCTCTGCCAAAGCTTACTTTCCATCTGCTTTTCCAAATAACTCAAAAAGTTTAGTTTTCCAATATCCATGCTCCCAGCTTGATTTCCTGGTCTCCAAGCTCACCAAAGATTAGGAAGGGAGGATGCTATGGACAGACACTCCGACAGCTGTAGCCTGACAGAGACACCGTGCTCTCCAACTGCAAGGCTTGGAGAACAGAGTGCTGAGGGCAGTCAGTGCAGGGACACACCGCCTGGGGCCACCAGAGCCTCAAAGCACACCTACTACAACTTCAAACATCATAGGGACCTTGGCCATCACGAGAACATTAAATCCCATCTAGAACATTCTCTTTAAGAAGACACAGGCCGGCGTATGTATTCATTTTTATTCAGTTCTCCCAAGCGGCTCTCCACCCCTGCCTTTCTGCACGTTCTGGCCTATGGGCTCGCACTAAACTATTTTGAAGACAAGTGAGGAACGTACCTATGTTGTCCCCAGTGATCTCAGATGATCTGGAAAGCATAGCTATGGCACCTGCCAGGTCCCCTGCACCCACCACATCAGTTTTTCAGCCCCCTGTCCCTCCCCAGTGGGGTGGATTCTGATACACCTAGAGCAAATCAGGCTTTGCAACAATGATTAATTGGCCCTAGCAGTTTAAGAATGCTTATTTGCACACAGTTATGAAGTGTCACAATATGTCTCAAATGCAAGCGGCTTCCATTAGAAACGAACCACAGAGCGGGAAGCGTGAGCAATATTTCCTTAAAAGTTCATCGTAGGCAATGGGGTAGTGTGTGAAGCTAAACAAATCCAGGCAATAATGGAAATGTAGCATGAAATTACTTCTGTAAACAACAACCATTCATTATTTGAACATTTTTCATAAGCGAGCAGGCAGGGAGAGGGGCTGGGGCGGAGGGTGGGAGGGGAGGGCGCGGAGGCAGGCAGGGCCTGAACACCCACTGGAGTTTCTGGGCGGAGCTTTGTCTGGGCTCCCCGTACCCATCTGTCTTCAGAAAATGCCGAGGCGAGGCTCCATTCTGCCCAACGCCTGCCGCCAGGTTCCCTTTCTTCATTAAGCGGAATCGACGCAGGCAGAGGGAATGTGTGATTTAAGGAGGAAAGAGAGGCCCACTACTTAATGTTGATTTGGCAGAGTGTATAACCCTGGAGAGAAATGTAAATAGCAGCCTGCAATAACATGACAGCCCACTAATCATATTTACAAACGATATTAAATCTGTCCGCACGCAGGCCTGCCTGCGGATTGGCCCGGGCGTAATTGTCATTGTAACCAGCGCCGGCTTATGGGAGGATTTAACTGCAGTGATATAAGGTGAGTTGCGGGCTTATTATGACTTTATTATTACCCGGTTTATGTTTATTAAAACAATTTGTCATGCAGAGCAGGAATGGAGGAACGGGAGCATTAAATCGTGCCATACTCGACCTGGAGAGATGACTCGGGGGATGAATGGCAGCAGGTCCAGAGCCTCTACCCCAAGTTGCCTCTGGAGCTGGGGGCCCCCGTCAGCACTGGCCACCCGGAGCCCTGGCCTGGCCGGAGAAGGCCACTCCCCCAAAACCTCAGAGCTGGGCAACTCAAATGCGATCAGCGATGAAGCGGAGAGTTTTCTGTGACTTTAACTGCCTTTCAGATAGGAACCGAATCAGGACAGCAATGGAAAGGATGAGGCCTCCAGTTATTGCAAGGTATCTGCAGGAGTGGCCATAAGGGCCAAACTCGGGGCTCCCCAAGCCAGCTGGGCACAGAGCCAAGGTTGCAAAAGCTCCACTGAGAGAGCCTACAGAGGCTCAGCACAAAAGGTCTTGGAAGAAGTTTAATAAAAGCTGCTTTATTTTCTCTGGGGTCCTTATTGGTTATTATCAAATTTATTTCAGCCCCAATCTTTGTTCTTTGGAAAGGCAGAGAAAAGGGAGGGTGGGTGGGCTTGAGAGGAACAGGTCCGTGCGACTAATAAATAATGCTCCCTTTCCCCAATCCAATTACCCAAGGAGGAGAGGTGTCGGGAGGTGGGAGGGCTGAGGTAGCCGCTTCTAATGCAACTGGGGTCGAAGCCTCCTGTGCAGACAGAAAAGTCACAAGCACCTATTTTGCTGCTAATCCCAGGAAGGGCCCCATGTACTGGGGGTGGAGGGCCATGGGTGCCATTCCACCAACATCAGAGCTGGGTCTGTGACTGTCACAGATGCCTCTGAAATGTGACCCTTGGTCAGAGTGCCCTGGAGAGGGAAGAGCCCAATAGTGGCAAGACCAGTCCTTGTGGATCAAGTGACTGTCCCTTGGCTAAAAATGCCCCCTCCCTTCAGGGCCTCCACTAGCCCTTACAGTGCCTCTGTATATCTTAAAATTAGTAAAAGGTGCCCCTTCCTTCAGGCAGGGCCAACCATGCTGGCACCACAGATTGGTGAGCAAACAAAGTCTGGATTTCTGCCTCCTTTGCCCCCTTAGCCATTGTGCAGTGAACAACATACACAACTGTACATGATGGCCCTACCCCCCTGCCAGGAGGCTCATGGCCTGAAATGCCACTATTTCAACAACTCTGTCTGTACAATGTCTCCAAATCCATTAATGTCTTGGGCAGTGAATCAGGGAGAGTCCCCAGAGGGGGCAGTGGGGACTGAGAAAGGATGTTCTGGTTGTCACCATCTGCCAGGATGCATTTCTCAAGACTCGCGCCCCATGGTGGGTGAGGGTGTGTTGGGGCAGACAAACTGCAGGCTCTTTCTGGCCTCCTGAGAAAGGCTGCCTATGGGATGTGACAGCAGGTGCTCTCAGCAAGGGATGCTATGGGACATGGTGCTACCTTTCAGCCCCTAACCTACAGGGGCATGGGATGCTGGCTCCCAGGTGTGTATAGCATCCCAGGTGGCTGCCTCAGGTGCAGAGTGTCCCTGGAGGGGTCATCATATCCCACTGCTCCCCTAGTCTAGCCATTTGGGCACTGAAGAAATCTCCTTGTCCAGAGCTGTGCCTTCACTCTGGCACCTTCTTGACAGGCCTCTGCTCACACACCTCCTCGGGCTGGGGGCTCACTCCATCCTGAGGTGGCCTCTCCAGCTGTTGGAAAGCTTTCCTGGGACACGCCCACCTCCTGTGGAGAAATCTGAACATGGGCTCATCCTCTGCAGCTGCTCTTCTGGCTGTGCAGGCCCTGTGGTGGGACTTCGGGACACTCCCCTGTTGGAGTCCTGCCTCCTGGTGCTCTGGGGTCAGCTGGAGTCCCTGTTGGAGTGTGGGCCCCGGTGGGCAGTGCTCCACTCTGTCGTCCCCTATGGGTGCTGCCCTAGATGCAGGTGGAGTGGGCCCCCTTTGCCCCCACAGCCTGGCTGTGTGCGGCTGTGGTGACACTCACTAATTGTGGGCCCAGCTCCCAGGCCTGGGGATGCCTGTAGGCCTTGGGTTCCTTTGTCTTACCTGAGAAAGTAGTCACCGAGTGGTAGTTCAGAGGAGGAACAATAAGCCTTTACTGCAGTTGCCCTTCTCCACAAATGCTCAACCTGCTGGCCAGCAGGAGAGGCCATGCTGGCAAATTAAAAGTCTCTAAACTTTCTTTATGTCTCCTTGGATACTCCATGGCTTTCCCACTGAATGGCTGAGGCTGGCTTCAGAGACAAAGAGGCCAAGGTCACAGGGCAGAGAGGATCTGCTCAAGTGGTCCTGCCTGGCCAGTAGGTGCTGGATAGGGGATGGGGGTGGGATGAGGGTGATTCTGGGTGGGGCCAGGGCCCTATAGGCTTGAGAAAGCCTCGTGGGGCAGTCAGCTTCGGCAGCTTAGGGCCCTGCTTCCTGACCGTCTCCGTTGCCTGCGGATGGCAGACAGAGTTCTAGGAGCTCTCTGGGTGCTTCCTCAGAGAAAGCACAGCCCGAACCCAGCAGAGCTTGGTGGTCGTACTGCTAAAAGGGATAAAGGGAGGCTCTTCCAGGTCTCCAGAGAATCTTCGCTCCCCCACTTACCCTCCCCCACCCTCCTCACTGAGTCCTCACAGAAGGGGATGGTGGGACAGTTCTGGGCCCTGCCACAGGTTAAGCGCCCTCACACTCCCACCGAAACCTTGGCTGAGCACCTCTGAGTTCTCACTGCAGGTCATGTCCTTGGAGGCAGCAAGGTGGAGTAAAGATACGGAGACCTAGGAGAGTCCCTGTTAACACCTGTTGTTGTAACATTACTAACAGCTCCTCCTTTCACTCTCAAAAGTGCAGGGTTTGCAGAACTAAGATTACCTTTGTGGGGGTGTGCTGACTGGGACTCAGGGCGACCCCATGTGTGTTGAGTAGAACTGCTCCATAGGGTTTTCAAGGCGGTGACCTTTCAGAAGCAGATCACCAAGCCTGTCTTCTGAGGTGCCTCTGGGTAGGCTCAAACAGCCAAACTTTTGGCTAGTAGTCAAGCGCTTCACTGTTCTGCACCATCCAGGGTCGTGGGTTGGCATGAATCAAAACCAGCTTGATGGCAACTAACAAAGACAGCAACACTGACTAGGAGGGAGCACAAAGGAGCGTTCTGAAGAGCAGGAAATTTTCTACACCTTGATCTAAGTGGTGGTCACATGGGTGTACACACATATAAAAGGTCAACGCGTTACACACTTTGCTGTATGCAGATAAAAAAGTATAGAGATAAAAAACAAAACAAAACAAAAACATGGGCCTTGCCTTAAGTACCTCAGTTGGAATCCCAGCTTCTCCTCTTGCCAGCTGGGTAACTTTGGGTGTGTCTGAGGCTCAGTCTCTAAGTCTGTAAATGGGGAGAATGCCACCTACCTCTTTCCCCCTAGCCTGAGAGCTCCATGAGGAAAGGGACAATATATGACACCCCTCCCTGGCCCCTATTAAGGGTCCAGCTCAAGGGATTGCCAATATAATAAGACCCTCCCCCAGGTGTTGGGAAGGGCTGTATGTCTGAGGGGACCCCACAATTCCCAAAGAAAACATCTTACCTTGTTTTACCAACATCCCCGTTGTAATGTCCCTTTTGATGTCACCCCACACCTCTCTAGCTGCTCTTCCCTAAGGCTTGGGGAGCCTCTCTCTCCCTCGGAAACAGCCAGATATGGAGTGCTGAGGCTGAAGCAGGGCCCAAACTAAAAACAAAACCCGTTGCTGTCGAGTCCATTCTGACTCATAGTGACCCTATAAGACAGAGTAGAATTGCCCCATAGGGTTTCCAAGGCTGTAATCCTTACAGCAGCAAACTGCCACATCTTTCTTCACTGGAGCGGCTGGTGGGTTTGAACTGCCAACCTTCCAGTTAGCAGCTGAGTGCTTAACCACTGTGCCACCAGGGCTCCTGGAAGCAGGCCTGGACACTGGAAATCAGGAGTAGGAGCTCTTGGAAGTATTGGGGATGCTGGGTTTGGCTTCATCAGGGGTCGGAGAGGGGTTTGCTTTCCTAGGATGTGCAGAGAGAACTTTATTGGGACTGGTTCTATGCAAGAAAACAGGGCTTGGAGTCTAGATCAGTGATGGTGTGGGGGTGCCCCTAGTCTCTGGCCCCAAGCAGACCCAGGACACAGACCCTGCCCACTGGAATTTCCAGACTGTCTCAGGCCCCCACCAAGCTGAATGTTCCAGGCGCCTCTAGGGGAAGGGCCCCCTTCCCTCCATCACTCTATCTGATTGTCTGCTAGGCTAGTTCTTGGCAATTTCTTGCTCCGTTTCTTTAATCCCTGATTCTCTTCAAGCGCAGAGGGAAGAGGAAAAAGCTGAGGCATTGAGTGGGAGGTGGGTGGAGGAGGGGTGGGACAGCAAGCACCCTTGGACCAGATCTGTGATACCCAGGGCTGGGGCCACTACCTCCTCCTTCTGGAACTCCCCAGGGTTGGGAGGGTCAGTATAAGTGTCCTGTGTGCTAAGACTGTTGGGCTAACAGATATCATTTCTATAGGCCAGTAGCAGAGTCCTGAGGTCAGCATCCCCAAAGTAAAACTCAGAGCACGGGGGAGAAGACAGTGTCAATTCCCCTCAAATTCCCAGGCACAGAGCTGAGACTCAGGCAAGGACTCAGACAGAGTCTAGGCCAGCGTGATGGCTGCCTTAGGCCCCAGAGTGGCATCTTCCCCACTGGCTGTGGGGGAACTGGGGGCAGAGGAGGATCGAGAGGGTTGTATGAGGTGAGGTGTCCCAGCAGACCTGTGCACCCCTCCCGTGGCTGCCCTGCCTCCCTCCTGCAGAAGGCTTCCTACTTCCAGGGTGGGAGGGCCTGTGGCCCCAGGGTGAGCTCTGAGAACAGGAGCCAGTGTGGAGTCTGCAGCTTCCTGGAGGAGAAACCAATTGAGAAGCTCAAATCATGGCAGTAATTAGGCCACTTATTTTGCAGAAGTCCAAATTAAATGGAAAATTTGGTGCTAATGAAAATGTTCCATTTTCCCCTTTTATTAAATCTAGCTCTGTGCCTTCCAAGAGTTTGGGAATAGCCAACCCCTGATGGCTTTCTCACAGCCAGTTCATATCCTCTGACGGTAGAGTCGCTGAGACAGAACACACTCTCAGGGCCTCCAGTTACTGGCTCAGTTGAAAAATGTCCTTCATAAGGCAGCAGCATTATCCCACCCCCAGCTACCCACTCCCCCACCCTCCTTTTCCCCACCAGCATTCCCTAGCCTGTCCCTAGAAGTTGCATGGGCCCAAGGCACCCAGACCCAGAGCGAGGGGCTGCTGGTCTGCCCTTCCGGAGGCCAGAAAAATCTGAGCTCAGCTTCCGTTCCAATGGGCCCTGTGACCCGACCACTTCAGGCTGCCTGCCTCCTGACAACAGGCCTTGCACCCAAGACTCAGATTAGACCAGATTAGATCACATTGTGAGCCCTACTTACCAACTAGGGGACTTGAGCAATTCAGTTTGCCTCTCTGGGCTTCAGTTTCCTCATCTTTCCTTTCTCCACATGGCCCTCAGCCAGAAATGCACAGTTCTAACCATGCTTTCTCTCCTCATCAGTAAAATGGAGACAATGCTATTATCTGTCTGGTAGAGTGTTATGAGGATGAATGGAGGAAGGCATGACAGGGCATCTAGCACACTGTAGGGTGGAGCATAGGTCTGTGGCTGGGTCTCTCCTTGAAGTGTGGCCTGTGGAGAGCTGGAGAAGTCTCTGGCTGGAGGAAGGACATGGGTTAGCTCCCTCTAGCCTCCAGGATTTTGTCAAGCAGGTTTGGCAGGAGTGGGAAGGGAGGAGCAAGAGGAGGCTAATATTCCAGGACACTCCCTCATACCAGGCTAGATATCAGGGGAGGAGCAGCTTACTTTGGTCCTAGCCAGAGAGATGCCTCAGCTTTCAAGCCTGGTTAACAGAGATGGGGAGGCCAGGAGGTGGGTGAAGTGGGTGAGAAATTCATCCTACACAGACAGACAGGCAAACAGAAACAGACACACACATACATACACACTGGCTCAGCCCAGCCCTCCTCAGTGGGGCTGTCAAGGACTTGGCAATGGGGCCCCAAGGAAACCAACAACTTGATGCATATGCCACAGTTAACATCTACATTTTAATTCAACTCCCAATTAATCTACTTATAAGGGTTTTCCAAGAACCTAGTGCGTATCCAAGGAAACCTTGTGGTACAATGGCTAGGCACTCGGCTGCTAACTGAAAGATTGGTGGTTCAAACCCACCCAGCAGCTCCAAGAGAGAAAGAGCTGGTGATCTGCTTCGGTAAAGATTACAGCCAAGAAAACCCTATGGGGTAGTTCTACTCTGTTAAATGGGGTCACTATGAGTCAGAATTGATTCAACAACCCCTAACAACAACAGTGTGTATCTGACACTAGGCTAGAAGTTGGAAAGAGGAGCAAAGCCATAGCCATCATAAAATAATGGGTCCATCAAGCTCATATTCCCTATCTTGGTGACAATCACCCTCCCTACACCTGAGACCCAGATGAGAAACATACATGTCACCTTAACTCCTCTCTCTTCTTTGTCTTCCCATCCTTTATTATCCTATTCTGTGGTTTTTACTTCCTTATTAGTTTCCTACCATACCATTCCAAACTCCACCCCATCATTCTAGCCTGGAACAAGGTCTCTACCTTATTCCAAGCCCCTCATCAGGATTATTATAATAGTCTTTGCAGGTTGTCCCTCCCACAGACCCCAGAAGGATCCTTCTAAAATAAGTATTTGACCTCCTTGCCCTCTACTTCAATCTCTTCAATCATTGTAAGGCCCCCATTATGTTCAGGATAAAAATAAAACTTTGTAATTCACATGCCTGGCACCCTCATCATCTTCCCAACTTCTTCTGACTACACCCCCTTCATCATACCCTCCAGTCATACCAAACAGCTTGTAGTTTCTCAAATGCAACCAGGGTGGACCCCAGTTGTTTTTGTCTTCTTAGGATTCCTTCTCACTTCTAGGAACAGAACCTTCCTCTCTTATGAGGTTTGAATGAAAGTGGGTAGGTGATCTAGGACTGGACCGTAAGAACACCTCATCCTTCCAGGTGCGCAGTGCAGAAATGCAAACATGGCCCATAGGGTCAAGTAGAATCTTTTCTGGGATTTTGGGCTGGAACTAGTGAAAGAGACCACCTCCTTCTTATAATGCTAAGCTCGCAGGAAGTGAGTCTAGGGCTTTTGAGGACCATTTGACTCGTTATGTAGAGAATGCCTCTGACAGCTGTAGAGAGAGACCCAACCTGGCAATTGATTAAGCTCCTGGATCCAATCATGCCTGACCCCAATAATATAAACTTTTCACTCATGTAATAATTTCAACCTTTTTAATAATTAAGCTAGTTTGAATCTTGACTAAAACAATGGCTGAACTGCTTTATACTTGCTGCTCACTCTACCTGCAATTCCCACCTCCCTTGTCTTACTGAAAAATTCAATTCATTTCAAGACTCATCTCAAACATCAACTCATCTAAGAGGCCTCTCTTTTTCCAATCTGATCTAGATGATACACCTTCTCTGTTCCTCCACAGTGTACACCATGTTATGTTGTAATTACCCTTTCCCATAAACAGATGTGAATATTTTGAAGGCTGAGACCACGTCTAAGTCATCTCTATATTCCCTTTGCCCAGCACATAGTCCGACACCAGGCAGACATGCAGGAATGTTTGGGAATGAAGTCGGAATGTGAGGGAATGTAGTCCTTGACTGTGATGGTTAAGGTTGTGTGCCAACTTTGCTGGGCCATGATTCTCAGTGGTTAAGCAGTTATGATGTAGTTTGGCAGTTAGGTAATGATGTAATCAACTGCATGATGAGATCTATGAATAGCCAATCAGTTGAAAATGAGTTTCCTTGGGAGTTGATCTGCCTCCAGTATATAAATGGATGCTCCAACAAGGTTCTCACTCTGGATCCTGCATGTTGCTTATCATCATCTGACCTCTGGTTCTTGGGACTTGAGTTAGCAGCTTACCTGATGATCTTGGGATTTGTCGGCCTCGTCAGCCTGTGAGCCAGAGGTCTGCCATCTGACCTGCCAATCTAGGGTTCATCAGCCCCTGCAGTTACCTGAGTCAGGAGAAGGAGCCAGCCTGATGCCTGACCCACAGACTTGGGACTTCCAGCCTCTGCAACTGTGTGAGCCATTTCCTTGAAATAAATCTCTCTTTCTCCCTCTCTTCCTCTCTCTCTCCCTCTCTCTATATACATACATGTATATATCTCTATATACACACTTCCTGGTTTTGTTTCTCTAGAGGGCCCAGCCTAAGATATTGACTGTTCTCAGCCACTTATTTTTCCCAACATCCACATGAATGACTCTTACGAACATTATGTTGAGTGAAAGAAGCCAGACAGTAGATACGATATGATTCCATTAACATAAAGATAAAAAAACATGCAAAAATAATTGTGAAACTAATCAATATCATTAAGGGCTACATGTGTAAGTAGTAAAACAATAAGGAATGGCAAGAAAGTCAAGATGGTAGTTACGTCTAAGGGAGAGAGAAGAGACTACAACTGAGGAGGAATACAAAGAAGATTTCTGACAGTCTGGAAACACACTATTCTTTTTAATCTGTGTTACACAAATATCAACTTTACTATTATTCTTTACATTGTATGTATCATATTTACATTCTTTCATACATATCATATAGTTTACAACAACAAAGAAAATGCATGGAGAATTTGAGTGTCTAACTTTTTCATTGTTTTCTAATTTTATTATGTTCGAGTCATAGAATACATAATCAATGATATAATTCTTTAGTATCTAAGACTTCCTTTGTGACCTACTATATAGTCAATTCTTGTTAATGTTCCATGTGTACCTCAAAATATACTCTTAAATTATTAGATACAGTGTTTTATATATGTGCATTAAATAAATGTTCCACTGATATTCATAAGATTTTCACTGGCTAATTCTTTTCAGAAGTAGACTGCCGGGTTCTTCCCAGCGTGTCTTAGTCTGGAAGCTCAGCTGAAACCTGTCCACTATGGCTGATCCTGCTGGTATTTGAATACCAGTGGCATAGCTTCCAGCATCACAGCAACACACAAGCCCCCACAGTATGACAAACTGACAGATGTGTGGGGGTTGTGTCCTTTCACCTTACCTGTTCAATCTGTATGCTGAGCAAATATTCCGAGAAACTGGACTATATGAAGAAGACCAGGGCATCAGGATTGGAGGAAGACTCATTAACAACCTGCGTTATGCAGATGACACAACCTTGCTTGCTGAAAGTGAAGAGGACTTGAAGCACTTATTGATGAAGATCAAAGACCACAGCCTTCAGTATGGATTACACCTCAACGTAAAGAAAACAAAAATCCTCACAACTGGACCAATAAGCAACATCATGGTAAACAGAGAAAAGATCGAAGTTGTCAAGGATTTCATTTTACTCGGATCCACAATCAATACCCACGGAAACAGCAGTCAAGAAATCAAAAGATGCATTGCATTGGGCAAATCTACTGCAAAAGACCTCTTTAAAGTGTTGAAAAGCAAAAATGTCACCTTGAAGACTAAGGTGCACCTGACCCAAGTCATGGTGTTTTCGGTTGCCTCATAAGAGTGCGAAAGCTGGACAATGAATAAGGAAGACTGAAGATGAAGTCACGCCTTCAAATTGTGGTGTTGGCCAAGAATATTGAATATACCATGAACTGCCAAAAGAACAAACAACTCTGTCTTGGAAGAAGTACAACCAGAATGCTCCTTGGAAGCAAAGATAGTGAGACTACATCTCACATACTTTGGAGATGTTAACAGGAGAAATCAGTCCCTGGAGAAGGACATCATGCTTGGTAAAGTAGAGGGTGACCAAAAAGAGAAAGATCCTCAACAAGATGGATTGACACAGTGGCTGCAGCAAAGGCCTCAAGCATAACAATTGTGACGATGGCACAGGACCAGGCAGTGTTGCATTCTGTCATACATAGTGTCCCTATGAGTCAGAACTGACTTGATGGCGCCTAACAACAACAACAAATAAATGTTATTAATTGGGTAGCTCAATCATAGATTCAACTGCATATGTCTTACTAATTTTTTCATCTCTTCCATAAGTTTCTGCAAAAGGAGTACTAAATTTTTCCATTATGTCGTAGACTTGTCAATTTCTTCCACAATTCTTCATTTTTTGCTGTGTATTTTGCTTCATATACTCTACCAATTTTTCTTTATAATTGTCATTTTAAACGTAAAGTTATTAAGAGAAAAAGGTTCGGTATCACTCTAGCTTCCTATTGAATTGTTTCTCTTGTCAGTTAGTAATCACCTTCTTTAAATCTTAAGATATATTTTTGGCCTTAAAATCTCTTTTACTTTACAGTTGATTCTCGTTATTCATGGTAGTAATGTTCTATAAAGTCACCACCACACTGAATTAGCAAATACTAAAAACCATTGCTCCTAGAGGAAACACAGGGCTAGGTTCCTGTAAGCCTCTGGTCACAACATTTTCGTCCACCAATCAATACATAACCTTGTTTTCTGTTTAAAGATACCGTATTTAATATATATTGTTGATCCATTAACACTCAACTCATGGCCAACAACAACACTATAACTCATGCCTGAACAAAGTTTGTCTAACACGCATATTTTATCTGTAAGGCACATCATAGCCTTCTTGGGCTTAGGAACACCAGACAACAACAGCAAAATTATCCAAAGAAAGCACAAAAATGCAGCAACAACAAAAAAAAGTGGCACTAAATGGACTGTGAAAAAGTACACTAATTTACAGTATGAGAGCTGAAAGAAGAAGGCAAAGTGTTGCCTTGTTTGATCTCAGTTGGAAAAAAGCATGTCGGGCGACTCAAATTTTTTGCCTCCCAGAGCAACCTGATACATGGGGTAGATTTTTAAATCTGAAAACACGTCTTTCTTCAATTATGGAAAATTCTTGACAATTATCTCTTTAAATATTGCTTGTCTATTACTTCCTTCATTCTCTTCTTATGGAACTTTTATTACATGCATGTTGGAGCCTTTTAATTTAACTTCCATGTTTCTCAATTACTCTTTTATACATTTTTAAAACTCTGTCTCTTTGCGATGCATTTTGGGTGGATTTCTCCAGTTCTAGCTTCCAACTCCATTCTCTGTTTCTCTCTGTAACTGTGCCCAGTCTGGAGTTTATTCCATCTATTGAACATTTAATTTCAACAATCACATCTTTCTTTTCCCAGATTTCTATTGGTTCTGGTTTTATTTATGCCTGCTTTTCTTTTATAATTTATTGTTTTCTTTTATTAAAAGTTTTACCTTTATCTGTTTGAGCTTCTAAACATACTTATTTTAGTCTTTGTCAGACTCTCCTATTAAATTAGTTTTATCTAGAGAGAATTTCAATTGCATATTGATCAAATAATCTGTATGCTGAGCAAATTATCCGTGAAGCTGGACTATATGAAGAACAATGTGGCGTCAGGATTGGAGAAAGATTCATTAACAACAATCTGTGCAATACACAGATGACACAACCTTGCGTGCTGAAAGTGAAGAGGACTTGAAGCACTTATTGATGAAGGTCAAAGACCACGGCCTTCAGTATGGATTACACCTCAACGTAAAGAAAACAAAAATCCTCATAACTGGACTAATATGCAACATCATGATAAATGGAGAAACTACGGATGTTGTCATGGATTTCATTTTACTTGAATCCACAATCAATGCACATGGAAGCAGCAGTCAAGAAATCAAATGGCACATTGCATTGGGCAAATCTGCTGGGAAAGACCTCTTTCGAGTGTTAAAAAGCAATGTTGTCACCTTGAGGACTAAGGTGCGCCTGACCCAAGCCATGGTATTTTCAGTCGCTTCGTAAACATTCGAAAGCTGGACAATGAATAAGGAAGACCAAAGAAGAATTGATGTCTTTGAATTACGGTGTTGGTGAAGAATACTGAATATATCATAGACTGCCAGAAGAATAAACAAGTCTGTCTTGGAAGAAGTACAGCCAGAATACTTCTTGGAAGCGAGGATGGTGAGACTTCATCTCATGTACTTTGGACGTGTTATCAGGAGGAACCAGTTCCTGGAGAAGGACATTATGTCTGGTAAAGTAGAGGGTGACCAAAAAGAGAAAGACCCCCAATGAGATGGATTGACACAGTGGCTGCAACAATGAGCTCAAACACAGCAACAATTGTGAGTTTGGCGCAGGACCGGGCAGCGTTTCATTCTGCTGTACGTGGGGTCACTATGGGTTGGAACCGACACCATGGCACCTAACAACAACAACAGAGTGAATTTTGGTTTGGATTGCTGATTTTTTTTTTCTTCACAATAAATCTCTTTATATAGCTTTGGAATATTAATTTGTAGGCTCATTTTAAGTGTTCTTTTCCTCCCCCTTCTCTTTCTCATCTTTCTTCTCTTTTCTTTCTCTCTCCTCTCTCTGTTTTCACCTATTCCTATCTGGCTAAGCCAGGTCTTATAATGTTGTTGTTGTGCGCCAGACAGTCGATTCTGACTCAAAGTGACCCCGTGTGACAGAGTAGAACTGCCCCATACGGTTTTCTTGGCTTTAATCTTCACAGCAGCAGATTGCCAAGTCTTTCTCCCACAGAGTCTCTGGGTGGATTTGAACCACCAACTTTTCAGTTAACAGCTAAGCGGTTAACCATTTTTGCAACCAGTAGTTTGTAATTCCCTCCCCTTGGATGTAGTGGGGGATGCCACCTAATCGTAGAGTCAGCAGTTAGCTTGCCTTCATTCTTGATCACAAAGCTGCATCTTTATCCCCCCTGTCCGTTAGGAGCGCTTTAATCCCCTTTAATTTACAAGGTTCAACTTCAAGACCTACAGGAGTTGAACTCTCAACTGCTTTGCTTGATGCCAGACCCTGAACCAGAAAAATTATGACTTCAGTTCCACTCACCATTTTAAATTTTGATTTCATTTCTGGTTCATGGAGATATTAATTATTATGAACTTTTGGTTTTTTCTTCATATAATTTACTGTCATTGCTCCTTGTATAGCACAGATCAGGTAATCAAAATGTGAACCAACAGCACCATTCTGAAGTGGACAATGCCCCCACCCCCATCTCTATTCAGAAAATCTGGATAAGGAGCCTGATGGATCCAGCTTATGTCACTGGGCCCAGGGTATGCAGTGCTATGACTGGTTCACCTTGGGTCACATGCCCACCTTGTGGTGGAAGTAAGCTAGGGCACCTGGATTGACAGCCCTATCAGGTCAGAGAGAGGTGTTCCCCAAAGGAAAGGAAGAATAGTTCACCAAAGTAGGGGATGGGATAATGTGCTGAGCAAAACACAATCACGGCTCTCACAGTCATCTATTGAGAAGGGGTCTTATGATCTGGAAAGCTAAGACTTACTCTTATATTTCCACATCAACACTTTCAGAGCCCAGTGGAGGGCTGAGTGCCAGGCATGTCCTTAGCTGGATTGACTGGAAAGCACTCTAGTGCAGCACAGGAGAGAATCAACCTCTCTCCCAAGTTTTTCTACAAGGACAACGGAGGCAGAGAAGCAGGGTCACAGGTCTGGTCAGTGTATGAAGTTTCCTCAACTGAGACATTTTCTTCGCTTTCCTCCAAGCCCCAGAGGTGTATCAGTGGACAAAGAGGCCCCAAAAATAAGGAAGGAGGGACCTGGTGCTGTGCTGAAGCATGCCATCTTGTCTTTACTGTGGGAACCAATCACTTGTTTAAGCCCTGGTTTTAGTAATCAGCCCAGAGTCATGAGCTGCTAGGCAGGTGGGCAGCCTACCAGGAGGCTCTGGTGGGAGGACAAGTGGGCCATGGATCTGGGCTAGCTAAGGCACAGACCCCTGCCTCCCACATCAGGGCCATGGGGAGGTTAGGTGGAGATTGGCGGTTTCTCAGACAGGGATCCTGGGGCAGCTTCTACCCTATGCCCTCAAACCCCCATTTCTAGGCCTGCTCAGCCCTGCCACTGCTGCAGTCTCAGTTAATGGCATCTTTCATTTCATTTAGAGCTTGATTTGTTTACAAACTAATAAATATGATTTATAAAATGTGCCCATGGTTTGCTAATTACTGCACATATGGCGTTTGCATTTTCTAAAACTGGCATTTGCATTCTTTGTAGGTTATGACTTTGTGTCCCCAGTGCTAATTAGTCTGATTAGGCAGATAACTTCCCTGTTACTGGACTGAGAGGCTGAAGGCTGGGGCACTGGGGGCAAAGAGGCTGTGACTGTGGCCAGCTTTGCAGGGAGGAGCCAGGGAGGCCCCAGGACTTTGCTGAGGACCCTGGAATGTCAAGCAGCCCTTTTTGTGTCCTTTCTCAAATCCAATTAAGTACAATTAGTTCGCACGAAGTTCTTACTCAGGCCTGATCTTCCCACTGAATGCACAATTTCTGCACTGTCACAGAGCTGGGTCAGCCTGCGGGGGATCAAGAGGCTGAGCGGGAGGGCCTTTGGCAGGAAAGGAAGGCTGATGGATCCTTCCCAGTGACCCTTCCCGGAAGGATCTACAGTGCCAGACTTGCCAACACCCCAAGACCTGGGGGGCTCAAAGGGAGTCTCCAGGCCACCAGGCCAACTTACGAGCCTCAGTTGGGGAATCTCCCAAGTCATCTAGCCCCCAGGATCTGTCCTCAGGCCCCTGGGCAGCCTCAGAGGCAATGCATCTGGCTGTATACCGGCATTGGAGGAGCAGGCTCCAAGGCCTGGGAAGTGGATCCCAGCAGGGGGAACTGCCTTTGAATGGGCCTAGGTCAGGAGCAAAGACAGCCATGTCTGGGGATCAGAGCCTCTGGTTTTCTGGAATGTGAAACCCCTGAGGTTCTTGTAAACTAAAAAGGAGGGGAACGGCGCCTCCTGTAAATGATTGGGATTGGATTGCTTGCCAGCCTTAGTGAAATTGGGCTGGCACCAGATTTAAGTTGTGTTAGAAAAATAAGGAAATGTGTCATTGCTTGCACTCCGAGCATCACGGAGCAGTTTTTACCTCTTCATTGCCTCCAAGGGAGATGACATCCCTCAAGCATTTAGTAGAGATGCACACATTTGAGATGTATTCATTTAGTATGGCACACATCTTTTCAATGGTTCCTTTCAAGGATAGTTATATTTTAAACAGAGCTTAGAGTGAGGTTCCCCATTGACGGATGTGCAATGTGGAACCAGGGTCTGAAGCTGAGTGAGGCCAGGGAAAGTTTTCCTAGAGACCCTGTAGACACTCACTAGGGCAGTCCCTGGGCCCCAAGTCTGTCATCTTGCCTTTCACCCCCACCGCCCCCCCACTCTGTAGCCAAACATTTTGAAAGAACCTGGTCACACACTGTCCATCTTCTTTCTTGCCCCAGAACATCCTTTCTCTCCTCACATGGCCTTCGTCCCCAGCTGGGTAAGTGTCATCTTTGTGCTCCTTCAGTTCCTGGTACTTCTCCTGTCACAACATTTAACAACTGGGTTGAAATGACTATTTTCCCGTCTGTCTTCCCACAGAACCAAGAGCAACTTGAGGGCAGAACTGTGGCCACCCTCAGCCTGCTGTAACCTCAGTGTGTAGTCAAGCTTGTTGGATGGATGGAAGAATGGATGCATGGATTTCTATGGTTTCTGGAAACCATCTTCTTGTGCACAGGCCTTTATCTCTGCTTGGTCCTGGGGCTTGAAGGGGCATAACCAGCCCAGGACAGTGATGGCGTGTGGTTAAGGCAGCAGCATTAACATGGGCCCAACTTCTTTGTGTGGGGTAGGACAGGAGGCCTCAGAGTCCCAGGCAGGAAGGAGCTATGGTCCCAGAATCACCTGGGCCCAGGTTGGCCTTCCTCATAGGGTCAGGAACCTGGAAGGAACCTTAGACCTGCACTTGAAGGTCTGGGAAGTTCTAGAAAGAGAATCCTGAACTTGGAGGGCAGAGACTGCAGCTGGGTAACCTTGAAAGTGTCACTTCTCCTGACTGAGCTTGGATTTTCTCCTTTGAATGATAGGGATAAAATAGCCATTCAGGCTTCCTGAACAATGATTCAAGGAAGTAACTAGACAGGAAGGGACCAGTAATGTGCATGTGTGTATGCGTATTATGCAGGCATATGTGTGGAGGAGGAAAGAAAGTGTGGATCAGCCCAGGCAAGGCCAGTCCTGCTGGTGGCCTTTAAGAGAGCAGAGCTTGGCTCAGTGGTCAGGTGGTTATTCAGGACCCTGAGAGGTGGGTCCAAGCCTCCTCCCTCATCTCCCCAGAGCTTTGACTTGAGGAAGGTACCATAAGAGAATTTGCCTTGGCCCATCCATTTGAATTTCATAACTGGCATCCTAGAGTAGGGATACGATTCTTTCTCTTTCTTCAAAAATATGCTATATTATGTTTTAAAATGGTTTTTGAAGTAATAAAGGCATTTTCAAAGGCAACAAACAAGTCTCTGGACAGACTTAATCTGAGGCCAAAAGCCAGAGATAGGGATTTACTTCCTATAACAGCTCCTTTCAAGTGAGATAAAGTGGAAGACCAATTCCCCTTCCTGAAAGGAATCCAGAGAGGGGTAGGAGAGGGCATCTCAGGAACCCCTCCTCTAGGGACCAGAAGCCCTTGTTTATGAACTAGGCCGGCAGCTCCACAACCCCGCCCCCCCACTTCATCCAGCTGCTGAGGGTCACCTTGGCTTTGGCCCTATTGCACCCACTGCCTCCATGGTGGGCCTGGCCTCAGCCTCCCTCAGAGCCCCTTCACCATGTGCCCTGGAATCTGTTATGATCCTGGCTGCACAGTTAGAGTCAAAGCTGGGGAGGGACACTGAGGCTGGAAACCACAGGGCAGGTGTTGATGGGCAGAGCAGAGGGCAGAAACCTCAAGCGTAGCTCAGACATTTTCCCCAACCTCCACACCTGCGCACCCAACACCTTCTTGGATGGCCACAGGTGTCTCAGGCTCAGAGTCCGTAACTAGATACATCACCACCTCCACATCTACCTACCTCCTGTGCTCCCAGTCATCAAGATGCTATCACTCCCTCCCTAACCATGGGACAGAGCCAGCTGGCATTCCGGAAGGGAGTGGGACGGGGGATGCTCACTCCCCAGAGACTCCCCAGCCTCAGAGAGAGGCCAGTGGATGAGCTTGGCCTGATCAGAAGTCAACCTCTACCCCCAGCTGGGGATCACTCTTGGAGCCTTCACCACAAGAAGTTCTAGGGAAGTAAAGAGATGGAGGATCCACAGACAACCCTTAGGAGGCCCAGCTTCCCTCTGTTCTTCCGTCCCCTTCAAGACCTTACCAAAGGGACCAAAACTGACAGTCTTTAATGATTTTGGTGTACACAACTTTGTATGGCCACTTTGGCCTTCTCCTCTTTAGGTTATGTCTAATAGGGTGAGGTTATAATATAAACTTTTGCACAAGCATCCATATATCTACCTATTCTCACCACACATATACACTGTATAGGTACACAGGTGCCCACACAACACCCCGTAAATATATACAGATACCCAGGCATGCACATAGATGAGCAATTGTATATCCACATGTAAACCCCTATATACTGAGCTTTGAAGCCCAGGGGTACAAGGGCACGATGCAGGCCAATAAGCTGATAATGCTCCTTGGAAAAAACCTTGAGATGAAATGAAAAAGAAACTAAAAAATGATGCCATCTCTTTCATGAGCTGAGCTAACAGCCCCAACCACCTCTGTTGGCTGCTCACATGTTGGTGATGGGCCACGTGCTGCTCTACGGCTTGGGTAAGGCTCCTGCCTCTGGAAGCAGTTGTGCTCTCCTACCCAGAAACACCCTGAGGGCATCTTCCCTGTCTCAGGTTACTTCTCAGGCCTTTGGGATGCTATTATATTAGAGCGGAAAGACTCACTGGGTTGGACCTGGATGTTGTTTCTAAGACCACTGCTTACTGGCTGTGTGAACTTGAACAAGTCACTTAGCTTCTCTGGGCATCAATTTCCCCATCATAGGTATCCAGCTACCTCCAGAGATGATGAGAATTAATGACAGTGAATGTTGCAAAGTCTTGTACATACACAAGGAGTTATTCATATGTTCTTCTGCCTCCAAAGCTGGCCTTCTCTGTGGAGACGACGCAGTGTTTTTGAACATGGAGACAATTCCCCAAACTGTGCCCTCCCCCTCTCCAGTATTTCTGCCTTGGGTTGTCAGAAATGGTAATCTTCTCTCAGGCCTGAAATTATGAGCCCGCTTTATTGGTCAAAGGCCATAATAATTTGAGCTCTTATTTTATAAACTCATTTCTGCACAGTGATATCCTGATAGGAGCAGGAATAATAAATCACAAACATGTCCCCCAAGATTGCATTGTAAACGTCAAACTAGACAGGAAATTGTAATTAAAGAAAGGAAATTGCTACAAAGAAGCACTTGATTTTAAAATGAGCCAAGCATAGAATTTTCTAAGCATTTAATTATAGTCCAATTTCAACCGACTTGGCTTTTGCAGTCATATTTCTTATTAAAACTCTTCTACATAATAACCAAATTTCCCTGCTTACACAGGTCCAGCCCGTCAGAGGCTAAGGACACTGCACAAGTACGGGGATTAGGAACTTTGTAGGGACTGTAATCATGGTGAAGTTTAGAGTGATGGACACAGGTGTTGGGATTTTAAATCAACCGAAGTTGAATTTCCAGCTAGCAGGGAATCAACTAACACCTGTGTGGAAGCAGATTTGGCTTGACTTCAGCGCAGTGAGAAATTCACTCAGGCACTTGCTTCTGTCGGTGAGCCAGGCTTCCATGTTCTGCTCCTCAGCCCCACAACATGCACAGGAACAGCCCCCACCCAGTCTATCCACCATCAGGTCACACTTTACCCAGGTGTAACTTTGACTGGGCTCAGTACAACATGCATGTCTTTGCAACTGGATTCTGGGCTGGCAGCTTGTATGTGTGTTCAACCAGGTGTTCAGCATCCAGAGGCGGTAGAGCAGAGTCGTGAAGAATATAGGATGTGTGTCAGACAAGCCTGAGCTCAAATCCTAACTCTGCTACTCACCTGAGTTGGGTAAGTCACATAACGTCTATGAACCTCAATTTGCTCATTTTGTAGAACGAGAATGATAGTCTCCATCGCATATGTGAATTATTAAGTGTCTAGTACATGATTAACATTCATAAATGGAAGTGGTTATAATTGCTATTATGGCCTGAGTCTGTGTTGTGCTGGGGGGGGAGGATGGAGGGATTGATGGGCTATCTTGATGGATGTGGGCAGTCCAACTACATGGGGCTGAGCCAGACCAATTAGTGGTGGAGGTGGGAAGTGGGGATTGTGACGGATGACTAGGCACATGGTGAGGAGCGATCAAACCACATTAAGACGTCTTTGTTGGCTCAGGAATGATCCTCAAAGTACCCTGTCCACCAGGTCTTCTTGTCTCTCCATCAAATTTATGTTGTTGTTAGCTGCCATCAAGTCAGCCCTTGATTCATGGCAACCCTACGCATGACAGAATGAAATGCTGCCCAGTCTTGTACCATCCCCATGACCGGGTTAAAGATGTGGCTCAGACCATGTGATCTATAGGGTTTTCATTGGCTGATTTTTAGAAGTAGATCACCAGGCCTTTCTTCCTAGTTTTTCTTAGTCTGGAAGCTCTGCTAAAGTCTGCTTAGCTTCATAGCAACACACAACCCTCCACTGACAGATGGGCGGTAGCTGCGCATGAAGTGTGTTGGCCCAGGTCTCTTGCATGGAAAGCAAGAATTCTACCCCTGAACCACCAACGGCTCCATAAAATTTATAAAGCCGTTGCCGTCGAGTCAATTCTGACTCATAGCGACCCTATAGGACAGAGTGGAACTGCCCCCATAGAGTTTTCAAGGACTGGCTGGTGGATTCAAACTGCCAACCTTTTGGTTAGTAGCCATAGCGCACTGTAGTTCTTAACCACTGCACCACCAGGGCTCCTTAAAATTTATAAGGCCCCAGAAACTGGTTAATTATTTGTTCAACCTCTGGTCCATAGCAGCTGCTGCTGCCAGCTGGGATTCCCCATGCTCTCCTGCAGTTGGCTTAGCCTCTCTCACAAGAGGAAGCAAGAAGACTCAGAACCAGAAGGTCCTTTTTGGAGTCTTCCTCTCTCTTCAAACATTCAGCTATGTTTGGGGAGCTAGAGAGGTAAAGTCTGACAACAGCGAAACAGAACTTGGATCCAAGAAAGACCCAATGACTGCTGTCTCAGCAGAAACACTGCCCAAGGAGGCACTGTGAATGGCGGCCAGGAAGGTCTGTGGGTCTGCCTGTGCTGATTTTGTATCACACAATCTCCAAGGAGTGCTATTTACATAGACTACAATATGAGTGCCCTGCTTCAAATTGTGCAGTGTACAAACCCACAACTGAATATGATGAACCTAGACTCTGGGCCCAGAGTTAATTCCAAGGCAATAGGGAAGCATGGTTTCTGACAGAAAGTGTTGAGGTGGGCACCCATCTGCCTTCCTGCAGGGTATCTCCATCTCAACTGGTGACGAGTCAAATGTATGGATCATACCACACAGGATAATGTGTGTGTGTGGTTGATGACATAGGACTAGCCACCTGGGGCTGTGACCATGCAGGAGGACTGACTGGCTCTTGCTGTGAGAACTAAAGAAGGCTTCATAGCAAAGGTGACGTTGGAGGTGGTCACAGAGAGAGCACACTGGAGTGTTTCAGACACCTATGAGGAAAAGGCATTCCAAGGGATAGAAGAACCTGGGCAAAAGTACAGAAGTGTGAAGATACTTTCATTCATTCAAAAAGTATTTATTGTGACTATCATGTGCCAGGCACTGTTCTGGGCACTGGCAATACTTCAGTAAACACATCAGGTAAAAATCCTCACCCTCATGAAGTTCCCTTTCTAGTGGGAAGAGACAGATAAGAAATACAATTGCAAATTATGTATATTTGTTTAGTATTGTCAGAAGGTAATAAGTGTTACATAGAAAAATAAAGCAGGGAAGGGAGATAGAGAGTATTGGTAAAGAGTTGCAATTTTAAATAGGGTGACCAGGGATCTTACTGGAAAGGTGATACTTGAGCAAGACACAAAGGAGGTAGAGGAGCAAAGCAAGCAGACATACAGGAGAAGAGCATTCTGGGCAGAAGGAACAGGAAGTGCAAAGGCCCTAAGGTTTAGCACATTCAAGGGACAGCCAAGAAGCCATGTGGCTGGCACAGAATGAAGAGGGAAAAGTAGTAGGAGAGGAGAGCGAATCTGTATCAGTGGCCAGATTACGTAGGGCCTTGTAAATGATTGTAGGTACTCAAACACGATCAGGATCTTTCTGACTACATCACTGAGAACAGACTGAGAGGGGTCAGTGGTGGAAGCAGAGACTGACTGGGTTCAAAACCTTATTTTGCCACCTCTTAGCTGTGTATCGTTGTTGTGTGCCATCGAGTCAATTCAAACTCATAGTGACCCCATATCACGGAGTATAACTGTCGCATAAGGTTTCCTAGGCTATAATCTTTATGGAGACAGATCGCCAGCTCTTTTCTCCCACTGAATGGCTGGTGAGTTCGAGCGCTTAACCACTGAGCCACCAGGGCTCCTTTTCCTAGCTATGTAACTTCAGGCAAATTACTAAACCTCTCTGCACCTCAGTTTCTCAAATGTAACCCAGGGATCGATAATAGTGTCAACCTCACAGGATTGTTATAAGGTTTAAGATCGTTAATTCACCTAAAATGTTTATACAGTGCCTGGCTTGTATCAAGTACTGCATGAGTGCTAGCCACTATTATTTTTAACAGGACAGTGATGGGTCAGATTTTGGGTATGATAGATAGAGCTTACCTAAGTGGGAGTGGGCAGGGTGGGAGGCAGAGGGCAGGCCTGGAGACAGGAGACTGCCTTTTACAGTCGTCCAGGGGAGAGATGACGGTGGCCTGGACTAAAAAGTCAGGGTGGGGTGGGGGATGGAGAGAACAGGTAGGATTTGGGCGAAATGTATGAGGTAAAATCAACAGGATTTGGCGATGGTCAGCTGTGGGGAGCACAGAGAAATGAGATCACACCTTCCTCCTCATGGTGGGGTTCCTGCCATGGCCTTTTGTTGCTCTCTGTCCTGAAGTGTCACTGCTCCCTCTGCCCACAGAGTGTCCCTCTTGGGAAGATCCCTCCCTCCCCTGCTCAGAGGCCCCCTGACTCCCCATCCCAATGGGATCAAGTCCAGACGGCTTGGCTTAGCGGTCAAGGTCCTTCCCACTTTGACCCTAACCAGCTTTAGCTCTCACTGTCCACTTCAGTCCCCCTGCCTCCTTCTACAGCCTTCCCACCCCTTTACCCCCATTCCAGGTTGCCCACCTGCAGCTCCAGGGTCAGTGCCTCAGAAGCAGTGTCTCCTGCTAGTGACTCAGGGCTGCCTCCTGGTGGCCACAAGCCCCCATACAGCAGGTGACTTATCTGCATTCCCTTGTCAGTAAAGGTCTCTCGAGCCAGTACCTCCCCTACAAGCGACCAGCTCTACCTGGGCACAGTCTCCTCTGTGGTTGCATCTTGGAGGGAGCCTACTCCCTGTCCTCAGGTGCCCCCAGCTGGGACCAGCCAGGCCCAGTGTGCAAAGTAGGCAGGCGTGTGTTCAGGACTATAACTGACTGTCCCTACCTTGTAACCTTTTGATCAGGAAGACCCCTAAGGCTACGTTGCTCTCCCCTGTGAAGACAGACCCTCAGGAAAAGGCCCCCAGCTCCCAGTTAAGATGACATTTTAATGGAGGAACTCAAGACACTGAGGGAGGTAACAAGGCCTACCACCTAGGGCCAACCAGTCTCCAGGGCACCCCAAAGACATTCTTCCCTGCAAAGAGAGGGTGAGCCAGCTGCCAGGTTGTGCAGGTCACACTAGGGCTCCATCTCTTTCTGGCCAAGAAAAAAGACCAGGTCCAAATTTCTCACCCTGGCCTCCAAGGCACCCTACCCCTCCACAGCTGCCCAAGAAGAACTCTGCAGTCTGGCTGTGCCCAGCTGCTCCTCCTGCCTGATGGACTACCTCCCTGCCTTGCTCATTCCTGTGCTCTACCTTCCTAGCCAGCTCCTGCACCCTGTCTTCCAGGGAGCAAGCCCCCCCCACCTCCTTCACCACATCTGCCTCTCCTTCCTCTTTGTTCCCAGAGCCACCACCGAGGAACCTTCAGGGCAGAGAAAGCTTCAGGCTCCAAGCCCCAGTCCTGCTTGCTCTGAGGCCTTCCACAGGTTCCTGTCAGGCTTCCTCTAGGCCATGAGCCCTCCCAAAGCAGGGATCGCCTGCCTTTTCTTTCTCTCCTGGGACCCAGCACTGTGGGAGCATGAAGCAGGTGTTCAACCCATAAAGGAAGAAAGGACAGTTTTCCCCCTGGGGCTTCAGGCCTAGATACAGGGCCCGACGTGAAGGAGTCAACTTGGTGGGAGCCTCAGGCAGCAGAAGCTGGGGACAGAGGATTTAGTGGGTCCAGAGGCAGCCCCTCATGGTGGACAAACAGGACTTTCAGCAAGAAGCCCCAAGCCACGTCTGAGGGAAAAGCAACGTCCATTAAGTCCATTAACTTTAACACTGAAATCAATGTTGCAGCCACCAGAAGTAATTAGCGTAATTCACATTTCAGATCAGGAGATTTTTGAAAACCGAGTTTAATTACATTGAAAAATGACAACTTCATTTTCCCTCCCTAGATAGGTTCCCCTGATGTTCCTCACACTTTCATTAAAAAGAGGACTGGTTGCAGATTTTTTTTTTTTTTTTTTTTTAAATAAAGTGCCATTAACAAAAGAAGTACTTTGGCTGTTTTAGAGCTAATAAATCAACTTGGATGCCCACAGCATGGTTCAAGTGGCTTTGAAATGTTCCCTTCCTTGTAGCAGGGCAGTGTGTGTGGTTTTAGGCCTAAGGGAATCCAGCTGGGGCTCTCAGGCAGCCAGAATGTCTCTGAGAGATCATCAAACCCGTTTTACAGATAAGCAAATTGAGGAACAGCCAGCTAAGGAGACCCACTCAGGGTCACCTTGTCCCACCCCATGCTAGGTGCAAGGGATGTAAAGATGGCTCCTGCCGTCAAGAAATCAGGGAGAGAGAGATGTGGGCCATGGTAGGCTCAGCACAGACCAGCTTGGGGAGTCAAGGAAGGCTGGTTGAAGGGCATAACATCTGATCTGACTCTTGAAGGATACAGGATTTAGTAGGGAGAAGAATAGGAGGCTGCCATTCCAGATTGGGTAGAATGTAACCACAAAGTCCAGGCAATGGGCAGAAAACTCTGAAGTGTATCTGTGCCTGGGCCAGGCTCTCACAGGAAACGAGGTCTGCAGATGCCCCATCGGACCTCACTGTGATTTCTTAGACAGGAGGCCCTTACATCCATCTGAGGATGTTGGAGTTCCCAGTAAATTAAAGATGACAGCCAGGAAACCACCCCCACCTCTACCTCATCCTATCCCATCAGCATCCCATGCCCTGCTACCACCCCGGTCCCATTTACTATTCCATCAAGCATTTCAGCCCCAGCCTAAGCACCTTATCCCATCTCTTCATCTTCACCTCAGACCTGCCCCACCCCCAGAATCTTAGCCTGAACATCCTTTTTTCAGCTTCCCTCAAGTCAGGCTTCTTCCTTGTAACCTCTGGCCCTTCCGACAGATGCATCTGAACCTCCCCAACCCATAACTTGGTCCCATGTGTTTGTTTAAGAGGCTGCCATGGTACTAATTGCTGTGTTTATTCCTGCTCGCCAAATGCGCGCTGTTTTGCAGGCATTTGCTTGAGTGGCTCTGGACGCCTGGTCTTGCTTATTTTTCCTTTTTTTTTTTTGGTTGGGGGAGAGGGAAGTAGGGGGGAGAGGAAACAAAGAGAAACTTCCTTCTGATCTTTGCTTCCCAGCACTGCCTTTCTGGAGTCACAGACTGAAGTCAGGGCTGAGATTTGTCCCCAAGTCTGCCACGCCCCTCCTCTCCAGGGAGGGGCCCCGGGCTCTGGCGTGGATCAGGAGATTTCGGTTCACTGCTGGGAGGCTGGGACAGCACCTCCCCCTGTGGAATCATGTCTCTGCCTTCCCAGCGGCCCCCATGGCCTGAAAAGCAAGCATTAGCTCATTGGCTGTGCAGTGTATCCTGGCCTGTTCTCTAAGTAAAGGAGCAACCTAGATGAGAATGTTGTGCTTCACTGGATCTCAGAAGATGAGGCAATAAATGTGTGCCATCCCAGCCTCCAGGGATCCCCAAGAGGGCTGCTCAGTCAAGCAGGCCCCCAGTTCCCAGCACCCCCCTTCCTTTGCCAAGCTGCTCCATTGTGTGGGCCTGCCGGCCAGGGTGGGGGCAGGAGGGTCATGCCTGCCCGGGTCTTCTCATCATAGGCCCTTGCTGAAAGGCCCCATTCCCCCTCCCAAGGGCCCCGCCAGCCAGGCCAGGGTCAATGGGATTAAAGGCTCAATTCACACCAGTCAGTTCTCTGGTAACACGATTTCATTAGAGGCAGGCAGGGAGGAGAATGGACAGAAACAGCTGGTGTATAAATTATAAACTCTACTTTGTACTGAGTGAGCACACCTTTCCCCAGCCACATGACTAATTAATGTGGCGGGGAGTGGACTTGAAGTCAAATTGCCTTTTCCCCCTTCTCTCCTGGGGCTTGGTTAACAACAGGTCCCCGTAAAGCCAGGAGAAGGGAAGATTATGCAAAGCTATCATCATATGAAAATAGCGTATTAACATACTGCCTGTGAGCTGTGTCCAATCAGTTCCCTCCCAGTGATGTGTGTACGAAACAATTAGAATGGCATTTCTACCACGCTTCTTTAATACATTTTGGCATGAATACAATCTAGGAGTGGGGGCCCAGACATCTTGCAGGCACGGTTTTCTGTAACACCCCTGGGATGTTGGGGGTGGAGTTGGTGGGATCTTGGGGGTGTGGGAGGGAAGTGGGCTGTGTTCCTCCAGGCCAGAATCAAAGGCGCAGTTCTCTGGAGAGATGCTGTGGACACTGCCAGTCACCCACCACCTCTGTCTACCTGAGGAAAGAGGCTTCCTTCCTCCTGAGCAAGGGACCACAGACCCTAGTTGCCCCTCTGCAAGCAACAGCAAGAAGTTCTAGAGTAAGAATGATACTTTTAAAATGTCGATTATATATTAATCCTCTGCTGGCCTGCCCTCCAGAAATGACTTTTTATCTCACTTAGAATAAAAAGCAAACTCTTACAGGGGTTTAATCTAGCCCCTGCCTACCTCTCTAGGTCCTCTCTCACCACTCTTCCCCTCAAGCACTAACTTCAGCCACTCCAGCCTTCTTACTATCACACACGCGCGCACACACACACACACACACACACACACACACACACACACAGAACCTCCCTGCCTCAGGACCTTTGTACTTGTTCTTGCCTCTGCCCTGTGTGATTTTCCTTCTTATCCTGCAGATCTTGGCTCCTCAGAGAGGGCTTCTCTGACCAACTGGATCTAAATCAGCTCCATCCTAGTCACTCACTGTCTGCCCCTCTGCTTTGTTTTTTCATAGCTTTTATCACAGTCTAAAATTACCTTGTGTATGGATTTGTTCTTATTGGCTGCTTCCTACTTGAAGATAAGCCCCTGAGTGCAGGGACCTTGTCTGTTTTGGTTGCTGTTGTATTCCCGGCATAGAGCGGTACTAGCATAGTAAGGCATACCTGGGTAGCAGAAACGGGTAAGCACTCAACTACTAGGCAGAAGGTTGGTGGTTTGAACAGAAGCATCTTGCAAGGCAGGCCTGGCGATATGCTTCCAAAATGTCACAGCCTTGAAAACCCTATGGAGCAGTTCTACTCTGCACACGGGGGGGTCGCCATGAGTTGGAATCAACTCAATGGCAACTGACAACATTAACAATAGCACATAGTAGGTGCTTGGTAAATATTTTTTGGAGGAGTGAATAAACTCCAATCCTGGCCATCTGGGAACTCCAGGGAACCAATAAGACCTGGGATGGATCTTGGCTTTGCTGGATCTCCCTTGGGCTTTGGGCAACTGACTTCCTCTCTCACTTGCCAAACCTTCAGTCAGCACCTGCTGGTTGCCCAATATTGAAGGGCTGGGAGAAGTAGGAATCAAATATGGTTCCTGCCCTGAGGGGCCTGAAACCTAATTGGGGAAATAAGTCTAGAGATGAGAAAAGAGAGCCAGTTCTCTAAGTCAGGATTTGAACACAGAGGTACAAAGGGATGAAAAGGTGGGAGCCATGGGCCTGCAGCTGGCTCTATTACTCATCTTGCTGTGTGACCTCAGGCCAGGCATTGAACCTCTCTGGACCTCAGTTTTCTCACCTGAAATGCACACAACAACCAAGGGCACTGTTAGAGCTTATTGAGTCTAACTATTTATTTCAGATATGGGCAAACTGAGGCCCTGAGTGTGACAAAGCTTTGCCCAGGCTCACAGAGTGAGTTGGTGGCAAAGCTAGCACCAGTGTCCAATCTGGGGTCTGTGTGTTTCAGAGGGATGTCAGATCGCCCACCCTCCTCTGCCACCGGACTCCTGAATAGATCCAGCTCCTCCAGGGGTCCAATTGGCACCCGGCCCTGACCCCACAGCCCAAAGAAAGAGCCAAGAGCCCTGAGCATGCTCCTTCTTCCTCACAACATAGGGAGTATCCAGGTGGAGGCTGTATCATGTCCCCTTGGGGCTGCCATGAGACACCTGGAAAGTGGCCTGCTGGCCACTACCCAGATTCTGTCTGAACAAAGCCTTGTTTCTGTGTGTCAGAATCTAGTACAAACAAGCCCAGCTCGGGTCTTTCCTCCTTAACCTACTCTGACACTTCTGGGAGTATGCCTTCCTGAACCCTAGTGTTTGTGTTTAATTCAGCAGTGTAACTAACACATTTTACTGAGCATTTACTACATGCCAAGCACTGTCCTGGGTGCTGGAGACGCACCAGTGAGAAACAGACATAGTTCCTCCCACAGAGCTTACCTGTAATGGGGAGAGACAAATACACACAACTACTACTAGACAAAACATGGTGGGTGATTACAAGCATTATAAATAAATAAGTAAATAGGCAGGGGAGGAGACTAGTGACCCAGGTGCTATTTTATAGGGTGGCCAGGGAAGGGCTCGTGAATAAGGTGACATGTGGGCAGACACCTGGATGAACTGATGGAGCAAGGAATGCACATTTCTCCGGAAGAGCATTCCCAGTAGAGGGAACAGAAAGCTCAAAGGCCCTGAGGTATGAGAACGCTCAGCATATTTGAGGAACAGCAAGGAGGCCCATGTGTGGGAATGGAGTTAGCTGGCAAAAGACTAGCAGGGAGAGGAGGTTGGAGTGGTAGGTGCAGAAGAGAGGAGGAATGGGGGTAGATGGTGTAGGGCCTCAAGGGCCTCAAGGGCCCTGGTAAGGACTTCAGATTTCATTCTGTGGGAGGTGGGAAGACATAAAGGAATGACATGATTGGACTTATATTTTTAAAAGATTACACTGGCTGCTGTGG